>CM051502.1:7193231-7310268 GCA_028031935.1 Paedocypris micromegethes
AAAAAAAAACTGGGTACTTTTTTTTATAATAGCAGACAGAAATAATGATTGCTTTAGTTCAACTTGTGTTTTAAGGCCTCGATAGATTTATAAAGCGTTGTTTTAAAAACTGTTTTGGCAGATGGAATGGGAACATTTAGACCGCCTAGCTGTTTGCTAGGGAAGCAAAATTTTATTGCGAGGAGAAAGTTACCAAAAAATAAAGAGTAAGGACCCCTGCACTTTTCTTTAAAGTTCTCAGAAGGAGAGCAAGAGACTTTGCGCAATAATACCAATGAAAACTCGGTTTACGAAAAGAACTCAGTTTGAGTTAGACATTCCTTATTTCGACTAGAAGAAAAAGTATGAACATTCTGCGGATGACATGGAAACATAAATTAGAATAGAAAAGTAAGTATGTTTATTCGTTTACCACTCAATCTGTGACATAATTGAAGCAGTCTAAAACTATTACATTTTATTTGGATGGAGAGTAATGTCCTCCAGTGGAAGCACACAGTATTGTAGAACAAGATTGGGCCATACACTGAGCCTTGTGGTACACCAATAGAAGTGTATGTGCTCAAATACACCCTTATTATACCATTTGAATGCATGTCAAGAAATTGCAATGTCATATAAAAGAATTGTAAATCCCATCGTTTATATAAACCCTAATACAATTATGTAACAACTGTCGGGCAGAATCAGCTTTGATAATGATGATAAGCAGATCTGATGTGTTTCTCTTTTATATATTTCCCAGGATAGATGTGAGTACTTGTGATACCATGAACCACAACATTTTAGTACTCTTTATTTAGTTTAAATGCTCAATGCAGCTTAACATTTTGGAGTGTTAACATAAAATATGATTATTATAAGAACACTAATGAAACAGTTACAAACAATACATTATTATACATATATATATATATATATATATATATATATATATATATATATATATATATTTTTTTTTCCCCTTCCTAATTCCAGTGTTTAAACTGAACTATCCTTTACTTAAAAAAAAAGAAAAGTAAAAAAAAAAAGCTTTTTTCTCCCAAACTGTCATCACTGGTCAGTGGCAACAACCAAATTATGTAAATGTACTTTTAAAAATATAAATGCACCCTGCTTTCCTGCTTTTAACCTGACACCCATGGTTTTATTTATGAGATCCTTATGGTTCCTGTCAAATCACATTCATTTCACGGGGAGCAACGCTGTAAATAATAGAACACCTGCTTTAAACTTATCTTGTCCCTCTGTTCTCTCTCATAATGCGAAACTACTGCTCAGAACTGACACCCCAGTGCTAATTGTAACTGGCACCTACATGACTGTTCGTTCTGAAAATTAATCTGATATCTAAAAAATAGATCTAAATTAAGCCAAATCTATATTTAACTTTAGAAGATTTAGTAGTTTGAGTCAAGTGGTTTGAGTTGTAACATAACAACATCACAACATCACAAGACTGTGGAACTGCATCTCCCACAAGCCTCTGCTTTAAGATTCATCGTCGATTTAAACGGTTTGGAGATCCATGTCACAGGCACTATAGCATGTCAGAGGTCAAGTTATAGCCATGCTGTTTTTCCCTTGAGCTTTGTTAAGTCTTGTGGTTCAGTCTGGCCTGTCCGAAAACTCATTTTCAATGTTGGGGGTTTCCTGCTAATAATAATGTATTATTATTATTTAATATTATTATTATTATTACTATTATGATTTAAAAAAAAAAGAATAATAATAATAATAATAATATATAGTGTAGAGAACAGCTGTCTATCTGTGACTCCATTTTTTTTGTGGATTGGCTAAAACATCCCATCCATTCATCAATTTTCCTCCACTTTCTCCATTTCTGGGCAACTCAGGGTGTGAAGCGGGCCACACACTCCAAATTAGTGGAGCCAACCTTTTGCTGAGCCGGACAGACACACACAAATGCACGCACACACACACACACACAGTTGAGACAGTTAAAACTGTGAAAAGCGCCTTACAAATGCTCATAACTTGAACTTGAACACACACTCACACACATACGCAAAATTACAATTCACCTGAGCACATGATGGGAAGAAACTGGAGACGTAGAGGAAACACACACAACTAGTCATTCAAGTCTTCTGTAAAACTTGGAAAGTAAATGGAAACCAGAGCGTTTCCAAATACACCCAAGTGTCAAACAAATATATAGCTGACAAACAAATTATTCCCTGGTGAAATTGTGGTGGATATTTAATCTCCCCAAATGTTTTATTAGCTTTCTCTCAAAATGTCCCTAGGCGAGCGGATCAGGACAAATCTCCTGCTTGGGAGACCAATGATGGCCATAAAGATCTCACGAACGCAAGGCGTAGGTTTGAGGTTGTGCTTTTTTTAACGCCTGAGCTGAGAGAACAGACCCTGAGTAGAAAAACAAACTAAAAATAAAAGGACTAACCCAGCTAACACACAACGTAATTGTGTATTGGTTGTGTATTGGTTAAGTTAAAATTATTTTGCCAGTACGATCTGGGAAGGTAACACAGCAACACTTCCAGTTACCCCTACATCTAACGCTTTCTACACGTCCCCAACGTTTTTTGACATTTTGCCACCTAGCGTACTGCCATGCAACGTAAATCCAACATTGTGGATTGGTTATGTATTGGTTAACTTAAAAATAATGTTGCCAGTACGATGTGGGAAGGTAACACAGCAACACTTCCAGTTACCCCTTGGTCCGCAACGTTTTCTACACGTCCCCAACCTTTTTTGCCCACCTAGCGTATTAACACACTTTGCCACCTAGCGTACTAACTAGTGATGGGCAGTCCGGCTCTTTTCAAAGCATCGGCTCTTCTGGCTCGGCTCTCGTAAAAGAAGCTGCTCTTCTGGCTCGCAACCGGCTCCCAAAAAACTCTTATTTTAATCAAGGTCTTCTCCATGTATTTGTCACGTTATTATCTTTGTTACATACAGACGCAGTCTCACACGCTCAATCATGCGTTCCCAAAACTTTTTTTAAGATTCAAATGTTTATATAAAAAAAAAACATTTATTAAATTATGTGATCATATTATGTGATGCGATTTTTCATGTTATCTTAAAGTTATCTTCACCTCAAAAATGTTTCAATAGTTTTTTATAATTTTTATGAAATTAATGTCTGTCTGAACAGGTGTTTTATTTATTTTTTTTAGCCCGCACACAAATAAGTTTTACTGGAGTTAGAAATTGTTGATTTTTCCGCTTAACAATATCCAGACATATTTTGTTGATATATGTTCCATATTATCCAGACTGAATAAATTAATATTTTTTTTCTATTTCTCCTTTTTTTGTACTTTATTTTCTTTTGCAATATGCATTATCAGACTGAAGTTCTATCATTCTTTGATACCCATCATTTATCATAAACTATGCCCATGTGTCATTGCACAAGTATATATTAACACTCTAACCACATATATCAGACTATTGGTAAGAGAATGCTACAATTTCTAACTCCGGTAGGACAGATTTATCGGCGGGACCGCTAAAAAGGCAGATCCTGAAGTAATTGTTTAATGCGCATGCGTCTGAAAATTATAGAACAGACAGGTTCTTTAGCGAAATGAATCTCTCTATATGAATCTAGTCTGTTCTCAGAGATTATTGGTTGTTGTTTTGTTATTAATTATTGTTTTGTTTTGTTTGTTGATGACTGAAATTTCTTCCAATCAGGGTGAAAAAAGTGTTGGATTGGTTAACCTGGAAACATTGCAGAAACGTTCCTGTTGGTTTATTTTACGTTTGGTACAACTGTAAAGAAACGTTTCTTTTGGGTTATTTTACAACGTTGGGTAAAACGTTGCGGAAACGTTTTAGGAAGTCTACACAATTCTGTTGTTAAACGTTCCTAACCTACGTATTCACAACCAACCTAACACTTTGTGAACACGTGGAGAAAACGTTTTTTTTTGTTAGCTGCAGAGAATAGTCAGATTATCTGCTGGCAGCTGCTGGCAGACCTCGCACCCTCTTCTCTACTCTCATTAATATTATTAAGCCCCCGGACATTTTTAAATTCCATACCTTTTCGCAGGACCTCTGCAATAATGTATGGACTCTTTCTCTGTCAAAATTCAGCAATATTCATGCCCAGCTCCCTTCCTACATCCAGCCCATGCACCCACCCTCGTCAAGTCCACTCAATCCATCGATTTTATCCACCTTCACGCTCCCAACTCTACCTGAAGTGACAAAGCTAATCTCCAGCTCAAAATCTTCTATCTGCAATCTGGACCCTCTGCCCACAAGGCTTCTGAAATTGTGCTGCACTTCAATTGCACCAGACATCTACGTCATCATCTGCTCCTCCCTTGCATCAGGACACTTACCACCTCAGCTGAAAACTGCTCTAATCACTCCTATTCTCAAAAAACCAGGCCTCAACCCTGATGACCTCCATAATTTCCGCCCCATCTCTAACCTGCCATATGTTTCTAAAATTCTAGAAAAAGTAGTTGCCGCCCAAATCCAGAAACATCTTACCCAAAATGAACTCTTTGAAGATTTCCAATCTGGGTTCCTCATCACTAACGATACCCTGGTGGCAGCAGACTCTGGGCTACTCACCATACTTGTGCTCCTTGACCTTACTGCTGCGTTCAACACAATCTCTCATGGCACCTTAGTCGGCCGGCTGTCTGATCTTGGTCTCTCTGGCACTACCCTATCATGGTTTGTATCCTATCTTTCAAACCGCACCCAGTTCATCCAGCTTGGCAAATTC
Source organism: Paedocypris micromegethes (assembly GCA_028031935.1). NCBI lineage: Eukaryota > Metazoa > Chordata > Actinopteri > Cypriniformes > Paedocypris > Paedocypris micromegethes. The sequence goes on from CM051502.1 coordinate 7,197,979, forward strand.
AGGTTCAAACCTGTGGTTTGCCTGGGGGTTCTGTCCTGGGGCCCCTGCTGTTCACAATATATCTCCTCCCTCTGGGTCAGATACTCAGAAAACACAATATCGGCTTTCACTGCTACGCTGACGACACCCAGCTCTACATCTTCACTAAGCTTTCTACTTCTCTCCCTCCTTCCACCCTCACCACCTGCCTTCAAGAAATAAACAGCTGGTTTGCATCCAATTCCCTAAAACTCAATGGTAATAAAACTGAGGTACTTCTCATTGGCACTAAGTCAACCCTCTCTAAAGTCGCCAGTTTCAGCCTCAATGTTGACAACTGCACTGTCCTCCCCGCATCCCAGGTCAAGAGCTTGGGAGTCATCCTGGACAATTCACTTTCCTTCACAGCCCAAATCTCATCCATCTGCAAAAGCTCATATTTTCATCTCCGCAACATAAGTCGTATCGGTCCCTCACTGTCACCTAACACCTGCGCTAGACACTTGTCCATGCCCTTGTTTCCTCCCGCCTAGATGACTGCAACTCACTGCTCTATGGCCTTCCCCAAAAAGTCCTCCATTAACTTCAACTGCTTCAAAACTCTGATGCCCGCATCATTACCCGCACCTCATATGGTCATCACATCACCCCGATTCTAAAGAAACTCCACTGGCTCCCAATCTCATCACGCATTTTCTGCAAAATTCTCGTCGTCCATTCAAAGTTCTCCACAACTTGGCACCCTGCTATCTTTCCACCCTCTTGGAATCATACACACCAGCGCGTACCCTCCGCTCCTCTTCAGCTGGTCTCCTGTCTGTCCCCTCCGCCCGGCTCTCCACCTTTGGACACAGAGCCTTCAATTTTTCAGCTCCTCGACTCTGGAACAATCTCCCATCTGATCTCCGGACAGTAACGTCACTACCCACCTTTAGGAATAAGCTCAAAACTCATCTTTTTTCAATTGCATATCCATCCTAGACTTACTATTTGTAGTTTCTGTTATTTGTATGTTTGACACATCCCTGTTCAGCGACCTTGGGTGTTAGAAAGGCGCTATAAAAATGTAATGTATAAATAAATAAATAAATTACCACAATGAACTCAGACAAAACAGATCACTATCAGAACAAGAGAAACTGTTTTGGAATGAGTCCAGAGCTTCACTGTTTCTAATGCATTGAGAAAACCCAAGTGGCAAAGCCAGTCTGAACTTCAACAGCAAACCTCAAGAAAGATCTGTTCCTTTGCATTTAAAAAAATGCATTCCTCAAATCTACAAAATCATTTTCAGGCTGAAAATACTGCATTTGTATAACTACCATTAATTTCCTCATCACAAGAAAAAGGCAAATGTACAGCCATACTCTCGCTGCAGCCTTTTAGAAGTGAGAAGCTGAGAATGTCTTCGCTTCTTGGCTTCATGTGCAACTTGACTTCATCTACAACTTCCTTTAGCTGGAAGATGGCGCCGGTGTTGTTTGTGGCTGCTCGTCTGCTCGTAATGTTGTTGATACCCGTGCTGTTCCCGACGCATGCAGGGGCTCTGCTGATCTATGACCGTCAGTTTTTGTTATCACTTAGAAAAAATGTAATTGATCTCAGTCTCTCCGATCTCTTTGGACAACAAACTCTGCCTCCGCGTTTGACGGGTATTCCCGCACACCTGATACGGGCCTCAGCCCTTCTCCAACTCCGTCGGCGGAAACGCCGTCGCGGTAAACGCGGCGGACGGTTGGAGAAAGTAAAGACCCAACTGGCTCGCTCCCAGTCATTCGCCCGGACAAGAGATGGACGGCAACTGCCATTCGTCGTGCCCTGGCGATTCCTGGACCCCGTTGGAGCTTGCCTAACACCGGTTGTGGGAGGTGGCGGGGATCTCTGTCCACGTCGGACGTGCCCACCGCGGCCGCGTCAGCGCGGAGTGAACCATCTGAATCTGAGGGTGATTCCACAGGGTACCTGGGCTAAACCACACGCGGTGGCGAAGTTTGGTCTGGTGAACGCCAGATCGCTGTCAAATAAAACATTCATACTCAAGGATTTCTTCAATTCCCATAAACTGGACTTCCTCTGTGTGACGGAGACCTGGACTGGGGCTGGTGAGTGCAGCGCGTTTGTTGAACTGTTGCCGGCTGGATGTTCATACTTAAATTCTACGCGAACTTCTGGCCGTGGGGGGGGGGGGCGGCGGCCGTTTTTAAGGATTGTTTTAAATGCAAACAATGCGCGGTACCTGCTTCAAATTCCAGCTTTGAAGCGACTTTGTTTGAGTTGGGTCGCTCAAACCCGGTACTATGCGCGGTGATTTATCGGCCGCCGAAATACAACAAGAACTTTTTAAATGATTTCTCGGACTTTTTAACTGAAATTTTGCCCAACTACGATCGTATTTTAATTGTGGGTGATTTTAATTTACATGTGTGTTGCCCAGAGAAACCGCTGGTGAGAGACTTCCTATCCTTAATTGACTCTGTAAATCTGTTGCAATATGTTACTGGTCCCACACACGAACGGGGACATACACTAGACTTGGTTCTTTCACATGGATTGTCTGTATCAAACCTGGAAATTGGCAGTAATGATTTCTCTGACCATTTTCCCATCATATTTGATGTTGAGCTGACCTGTGCTGCAGTGAATTCTCACGCACCTGCTCGGCGGTGTCGTATTTTTAATTCCTCCACTGCTGGTCAGTTTTCTAGTACATTTGACCATCTGTGTCCCATTTCTGAAACATCTACTACAGATACAGAGAAACTTAGCTCTGGCTTCCATTCATTATGCTGTACCATACTGGACTCTGTGGCACCCTTAAAATCCATTGTACCCAAGACTAAAAGTGAGCCTTGGCTCAGCAACGTAACGCGTGAGGCTCGGCAAAAGTGTCGCAGGGCTGAGCGCAAGTGGAAGAAGGACGGGTTACAGGTCTCTCTCCAAATACTCCAGGGCTGCTGGCGTCAGTATCAGAAGTCTGTAAGAGAAGCTAGAAGAGAATATTTCTCTAACATCATTAGCTCAAATGGGCATAACACACGTGTACTTTATAATGTTATCGATGCTGTTTTAAATCCCCCACAACCACTCTATCATGAACCATCGGTTGAGGCAGCTGAGAATTTTCTCCACTTCTTCACTGCCAAGGTTGTCTCCGCACGATCACTCATCACAGCCCCCAACTCTGACCCCTCAGACTGCCCCCCATCATCTGCCTTATTATACAATCTTGAGCCAGTGAGCCTTGTGTTTTTGGAGGAGGTGATTAGCCGCATCAAACCAGCTGGCTCACCTACAGATGCCATCCCTCCTCGTCTTTTTAAAGAGATCTTCCCCAGTATAGGGCAGACCGTTTTATCCATCATTAACAGTAGCCTTGAATCCGGGGTGGTCCCCACAACTTTTAAACATGCAGTAGTGCAGCCCCTGCTGAAGAAACCAGGGCTTGATCAAGGGGTCCTGGATAACTTTAGGCCCATTTCCAAGCTGCCCTTCATTTCAAAAATTTTAGAGAAGATAGTATATGGGCAGCTGAAAGCTTTTTTAGATCAACAAAACATTTTAGAAATTTTTCAATCCGGTTTTAAATCCCAGCATAGCACAGAATCAGCACTTTTAAGAGTTTACAATGATATACTCATGACAACTGATGCCGGTGACCCTACAATCCTCGTACTGCTGGATCTCACTGCGGCATTTGATACAGTGGACCACAGTATTTTAATTTCCCGTCTGCAACAGTTAGTGGGCATCCGTGGTGTAGCCCTGAAATGGTTTGAATCTTATCTGGCAGATAGAACTATGTGCGTGAACCTCGGCTGCCATGATTCGTCGACGGCTCCACTACGTTATGGCGTACCCCAGGGGTCAATTCTGGGACCTCTGCTTTTTTCATTATATCTTCTTCCGCTGGGTTCAATCCTCAGAAAGCACTGTATCTCATTTCACTGCTATGCTGATGATTGTCAGATTTATTTACCTCTAAGGAAAGATGACTCCACCCCTTTAACCTCGCTGCTGTCTTGCCTCGAAGACATCAAAGACTGGATGAGCTTAAGTTTTTTAAAGTTTAACTCGAAAAAAACAGAAGTTATAGTGTTTGGTCCGAGTAGTTCTGGGAAGTGCTCCCTAGTGGACCTGGGTTCCTTGACCCAGTTCGAGAAGCAGGTTGTCTCGAATCTGGGATTCAAGATGGACAGCGATCTAAAACTTAACGTCCAAATTAGCTCAGTGGTTAAGTCTAGTTTTTTCCATCTCAGACGCCTGGCAAAAGTGAAGCCTTTTGTGACACAGCAGCATTTTGAGATGCTAATCCATGCCTTCATCACATCACGGCTGGATTATTGTAACGCATTATATATCGGTGTCAGCCAGACTTCACTCGCTCGCCTCCAGCTGATCCAGAACGCAGCGGCCCGTCTTCTGGTTGGCGCGCGCAAACGGGAGCATATTACGCCCATCTTGGCCTCCTTACATTGGCTTCCAGTACACTACAGAGTGCATTTTAAAGTCCTTTTGTTTGTTTTTAAGTCCCTAAATGGCCTAGCCCCTTCGTACCTTACAGAGCTGCTCACTCCCTTTGTTCCGGTCAGATCGCTCAGGTCAGCAAATCAGCTGCTCCTGAGAATTCCTGCATCTAAGCGGAAACTCCGGGGTGACAGGGCCTTCGCCGTGGCTGCACCCACTCTTTGGAACGCCCTCCCACTCTATATTAAACAAGCCCCATCATTACCTGTTTTTAAGTCACATTTAAAAACACATTTTTATTCTCTGGCTTTTAATTCTGCTTGAGGTCATGCATGTTTGTCGGGTTTCTTTCTTCCTTATAATTATTCTTAACTCGTGTTTTTATTGATATATCATTTCTGAACTGGCATTGTTTGTGTACAGCACTTTGGTCAACGTGAGTTGTTTTAAAGTGCTTTAGAAATAAAGCTGATTTGATTTGATTTGATTCATGTGAAGTGTGAAGTGTGAGAAAGTTAGTCAATATAAGAATAATATTAATAATAATATGAGTATTTGTAGGGCGCTTTTCACAGTTTTAACTGTCTCAAAGCACACGTGTAAATATGAAAGGGAAGTGTTGCTTTTTATGCATTTGATCATCTGGATTGTTGGTGTTAAGTAAATGGCTGCGGTTATGACAAGACAAAGACCAGTGAGCAAGCACATACGCGACAGTGGCCGGGTAAAAAAAACCTCTATAACGAGGAAAAACATGCGACACTTAGCGCTCAGGAGAGGAGGGAAGAAAAAAAAAAAAATAAAACAAAGCATTTAGAAAAGCTTCAAGTACCATATTTAAGATTTTTACCATTTTCTGAAGGTGCAGGTGTAATTCAGTTCCGAGCACTAACTAGGCAGCCTTTCTATACGATATATTAATATTTTCTGTAAGTTATTATAACAGGTCAATATATGCTTCGTTGAAGAGACGCGTCTTCAGTCTAGATTTGAATCGACTCACTGATTCTGAGCCTCAAATTGGTCCCTACCACTGGACCACAACGGTCACCATCAGCCATAGTCAGCAAAAGTCCTGATGCCTCAGCCAGAGCAGCACAGCTTCTCATGGATCTCAAGGACAATTGGGATCCCAAATGCAGCCAGATGTGGTTTAGTGACTTGCTGAAAAACACCTATTAGTGAGACCTACCAGGATTCCAGGGGCGATTGGGATCTCAAATGCAGCCAGATGTGGTTTAGTGTCTTGCTCAAGGACACTTAGTAGTGAGACCTATCAGGATTCCATGGACGATAGGGATCCCAGATGCAGAAATATGTGGTTAATGATTTGCTCAAGTACACTTAGTAGTGAGACCTACCAGGATTCCAAGGACGATTGGGATCCCAAATACAGCTAGATGTGGTTTAGTGACTTCATCAAAAACACTTAGTAGTGAGACCTACCAGGATTCCAGGGAAGATTGAGATAAAAATGCAGCAAGATGTGGTTTAGTGATTTGCTCAAGGACACTTAGTAGTGAGACCTACCAGGATTCCAGGGACGATTGGGATCCCAAATGCAGCCAGATGAGGATTAGTGTTTTTCTCAAGAACACTTAGTAGTGAGCCCTACCTGAAGTCCAAGGACTAAACCAAATGCAGCAAGATGTGGTTTAGTGTCTTTCTCAAGGACCCTTTGTAGTAAGACCAGCCAGGATTCCAAGGATTCACACCTGAAATGCCTGGCTGGCTAGTTTAACTCCCGACCACTAGCCCACAACCAGCCCTAGCAGAGTTGAAACACCTAGACCTCCTGACGGAGAGTCCAGGAACGGCACCACCACACTAAACATTGGAGCTCCACAGGGCTGTTCTGCTCAGTCCACTGCTGTTCTCTCTACAGACTCATTGCTGCGCAGTGATGCAGAGTTCCAATCCCATTATCAAGTGTGCTGACAACACGAGTCGTTTGTCAGGCCGGTGTAAAAAGGTGGAACACCTGACGTCTTGACGCAAAGCCAACCATTATTGTTTTTCTTTACCTGTGGGACCATGAAGGGACATCAGACTATTTATCAAGTGATGTTGAGGAAGGACATGGTCTACATCTAAATGGAATTCTCAGATTTTTTACATCATCATGTTTACTAGTTAGTATGTGCCTTGTCAGTGTTTGTCTTTGTACCTTGTCATTGCACTTGTTTTTGACAGAGACGTATTTATTATGTCTTTGTATTGTATTATTTTTGCATAGTATCACAGTATCTGTGTAGCACCAGGGTTCTCAAGAAACTTTGTCTCATTTCACTGTTGCTCTGTTGTATGTAGTTGAATTCACAATAAAGCTTCTTTGACTTTGACAATGTAGTCTTGCCTTTGCACTTATGCTAGGGCCTTTGCACCCGATGCTAGGGCACTAAAGTGCAGAGGTGTAAGGAGTACTTGAAAACCTTACTTGAGTAAAAGTGAGGTACTCTGTACAAATTACTCAATTAAAAGTTACAAGTCACCAATTCCAAGAAGACTTGAGTAAAAGTTGTAAAGTTTACTTTTTAAAAAAGAACTGTATTTTACTCCTACTGAATTCAGGCTCAAAGAACACCAAGGAATGTGGAAAAACTGTTATTTTTTGGATTCTATAACACTTCAATGTGTCAAAAAGTCAGTCTCAATCAAACTCAAATGTGCAAAAAAGACACAAACAAAAAAGTAGTAAGATACAATTCAGAGCTGACTATAGTTAGTCACCTCTCAGTCTCAGAGGACAATATTTTTATTTAGCTTCTTAAGTACTAAGAAGAGGAAAATAATAGGTTTTTGCTTCTGCACCTCATCTTCTTCGGCCCATCTTCGGTCCATCCATCCATTTGTTCATGCGTTTTCTGAGCAGCACTTCTGCATGTGGGTCACGGTTAGCTGAAGCGAATCTCAGCGACTCCGACACAGGCGAGTGATTCATGAAAGATAACAAGAAAACAAACCAGGAAACAAGACGGTGTGAACAAATAACACAAATAACGACACAAACAAAGCAGTGACACAATTCACGCTTCATGTTTCTTTGGCATCTGCTTTCACTTTGCAACTTAGTAGCTTTGTTGAAGCTGTTGCTGAAAAAAACATCAGTATTAAATGAAACATTTCATCAAAGTGCATGAAGCGTGACTTCTCATTACTGTAGTTTTCTCAAAAATGCATAAGCGGGCCAAGGACTAACAATTAAATTTTATTCACACACACCCACACGCACACACACACACACACACACACACAACTAGACTTTATTTGTATTACCAGCAGAGGTCCCTCTGATCACAGCAAAAACACGTTCACCACACGTCCATTTAGACAAAAGATGAAAAATAATAATGAGAATAAAACCTTTATTTGTCCTAACAATGAGAAATTTACATTTTGCAAATTTACAAAATAAATAATATGAATGAAAAAATATTTCACATTGTTGATATACGAATTAGAATAAGTTTTCTATTAGAATTGAAAAAACGGGGAAAAAAAATGAAAAGAAAAAAATATATATTTTTTTATGCACATCACATTTTCATGGAGGTATCCGAACTAAATCAGAACACAAAAGTAAAAAGTCTCATCACAAGCACAGATTTTGGCATTTACAGTTTTACAATTTTGCTTATACTGTACTGTACCGTTCAACATCATAACAATACATTTTACCTGTGTGCCACGACCTTTACCAGGTTCTACACAGTACGCTAAAGGGAAGCTCTCGAAGGACTGATGACCAGGTTTGTGTTTTCAGAGTGGAAAAAAGATAAAATCCCTAATGTGGATTTAATAATGTAATAGCGTGTATTTGCAAAAATCGGGACCAGAATGTGGACTTTTTTTTTTTAAAGTTTTTTTTTAGCTTTATGGCCTTGAAAATGATGCTGAAGATAAAGCTGGTGATTATTACATTTTTTTTTATTTTTTAAAATCTTGCAAGCAATATTTCCCTGCATTTCTATGCAGCAGACAAAGCTGACTTATTTGCATTAATCTTATGGAAAACGGCTGCAGAAGCCTAAAGCTATGTATTGTCAATTTAATTGGATTTTACGGTGATATTTAAAAAGGGGCTTTCCAGTTCTTCTTTGCTAAGCAGATTTTTTATAACTGAAGAATAAAAAAGAACCAGCCTCTGGTAATAGATGTATATTTTAAAGTAGAGAGAAATAGCTTTTTAATACAGATGTTAAAGGACACCTACTTTAAAGAATGTGACAGTTGTAGTCCAGAACTAGGGAGCTGGATCTGACACTCAGATAACTCAGTTTTGTAACTGAGTGTCCTTGGCATGCCCACTGCTCCGGGTTTGTGTATATTCATTACACTTTTGGTCCCTAGTGGCCACAAACTCACTCACTTTCATTTTAGAGTTGTGTCAATTGCAGCGTATGTGTTTTAAACTGTAAGAAATATGTATGTTACTGTTTTTTGTTGATTGTTTTATTATATTTATTAATAATTATAAATTAATGCAACAATATGCTTGTAAAGGTTGTTATTATTATTTATTTAATATAATAATAATTTAATTTAATAAAAAAAAAACGTTATATTGGGAGAAATGTTGGTTTTATTCATAAGTGAAACGTGTATGTTGATTGAAGTTAATAGGGAATTTAATTGAAAAATAATAATAATAATAATAATAATTGGATAAGAATGAATTTATCTAGAAAGATTCTACTCATTACCTCGCCACACACCAAAATATGTTTACATTTTTTAAAAATTGAATTTTCATTTTGTTGAAAAAAAAAAAACTATATCAAGTACATTCTTTTTTATATTTTCCATCATTGGTTGTCAAATCACCTATATATGGTTGATGAAACTGGCAAATTTGCTTTTATGATGCTCAAAAGATGCTTTTATGACTTTAGATTATTTCCTTCTTATTTTTTATTTGCTTTAAGTTACAACCTTGCCTTTAAATTTTGTATTAAAATGGAATTTCTTTTTCTGTCTGAAGCTAAGCCTACATTAATTCTGACTGTTTTTCAATATTATTTGATGTCATTTATATAATTTTATTATAATTCAAGGCAGACAAGTTCCTAGGCTGGCTAGCTCTTTTTCAGCAAAGGACTTCATAAAGAAGGAAAGGAAAAATCATAAAGAACACTTTGTGGTAACCACATTTACATGGTCTTCTTTTCCCAGAAAGTCCTTCTTACACACAAACAAACACGCGCGCGCGCGCGCGCACACACACACACACACGCACACACACACACACACACACACACACACAAACTACATCTCTTTCTCCACCCGCAGAGGATTGTGATACCTCAAATAGAAAGCAGCATCGATGACAAGGTCACGCTTCCTTGCACAGCAAATACCGTATTTACACAAATATAAGCACCACCCTGGTTTATTTAGGCACAAAATATTAATTCCCAAAAAAAAAAAAATTTCTTCAAATACTTTTTCTACTATTATCAAACCTAACTTGTGACTTGTTGATTTGTTTTGAAGTTTTACTTCAATAATAGATTAAAAGAAATCTATTCTAGTGATCGGAACTCCACCTCCCAGAAACCTCAGCGAGTCACCTCCCATGATCCTTTGCACTCCAGTCAGCCATGTTCAGCCAATGTTAGCACTGTCCTGCCTGCTCTTTGGTTTGTCGTCCCTGTTCCAATATCATGTATTGTATTTTGTTGATTTCTTTTTAAAACACTTAATTTAGTGTATTTAGTATTCTAAGTGTCGTGGCTAATGGTTCTTTATTTCTGTTATTGAGCAGAGAGGTAATTATGCTGGTGGAAAAAGTCGAGTTTTTAGAAACACGCATCCATGCATTAGAATTAGAGAAGCAAAGACATTGTGAGAGTAGCGAGACGTTCTCGGATGCTGTTAGCACTGAGTCACCGCTCGGTTCCGGGCGGAGACGTCCTGGGACGTAACAAGCCAATACAGTAGTAATCTGTCATCCTGGAGCCAGAGTGTCTGATATCACATCGGGTCTGAAAGTGCTGGCTAATGCTAAACGTAAATATTCTAGGGTAGTTATTCACGCCGGCACTAATGATGTCCAACTTTGCCAGTCCGAGATCACCAAAACTAATATTAAAGAGGTGCTTGAAGCTGCATAAAGGATATCAGAGGATGTAACGTACTCCGGGGTGATGAGACTCACAGTAGACTGTGGGCTCTGCATGGCTGGGCGTCTAAGTGGTGTCCTTCGAGAAATATATTTCCAAATAAAATATGGAAAATATAACCACCCAGGTGTATGAGCAAACATTTCTACGTCCTAATAGAAAAAGTGAACAGGTCTTCAAAGACCCACAATGCAAAAAAGAGGCTATAGACACGCAGAAGTTTAACTTGAATTATTATTTCATTGGCAATACTTTTCCAAAAAAGTCTGACCAGGCTCAGCAAGAAAGTCGAGAGATAATAGATCTTAAAACTTTGAGAATTCTTTGCCCCAGAGACACGTCGAGCTCATCTGAACAAGATGAACGTGTCTAAAAGCTACTTATTCAATCTGATGCTCAGCCCAGTTGATGCATCTTTTATGAAGCAATGATTAATCTATTTAATACAATTTCAGAATCACATAAAAGAGTAGGATCACCATTTCACATAGAGAAACTGGCTTGTATGGTTTTCTATTCAACCTAAAACATAATCTAAAGTAGTGCAAACTGGTTTCAAGGGTCGAGAGTGGCTGATGGGTAACGTCAGAGCAAGAAAAAAAAAATCAATTTTGAAGCTTTTGTGTGGGGTTTGCACGTCTGCCCTGAGCTTGCGTGGGTTTCCTCCGGGTCTCCGTTTTCCACAGTTCCATATGTTGCGGTGTGATTGAGAGTGTGACAAGTGTGTCCTCCTATGGGATTGGTCAATACACTGTGTGTATTTCGCCGTCAGGCTCTTTTAAGTAATGCCAGGTTACCAGAAGGAAAGATTAAAAAGTATTTTTTTCTCTTAGACCCCATGACAGTTCTCTTATTTATATATATATATATATATATATATATATATATATATATATATATATATATATATATATATATATATATACAAGGTTAAAATTTGAAACACAAAAATGTACCACGCCACAATTAAGAAACCCACTAGACAACCCTTCTCATAGAAATGTGAGTATACATTTTATTGTTCTCCCCCCTAGACCTCCAGAAATATTTTTGTACTGAAAATGTAAAAAAAAAAATGTTTGGTCTCTGTAATGAAAACACCCTGTGGCCACTATTTGCTGCCACCTGATGATCAAATTATGTATTACAAGTGTATACTCGTATTTATTACGTTTTTTATTTTATTTTTGTTTTTGTTTAAGTCCCTTGATTAAATTTAAAATTACTAATAAAGAACTCTTAGTAATAAAGAATCCTGTGTTTTGAATGGAATTGACTCCAACTCTCTGCGACCCAGTAATGCATGAATTGTTCAAAACATGCACTCCCGGAGATTAGATTGCTCTTGTTTGGATTATCCTTTGGATGTGGATTGCTTTCTTTTTTTATGGGTCGTAGGAGGCCTTTTTTCAGACATGGACTCAGTATAATCTGGCCGGGTGCAGATGAACGATAGAAGTAGTGGTTCACCTGCCTACAATAGAAAATCAAGGCAACAACAAAATGGAAAGTTCATCTGCAGAATTCTCAAATCTATCTCCTCTCCGGAGATTCATCAGAAGATTAAACATCTTCATCTCAAATGCCCCTCACACATTATATTTCCTTATTTTGGAAAGGTTCAAGCCGGTCTTAGAGTTGAGTTAGTACAGCCTTCAACAATATTTTATTTTTCATGAGGTGTAAAGAGTACCTGAAAAACATACTTGAGTAAAAGTACAGATACCTTATGTAAAAATGACTCCATTACAAGTTACAAGTCACCAATTCCAAGAAGACTTGAGTAAAAGTTGTAAAGAATCCAATTGTAAAAGAACTTGAGTATTTTACACGTACTGAATTTAGGCACAAAAAACACCAAGAAATGTGAAAAACCAGAAACTCTTTGTTTATGAGGTTTTATTTCCTAATATATAAATGAAATGTAACACCTCAATGTTTTAAAATGGCGGAACACAATAAGATTAAAAAGAACAAAAAGTCAGTCTCTGTGAAACTCAAATGTGGAAAAAAGTGTAACTGCGGTTTCCCTTTCAGGTGATTTAGCTGATAAATATCCATCCGGTACCACCAGCCCAAGAAAATAATCGCGGTAGAAAAAATGCCGATTTGTCACGCACAATCACAATGTAACGAGTACCGGTACGTGTCCATTCAAATGTAGTGGAGTAAAGAGTACAGATACTCAATCACAAATGTAGGCAAGTAGAGAGTAAAAGCTGCTTATATGATTGATACTCAAATAAATTGATATAATGGATAGCCAAATAAATTAAATGAATTATTATTATTATAAGTACAAAATAGTATCAAAGGCCATTTACTCAAGTACGTTACACTTTTCCTCATGTGGCCTTCACATGAAATAAAAATGCCCACTTCTATACTACAAGGTTAAATACTCCAAGACATCTACCCTAGGACGCTAGCTGGGTTTTAACTTAGCAAGGCATCATTTGCAAGCCAAGTGATTCTACAAGCCTTGAGATGCTCTGACTTGGTCTTGGCTTCAGACATACCTTCTCTGTCTATGTCACTTATCTCTTGTCCAGAGTAACGTCTCTTAGGCCCACTTTTGAGTGTACTCAACATTGTGTACTTAACTCAAATAAACATGTTTATTTACAGTGGTTTCAATTTAAGCAGCTGGGAAATATTAAAAGCACACATCTGGCCAATGAGTGACGTGCATATTGTCACATGACTGAATATTGGTTTGGTTCGGAAGAGAGCAAAAAGCATACAGCATCTAAAAGTCCTACATTTATCGTAACATTGACAAAGTGACATTTAAAAAACGGTTAGGAAAGGAGTCTGGAAAATTCATACTAAATCAGAAGAACTTGATCAGGAATGGGCAAACTACGGCCCGGGGGCCTCACGCTAAACGTATCAGATTAGTGCCAAAAATATCAAACATAAACAAATGTACATTAAATATCAATATGAAAATTATTCTCATTGTAGTTTTGTTTTTTAATTGCATTTTTTGTTTGCAATCCCCACATTTTCGTTCCAAATTGGAAGTCTCTTCTTCCTGCCTGCATGCGCTCATTCGGCAGCGACACACATCAGTGCAGTAATGGCAAAACTAGAAGTGTCATCAGTCGAAAATCAGTCTGTGAAGAATCTGAATTTTTATGAAATTGCGTCTCTTTTTCGGAGACGCGTCTGGTTTGACCACTCAACATTCCAGCATATTCTCAGCACAACATTTTCTAATGTTTCTTGTGATGCCGCGTGACACGCACAAGCAACTGAAGAAGAGATGCTTCAGATTTTAAAAATGGTGCCTTTATTGTTTCCAAGTTGTAGAACTTTCTTTGTTCAAAGTATAAACGAGGAAATAAAATCAAGTCTAATTTTATAAAGGTGTCTGACATTTTATAACAAAAAAAAAACAGAAATATAAATTGATATTTAATATATAATTTTGATATTTGATATAAAAAGAAAATTCAAATATCCTAAAGTTATATACTCATAGCATTTGTAAGGCGATTTTCACTGTTTTAACGGTCTCAAAGCGCACATGTGAATATGTAAGAAGATAGTTGCTTTTTATTCATTAGTAGTTGGTGTTAAGAAAATGGCTATGATTATCACTATGACCAAAAGTACTACCTTTCTTGGTTCCAGTGAGTTAAAATTACTTTACTCACATTATGGTATATCTGGGGTTTTTTTCCCCAACGCATGTTTAAATACAAATAAATACCAAAAAAAAAAAATGCGTTTGTGAACCGTGGTACCACTGCATTTCCTCCATATCCCAAAATGTATATTCTTTCTCCAGCCCCTTTGTCAAATGTTCTTTCTCCAGCCCCTTTGTCACAGAACCCAATGTGGCCCGCGAATCAAAAAAGCTGTCCCAGCCCTGATCAAGAGGAGTTTAACTCTTGGCAATAAGAATGGAATTTGTAACGGTGAAGATGGAGGTATTCAGAAAGTAATGCAAATAACCAGCGTTCTTATACAACATAATATATCAACACAAAAGTATAACAAAATGTCAAAACACCATTCAAGTAACCATAGGAATTTATAAGATGGGTTTTTGGCCTAGTGGTAGGGATTGCAGTGTGTCCTTAAAACTCACATGCTCCCCGGGCACAAGTTAAGGCTGCCCACTGCTCCGGGTGTGTGTGCACACTCCAGTGAATGGCCTACTTGCAGAGCTAGTATGGTAGCATGGCCTAGCACGTACTTATGAGCGCTAGTTTATTATAGCGGTTATACTGTATGCTTGATAAAGATATCTTTCCATTCACCAATAGCAGTTTGAGAACATCAGTGAAAAAAAAAAAAAAAAAAAACCTTTGACGCTGCAAAATGAAAATGACATTACAACAATTAAAAAAGAAAATGTAATGCTGTATGTGAATCATACTTGAGGTTACAACTCTAGAGACCAAAAATAATAAGAGAAACAAAACATTTTTTGTAATTTTATTTACAATCAAATTATGGGACCAAGACCAGAAGAAAAATGTCGTTCTACACAAGAATCATATTGACCTGAAAAAGAGGGAAAACAAACAACATACATGAACAACAAAAAAAAAAATAACTTGATGATCATCATTCTGCTTTTGTGATGCACAAACTGGACTGTATAACTTTACTTCTCAAACTGAGATAGAAAATGGATAAATTAAAGGAATTCACAAACAACTTATGGCAGTTACTTACAAATGAACGTGTAGCTTCACTTCTTCAGAATCTGATGCCTGACAACAATAAATGGGAAGGCAAATCCACTGCCGAAGAACAGCACCATCATACCTAGGAGTCTCCACTTGTTGTCAACAGAGAATGGAAGGTTCTACAAAAAAAGACATTGAATTCAATACTGTAGAGATAATAATAACAACAATAATAAATTAAACCTTTACATGATAATTCAATATACAGGGAGAAAATTAAATTGAATAATAATTGAAACACCGGTCAAAAAGAAAGACCAAAAAAAAAAAAAAATCATAGTTACATTTATAAATATCAAAAAGAAAGTGAAAATATAAATGCATTTTTTGTTACACCCAATATTGGCGAGAACAAACTTACTTTTATTATTAAATTAATATTCGATTTATGATTTCATTGGCAATTCAAAATTCAGACAGAAACGTTTGAAGTACTGGTCAAAAAGCACAAAGGTCAGGACACATGTTTACAATTAAATTGAAAATGCTATTTTACAATAATAAACAGGACACATGTTTACAATTAAATTGTAAACACTATTTTACAATAATAGCCGAGCACGCTTTTTAAGAGCTATGTGAGACTAGTTTATATTCATATCTGATCATAACTGAGTGTTGTTCATATAAAAAAACTGAACATCATCGCCTCTACACAAAGATTTTCACCACCAAAAGCTGCTTTTCTCATTCTTTATTCATTGACGTTAAGATAAGCTACGCTACATCTAAAAGATCGACCTACAGATACGTCAAACATACTAATATATCATCACCGAATAAATCAAATATCCTGTCAAAGCAAACTTGATAAAAATATGCAAACAATGTGTAAACGTTAACAATTGAATGACCTACACTGAGGCTTTTAACAAGCACTAGGCCAGGCGCCGATCACACGAAAAAAAATCTAAAAACTGACGTCTTTAAAACTAATTCCAAAAACGATGTTACCTTCCCCGGGCCCTCGGCATAGTGACTGGAGCGAACCGCAGAGGTGGTGAATCGTCGCACGGCTTGTCCGAGCATTTTTGCGGTTAAATGTGAAGTCTGCTCACGCTGAAACGGACACCTCAACGACCTTTCTGTAGCTAGGACGCACGGCTTTATGGGTAGCACGGCGCAAGTGCTTATGGGAAATGTAGTTTTCGTCATACGTGAATACCCACAGAGGCTGAAGTTGTTAAAATAGTCACGTTTCAGCACGAATGAACAAAACGCTGAACACATATTTCGCAAAACCCGACTTCACTCATTTTCTGCGTAAATGTAAGAAACACGTTTCTATTCAAAACGTTGTGTACTTAAGATTTTTCTGCCTTGTATATTTCCAAAACGTTTTTGTAAGTTATTTTATAAACGTTATCTCTGTAACAAAAAAACAATATCAATGTAACAAATTTCAGTGTGAATTTCTTTGAATGTTGGGAATTTTACTTTCTTACGAAATTGAGAAAAGATGCAAACAAGAAAAAAGGCAAAATAAGAAAAATCAAGTAATAATAAATAAATTATTATTATGTATTATACTATTATAATAGGGAATAAAGCAAGTAACTTTAGAATTTTTTTTTTACAAAAATAACAAAATGGACCAAATAAAGCAGATTCAAATATATAGTGTAAAAAATGTAGACTTTGGAATACAAGTGGGAGAAGTTGAGACAGATCTTATCATCACATCTTTGGTAACCGGTTATTTTCTTCAGGTAAATTCAAATCTGATTACATTTTTGATTAGAGTATTTGCATATAAACTCTGTGTTACGAAACTCATAAGTCCTTGTCATGCATGAAATACTATGTTGTTGGTGTCAGGAAATGTGAAGAGACATATCAAATTGCTGGAGGACGCTTTAATTTAAAATCAAAAGCAAAATGAAAACAAAGATGCCATCCATCCATCATCTTCAGCTTCTTCCGGGCCTTCCTCGAAGACTTCCTGCTCCTCCTCCTGTTCATTACAGTATAAAAACAAAATACAGACAGATACAGTCAAGATACAATATAATAAAGATACAAAAGTGTACGTGGTACAGCAGGTAAAGTGATCAAAGTGTCCCAAAAGTATAAAGTGGCCAAAACAATGTCCTGGATCTTCCTCTAGACCTCTTGAAAACAAAAACAATGGTGTTTGATTGATGTGCACAAGACAAACAATAACACCAAATGGATAGAAGAATTACTGAGCAAAGCAGTTCCTGAAGATTTAGCATTGAAGAGCTGAAAGCCCTTCATCATTGTCAATACAAGTCATCATCAGTAGCCAGAAAGTTCTCCAGCTGGTTAGTACAGCTATAGAAAAGCTTTATTTTGAAAGTTACAGAAGATTCCATTTCATTTAAAAAAAAAAGGGAAAAAATGAAAGAAAAATTAAGAAATCTAAATCCATACACTGCATCATCACTGCATCAAGCTGTTGTTTTGGTTGCTATGGTTTCAGAATTGTCCAGCTGCTTGTGTGTCCCCATGGAAAAGAATACAAAACGAAATGATGAAAAAAGAGGATAAAAAGAAAATTATTTCGTTTGCTTTTTAGAAAAAAAGAGGAAAAAAGTAGCCTGAGAAATGAGAAAAGTGAATAGCCACCAATGTTTAACTGCATTTATCTGTATTTTATACCAATGACAATTGAATGACTAGAATGAAGCACAGAACTAGTTATTAGATCATTCTACTTTACTGTCATCATTACACATGTAAAAGTGCAAAACAACGAAATGCAGTGCAATAGCAGTAAGTGCCAAAAGTTAAACATACAGAATGTAAGTGTGAGTACAAGATATGAATCATTTTTACAGATGCCATGAACAGTCCAAATTATCCAAGATAGAACATCAAAAATACACCATATTTACGCGAATATAAGCACCCGTTTTTTTCCCCAATTTTAGCGGCTTAAAAACTTGCGGGGAGCTTATAACTGCCAATTTCAAGCATTCACGTAAATATAAGCTCTTTTCTTTAAATAATGGTTCTGGAGGCAGATGTGCATATGAGTTTTTATTAGCTCAATAATTTCAGAATTGCGGGTAAATTTCATTAATAAAGCAAATAACATGCCGTTATTTAGTCTGGAGAGACGACTGCGCTGGCTTTGTGCCTGTATTAAACTATAGAACTATACTATATAATTTGTATTGATTGTTTGAGACAACGTTTATTATATAATATACACACATCAAACACCGTCAAACACAGTCAAATGTCTGCTGCACAGAGCAAAACGTGACTGTTATTTACAAAACGTGACTATTATTTACGTCTAACAAAAACCCAGCTCAGTCAGCTTTACTCTATGTTCTTTTAGCGCAAAAGGTTCTCATGGGAACCAGTGAGCATGATGGGAGGTGTAGTTTCGACTGCTAGAATAGATTATTTTTAAGTAAAACCACTTTGAAGTGATACTGTCACGCCCACACCCCAATAGGGAAAACCCCGGAGGCGGAGTGTGGGTGACGTAGGGAAACACAAACACAGATGACGGTCAAACACTGGGTTTAATGGCGGATTCACACACTAGGAAACACCAAACAATACTGACACGAGGAGACGAGGAGGTAAGATGTAGGGAAGCTCTCAGGAGTCTTGGAGACTTGAGTTCACGTGCTGACTCGGAATAGTCCTCGGGAAGGAGATACGTGGAAACACTGGATTACTCGGAACACAGGAAAGCTACGGAGGGTCTGGGAGATCACGCAGGTTGCAGTGACGACGACAACAGACCAAGGGAGACACACTGAGGAGAACTAAATAGGGCAGGTGATTGACAAATAACAAGAAACAGGTGCGCGACAAACGAGAGACATGACAAGGGGTGGAGTCCGGGCGAGCAAGGCGGACAGAGTGTAACAGAACCCCCACCCCCAGGGGGGCGGGCTCCGAACGTCCCACATAGTTACTCGACCGTCTCCGGAGGGCGGCCGGGTGGACCGCTGGCGAACTCCGGAGGACGGCCGGGTGGACCGCTGGCGAACTCCGGAGGGCGGCCGGGTGGACCGCTGGCAAACTCCGGTGGGCGGCCGGGTGGACCGCTGGCAAACTCCGGTGGGCGGCAACCTGCCGCGGCGCAGTCCGATGGACGGCACACAGCCGCAGCGACGTCCGGTGGGCGGCCCACAGCCGCAGAGACGTCCGGTGGGCGGCCCACAGCCGCAGAGACGGGCGGTCGGCGGCCCGCAGCCGAAAAGGCCGGTGGGCGGCCCACAGCCGCAGAGACGTCCGGTGGGCGGCACACAGCCGCAGCGACGTCTGGAGGGCGGCACACAGCCGCAGCGACGTCCGGATACTCGGTGACTGGAGATTCGGTGACTGGAGACCCGGTGACTGGAGACTTGGTGACTGGTGACTCGGAGGGCTCGGAGACTTGTGACTCGGAGGGCTCGGAGACTTGTGACTCGGAGGGCTCGGAGACTTGTGACTCGGAGGGCTCGGAGACTTGTGACTCGGAGGGCTCGGAGACTTGTGACTCGGAGGGCTCGGAGACTTGTGACTCGGAGGGCTCGGAGACTTGTGACTCGGAGGGCTCGGAGACTTGTGACTCGGAGGGCTCGGAGACTTGTGACTCGGAGGGCTCGGAGACTTGTGACTCGGAGGCTTGTGGCGACTCGGAGGCTTACTCGGAAGATTGTGGCGACTCGGGGCTTGTGGCGACTCGGGGCTTGTGGCGACTCGGGGGCTTGTGGCGACTCGGGGGCTTGTGGCGACTCGGGGGCTTGTGACTCGGGAGTTAGTGACCCGGAACAGAAAGTCTTTGGTGACCCGGAACGGGAAGGCTCAGGTGCCATGGAGGGGAAGGAGCGGTACCCGAACGCGCAAAGAGACGCGACGAGGAACCGGAGGCAACTGACCGCAAAGATGAGATACCCGAGGAACATGGACTTGGAAAACTCGGACGCGGAAAACCCGGACGCGGAAAACCCGGACGCGGAAAACCCGGACGCGGGGCTCGGAGGGCTCGGATAACGAGGGCTCGGAGGGCTCGGACTTGGGAAACTCGGACTTGGGAAACTCGGACTTGGGAAACTCGGACTTGGGAAACTCGGACTTGGGAAACTCGGACCAGGAAAACTCGGACCAGGAAAACTCGGACCAGGAAAACTCGGACCAGGAAAACTCGGACCAGGAAAACTCGGACCAGGAAAACTCGGACCAGGAAAACTCGGACCAGGAAAACTCGGACTTGGAACGCGAGGGCTCGGATGACGAGGGCTCAGAGGGCTCAGATAACGAGGGCTCGGAGAGCTCGGACAATGAGGGCTCGGAAAACTTGGACTCGGATAACTTGGACTCGGAAAATTTGGACTCTGAACGTGAGGGCTCGGAGAGCTTGGATAACGAAGGCTCGAAGGATTCAGATGGCGCTGACCCGTACTCGGGAAACTCACAATCCGAATACTTAGGCCTGAGAGACGCGGACAGGACACTCTCCGACTCAAGAAACGCAAACTGGAAAAAATCAGGAAACCCAGATCCAGGAACTGTTACCGCGGTAGCAGTTCCTGGAAGACACGAGGGACTCGGACGTGAACGATAGGGACGAAACAAAGAACGTGCGGACAATGGATGCAACGAGGGGGACCGGAGAGCTAGGGACCGAAACGACAGAGAGCGAAAGGACAACGAACGGTAATGAAATGAAATAGCCGATGCCTCCGTGACCGCCCGGTCCGGGTACCGGCACTAGACGGACACGGAGGCAGGTAATTAAAAAAATACGGCGGTAGCTTAGACAATAACCAAGGGAAAACACGAGGAGTAACCGGGGAAACATGGCGTCGACCGCGCGGGGAACGACATCGCCGAGAGTCCGACGAACGCACGCGCCCAACATCCGACGCACCAACACACGCCGCGCACACGGTGCGCCAGCACGCCAAACACCCGGCGAACGCGCCCGACCCACTCCCGGCGAATGAACATGGCGGGCGTCCGGCAAATACATGCGCCCAACATCCGCCAACCCCGCATGCCGCGCACCCGGCGTGCACGCACGCCTATCACTCGGCGAACATGCACGACAAGCACACGGCGACCGAGATCGGCCAATGCCCGCCAAACGTCCGCGACGCACGCCCGGTGAACGCGCGCGCCGACCACTCGGAACATACACAGAAACACACTCAGAAGCCTTACTCACGGGCAACTCGGGATTAACAAACTTGGGATACGAAGAGCTCGGCTCCAATATGGGGCTAAGTTCTGGGGGGAGGAGTGGAACCAATGTCTCTGGTCGGAGAGCCGCTGAAAATGGCGAACTCCATTGGAGATGTTCCGTTGGTGTTCCGGTAAGTCTCCTCCACTCCTGTATTTTGTCGGTCTGTTGTTCTGTCACGTTTCACGCTGACGGTGACGAGCGTGAGTGACGTAGATTCTTGACACAAAGGGTGACGGTGAAACAAGGGGGTTTAATGGCGGATTCACACACTAGGAAACACCAAACAATACTGACACGAGGAGACGAGGAGGTAAGATGTAGGGAAGCTCTCAGGAGTCTTGGAGACTTGAGTTCAGGTGCTGACTCGGAATAGTCTTCGGGAAGGAGATGCGTGGAAACACTGGATTACTCGGAACACAGGAAAGCCACGGAGGGTCTGGGAGATCACGCAGGTTGCAGTGACGACGACAACAGACCAAGGGAGACACACTGAGGAGAACTAAATAGGGCAGGTGATTGACAAATAACAAGAAACAGGTGCGCGACAAACGAGAGACATGACAAGGGGTGGAGTCCAGACGAGCAAGGCAGACAGAGTGTAACAGATACGAGTTAAGCTTGTTCAATAAAGAAAAAATAGTATTTTTAAGAGAAAATTTACGTAATTTAGCCAGAAAAAAAAAAGTTTTTTTATTTTTATTTTGTGTCTCAAAAACCAAGGGGGTGCTTATATTCGCGTAAACCCAGTACATTATGACAACATATGAGTGGAGGAGAAAAATCCTGCTGTAATCCAGGAACAGAGAGGACGTTTAGACTTGCAATTCCTTATTTAATTGGTCTCTGGTTTTACTGTCCTGCTAAAATTGCAGATTTTTCATGTTTCAAAAGCGTATACGGATTCATTTCGTCCTTGATGTCATGGGACTGGGTTTCAAGCCTGTACGACTTTTAGTTTTCTCTACACGATAGAAGAAAAATGATCAATATCACAACCAAGTAAAAGGCCATGACAGGAATGTCTGGTAACTCTCACGCGGTTTTGTTTTAAAGACAGCAAACATTTCCAATATAATATTATGGTCATGAAACACACACTTGGCAGGTAAATCGATCAGACCACAATGTCAAACTTACTGCTCCATATTGAAGTGTGTTGTTATCTTCTCTGTTTTACCATACGGTCAAAGTCTCAGCATTTATGACACCAACTATCCATTTAAAAACCATCTTTATGAATGAATGACTGAACAAACTTTATTGATCCCACAGTGGGAAGATTAAATTACTAAAGCATCCACAGATAAACTGTAGGAAAAGTGCAGGATAGTAATAGTAGTAACAGCAACAATAAAAATAAACAACAAGATATGTGCAATATTTATTATTTGTATTATTTTTTGTATATCTTTTTTTATTGTTTACCGTTGTGTATTATGGTACTCTATACTTATGGTGGCACAAATAAAATAAAATTCTCTTCTACTTCTTCCTCTTCTCTTCCTCTTCTTCCTCCTCCTGCTCCTCTTCATCCTTCTTTCTCCTCCTCCTCTTCTTCCTTTTCTTCCTCCTGCTCCTCCTCTTCTTCATCCTTCTTTCTCCTCCTCCTCCTCTTCTTCTTCCTCCTCCTCCTTCTTCAGCCAAAGATAAATAAAGAATAGCATCTTATTTACACAATTACATCATGTATTGGTCAAATTTTCTCCGCTTTTGTGGCATCGGTAATCTGAAATGCAGAAAATTGTGTTCCTGAAAGGCAATATTTGTTTATTTAGATTAGATTATTAAATAAGGCTGAAATTTAGCTTTTCTTATTCATTGTTGGAATACAAATTGGATGTCTATTATAAACACTAGTACTGTAATTTTTTGTGTAATAACAAGGTTTCTAATGCTCGAGTCTGCAATGTGTTTGATCAAGTCTTTTAAGTTTGAGATAGAGCGTGAACATTGAGCGCGTTGCCATGGAAGATTCCTCCGTGCCTGTGATCCAGATCCTGGGAGAGTTTCTTGCACAAGGATTATTCTGCAAAACTAGTTTCCTTTAAGTCCCTTGTGGCTGTTTATTTTCTGGGTGTTTTGAAGTTTTTTCCCGCCTTCTTATTCTCTGAGATTAAGTTTCTGTTTAACTTTTTTTATTAGGAATAAAGCATCGTCTTAAAATCGGGTCAGTCTCTGTGTGTTTGATGAACTGGGGAGACACAATTTTGTCCAAAGGTGTAGGTAATCTTTCGGATTCTGTTGAAAGGTCCGACTTCAGCCCTAACTAAAAGATCACTTTTAGTCCAACTCTACATATAAATGACATTTCGAGGAACTTTATTTTCTCATTACCAGACCAACTCAAAGCTGCTATGTGGAATTAGGAAATACGGATTAAGGAGTCATTAAAAAAGATAAAATGTCCATTGTTCATTGGCGTTAAGACTATGATCTGCACAATATATGTCACCAATCCTAACCTAACACACACACACACACACACACACACACACACACACACACACAAAGGCAAAAGTCCATAGAACCTAACCTAAAATCTGAACTAATTCAGTCTGGTCCCTAGTGGCCATACTGACAAACTCACTCCTCTTATCTGGGAGGTTTGTTTGTGTAGATCACTTGCTTCCTTGGGTCCCAAATGGAAGGTCTTATATTAACGAAAAAAAAATATATATATATATAAAAAAAAAACGTCATTTGAATATGATTAAATATCATGCCTTCAGTGTCAAGTGTACTACTTTTGTGCACTTTTCTGTGTCAGACCACATAGCGTGACAGAAGTTGCCTTCTTCAGCAATGAGGACACTCTCTCCTGTTCCCACATTTGGCTGTCACTTCTTCTCAGTCTTGCGTCTCGAGCCCCCACAGGGTAGCAAAGCGCTGCTTAAGCCTGTCCTTAGCTGTCACTAAACTTAGAAACACCTGAGAATTATGGTCAGGAATATTTCATGAGTCCCTCTATAACCCTACATGAATAATGCAGCTTTCATGTGGGTCATGTGGGCATTAATAGTCTTATTATTTAGAGTTTTCTTCCTCTAGAGTTTCACGTGGGACAAAAACAAAGCAACGCTCTGATGAAGATATAACACAAAGCACATTTAAGACAGATTAGTTAGTAAGCACAATTTACATTTAGTACTGGTACTGTTTTCTGTATTTCCGGCACTTTGTTTTATAATTTATTGTAATTTGTGTTAATCAGTTCAAAACTGATATACTGTAAATCCATATCTATATGTGTGTGTTTTTCCTAAAAATGGAAAAAGGAGTTGAACACACACTAAAAACATGCACTTTTTTCTCTAATCCAGCCGTTTAGAAATGAATATTCATAATTATAGATGTAGAATATTGAAGAAAATAATAGCAAACTTAACAGATTCAGCAAGCAAAACATAGTCAAGGTCACAAACAAGATATCTAAAAACACATCAATTCATGTTTTAGAACTAAACAAGACTGTTATTGTTACAAGGTTAGTACAAAAACAAAAGTGATACAATAAACAAAAATTATATACCGTATTTTCTGGACTATAAGCCACACCTGTATATAAGCCGCATCCGCTCTATTTTAAAAAAAAATTTATAAAAAAAAAAAAGATATACAAGCCGCATCCACTCTATTAAAAAACGTTTTGCAAGCCACATATATGTTCGTTTTTGGATTAGATATTTACTACAGAAACAGAACGATTTTGAATTGTAAATGTACATTTGAAGATGGCCTTCAGCTTAAAACTTGCATCATACGAACTTCTTCGTGTGGGTTCCATGATGAAGTGGTGAGGATTTGAAAAGATTTTTAGAAAAGAAAAGTTTGACAGACCGACTTATACCTGCTAAAGAGGAAGTAGCATATTTGTCACGCTGATGAAGACTCAGAAAAGGCCGGAGTTCAAACAGAGGCTTTAATGTCCATTTCCATGAACCAGGTGAAGAAGAAGAATAAACTCAAAGTAAAACCACAAACATAAATATAAGCCAAGCCGACGTGGCTTCTCACCGATCTCATGACCAAGTATAACCGGCAGCTCATGCTCCCTCCGCGATCCCTTAAGTATCTCATGGTGATGAGGTACACCTGTCGCGGAGGAAGATGAGCTGCCGGTGTCTAATAGATACTGTCAATTATCCTGGGCCGCCACCAGGGGGAGCTAAACCCTAAACGTAACAATATTCTTCTTTGCATTTATTTTGTCATCTTTTTATTTTGTGACTTTGATTCTAATTCCGGTTTAGAGCGCTCCTTACGGTGGAAAAAAAATCTGTAGAAGAGCCGCACCTTTGTATAAGCCGCATGGTTCAAAACCTATGAAAAAAGTAGTGGCTTATCGTCCGGAAAATATGGTATGTGTAAATTATGTCTACAAACATAAAAGGCCGTTTATTATGGACTTTATAATAACAATCTGAACTGGTTATACTGGAACTTGATGCACACATGGCCACACTGCACACATGGTTGACGTTCGTCTGTGTTGTCAATGAGATGGTAATTTGTTGAAAAATCTGGTATATAATAATAGTAATACAGCAATAATATTAATACTAACATTAAAAAGTTCATTCTGCATTTAATGCCTGAATTATTACATGCATATTTTTAATAATGTAAATATTGTTATTGTTTTGATATTTTGTACTGTATTTGTTTAATTAAATCTACGTAATCAGTTTGTTGCAGTTGCAATGTTCATTTATCTGCATACAAACTAGAATATTTTAGTGTAAATTATAAATATAATAATGATTATCGCAGCAAAAACATTTTGTGAAACAAATGTATTAGAAATAAATTGTGTTATTACTTATTATTATTATTATTATTATTATTATTATTATTATTATTATTGTGTAAGTAATAGATTGTGTAAGTAATAAACATTAAACAGGATCATTTTGAATTTTAATAATGTTTTGCATAAAATGTAAAAAATCTACAGAAAATGTTTAAAATGTTTTATATTTAACATGTGTTTTATATGTAATGTCTTTTTCTAATTCCGTATAGCGGTTTTGTGTTGGTCTGGTACTGAGAAAAGCGCTATATAAATAAACTTGAACCTGAACTTCTAAAAGCGCATTGGTGAGGTCACACGCTGATGTTGGTTGAGAAGGCCTGCTCTCAGTCTTCTCTCTAATTCATCCCAAAGGTTGACCTAACCTCAGCGTGTCACCTCACAAATGCGCTTTTAGAAGAATGGTCAAATTATTCATATTCTAAAGTTGAAACTGTAATAGCTGCAAAAGGTGGACCGACATCATATTGAACCCTCTGGGTTAGGAATAGGATGGCACTTAAGTTCATATGTTAAAACTTTGAAAAGAGCCTTACAAATGCTCAGAACTTGAACTAGAACTATATGTGAGTCAAGGCAGGTAACCCAATACTTTTGGTAATATAATGTATGTTGTTGGTCTTCCGCTGGAGGAGTGTTGTATTTTGTAACACTGCTCCGAGCTTGAGGCCCGCAGCAATTGGCTCCGCCTGGCAAATTCGATAAACATGGCAGGCGAAAGTACATTCGCGAGATGGTCTTATGCGCTTTTTTCTTGTTTTGTGAAAGACAAGGACAAGAACATTATGGTGAACTGCAAAATGCAAAAGAAATATCGACATAAAAAAAAAAGCACTGGTAATTAAAAAAAACACCTGGAACGGTGCCATTCGACCGCGTGACCGCGAAGAGAAACAGCGATGAAAATGTTCTCTGCACTTTATGGAAAGAAAGCAGGACAGTATTGTGTAACAGGAAGTTTAGTCCTGTTATATACCCAAATATTGCTTTATGTCTACCATACTTTTAACACTTTGCCAATTATAAACTATATTGTTATTGGTAGCTTGTATAGGCCACATTAACAGAAAATGTTAATTTCTACTTAAAGCAACTTAAAAGCAATACAAAAGTAATGTAATATACTTCTCTGACAGCTCTGAGACAGTAATATTGTAATGTACTGTATCTTAATACTTTTTACAAACAGTAATAAAAGTATGTATTACAATTTAGAAGTAACTTTAACAACACTGTAAATATTGTGCCTAAATGCAGGGCAGCACGGTGGCGCAGTGGGTAGCGCTGTCGCCTTACAGCAAGAAGGTTCTGACTGTGACTCGTGGTGTGAGTTTGAGGCCGGTCGGGGTCTTTCTGTGTGGAGTTTGCATGTTCTCACCGTGCTTGCGTGGGTTTTCATCTGGGTGCTCCGGTTTCCCCCACAGTGAGAAAAACATGCGTTTCAGGTTAATCTGGCCGTGTGGGTGTGTGAGTGTGTGGTGTGTATGCCCGAGTGAAGTGGACGCTGGCGCAGATTGGCTGCCGCTATTTCACCGGGTGATGTGTGTGAATGTTGTGTGTCATGTAAGGCGACCTTGAGTGTCATGAAAGGCGCCAATAAATAAAAAATCGAATGAATTATTATTATTATTATTATTAAATAGGACGTCACTAAAGCTCTGTGGCAGACAGAACAATGGTGAGAGCGTCCTCTGCTGTTGTGGCATAGCACAAATTTGCAACTTCATCTAGGCTCTAATGTGATTCTAAAATCTGTGTGTGTGCTTTCCAGCGTCTCTTTTAAAGGCCACAATGAAAATGACATGATTTTTAAGTTTTTTAAAAAACTGGTTTCTTTTATAAAGTGGATTTATTTTCCTATTGCAGTGTTAATTTTGTTGCCGGAATATTTTCATCATCATCATCTTTGCCAACAACACGTTTTCCCTGACGAAAACAAAACGATAACTATATATAAAAACTCCCGCTTAGGGAGTTAAAACTATAACTTCATTTATTGACACTTTCGTCAACGAATAAAAACTAAACAAAAATGCCTTTCGTGACGACGTCCAATCATAATCCGAGCTTGTGAAAAAAGGCGGGTGCAAACGCAAAGAGTTAATCATTGGTTAATCAGGACACGCCGACACGGAGCCTTTCAGCTGCAGGAAAAGCACAGTGAGCTGGCTATAGATGTGAGCGTCTTCATAAATGTCTTCTCCCGGCAGAAAAAAACGGTCAGATATATGGATTCATTTTGCATTCAACGCGACTTTAAACGCATGTGAAGCAACAATCACAGGCAAAAATACAACAAACCTGAAGCGCCATCTGCAGATGAAATTTCTTTTTTCACCCTGCAACCATTTGTTACTTATAAAAGTGATTATAATTATAAATTTAATTATAAATTATAATTAATTTTATTTTATTGTATTTACATTCCTCTTTGTTGAGGTTTCATTTATGAGAATACATTTATTTGGATTAAAAGAAAAGTTCATAAAAATACATGTAATATATGTATTCAAGAATATATCAAGTAATATATTCTTGTTCAAGTAAAATAAATGTTTTTCCAAATAAGATATTTGTAGATATTTTACATGTTCATAGTTAACTACGTATTCAGATTTCTTATATATAGCAATTTTAGTAAACATTTGGAATATATAGCACCTATATTTTCGTTGACTAAATCTATACTGTCATGTAGTCGACTAAAATGTTGTGATATTTAGTCGACTAAAATTAGACTAAAACTAAAAAAATAAGATGACTAAATTGGAACTAAAACAAAACTGAGCTTTAGTCAAAAGACTATGACTGAAACTAAATTAAAAATCTGTCAAAATTAACATATTATGTTAATATATAGTATATTACCAATATTGTGTATAATATTGGGGAATTTAACAGTGTATTCTGTGTGTCAAACTACACAGTTTACCAGCGAGAGGAAAAAATAATAAGCTGTGTGCTTAGTCTGTACAGAAATGCTATCATTACAGATAAAATCTGCTGAATGCGAACATCTTTGAGCATCTTTCTGCTTACGTGAAACAACTGCGCTAACGCAAGGTTTTTACTCAAAAGAACCTCAGATCTGAAGCCTCTCACATTTCTTAAATCACTCCGACGTTCATTATTTATTTGCTTCTGATTAATATTACATTGTGGATGAAAAAAAAGGTCACGTAAAACTGTCAAACATGATGCATGAGGTTGTGTTAGCATGAGAGATGGGAAATGCAAATGGTCTGGATTTCTGGCTTAGGAAAACACTGGGGGCTTGTGGGAAATATCCGTAACAGAGAAGATGGAATATCCGGATCCCTTTTGTGCCAATGGACAAACAAGCTGTTACTCTACGGATTTCAATCTCAAACTGAAGATGTCTGCGCGTGGAAGAATGCAACCACTCATTCCTCCAAGGTTTAGGGAGTTCAGGTTTGTTTTCACTAGATGAAAAGGCAATTTAAAAATGAAATGACACGAACATGTTGTTACCGTATTTACGTGAATGAAAGCACACCCTGATTTTGCAGGCAACATTTTTTTTTCTGTTTCTGGCTAAATTAGGTTGATTTTCTCTTTAAAATACAATTTGTTCTTTATTTAACAAACCTAACTTGTGACTCTTATCACTTCAATGTTGTTTTACTAAAAAATAAAAGAATAATCTATTCTAGTGGTCGAAACTACACCTCCCATCATGCTTTGCTGCTTACTGGTTCCCCTGAGCCTTTGCGCTAAAAGTGTAAAGCTGACTGAGCTGCGTTTTTGTTAAACGTAAATATTAGAACAGTCACGTTTTTCTCAGCTGCTGGTCTCGTTTTCAAGCGCTAACCCGTTAGCCTTTAGCACGGTGATCTACCGGATACAATATGATCTGTCTGTTCAAATATTAATGATTGTTTTTTGTTTAATCTTACTTCTTCCAATGTTATTTTGTCCCTGTTAAGTGTCGCGACTATTCTAATGTTTCTTTCTTTATGTTTTTTGATTATAATCTTTTATTATTATATATACTCTTATTATGATTATTATAATCTTTTATTTTTTTAATAAAAACTCATATACACGTTTGCCTCCAGAACTATTATTTAAAGAAAGTTTTTGAGCCGCTAAAATTGGAAAAAAACAGGTGCTTATATTCGCGTAAATGCGGTATAAATGTTTCAACCAGTCAGAGCTCAAATACGGTTTTATGACGGTGATTTTTTTATTTATTTATTATTCTGTTTTATTACCACGACGAACAGTAAATCCGAGTCTTCTCCGCAGCAGAAGTGCCTGAGATGCAGAACAAGGCCCGGCAGAACATTTCAAACCCGGCGCTGACATGAAATCAATTTTCTTTTTATTCCACAGCTCATCCATGAAACATTGATGCAATTCATTTTCTTAATGAATTCTTCTGGCTGCAGAGAATCAATGGATCTATAGGGTGGATTAGATATTTTCTGCACTTCTTCTAGCTCCTACTTCTGCAAAGTATGGGGACATCGCAGGAACTGACATTTTGAGGGCTTTTATTTTAAGAGATTGCTTCAAAGAATAATTTGCACACCGATGAAATTATGGCCAGCAAATTCTATTCATCCAATTATTTCCTCAAAATTACTTAGACTTGTTTTTGAATTGTGGGAAGAAAAGTGGTAACCCAAGAAAGAAAAGGCTCCAAACCCAGGTTTTAAAACTCCAAAAACGCAGACACCACAGTGCAAATGAGGCTTGGTGGTCTAATGGGGTCAGAGAAGTGGTGTACATGTAAAGTACTTGATTAAATGGATTTTGTTACTTTACTTAATTTTTGGCTATTTTGTACGTGTAGTGAGTATCAAAAATCGAAACAACTTTTTCTCTCTACTTGACTACATTTGTGATTGAGTATCTGTACTCTTTACTCCACTACATTTAAATGGACACTTACTGTTACTCGTTACATTGTGATTGCGCACCACAAGTCGGCGTCTTTTTCTCCCACAATTAATTTCTTGTGCGGACAAGGTGATATCATTATATAGTGATATAGTTTCTTGTTTTTCACAATTCTTTGTGTTTTTCTTTGTGCGTTTTTACCTTAAGGTATTCACACTTTTACTCAAATGTGACTTACATTTACTCTTTACACCTCTAGGCCATAGTGCTCCTTATCTTCCAGTCACTATGACATAGTATCGTCTGTTAGACACTTTTGAGTAATGCTTTTGCCAGATTTTACTAAACCATTGTCCGCCTGACGTTGTAGCAAAGATCTCCATCCTTGTTCGGTCAGTTTCCAGCTCATATTTAATGGGAAAACCACCACTCGGTAGAGCTGCACAATTCTGGATAAAATAAGAATCACACATTTTTTTGCTTAAAATAAAGATCACGATTCTTTTCACAATTCTTTGTGGATTTGTTATTTTAAATATTCAACAATATAAATAATGCATATTACTTACAATACTTTAAATCTAAATAAATGGAATGAAACAATGGAATGAAAAAGTAATATTGTAAAGGGAAAAAAAAATAACCATTAAAATTAAAAATAACCAATCCAAGGTACAGTATTATGTACAGTTGAGGACAAAAGTTATTGTTAGGTATTGTTATTGTTAGTTATGTGTTTCCTCACTCCTTCTCCCTGTTTCATTTTTGATTTTTTTAAACTTGACTGCCGACTGACTCACATCCACTGTTCTAGTGCAGGTAATTATCTGACAGAAACCGCTGGTTCTGCTCAATCTTGAATTAAGATTGTGAAGGGGTAGAATCGAGATTGCAATCTTTTAACATTAATTGTACAGCTCTACCATTCGGCTTTATGGTTTCATTTGTTTTAGCAAATGGAACAACTGGAGTAGCTCAATGGTTCCAGTCAACGTTGGATAAAGCTCTTGCTTCAAGCAACCCAGTTCGCTTTCCACCTTCTGATGACTGCCGTAGAGCAGGGGACGTGCTTTGTGAAACCTCAAAACCGCAGAGTCCTCAAGATCTAGTTTTTCTTTAATGTGCCTCCAAAATCTGGTGGAAACACAGATTCAGCTTGATCCAGAAGCTCTTCTAATCGCTTCTGTGTGCACAGTCAACGCGGGTTAGAAACCTGTAAGCTTTAATGGATTCCCAGTCAAGCTGTACCAGTCACGCCGCTCCTTCTGTCTCCACAATGCACAGATCCAGGTTATTCCGCTGATTATTACATTTCACCGTAACAGGCATCGCGCCGAGGGGAAATATAGGCATTCCGGTGGATGTTTTGAGTAATACAGGTGACAGATTTCCATTTCGCTTTCTGGAAATGTCTATCCAGTTTACTCAACACATTCACAAGCATCACAAAAACAGCTGAGGCCGGGTTTGTCTTCCATTTAAAAAAATGGAAAATTTAAATGTCCAAATTGCAAAGGTGTTAAGAGTACTTGAAAACTTTACTTGAGTAAAAGTTAGGGGTGGGCGGTATACCGGTATGCAGTGTTGTGCAAGTTACTTCAAAATTGTAATACATTACATATTACTTATTACTGTTTGTAAAAAGTAATAAGTTACATTACAATATTACTCTCTCAGAAATGTTATATATTACATTACTTATGTATTACTTTTAAGTTACTTTCACCAAGTCAAAATTAACGTCCCTAAATAACAATATTTAGGTGACTCGTAACAAACAATAACGTCCATTTTACTTGTACAGTAATTTGCTACATCCAGTAGAAGGCATAGTTATGTAGCCTATAATGACTGTGGCTTTTCCAAGCAATAATACATAGTTTATAATTGTAGGGTGGCCATATATATATATATAGTATATTATATATATATATATATATATATATATATATATATATATATATATATATATATATATATATTGATTTCCAAAAAAGAGGGAAAACCGGCGCGACATATTTTAGACAGGCTTACAACGCTCCACCAGCGAATGACTTAGCGTCTATTTACGAACAGGAAATATTAAATGTTTGATTTATTGTCTTGAATGTGAAAGATTTGATGTAACGCAAGCGTTACTTGCATGTACGAGTAATATATTACTGAAAATACACAAAGTAATAAGTTACACTACCGCGTTCAGCAAAAAGTATATATTAGTGTAATATGTTACTTTTGTAACGCGTTACTCCCAACACTGCCGGTATGAACATGAATACCGGTATCAAGTTGTGCCACGATATGGATTATCGTGGATACCGTGATAACTCGTGAATTTTATTTTTGCATTTAAATATATAACTCATTTGACTATTTGTTTTGTTAAAACGCTGCTAACGACGTGCTGAAAATTTGCACTTAAAAAAATGTTGCGCGGAGCACGTCTGAACACAAAAACAAACAAAAAAAGAAAGTGACTTGAAGTGCAGTTGACAGTTGAGGCATGAAGCATTCAGTGTTTAACTTGTTTAGCCTTGTATTATTGTTATTTTGTAGTCTTTGTATTTTGTTTTTGTGTAATCTGCTATATCTCCTGTGCACTATAGGTACGATATTTGACTTCATTTTACTTAATTACTTATAGTATGTGCACTTCACTGGATGGGTTAAAAGCAGAGCACCAATTTCGATAAGGCTTGCCATATTGACAACATCACTCACTTTTTTTATTACCGGTACAATTTTTTTGTTACAAGTCTGCACTTTGAAAAAAAAAGACAATGACAATTGAAAAACCGTAAAGTCATAAATTGAAAAGTCATTTTGGTTGTTGTTAGTGAGATATTGTTTAATTAAATTCATGCCAGCTTTCCACATGTTCCACATTTGCACCTTTAATTATTTAATAATAATTTAACACCTTAAAATAAAAACCTGGTTCAAAATAGTTCTGTTCCCCGTCTAATTTTGTACTTTAAATAAATGTAATATACATATTTTGGCTCGAATATAATTAAGTTCAACTAAAATGTAATCCATTTTACATTTTGTCCATTTCACGCCAAATACAGTGATAAAATATCGATGCCGTCCAGACACTCAAATATACCGTGATATGAATTTTAACTCATATGGCTAGTAAAATACCCTAGTAAAAGTACAGATTCCTTACAGTAAAAATTACTTAATTAGTTAAAAAAATTACTAAAAGTCGTGTTCAATTTTAAAATATCTATAATTTAGGCTCCAAAAAACACCAAGAAATGTGAAAACAAGAAACTTTATTTATGAGGTTTTATTTCCTAATAAAGAAATGAAATTTAACACATCAGTGGTTCCAAATGGCAGAGCAAAATATAAAAAAAAAGAAAAAAAAAAACTAAAAGTCAGTCTCAGTCAAACTCAAATGTGCAAAAAAGTGCTATTTGAGTTCAAGTTAATTCATCACGCTAATTCAAGTTCATATGATTGTAGTAAAAAGGTCAAGTAGTGAGTAAAAGATATACTTATATTTTTGATAGCACAAATACAAAGTAGTCAAAATACTTAAGTAAATTAATGAAGTCAATTTACTAAAGTACTTTACACCACTGTCAAATTGACCAAGAACGTAAAAGCGTTATGATCAGACTTGGAAGAAACTGTTATTCTTTACCAAGAACTGAGACATCAAAACATTCTGATTTTGTCATTTGTCGCTTCTTGGGAGGAGCGAAAGCGACGTAGAGGACCCAGACACGAGGAGATGAGACACAGAAGGAGTTTAATGGGCAGGTAGACAATACAGGAACGACGACTGGAACAACGAGGAGATGAGGAGACAGGGCTCAGAAGGTAACTCAGGAATCCTTGGAAACTGAGATCTCGGGATGACTCGGAAGGTCCAGAAAACACAGTCTTGGGTAGCTACTGGCTTACTCGGAACAGAGGTAGGTCACAGAGGGTCTGAGGGTTTGAACACAACATAATACTGACGAAACCAGACGAGGAGAAACACACTGAGGAGAACTAAATAGGGCAGGTGATTCACAACCAACACGAGACAGGTGTGCGCGACAAACGAGGAGACATAACAAGGGGCGGAGTCCGGACAAGAAGGGCAGGCAGAGTTGTAACCGATTTCAAATAGGCATATACAGGTTTAAATTTAAATCTGCACCGATCTTACCAT
The DNA here is from genome assembly GCA_028031935.1 of Paedocypris micromegethes. Lineage (NCBI taxonomy): Eukaryota > Metazoa > Chordata > Actinopteri > Cypriniformes > Paedocypris > Paedocypris micromegethes. The sequence goes on from CM051502.1 coordinate 7,233,254, forward strand.
ATCTGTAACACAATTGAGTGTGCCAAATACAATTTACGGTGTGTAAAAAGTAGCATATTTTTGTTTACTGCTGAGTATTTAGCTTCAGCCTTAGCAATTTCAGTGGCACGTTTGAACATGAACGTGAAATGTTTTTGTGAGCAATATTTTCTAGATATTCAAAGCCACAGCCTCATTCATCCCCAGTCGGACAAAAACTCCACATTTTACTCCACATTTAACTTTGTCCTGTTGATTTAGTTTTACAAAGCTTTCAAAGCTAAGTTCCATGGGCTTAGCAAGTAGAGCGAGATTTCTGAGCAAAGCTTGATCTTTTCCTCTAATAACACTTAACAGTGCCAACTCATGTTAATTTTCAGCAATAGTGTTGGCTTCAAAGAAATCCAGTCGATATAGCCAGTCAATTTTTTCGTCAATATGGCCACTAGGGTCCATATCAAAGTTGTGCTCTGCATTTAACCCATCCAGTGAAGTCACACATACACACACACACACGCACACCAGTGGGCACCCTTAAGCCGTGGTGCTGGTGGGCTAGTGTCTTGTTCAAGGACACTCGGTTGTGGAAACTTTACTTTACAGTCATATGGCAGACGCTTTTATACAAAGCGACTTACATATAGGAGCAAGTGAAACAATGTCTTAAAAAAAAAAAATACTAGGCGAGTCGGGTTCTTAATTCCATACTGTTTTTTTCCTCAGACAAATTTATTTTTCTCTTTTTGGTTTTCTGAGCCATCACTGCCTTTTTTGCGTGTTTAATGATCAGAGACATAGTCAATGTCCTAGTTAATAAATTATTTTAAAATGCCCCATAAATAAAAACTATTCTCTCCTTTGAAATCCATATCAATAATGCCTACAAAACCACATTCGTTCACCTTAGAGATATTTAGGTTACAGCTTACTAGAGCTGCACGATTCTGGATAAAATGAGAAGAATCACAATTTTTTTTTAGTTACTAAAACGTCAGAGTTGAGTTGTGTTGAGAGTATTCCTTGCTCATTCTCCATGTTTATTTTTTGCTTATTAAACTCGACTGCTTTTCCAGGTTACCCTGCGTCTTATTTCTTACTTTAAAGTTAGAATGCAAATTTTGTGTACAGAATACAAATAATTAAAAAGTAAAAATTAAGTAATTTAAATCTCCTAAAATGTAGACGAACACCCCTACAATGGACAGTTAAAAGACGCTTATTTTCTTCTCTCCCCAGTGTCTACGCGTGACTGTGTTGCCAGAGAGAGCCACCACACATTTTCTAACAGATTTTTGCCAGATTTTCCAACACACAAGCAACTGAAAAACCGCCAGACCTCACAGAAAACCTACCAATCTGGCAACACAGCACTCAGACGTTAGTGTTTTTAGAGCGAGAAACAAATTGTTAAATTTGCAGATGACATGACGATGGTGGGCCTGATCACCGACAATGATGAGATGGCCTACAGGGAGGAGGAGAGCGCTCCGGCACACTGGTGTCACTGGCACAATCACCTCTCGCTCTACATCAACAAGACCAAGTGGTGGTGGATTTTAGAGAGAGAGACGACAGATGAGAGAACATACCCCCATCACCTGGGGATGCCTGGGGAACAGGTCAGCAGCTTCAAGTTCCTCGTGTTCACATTGCTGAGGAGCTCAAATTGACTATTCACACAGACCTATGGATTTACGTTTGTTTTTTTTTTACCTTTTTGCTTGCAATCTTCACATTTTTGTTTGAAACTTTTTTTCCAGTTTTTTTGTTAGCTTTTTTCCGATGCGGAAAAAAAAAGTTTCAAAAGAAAAAGTGAAGATTGCAAGCCAAAAGTTAAAAAAAACGGTTCCTTTCCTTTTTCAAAATTTACGTTTTATATTTTTGACACTAATCTGATTCCACACAGATGCAGCACTGAAGAAGACACAGCAGTCGTCTTCCTCAGCCGTCTGAAGAAATCTGTAATGAGCCCCCAAAATCTCAACTCCTTTTACTCCTGCACGGCGGAGTGTATCTTGACTGGCTGTAATACTGGTAAGCAAACACCAGCCATAGTAACCAAGATCTTCTGTGCGAGCATTAACAACAGATGCAGCAACGAGAATCACTGATGACATTAGTGTTGTCAAAAATATACATTTTTTGAAACTGAAAAATCTGAAACAATACGATACTCTGGCCCAAAAGCAGGGGTGGCCACATGGTTTCTAACAATTGACAAAGGGGCCGGAACGGGCAGGAGATAAATACACATTTTGGAAAATGGGGAAATACCTTGGATCAAGAAAGCAAAATTCATAAAAATACACATGGCTTCACAAACTCCACCTCGGAGATGCTGTTTTGGCTTTCGCATAGTGATCGCGAAGAGAAGAATAAGAAAAGTAGTACTGTACTGCAAGTAGAGTGAAAACTAATTTTTTTGCGCAAAAATGAACCTGTTTGAGCGATTGCTTGCTCTACTGAACTCCTATGGCCCCAAGGGAAGCACGGAGGAAAGCAGAAAGCGTGAAAATGAATGAAAATGTGCAGAAAGGAATGCGAGAGCAAGGTTTTAAAATAAAATAAATAACCATTTAGGTAAATACGGAAATCATAGAGAAGGTGGCATTCATCTGACTGACCTCAGCGAAAGATCAGGTGTGAGCAGGCAGGTGTGGGCGCATCTGTACGCACAGTGAGGTGAAGACTTTTGGAAGATGGCCTGGTGTCAAGAAGGGCAGCAAAGTCGTCACTTCTCTCCAAAAAAAAAAAACATCAGGGACAGATTTCTCTTTTGCAAAAAGTATGGAGAATAAAATGCTGACTACTGGGGCAAGGTCATATTCTTGGATGAAGCCTCTTTCCGATTGTTTGGGGAATCTGGAAAAAGGCTTGTCCGGAGAAGAAAAGGAGAGCGCTACCATCCGTCCTGTGTCATGCCAAAAGTAAAGCATCCCGAGACCGTTCATGTGTGGGGTTCCTTCTCATCCAAAGGAGTGAGCTCACTCACAATTTTGCCCAGAAACACAGCCATGAATAACAGTTTGGTGAAGAACAATGCATTTTCCAGCACAATGGAGCACCGTGCCACAAGGCAAAAGTCATAAGTGGCTCGGGGACCAAAATGTTGGAATTTTGGATCCATGGCCTGGAAACTTCCCAGATCTTAATCCCATTGAGAACTTGTGGTCAATTCTCAAGAGGCGGCTGGACAAACAAAAACCCACTAATCCTGACAAACTCAAAGCAATTATGAAAAAAATATATTTTTCAAATTGCACAGGTCATGAAAAAGTAGGGCCAATACTTCAAATACTGACTCTTTGCGAACATGTATTTTAATTGTTGATAAAAGCCTTTGAAATGTATCAAGTGCTTATTTCAGTACTTGTGATGACGAGGGTCATCACAGCAACAGGTTAATGTTTAACATGTTCACTCTAGTGATTCGTTACAGTTAGCATTTAATTTTTCTGGTCACTATGGTTTAAGTCAAAGAAAATACATCCATTTGGTTTAGTCATTTTATTCAATCAGTTAAATCTTGCATACTCACCACTTCCATGTTTTTGTTTGGTCAAAGAAAGGCTTGGCCTTTCTATCAGCCATTTTAAAGGCTTGGGCTGAGTTCATTTTGGGTAGTGGGTGATGGTGGTTTTTCCGTCTTGTTTTTTTGCTAATGTATGTATTGTGTATTGATTTGGCTGTTCTAATTTATTCCTGATTTATTTACATTCGGGTTATTTGCTTTGTGTTAATGTTTAGGATTATTTTTGTAAGATTTAGTTATTTCCTGTTCCCCCTCTGAATCAAATGGTTTCACCCAATAAAGTTTAAAACTGGCCTTTAAAAGCCAGGCCATTGTGACTGTGAGGGGAGGTTGGACAGGGTTGGTTGGTTGTATGATTTTGAGTTTAATGGTGGATCCGAAGACACGTACTGTGCAAGTTGGCCTTTACCTTGCATTTAGGAGAAATATTTGGGTCTGAACAAAAAGCACTTTGACGGTCTGGCTAACCGTTACTCCTGCTTTGAGGAGTTTTCTTTTTATTTTCCTTTTTGTACGTTCTTGTTTTTTTGTAAATACTCTGAACATAAATCATCTGAAGTTCCGAAGTTGGCATCTGTGTGGCTCCTACCACTTCCCCTTGGCCCAGCTGGGGGCACGTTTACGACAGTACATCACAGAAACAACTGAAACAAACCGCCTATAATGCAGCACCGCACGAGTGTGTCTTTAAACAATGCATAAACAGAGCTTTTGTAAGTTGTCGAATAAACAGTTGCTTTGCACATGCGGACTGGTGCAAAAAAAACATTATAAAAATGATACAAGTCACAAGTTAAAAAGAAAGAAATAGTATGTTTAGGAGAATATTAACCTAATTGAACCAGAAAGATAAAAAACAATTTTTTTACCTAATTACGGTATTTGTGTCATTCTCAAAACCTTTGGCCACGACTGTACATTTGCACTGTCTGGAGTTTGCATCCAAGCTATTCTCTCACCAGAGTTCGCAGGATGGTGATGAGACCATAAAAGTAATTTAAGTTCATTATTTCCTTAAGTTTATTTGTTTTATATTAGGGATGGAAAGGATTCTTTCTACTCATTCGGATTTTTAATTCTCAAACAATAAAGTGAACTATTCATTTCCAGTTATTTTGTTCAGTTACAGAAGGCGGCGCTGTAAAAGTGGCCACGCTCGCAAACAATATACACAAAGGACAACACGATTTGCTTCAACGGACAAAAAATAAAATACACAAATTTCCACAAAACTATTCAAAACCTAGCGAATGCACAACACATTAACTTGATCTATGTCCTGCATCTGCCCTGCCATCATTGAGACCTTGATCGCGGTCACATGACAAGTGAACGAACGATCCACACAGGGGTGCCCACACTTTTTCGGTCCGCGATCTACTTTTCGTAGATGTAATTTCGAATAAATGTATTATTATTTTATTTTGTCTTCAACTGTAGATGTTTGCTGTATATTGCCATCACCTCACTTTATATATGGTTTGTTGAGTGTCATCTTCTGGTTTTAAAACGCAGTAAACACACACACTTCAGAATAAAATCCATTTTCAGGTTCGAAAATGTCCGAGTTGATAGCAGACTTACTTTACCGTTGTGTTTCCTCACTCATTCTCTTTATTTATTGTATGTTTTTTTTTTAAACTTGACTAGCGCCCGACTCGTAGGTGATAAGCGCACGTGACCGCTGCTGCGCACGGAACTCCGCCCCGATGCGATCTCGCACACAGCTGACAGAGATGCTCGTCGGAAGTTAGAGTTTGGCAGAATCGGGTAAAGATTGCGGATTAAGATTGCGTGTGGGGTAGAATCGCCATGTTTTAAACTCATTTTTAGCCGATATCCTACTCGCAAACTTGCTGATTTTCTGGACTTTTTTCCCCAATGTCATGCGATCTACTCACAATGCCTTTGCGATCGACCAGTCGATCGCGGTCGACGTAATGGGCACCCCTGCACTAGAACAAATCACGAACGCACTGGAGTGATGCTGCTCGTTACAGAACCTGCTATCGCTACTACCGTCCACGAATATTTCACTGAGTGAACTCGTTCTTTTCGAATCATATAAAACATTTGTTTATTTTAAACAAATCGTACATGAATAACACATCACTATTTTATACGAGATGTATCGAAGACTGTAATGTCAATGTAGGTGCGTTGTTAAAAATTGAACATAGGCAAAAATATCAGTCATTGTTTGCAGAAACAACTATTAGTAACAACATTGTTTGCAGAAATGAGCTACAAAAATCAGCTAGTAAAGTTTCTACAATATAAAAATATAGAGAATAAAACTTGCAATTTACTATATCTTCTATACACATGGGAATGATACTTAATAATGTATTAAATGTAATGCTTCGTATAATACATGAGTGCTTTTGTGTCTTAACACGTAATATTAACAAGCAAATCATAGTTTGACGTGTGAGCATTAACAACAGATGCAGCAAGAGGAAAGCAACGAGAATCACTGATGACATTAGTGTTGTCAAAAATATAAATGTTTTTGATACTGAAAAATCTGAAACGATACGATACTCTGGCTCAAAAGCAGGGGTGGGCAAATATTTTGATTCGCAGGCCACATTGGTTTCTAACAATTGACAAAGGGGCCGATTTACATTCTGTGACACAGTTTGTGATAGTGTTTTACTTTTAAAACCCTGTTTGTTATTTCACGTAGAAAACGTATATGCGTTTTGAGACAGTTGTAACTGTGAAAAGCCTTACAAATGCATTGAACATGAACTTGAACTTGAAAACACTAAGTTACAAAAATAGTTTATGCAGTAGTAATTCATTTTTTATTACTCTCTCAACCAGCGCTTTGCAGACTCTGCTTAAAGACCGGTTCACCTTCCTAGACAGGCAAACAAAAAGAAGTCAGGTCAAGTCAAGTCAAGTCAACTTTAAAAGCACTTTTAAAACAGCAGACCGACCAAAGTGCTTTACATTAAAAACATAGTCAGATATAATCCAAAACACAATCGCAATAAAATTTAGACTTAATAAAGACTTAAAAACAAACTAAATTGACAGGTAGCCAGTGTAGCGAAACTAAAACCGGTGTAATGTGCTCTCTCTTTTGAGTACCTGTTATAAGACGTGCAGTGGCATTTTGCACCAGCTGGAGATGAGACATGGACGACTGAGACACACCAAAGTACAGAGTAAACCAGCTGAGTTGTAACAAAGGCATGGATCACTGTGTCAAAATGCCCTTTTGACAGGAACGGCTTAACTTTGGCCAAACGTCTCAGTTAAAGGAAGCTATCTTTAACCACTGCCCTGACCTGTTTGTCCACATTAACCGCTGTCCACTTTAAAACCCTGATTAGTGACAGTAGGATTAAAAAATGGTTTTAGAGGACCAAGGTCCACTTGAGAGGAACCACCGCTGGCTATAAGTCTGAGGTCCCGTAGATAGTGGCTGATAGTGGCTAACGGAAGGCCACATCTACTGGACCCCAGACATTGACCTGATGACGGCCTACAAGCGTCTGGACAATGGACCTGCTTCTGCAGAGATCACGCCACACTCGGTTCCAGAAGCTCCAGCTCAAGGTGACGAGATCAGCGCAGACCTGGACTTCATTTCGGCTGAAATAAGCCATGTGGACTTCAGTGAAATGGACTTACCCGATGGTGGCGACACAAATGGGTTTTTCACTGAAGACATCATGTCTCTCATTTGAAGATCGTTTTAAATATTTTTTTATATTATAATGTAATTGTAAATAGTTAAAATTTTATATTTTGTACGGTAAATAGCTTAAATGATTTTGTATTGTAAATAGTGTTAATGTTATTTTGTTGTATATAGTTATTGTCACACTCTCGTCCGGGAAAGTGGAGATATGGACGAGAGTGAAGGAGAAAGAGAAAACAGAATTGGGGATGGTTCCAGTTGACAGAGATGTTTAATGACAATGGTGAGCACACAACAATACTAACACTGAAGACGAGGAATATGGATCGACGAGTGACGGGGTAGAAGACGAGGATTCTGCCGAAAGCAGCAGGCGACGAAGGTGAGTCTGTGTGGCGACGAAACAACGATGATTCTAAGACGACACCAGACACTGAGGAGCGAGCGATGGGAGTTTAAGTAGAGGGCCAATGAGGTGATTCAGGTGGCGTGGAGGATTCGGGAATTGATGAAGGGAATCCTGGACAGCTGTGCGGTGAACTTGACTGGGGTGGTGGTGACGTCACAGATGGCGGTGTAACAGTTATTAAAAGTGTTGTTTGTTTAAAAATTTAAATTTTACAAATTCTCTGCCATTTTTAACTTTTGTGCAATAAACCATTCTCTGTAAATTCAAACTTTGATGGATGGCATTTTGAAGTTTTTTCTATTATTGTTTACACTTTGCAGTAATTATAGAAATGTTCAAGACAAGTTATTAACATCTTATTATCGTATTAGCTAATCTAGTGTACAGTAAAGCTACAGGAATAAAACACACGCAGGATCAGGACGGGAACATTAGCACCCTTAGTTCTGAAGGACTGGACAGAGTTTGACGTGTGGTTCAGATCTTCTCATTCATTCAGTTTCTGATGATGACACCATAACCAGATGGACAAGTTCCTCGGTTTCTCATTGTTAACATACAGATTATCATACAAAAACATATTTTAAGTATACAAATAAAAACATGGACACTCAAAAACCATTTTTTGTCAAATCATTTTCATTCATTACAGCACATACAAACTGAATTGGGCTAAAATTTTGACAAAGTCATTTTATCTTTTCTCCAGTAAAAACTACTTTATTCAGGTCTGTCTGGTTTTCTGACTCATTCGCATTGATATTCGTGTGTATTCCATCGTGTGTTTATGGTGTATTCCATTGTGTGTGGTTACAGTTAATATGTAGATGTCAAATGTGTCGACGCATTCAAATACAGAGCGACTGATCAGGTGCAGATACAGACTTTCTTTGGAAAAAACAATTAGACACATTGTGAAAGTTAGGAGTGTGAGAATATCTCCTGGTACGAGATCCGTTGCTTCTCGCGAGATGCGATTGCATATCGTGATATCGCGAGAATTCGGCGCTACCTTTGCTACAGTGTGTGGAATCAAAAATTTTTAAAGGATTCGTGCACGCGTCCCAATTTCCGTGCCGGTGTAAGTACACTCCAGTTACAGCACTCGGACCAAGCACGTATCATCGAGTAGTGTCTCGTCCCACCCCTAGTGAAAGTACAAGGCAGAGTCTAAGCTTCATATTAATATTTGCAATATTTTTTTCTTTCTTTTTTTAACAGAATAGCGTAAAAAACAAATTATAACAATTTTTTTAACAGTTTGTTTATTGTTTGTTTATAACAAATGATAATTATAGAGCATGTATGGAAGTTATACGAGATACATTTTACAATTTACACATTACACATTTACTTTGAGATATAAAGCGACATCAAACTTGGTTTTCTGTTTTTCATAAAATGGGTAAGTTTTCGTAACCCGGTTACTATTCGTAAGAGATACATTGTGAAATAATGAAATAATAACAGTGCAAAAGACAAAAAACTCATTCTCTTATACAGTATTAGTTAAGATAAAGAAAAAAAACCCGGCCGTTTTATTTGACTTCTTTGCAGCCAAATTTTTCATATTTTATGTTGACCTGAAATCACATTTCCATTTTCCATTTCTTTTGTTTTTTTGTTTTTGTAATCAAAGAGTCATTATGTCATAATGATTGCCACAAGTTTAAGGTAAATCGACTTGTGAAAAGAACAGATAGACTATGATACATTTACAATTGAGACAATAAATAAGTCACAGTAAAACGTTCACACGACTAATAAAGGATTTTTCAATTCAATTTCAATTCAAATCCTGCCCAAATAAACATTTTAAAAATCATGATTTGCAGGTTATGGCTGCTGGAGTGTGTTTCTTTGAAGAAGGTGCTCATGGGGGTTTGTGAGGGAATTGCGTAGCTCCAACAAAAGGCAAAAGTGATATTCTCTGGTGAATTAATGCATCTCTTTAATTTCGTCTTCCCAGCTTCCTGCCGCAGGGATTTTTAAAAACGAATAGTGTAATGAACTTGTAAAGGAACTACTAAACTGGAACCAAAATTGGCACATTTTTGGCACAGCAAAGACTATTCAACTGATGTTCACCAAAGTGATTTTCACCACTAATTTACTGCTTTATTGCATTGATTCATTCTAATGGTGTTTTATGGGCTGTAGCTGAAAACCTTGTGCTCATGCATACTTGTAAACCCTAAATTAGAAGACCATGGAGTTCTATTTTTCAACCCTACCGCCATGGTGGCTTTCTATTAGAGGTGGCTTTCTACTAGAGCAGGGGTCGGGAACCTATGATTTGCAAGCCGTATTTGACTCTTCTCAGTTAGCCTGAAACGCATGTTTTTGGACTGTTTGGCGAACCAGCCAAATCCGGGACAAAGCATTTCAACTCATGTAAAAGTGGCCTTCTAATAGAGGGTTGCATCCGTTTTATCAACCCTTCTGTCATGGTGGCCTTATATTTATAGGTTTTAGGACACACACACACACACATTGAAAATTTGCATTCATTTTGTTGCTCCTGTGTCATTTTGTTTATTGATAAACATGTTACAGAGGGATACTTTTTTTGTACTGATGGAACAAAGAACCGAATTGAAGACTTCTTCACTTCCCGAAGCAGAATTGAGATAAACAACAACAACAACAACAGCAACAACAAAAATCCTGTGCACATTTATTCTTTAAATGGGGAAAAAGTACCTTTGGGCGGAGATAAATACCGTTTCCCACCCATTTGGAGTTCGCCGTTCGTTCCGCTCATTGGCCGCTGCGGGCTGCGGGGGAGGAGCCAGGATTCGCTTTTATCAGCGAGACAGCGCCTCAGCTTCAGCACAACAGAACAGACGCTTGCGCAATCGCCGCTGCGCAGGGTCTCACAGGGGCAACTCCGGAGACTTCATTTGCCCAGCCATTGTTTCATCCCTGACCTAAACCGGGAGAAAATCTCCGTTACACAGAGAAGTTTCACCGTCGTGTCGCCGAACGTGTGTTATATCGGAACTCGTGGCGTCTGTTGTGTGAGGATGGGACCGCTGCTCGTCTCCATCGTCCTGTGCGCGCACCTCGTCAGCCCGTATCTCGTTAAAGGTGAGAGACGATCCATCAACTTTTTAAATCTAGCGTTCACTGGGTGGAAAAACAAGAGCTTAAATGTGTCGTTCAATTTGTCAAAGAGGTATGTCACTGCGCTAGCGCTTATTAGAAACTCAAAAGTCCCGATGGTCTTGGGCTTTTATTTATTTTGTCGTTCAAAAGATGTCTTAAATGTAAACAACTGCAACATCTAATATCTATTGTGTTAGAACAATTAACTATTTATTTCACGAAGTACCATAAACAGTAAATAATTCAACAGTTCGGGTCTTTTTTTTTTACTGTACTCATCAATGATTCTATGCTATCATATGTTAGCCAACATTTTTTTGCTGGCAATATTAGTCGTAATATATACGTAATATATAAAATGCTAAATTTTATTTATTAATATAACTAATAATACCTAACTATAATAACATAACTTATTATTGCTACGTTTTAATTTTGTATAATTCTCAATATTTATAATGTGCATGTTGTTCCTGGTTGGTTAATTAATCAACATCACACTTCACAAATGTTTTAAAGCAACTTGGTATCACTAAGTTGACAGCATAAGTTCAGTTTTAGTTTTGATTTTTAATTTAGCAAGAGAGAATTAGACACTTTTAAAGTCAAAATGCATTTTTCATTAGCCGTGGAGTTGATATTTTGTGGATACTTTAAAGAACAATGCACTGAGTGAGCAAACAAATCCTTTGTTTGGCTACTACTCATAGAAAGCATGCCTTGGTTTGCCCTGGCATAAAAATAGATATGCGAAAAATGATGGTATTTGTTCTTTGTTGTGCAGGCTCGTATTAGTCAACTAGACAATCATAGAATAGATTGATAGAGTAATAGATTGTGTTTACAGTTTGATTGTGCTGATTGAGTCTGAATCAAAAAATGGAAGGCACATTTCCTTTTTAAAAGCAGCGACAAGGAAAATAAATTGGTAATGTTGAACATCCCAGTGAATATGTACAGTAATTATTGTTATTTAAACAGTACTTTTTTGATCAATTAAAACACATTTCTGTAGTTTACTGTACAGGGGATGTGAAAAATGATTGGCTTCTCATGCTCATTCTAACAGCAGGTTGCTGGATTTAATGTGCTCACCTCCTGAAATCTGGCTGTACTAGGAGCTATAATTGTAACCAAGCGTGGCCTCGGAGCCACTGGTGTCATATGTGCTCGGAGCTGCAGTCTTCTCCTCCTCCTCTTCCTCGTCTTCTCCTATGATCCCCCTTGGTTCACATACTGTGTTCCCAGGCTCAGCGAGGGAGTAAAGGGGGCTGTTGTTTAATTAATCACAGTTTATTCCGTCTTTTTTGGTTAGAAACGAGGTTGGAAGAATACGATAGAGATTTAAATAGTTAAGCTACATGTATCGAAGCAAGGATCAAATATCCATGTAGCTACGGAATGAGGTTTACCGAGAACAACAAAGTACGTTTTGACACCTTTTTTGACAAAATGTCTATTTTAAGAATGTCAATTAATGATCATTTAAATTCTGTCAATTGATAAAACACCTTTGCTTAGTGCTCATGCTGAAATATTTGTCTACTGTATGCGTGATTCAGAATTTGTCATATTCTGCATCTAATATACTAATTAGATGCCGTGTGTAAATGTTATAGTGTGTGTGTGTGTGTGTCATCAGGAATGTTCTAGGTGTTTCCTTCTGTTTTTTGATAAACCTAATATCACAAATGAAACCCCAGCATTCAGGCAAGCCGGGAAAGTGGTTATTAAAGGGTTACAGAGATTCGGTGAAGATTACTATAACGCCTTTGTGTCAATGTGTTATAATGTCAACGTAAAGTAGCAATGCTTCTGATTCTTTAGGTTGTTTTTTCGTTTTTGTGTTTCTTTTTTAGTATTTAGATGCTTCACTAATGTTAATAATGTAAATAATCCTGACCATTCACACTTGCTGTGAAACACACACATCATTGTTTAGAATGCCTAGGCACATGTACATGTATTTTTGCCTTGCAAATCTCTGTTCCCTGATGGACGGAAGGAGACATTGTAATTGGCCCTAAGAACCCATTCAGGATCTTTTATACTTTGAATGTCGATGAAATTATTGAAATTGGCGTAACATAATGTTCTCCCGGTTCTTGCTGGTTTTCGCTGATCTGAAATACAATAAAGCATTAAAGGGATGTATAATATATGTCCCTGTGCTTATGTATTGAAAAGTTTGTTTTAAAAGTCAAATTAATTTCTGTGATCAAATGTAATGCAAATTCTCTCTCTCTCTCTCTCTCTCTCTCTCTCTCTCTCTCTCTCTCTCTCTCTCTCTCTCTCTCTCTCTCCATCTTTCTATCTCTCTCACTCCTTCTATCTCTCTCATTTAAAAAAAAAAAACTTGATTACATATTTTTGTTTTGTTTAGCGAGGTCTCTGTTGTTGTTTGGACTTTATAGTTGTTGAAGGACGCCAGCATTGGCTATTCGGAAATGGAAAATTCATCTTTCTTGTTAAAATCACACTTTTGAAGAAATGTTCAGTTGAAGAATATGTGTTAGAATGTTTGCACAAACAGTACATATTTTGTCTTTTAATAAATGCAATAGAGTTGTTGAAAGTGGAGGTGTTGTACTGGCTACATTTACTGCACATTTACTGCACTACAAGAAAAAGCATCCCAAACGTATTAAAGAGGATCTGCTCATAACACATTTATCAAGACAAGAAATCACATTGCAAATGAAAAAAAAAATCCTTTGACTGTAAATCGCTGAAACAGAATGTTTGTATTAGAAGGCAAGTTGACATGATTGCAAAAAAGACTCTTTGAAAGTGTGGAATGTTTGGAGTGTGGGCAAGGTCACACCAGGCGATCGTGTTGTTACTGTACGGACACGGGTCTTCTGGGGATAATCCTGTGCATATGAATAATAAAAAGCCCAAGCCTGTTGATAATAAGATGAAGGCCTCTGAAGGCTGCCGAATGTAAAAGATGATGTTTTAGTAAGAAGAACATATGGAGATGGAGAAGGATGCTGAGGTTTAGGCTTTAGCGGAGGGGATTTTGAAAGGAGCTTTTTAAAATACTTTAAAAATGGTTTAAATTGTGTGCAAGACGAGGGGAACGGCAAACACACAGACAGAAAAAACCTGATAAACTGTCAACAAAAAAATAAAATATTTGTGGCCGCTGGGTGCCGATCGATGTGCAATAAAGAGTTAAACGGATCATTCTCCAAAGTCACAAGTCTCCAAATTCGAGACGACTTGAGTAAAATTCGTAAAGTATTCCATTTTAAAATTAGAACACCACAATGTTTCAAAATGGCAGAAAAATATAGATACAAAAAAAAGTCAGTCTCAGTCAAACTCAACTCATGTGAAAAAAAGTGCAACTCACGCACTGAGGGACTATTAAAGGTTCAATTATTATTTATTTGTATTATAATTATTGTTATTATTATTATTATTATTATTATTTAGATGATAAATAGCATCCAGTACTTTCAGCATTATGCAGATGGCGATATCACCTCGTTATTTAATCGCGGTAGAAAATGATGCCGACTTGTCGCGCACAATCACAATTCTAGAGTAACGTGTCCATTTAAATGTACTGGAGTAAAGAGTACAGATACGCAATCACAAATGTAATCAAGTAGAGAGTAAAAGTTGCTTATATTTTAGTAAGCACAAAGTAGCCCAAAATACTTAAGTAAAACAACAAAGCCCATTCATTCAAGTGCTTTTCACCGCTGCTCCAAAGCAAGTGTGTTTTTGTACGTCTTTGCTGTCACATATTCCGTGTTTGGAGAATGTTTCAAACCCATCTTGTTTGGGGAGAAATTTGGTACAGCATTGTTAAATTCGCTTTAGGTAAGGATATGAACGGAGTGTCTTTAGATATTTCTTTCCACATATTATGTTTAAACTATCTGAAATTTTGCTATCTGAGAAGTCATTGTTTATGTTTTAACGTCATTGTGGTGAAATTCCAATTTTAATTGTCATTGTCACTAGACTGATGTATGTATTATGCACTTTACCTGTATATAATCTCTTACCTAATTGGAGGCTTCTATTGGGACCAAAAGAAATGTTCATTCAGTCGGTTACACTAACTGATATTTCTTTAAAAATCGTTGTATCCCGCATAAGCGCATTTTATAATATTATAATTGTATTTAAAATTTTATATTAATTTTCTGATTGTTCAATCTCAGCCTTTTTGTTAACTCGTGGACATGACGTTATTTGAGGCTCTACTGGGTGTTTTTTTCTGTCTCCCGAATAGAGATGATGGTTCAGAGTGTGGAAGACCGTATTGAATATCGAGTGGGTGTGCAGTGTAGGCAGCGACTGCTGTGTGTTTGCTACCAGGAAAGTCTTTGTTGATTTTGTTTCAAGTTGCTATGCAGTTCCCATGTCGGTGTGTGAGGTTTTTTTTTCAACCTTTACAAGTGTTGATTTCACAACAATGATTTGTTTATGATCGTGGAAGGTTTTTACACTGCAGTCAACTGTCACTTTGTGTGAGTGTCATCAGGAATGTTCTAGGTGTTTCATTCTTTTTTTTTTTATTCTGTTTTTTGATGAGCCTAACATCTCAGATACAAACCCAACATTCGGGCAAGCCGTGAAATCGGTTATTACCGGGTTACAGAGAAGCGCTGAAGATTATAGTAACGCCTTAATGCCAAGGTCTTATAATGTCGTTCGAGGTACAGTAGCAATGCTTCTGATTCTTTAGTTTTAGGATAGGCGTGTCCCAAAGTGTTTCTTTATTATTATTTAGACGCCATCTTTTTCAACCATCTTTAGAAGTGTTGATTCCGCAACAATGATTTGTGTATGATCGTGGAAGGTTTTATCATTGCAGTCAACTGTCAATTTCATACTAGACAAACAGAACAGTGAATTTAAATTATTAATGATTATGACTTTGACTATGACCAGTGAAAATTCAGAAAACAAATTCAGTGGAATATTCCTGAAGACCTTTGTGTTACTGAACCCTAACCTCATTTTTGTTGCATTTGGAAGCTCATAAAATATACGTTTACTATCTTCATCTAAAGAGGATCATGCAGCTTTCCCAGTCTGCAATATTAAAGTTGTGTTTTTTGAAAAGATGCAGTTACATTTTAACCAGAAATCCGCACCATGGGTTCCTCGTTTTGCATGATTTTACTGTAATGATCATAAACTAAAATGGTTCCTATTAAACCACATGGTTTATGAAACACATCTGGATCAAGTACATTGGAACAGGATTTTTAATAAACAACGTTTCAGCTCAAAACAATTGAAATAGTTTCCTGGAGAATTAGCATGAGAATAGTGTGGAGAAATTTATGAGAAGAGTCTAGCCGTAATATTTCACAGCTGAAAAAACCTCCCATAATGCTCAGCACCAGCCTCATGAGGTTGTTACTGTAACAATCTCAGCAAATACTAGTACTGACCCTTTCGAAACCCTCTCAAACATTTGTTTCATATTTAAAAGCATCACAAGAAGTGACAACATCAGGATTAATGGCCCTCGTGGGGCAAACCTCTGGGCTGTGACATAAGGGATTCATAATTTTAAGTACTGCTTCTTTGACTGGGTACATTTTTATTACATTTTCAACAAGACTAGAAGAAAGAACATACCGTATTTACGCAAATATA
This sequence comes from Paedocypris micromegethes, assembly GCA_028031935.1. NCBI lineage: Eukaryota > Metazoa > Chordata > Actinopteri > Cypriniformes > Paedocypris > Paedocypris micromegethes. Next base: position 7,249,568 of record CM051502.1, read on the forward strand.
AGCTCCACTTTTTTCGAATTTTCGACACTCAAAAACTTGGGGGGTGTTTATAATCGGCAAATTCAAATATGCGCGTAAATTTTTTCCTTATTTCAAGTCTGAAACAATCACAAATGACGGAAAAAACGGATATGCTTTGTTTTTATGCAGCGTGTGCATCTATATAATGTTAAACAATGGTCCGTAGGTAGGTGCATACAGTCTAAGCCAGTGATTCTTAACTATAGGCCCATTGGGCCGCGAGCACCACCTAGAGGGCCGCAAGAAAAATATCAGGGCCAAATATCATTTGGGCCGCGAAGTCCGTGGAACACAATGCAGCTCTGCCAAAACCGAAAGTGAGAAATTATCCTATGTAACTAAAACTATGTTTGAGCGGCGTAAAAAGGGTTAATCACAAGCGTGCGGAAATTTTTAAATTATAAATAAGCTAAAGACTTAATGTACTTAAATGTAAAAACATAACTAGCTAATGTTTGTTCCTTTTTTATGTATGTGCTGTTTCCATGCTTTCATGCCTAAAAATGCAAAACAATGACATATATTTTAGCCACACTTTAAAATATTATTATTATTATTATTATTATTATTATTATTATTATTATTATTATTATTATTATTATTATTATTATTATTATTATTATTATTAGAGAAGTCTGTTGAGTTGTAAAATAGAACGACTGACTGCATTTAAATGAAAGACATTGTAGCCCCGTTTTTTGTGGTAAGTAATGAAAGGCAAGCACTCGTTCACGTTTTCCACAAAAGTGGTATTGGTGCATCCCTAATGGAAACGGTCTTAAAAATGAACAAATGAAGATGAAAGTTAAGACCTGTTTACTATTGGAAAAAATATCAAATTTTTTTCTATACAATATTTACTGTATATAAGTACATTTTAGCTTCTTAAACTTTGTAAGTTCAAAATGTACTTCATATAGTTATTAAATACAACCTAAATAATTATTTGGATTGGCTGAAATAAATGCGTCTGTTTTAATGGGCCGCGGGCCACTTTGATGTGGACATTTTGGGCCCGAGTTCAAAAAGGTTAAGAACTCCTGGTCTAAGCTTTTACTGTCTCAAAAACATACATAAAGAAACATTAGACACGCTGCGACACTTACCAGAGACTAAAAAACACTGGAATAAGTAATATTAAACTAAATAAAGTACAATATTTTATATTACAACAAAGACTACAAACCACGACCGCTTAGCGCAACTGGCTATAAATGAGTCCAATGTGTCATCACAGAAAGAGTCGAAACAGTAGAAAATGAAGAACACAGGTAAGGAGTAAAAAAACATCCAAGGAACAGACGCAATCAAGGGGATAATAATCCTTCCTCTTCAGAAAAACAAAGAGCTTGAAAACAATTTCTCTACGCATGTGCGGAGTCTGACTGCAGAGCCAGGGATCTTGGTAAATGAAGTCCTGACCACTACAGTCATCTTTTTGTTATCTATTATTCAAGTAAAACAATATAAAAATTATAAATTTAGATTCTGAACGTCTCCACGTCCGTTTGCCCGATCTCCGTATTTGGATCTTCAGACAAAAAGTGATCAAAACACTGCTTTTCGCTTTACTAGTCTGCAACTCTTCATCACAGAAACGTCAAAGGGGAAAAAAAACATCCGTCAAAAGTAGATGATATAGCTGCATTTTCTCTCATATCTACCTCTACTTTTTTTTTGGGGCAAAGTTGGAAAGCTAGAGATGAGATGAGAAAATTACATTCTTCCACTCCTGATTTTTTTCCTATTAAATACCTCTCTGGCAAGACCCATGACAGATGGAAAATGTAACCATAGCAACAAAAACAATGGCTAGCATTGTAAACTTTTACAATGAAGAGCAGCAGACTTGGATTCTCTTGCTGTGGAGGCTTTGTTTGGACAGTCCAAGTGAAAATGACATTTTTACAGCCTCCGAATGCACATGTGATGCGCTAACCTTCCAGTTCATTCTTGATTTGAGATGAAAAAATGACCTTTCTGTTTCATTGTTAATCAACTGTTCTCTTCTTCTGATTTGCAAAAATATGAGACAGTTGTAACTGTGAAAAGCACCCTGCAAATGCACTGAACTTGAACTTTTTAGTCATTTGTTCCAGCTATTTTATCAAGTGATAAAACCTAAATAGCCTAAACATTGAGTTGGAGTACGGTTTTGTACATATATTAGTCATTGTTACGCAGACAAAGATTGCTGATGATAATAGCAATGTCGTTTTGGAGATCCACATTATCTGAATGATAGTAAGCATCCTGTGTTCTGGCTTGTTTTACAATTTGTTAAATAAATTGGATGAAAAATGTCTCGTTAGTAAAGACGAAATTATTTTAATTCATGTCAGTAGACCATGGATTTGATTCCCAGAGAAAATTACAAGTTATAAGACGCTTCTGCTGAACTACAGTAAAATAAAGTAAAGAATGTTCTTATTATGGTAGTACTAGATTTGAAGTATCATTTTATCTCAGTTCATCGATTTCTAATGTCGCATGTGGGTGAAGTTTAAAATGGCCTAATTTGACAAATGATAACCATTATCGTAGGTTCAGACTCTATTTATTACTTTTTTGACAAGAACAAACTAATTAAAATTTAGCCCTAACAACAATTAAGCGAAAATGAAATCACTAAAAAAAGAAACGGTTTCGTCTGTAAATAGCGTAAATAAAGTGTACAGGTAATATTGTGCAAACGTAAAACTCAAGTATAACATTACACATTATCAGATTTATGAACACAGAAAATGGTAATCTGGAAGTTTTTCTTAAACGTTTCAATAAATACGTCTTTTCGTCTTAAATACGTCTTAAACGTCTTTTCCTGAAAACTGTACATGTGTGCATACACTTAAAAACTGATTATTTAAGTGTATGTACACTCAAATGTACTCTTGTATAGGGACTTTTGATTAAACCAAAAGTAATCGATCGCTGTCTCCATCTACCTCCCCCACGCTAAACCACTGAAGTCTGCTGGAATTGAACTACAAATCATGTTTCAAGACCAATTGCGGCCTCGGTGGAACAGCGTGAGAACTCGCTCTTATCTGGGCTCCGTGAATTGAGACGGAGCGTGAGAGACAAGATATCGATGCTGTGGCAAACGCTTTTCTTACAAACGGCAGATTTCTCGATAAAGCCAACTATGAGCTACAACATCTAATTGCTGCGATAACAGAACAACACGTAATAGCAGCTAATACGATAACATGCTCCCATTTTTCTTTCAGAAACATACAGACTCAGGAAGCGAAATGACGAGATGATTAGTTTTGGTCCTGTTGACCGACAGTTACAACAACCAATAAGAACACACTTCCTGAAATGCGTGGAAAATTGTCCGCAGTGTTCAACATTTATTCACGCTTCTTATAAATAAATAAAAAAACTGCTGTTAAAATCATTAAAACTTTTTTTTTTTCACAAATGATTAAACTAATTGCTCAAAATTAAACCCGGCTTGCCTATGTAAACACATTTACATAACATTTATAATTGTTCAATGTCAAAGTAAGTGACGTGTAATTAATTAAATTATACGGCATTTACTGTAACAACTTTTGAAACATTAATAATATATTTTTACATTTGCAGCCATGCGCACTGATTCTAATGTAGAAGTTGTGCAAAACTTTGTTTTTTGTTCTCAGTAAGTAAACGTAGAATGTTGGTGAACTCATCATATGTCAACATCTGGTCTACAGACACACACTTATTTTATGATGAGTACTTTATCTGTGTAAATCAAAGCTCAAAACTGTGTGTTTAAAAAAGAAAGGAAGAAAGACGGAAAAAAGGAAGGAAGAAAGCTCAAAACTGTGTGTTTAAGAAAGAAAAGCCCCTTTCACACAGCAATGCCGGTAAAATGCAGGAAAAATACCAGAATGACTTTAATAGTAAAGACTGTTCACACAAGCGCAGGCATTCCTGCATTTTAACAGAAAAAATACACACTTTAGTTTAAAAATTACACACACACTGTGACACTATTTTTATTAGTACAACATGCGACATTTGTTTTAAACCATTCGTGCTAAAAATGGATTAAAGCAGTCCAAACACAAAGCAGATTATCACAGTTGATATTATATTTAATGCATCAGATTTGTGAATGATTTTTTAAAAAGTTCCCAAAATATTATTCCTATTTTTTCTTAGCACCATTGGTAATAATATAGTATTCACCACTAATAGGATTTAAAAGTTTTAACACAAATATGCAGCGTGAGCATATACAGTACAGGATTTGACATGAGTAGGTGTGTGCAGAGAATTTCTGCATTGCATAAAATGTTCCAGAAGTTCCGGAAAAAGCTACTCTAGCTTGTGAAAAGCCTTATTAGAGTGATGGCATTTCTGGGTTAGCGTTCAAAGCTTTCTGAGTTGGGCATACATAGCACCTCATTATGAGAAAAGCATTCACTTGGCACTCAGCACAGATAAACCCAGCAGCGTTCACGCATATTCAACAACATACAGGTGCTAAAAATGACAAATCCCCCTGTCCTCACACACACATTCCCACATTTTATCAACACATAATTCCTCCGCTAATTAAAACGAGCACACACACAAACAAACGATATTCACAAAGCAAATCTAGTCAGCGTTAGCTAATTGAAAGCTCCGGATCTTGGAATGCTATTATGACTCTGACTCGAAAATTGGCATTAGGAGACAAATGTGCCAATGCCGTTCATTCCTTAAGACAATGCAAACAGTGCAATGCTTGCAATGCTTCTAGTAGGAATATACCAATGTTATTTTTGAGGTTTCCAATACTAATTCCTGTACTGATGCTGATCGATTGAGAATGATTCTGACCTGCGATTCAAGGCTGCCCACTGCTCCAGGTTTGTGTGTGTGTGTAAGTTCACTGGTTGGTAGGGTGACCACTTTTAATACCCAAAAATAAGGGATGAACTGGGGGCGGAGCAATTTGGGTATTGGGACGGGGCATTGAGGACTACAACAAAATCACTTTTTAATACAGTAAAACATGTTTTCAGGAAAGTATAAACCTTGAAACATTAAAATAAACGATCTTTAATTGAAATATAGTCAGTGTTTCTCTTTTACAACTCAACAGACTTCTCTAATGATAATCCTAGGCTAAAGTATTTGTCGTTTTTTTTTGTAGTAACAACTCTCCAAACATGGAAACAGCATGTGCATAAAATAGCTACAAACATTACCATTCTTTACACATGGGCATTATGCATATAATGTTTCATGTAATAAAATAATGCTTATATGTCTGTCTGACCATAACAAATCATAGCAAATCATAATATTCTGTTCTATTACATTGGATTGTAATCCACATGCATTGTGCTTACAAAATTTTTACCAGTTACAATTTGTGACAAAGTGTGTGAAAACCAGGCCAGATAAGTTTGATTTTAGCCATTTTTTTTTTTTTTTTACAAAAAAAATGAATAAAGCGCAAAACGTTATTACAAATTACAAAAAAAAGACTACAGCTAGATTTTACAGACTTTCTAGCAATTTCCAGCGAAATTATCCCAGGTAGAAAAAGATGCCGACTTGTCGCGCGCGATCACAATGTAACGAGTAACAGTAAATGTCCATTTAAATGTAGCAGAGTAAAGAGTACAGACACTCAATCACAAATGTAGTCAAGTACAGAGTAAAGGTTGCTTTTGAAAAAAAGATGTTTTTGATACTGGTACAAAGTACAAAGTAGCCAAAAACAGTAAAATTACAAAGTACATTTACTCAAGTAATTTACACCACACTTTCACTTAATGTATACATCATTGTGTTGGCACTAGATACATCGTATCCATCATCCAACCCACTTCTTCTTTTCTTAAAGATTTCCAATTTTATGACTTGAATTGGGGAGGGAATTTGGGCATAAACGTCTGGGCATAAAAGGTAGCAAACCAAAGTACTACCCTTAGTAGTTTCTCTCTGAAATCCTTCTATCTGGATTTATCTACTTCTGAACAAAGCTGAACAGTCTTCCAGAACTTGCTGAATTCTCTTTTCTACTCTTCCCGTAAGCACAGAGTATCTGCCTGACCTGTTAGTCCTCATTAAAGGTTGGTGAAGGTGTTGTAAGGTCCTGATGAAGAGTCTTAGCATCACCTTCTGCTCTTGCGGCTTGATCCAATTGCCAACGGTTTTCCAATTCCGAAAATCAGGAGCAAGGACAGCACATGCCATACCCTTCAACCTTCGGAAAAGGGCAGAAGTGTAACGCAATACTGATGATTCCAGTCTATCCGTGGCCTCTAAATGTTTTCCTGTGCAACCATCTGGACTCTAATGCGCTTGTCCATCTTTTTAAGGTTCACATGGATGGATTAGATCTTGTTCAGACTAAAAATTGCTCACCTTTCTCAAGATCTGGCTTTGCTCTTCCAGAAATGTGGGCTGAAGACCTTCTACACAGAGACGTTCCCGGCAGAGCCTCGTAATTTTTTTTTTGCGTGATCGGTTGGTAGCTGAGCATCTCTTTCACAGGATTGTCTACAAAATATGGTTGAAGACCTCATGGTACAAGCACAAGTCAGCCATAGACCATCATTTCAGAGTTTTCTCACACTGATGAACACCATAATGGTGTGTGTTATGGTCCATCCATGACTAGCACAAAAATCTAATAACAACACATTAGTTGAGATTTGATCTGGGTGGCCTTTTCTCCAAATCGCACCGTTCCAGATGTTACAGCCGTTGCCCATTGGGAGCGTTAAAAGAAGTGGGAAAACAACTCTCTAATCTCTCATACTTTTCACTCAACAAGTTCATTATATCTTCCTCAAAAGCGGAAGAATTGTATAGAATCAGATTAGTGCCAAAAATATGAAACAGCTATTTGTTTATACTTATCTAAGAAAAAAATGAAAATGCTTCACAATTACATTTGTTTTTAAAATCTTTTGCTTCAATCTTCACGTTTTCGTGTGAAACTTTTTTTTCACTTCAGATTTTTCGTTCCTTATTTAAGTTTGGCCACTAAAAATGTTCGGCCGAAAATGGCCAATAAGTGCATTTTCGGTTTTCGGCCGAAACACTTTTTTCACCAAAACAATACGGCCGAAAGGTGATGACGCAAGCAAGATAATGGCGGACAGCGGTCCTGGTCCGGTTTGAATTAGAATCTAGCGGTCCACCTTAACTTTAATTTCGGTGCATCACTAGTATATACAGTACATGGATTCAGATGCAAATTATTTGTGTGGGACCGATTGACTGACAGATGCAACAACCAATAAGAACACACTTCCTGGAACGTGACATACAAAAGTGCTTCGGATCAAATCAGTAAGATGGATCCAGGCGTGTAAGCTAATAAAACTCTAAACTGTAACCAGACTGATGTTTCGAAAAAAGGCCTGTGGTCTGGAAAAAAGTGTTATTTTAGAGGCGTTATTTAAAAGAAAGTCAATCCAAAACGTTTTTAACAATCTTTTTTATTAAGCATTCTTCAAGGTGCTGAAACATCATTGATCCTATAGATTCCACTTTAAAATACCAAAAGCTGATCATGCCATCAGCTGATGATGAATGCTTTAGTGTGTATGTGTGTGTGTTTAGGTATGGCTGTTGTTTGATCTCCACCTCGTTCGACTATTGGAAACATGTGAGCGGGCTGTTTATGTCTGCTTATCATTAAAAAGCCACGTTTCCCTTTTCTGTGATTTCCAAGTGTACTTCTCCTTGCATCAATAAAAGCCAGAACCTTGCAACACCCGCAAATGTTTGGTTTCAGAATTCAAGCAGCTTCATCGCTCAGACTGCTCAATAGTTAATGCATCATATGCCAAAAAGCTACAGGCAGCATTCACACACATGAGGGACGGATTTGCGATGAGCTATGGCTGCAGAAGAAAGTTTTATCGACAAGTGACTTGTACAGATCAGGCTTTTCCATGTGAAAGTAGGGTTGTTCCACTCGAGCAGCGCAGGCAAACAGTTTTACCCTCGTCAGCTGATCATTACTTTTATTACATAAGAAGAGATTGGTTTAAAACACTATTGTCAATTAGTCTCTGTTAGAAAATAAAGCTGCAAGCGATGCGTCGGAGAGGACACATTGAGCGCGCACATCGAGCAAAACTTAGATATGCGCGATAATTTAATATTATAAAAGGAAAGATGATCTTGCATTATTTCTGTCATATTTTGGGTGGCATCTCGTGGGCGTGATGACACCGGACGCAAACCCGGAGACCGTGAATGTTCCTGAAAAAGGATCTTATTCTGAAGTGTGTGTGTGGGTGTGCGTGTGTGTGTGCGTATGTGTGTGTGTTTTCTGCGGTTTCAAACCAGAAGCTGACACTCTTAAACCACATACAGCAAACATCTACAGTTTAGGACAAAATGATTAGCCCCCCAAGTATTTCAAAAGTGCTTTTAAACAGCTAATAATTTACCTTGGAATGTTTATTTTTAAGTGTATTGGTGATTATTGAACAATACTTTTACATCACATTATGTGTTTCATTCAATGTATTTACATTTGAAGTATTATAAATAATATGTGGTTGTTATATTGTTTTTGACAACCTGATTTTCAGGGTTGAATATTTAAAATAATAAAATATCCAGAAAGAATCAACACCTTTACAACAAAGGTGTCTGTCACAGCTAACGACTGTCACTAGAACAAGGCAGGGTGGACTCACATGCACTTCGAGGACAAGATCAAAAGGAGCATGAAGGGTTAAGTTTTCTTCTAAGGTTTAATCCAAATGCACATGAACAAGAACAGGAACAAGAATCCACGTTTTGGGTTTTCTTATATGGGAATATGTAATATCCCTAGCAATATCGTTATCACAATATTCAACAGCAATATTGCATATTTTCTCAATATCGTGCAGCCCTAGTTTGTAGTAATCATTTAATGTTGTAATTTAGTTTAATCTTACTTCTTCCAGTATTATTTTGTCTCTGTTAAGTGTCGCGGTGTGTCTAATGTTTCTTTATTTCTGTTATTGAGCCAATAAAAGCTTATACTGTAGCACGTCTGCCTACGGACCATTGTTTAACATTATATAGATGCACACGCACCGCTGCATAAAGACGACATGTTTCCGTTTATTTGTGATTGTTCCTGACTTGAAATACGGCAAAATGGGGGCTTATATTTATGCACTTATTTGAAATCCGCAATTATAAGCATTCCCCTAGTTTTTGAGTGTCGTATTGAGTGTACCAAAATCAACAGAGACCAATACGGTGCTGAAGTGAAAGGTGTTTATACGTCTCATCCAATCACAATCAAGTTTACCGTAATTTATCTAGAAGTTTTTTTTCTATATCGACGACAATGTGGAAATACCAAAATAAAATCAGAGTAACGTGGCAATTTTACAAAATGTAAGGAGAAAGTACAGATATTTGCATAAAAACGTAAGGAGTAGAAATAAAAAGTAGGCGAAGAAATAATTACTCAAGTAAAGTATAAGTAAGCCAAAATTCTAAGTATTTTTACTTTGTTATTTGACACCTCTGCTCATCTTGCACAGCTCTTTTGGCGGGGACACGACAAAGACCCTGGTGGAGGTAGAGATAAGCAAAGGAGCTTAGAAATATTTTTTCTTGGGAAATTATTTTATCTTAGAAATTATTTAAACTTATTAATCAAAGTCGTATTAACCTTAAGCGTCTCCTGGCAGATAGATGTTCCATATCCGCATACTGTATGGCCAAGTACACTTTCTTTACAGGCTGTCCACTTTCTTCTTTTTTACATTGTCACAATTGTACTTTCTTGAAAGACATGGTTACACATTTCGCATGTTACAACATTTCTTCAACACGGAACAGAACACACAGTGCAGCGGTTGGGTCATCTTTCAATTTAACAGTTTAAAAAATGTGTGTCAAGAATGACCCAGTTGGAGATCAATAGTGTATAGGGATGGATGAATGGATTGCTAGAAGATTAGTTGCTATGTTTTTCTGGGGGTTTTTCGGGGTTAAAGTATGTTCTTTCCGGGTGAACATGACATGGGTTCAATCAAATGCAAGGAAAATGTAATCCTTCTTGTGAAGGACTCAGTGTGTGCTCAACACAAGTTTCCTTTTTTCCCCCCGCACTTCCATGCTACATGCTCTGTTGGTCATGAGATCAATGTTTTGAGTGGTTGATTGAGAGCCGGACTTCCTTTAATGGTTCCGCCGCAATCAGAAAGGTTCTGTGGCTGCTGTGCTGTACATCATCTGTACATCATGCACATCTGCTTAGACGTCCTGTTGCCAGCTCATGGAATCTATTATGTTCTTTCAGTTTAACAGTTTAAGAAGTGTGTGTCAACAACGAACTAAAGAATAAAAAGTTACTTTTAACAACTTATAAAAAAAGGAGTGTATCATAATATCCAACAAGTATACTGTAATAGGTATAATAATTATAACTTACTTGAGTAAAAGTACGCAAAAATTACGTATTTTACCAAAAAAAAAATTACCATTACAAGTTACAAGTCACCAATTTCATGAAGACTTGAGTAAAAGTATCCCATTTTAAAAGAACTTTTAAAAAGATGCCGACATTTCACGCACAATCACAATGTGATGAGTAACGATAAGTGTCCATTCAAATGTAGTGGAGTAAAGAGTACAAATACAGCAGAGCAGTATTATTGGTGTGCACCTGCCCAATCTACAGGACCTTTACATTGCTAGGTTAAAGAAACGAGCAGGTATCATTCAAGACCCCTCACACCCTGGATTCAACCTGTTTTCCCTCCATCCTTCCAGACTTCGCTACAGATCCCCAACACCAAAACAGCTTCTCCCCCAAGGCCATCTCCACCCTGAACAACTAAGCATATATATATATATATATATATATATATATATATATATATATATATATATATATATTACATTGTAAATAAGTAATCTGTAAATCACCTTTTTCTTGTATGTGTGTGTAGTACAGGAGCATGCCTAAACCAAAATAAATACTTTGTTTGTTTGCTCACACTTGGCGAACAAATCAGATTCTGATTCTGATAATGATACTCAAGTATAAAAGACGGTAAAAGTTGCTTATCTTTTTTTTGATACTCAACACAAGTACAAAGTAACCAAAATACTCAAGTAAATTAACAAAGTCCATTTACTCGAGTACTTGACACCACAGCACTTACTTCTTGCTTGTTGTTGTTTTACTGTTACACATCTCCAACATCATTCCATGTTCGTCCCAAAAAATGAAACTGTAAACAAGTTAAGAGCAGTCTATAAATCTAGTCTGGCAATCTGTGAGAGAAAAGCAAGAATGTCTCAGATCTGTGAGATGTGGCAGATTGTGTGTTCAGATATGCATTTTTATCGTGCATTTTGTTTTATAGTGAAACCTAATCTTAATGGCAGCAAGTGTGTTGCAACATGGGAGAAAAGTAGTTCTGGAGGTCATCCCACTTATTGAACTTGATCATTTTTTTAGATGGTTCAAAGAAAAGGGAACAGTCTCAAAGCATCTTTCATGCCCGTGTTTTCCAACAAGAACACTTCTGAAACAAGATCTGTTACAGCCGTATCTTATTCTTCAAAAGCTTTAGCTCTAAATTCTCTTGCCGTGATAAGCACTTCAGTCTTTCATGGCTAAATGTCTTGCCTTTTTTGTCTGTAAAGCTTGTTAAGCGTCTCTTTTTGTTAATTAGCGTGCCGTTTCTGTTTTCCTTTTTAGGGGTTCAAGCCCGTAGGCCTGCACAGCAATTGTTATTGCAGGAATTTTTATTTTTATCCTCTTAAAATACATACTCTTTTACTGTTTGATACTATAAGGTTTAAGCCTGCCTTTGCTGCTAAAAAATGGAACCCCACAATTGTTGCTTGCAGCTTTATTTATTTTCTTATTTACCTTCTGAGCTATTCACCTGCACTTCACAAAGATAGTTTTATCCCGAATCTATATGTTATTCTCTTTGGAGCTCAAGCTACAAAAGGATCCTGAACTGAAGAATATTTTAAAGCCGAATGCAAAAAAAACGAACAAGGCATGGTTATGTAAAAGAACATACAGAGTAATATAGTATATAAAGTAACATATGTAAACATAGATCAATTTTTTTAAATTTAGAGAATTGTTATTGTAATCTTGTAATTTAATCTAGACTGCAAGAAATACATTATTGACAAGCCAAAACATCTTGAAATAAAACAATAAATCTATTTTTTTTCTTAAATCTATTTTTTATTTTATTTTATTTTTTCTATAAATTAACTATCTTAGAATTAAGAGCGAAAGAGTAATTTTCTTGTTAATAGAAAATATTTGAATTTTTAAAACGCATTTAAAAAAAACATTTACATTTTTTTAAATATTTAGTTTTTTTAAAACATATAAAGATTTAAGTTTTTTCACTCATTTAGCTTTTTTATTTTCTTCATGTGGATTTTTCAGTGTAAATTAATCTCAATGAATGTCTAATCATAGTAAATACAATTTTGCACGTTAGCTAAGCGATGCTCTGTGTTAAAGTGAATAATTCTTAAAGTAAATTAATTCTGCATTGTGCGTCCTTGACGAGGTTCCATTTGGGAAGCTTCTTAAAAATATATTTTTCTCCGAAGCAACTCCAGCGGCTTCGTAGCTGCAGCCATTTTAGCATGTCACGTTGAGAGTCTTGCGTTGTAAGAGTCTCATGTTGACGCCAATAACGGCCCAAGCATTCTTTAAACTAAACGTTGAAAGTCCCCAAGACATTACAAACTTCTCATGCCCAAGTAGATTTTAATACTTTGCACTTCTAATAAATGTCTTCACTTTTAAATCTCGCAAACTTTTACTGATAAACATTGTAAAACACTTTACGAATTGTGTGTGTCTTTCAACGGTTTAAAACAATTCTAACAAAAATGCTACATTAGGCGTCACTTTTTCACGCAAGCATTTTATATTTGACTTACCACAAGTTCAAAAATTGTGTCTGTTTTCATTTGTAGCATTTTAGTACAATTGCCATAATGTGTGCGTATTGTGGAAACTCCGATAACGTCGCTGTTATTGAATAGAGTTCTAAGTGGAACACTCTAGTTGGGTATAATCGCACTAAAGCTCTGAGTGTGTGGACCAACCATACAATTTTGTCACATTTGCATAGCACTAAAACTCTTAGAAACTGGCATTTTAGTAAAAAAAATGGGTTGTATTCAACACATGCAGATTTTATGCCTGTGACTGTACGTGCATGAGTGTGTGTGTATGTGTATGTGTGTGTGTGTGAGCGAGCGAGCCGATCGTGGATGTGAGCAATTTCCATGTAATTTAAATTAATGACTCCGCTGAGCATTAGCGTGAGCGTCTTCCTAAGCAGGTGATCCTTTTCTAAATTCGAGTCACTTGACTGGTAAGTAATCATTGGCACTTTTAACGGACTCGCTAGCATTCAAATATGCTATTTAGATGATGAAGGTTGGTTAAGCCTCTTTGCTACTCTAAAGCAGCTTTTCTGACTAAACCCTCATGAGAATTAGGAGTGAGATTTTGGACTCACTAAGCAAAGATGCCTAGATTGAGTCGAGTGTCAGCTTTTACAGGATGCAAATTGCTTGCAGTGTGCAGCCTGTGACTCTCTTGCCGATTCAAAACTGCGAATATAAAAAAAAAACACAATATCTGTTTATGCTACTGTGCATTTACTGACATAATTTGATATTGTGAGATGGTGTAAAAAGATGTCAAGAAATAGAAAATGTTAGTTTTTTTGTATAAAAATGTGTGTGTGTGTGTGTGTGTGTGTGTGTGTGTGTGTGTGTGTGTGTGTGTGTATACACAATAGGGATGAACCAATACCACTATTGAATATTTCTTTAAGCATTCAACATATTACAGAATAAATCATTATTGAAAATTTAAACAGTGACAGTGCAACTCAAGTTTTATTTTTTTTTTACAACAAGAGTTGTAAACTGCTGCTTTGGACAGGCATTAATAAACATATTTGCTACTGAGTACACAATATTTGAATAAACTAACAAAATGTTTCTCTCTCTTGCAAGAGTTTGCTGCAGCGTGAGTTGTGTTGGTTTAGAAACTAATTCTTTGTACTCGTCGTTGTGTTGGGATTTTTGGTGCTTGATTAAATGATTTGCATGAAACGCACTATTTTTTGAGACTCTGGACAATTTTGTTGAGCACTACTTGCGGTCCGCAGTTATGTCGTTTTCATTCACTTTGAAATACACGCGGTTGACGTGTCGCCTCGTAACGGTGCATCCCAAATACACAATATATTTATTTTATTCAATAGTAATATAATAATTTAACTATAAGCCTTGTTAAGGGCTAACAAGCCTTCAGAATCATTGTTTTGTTTGTGCTTTCATCATATTTCCGAAAGTTGCACAGGTAACATTTAAGCAAAAATTTAAAATGTTAAAAAACAAAATTGTACATCAATTAAGTAGCTTTATGCCGGCACGGTGGCGCAGTGGGTAGCGCTGTTGCCTCACAGCAAGAAGGTTCTGATTGTGACTTGAGGTGTGAGTTTGAGGCCGGTCGGGGTCTTTCTCTGTGGAGTTTGCATGTTCTCCCCGTGTTTGCGTGGGTTTCCTCCGGGTGCTCCGGTTTCCCCCACAGTGAGAAAAACATGCGTTTGAGGTGAATCTGGCCGTGTGTGTGTGTGTGTGTGTGGTGTGTATGCTCGGCTGAAGTGGACAATGGCGCAGATTGGCTGCCGCTATTTCACCAGGCAATTGGTGTGTGTGTGAATGTTGTGTGTCCTGTAAGGCGACCTTGAGTGTCTAGAAAAGTGCCAATAAATAATAAATTTAATGGATTATTATTATTATTATTATTATCAATTAAGTAGCTGTATGTAAATTGTTAGGGTTAGGTATGAGAGAATAGATATGAGAGAATTGGTTTAACAGGTATAATTATTTTCTGACCGATTAACTCGGACCGCTCAACGTTTTTTCAACCTGTTTTCAACCTGTCTTTTCTCTACGGAAGGCATGGTTGATAGGATCCTCAAACAATTCTTGGCTCCATTCCACAACATTGTCTGTTAAGGTCAACTCACTTTCACTCTAAACAGTGCTGGCAAAAACTGAAAGTTCAAACGGTTGCCAGATTCTCTTTGATTCAGAAGTCTCTTACATTCAGTGTGCATCAGTGGATTTTAATATTTCTACCACAACAAAAATCACAGACTCAAATGGCAGGTCCATCTCAAATGGTCGAAGCTCTTCAAAATGTGGTAGTGAAAAACCCATTTGACACATGATCCCGCCAGATATTTCAAACTGGTCCTTACAATACGTTTGGATCATCTCACCACCATGCAGAGGTGTAAAGTACTAATACTTTGTTACTTTACTTAAGTAGAATTGTGGCTTATTTATGCTTTACTTGAGTAATTGTTTTCCCGCCTACTTTTTACTTCTTACTTTTTTATGCAGTTATTACACTTGTAGAAGTTAATTTGACGCCATTGAAGCATATTATAATCAAGTTCAAAAACATGGAAATCAAAGTTAGGAAATAAAAACATGGTCACAATAGTAAAAACAGCTCTTTTTGCATGAGCTGCAAGCTGTGTGTACCCGCTTTTGCGACTGAACAAAGCATTTTGGTAAATATTTGACGTGCTTTAATTACGTTATTTTAAAATTGTATACACATATATGGTTATTTAATGTTGTAATGCAAATCCATTAATGTTCAACGTAAATGTATGCAGCAACCATTTAATATAACATTATAGTCTTATGGCGTTTCTTTCTTGCATTACTTGAATGGTTTTTTCAAATTCAAACAGTACTTTTACTTGAAAGTACGTAACGAATGTGACTACATTTGACAGCACTGCCACCAGGCCATTATCTGCTGACCGCTTGGTCTCAATGGTCTTGTTCATGAGTGTTGGAAACTGTGGCAAATGAGATGGTCAGATGTGAGGAGAACCAGCAGCAGTAATGCAGTCGTCTTTTTTGTAAAAGGGCTAAAGTCGAATGAATCAATTTTTTAAGCTGTCTCCCTAATCGACAGTTCCACCCTCACCTATGATCAGGAGCTGTTAGTCATGGATGAAAGAAGAAAGTCTAAGATAAGAACCCCTGAAAAAAAGCCACAGTGCAGTATATGGAAATTCTCTCCCCAGAGTTTTTTTTAATAGTTCAAACCATAAATCATTGCCAAAGCTTTGTACATGCAGTAGGACAGAGAGGAAGGAGGAACAATTTGCAAACAGTCAGGCCGTTGTCTCAGAAGCCAGGAATCCAAGAGAAGACAGAATCCGTCTGACCATAAAAATCAAGAATTACAACATAAGGCATTGATCAGATGTCTAACGCATTTTGTATGCCACCTTTTAAAGCAGATGTCTTTTTTTTTAATGTAGTCAAATTTTCACCATGGGTTGAGCTACCATGTTACCTTCTCAATTAATCTTTTACACGATTCTGCCAAACTCTCTGATCTACGACCAGCGGTCAAGTAAATTTGCTATCAACTCCGACATTTTACTACCTGAACGAGGATTTTATTCTGAAGTGTGTGTGTGTGTGTGTGTTTGTGTTTACTGTGGTTTCAAATCAGAAGACGACACTCAGCAAACCACATACAGCAAACATCTACAGTTGAGGACAAAATTATTATCCCTCTACAAAATAATCATTGTTTGAAAAGTATTTCAAAAGTTCTTTTAAATAGAGCTAATAATTTTGTCCTCAACTGTACATAATACTGTACTTAAGTATTAAGTATAACGTTTAATGCTAATAATTTTTTTTTCATCATTTTTACATTACATTATGTTTTCCATTCCATCTATTTCAATTTAAAACACAGTAATGTGTGTTATTAAATTGCTGTTTGACAACCAAATCTTCAGGGTTAAATATTTCAAATAATAAAATATCCAGAAAGAATTGTGCTTTATTCTAAGCAAAAAAAAATGTGATTCTCATTTTATCCACAATTGTGCGGCTCTAGGTTAAGCTAAATGAACATGTTATGGTGGTCAGTGTGGTTAGATAGCGAGCACTTTGTAGCGTTTAGCCTTTAAATAATTGAAGAGTTTTCTCACTAGCCGTTATGTAACTGTACTCAGTTAGCAGTTTAAAAGAGGGAAAATTGTGCGATTCCTCAAGCCGAGGTTAGGCGTTTGTGACATGTGTCTCTTGCTGTCACTGTGTGTCACCAGTGTTTTATGTTTTTTTTACTATTTTAATGGGTGACACTGTCACCTCTCAGCAGAGAAGAATTGAAAGCTATCATGTGAAGAAATTAGAATGCTTTACAGCGTTGCATAACGTTTTTTTTACTTTTATTTGAATATTACAGATCGATTAAAGTAATGCGACTAAACAATTAAAACTAAAGAGGTCTTTGCAGCATGGAAGGAAAGCACAAGCCATTTATGGATTTTCATTTAAAGCTATAAATTGCGTTTGTAATGGTCTCTAACATTGTCAGATGAGTTTCTTCCCTGTATAATTCCTGTCTGATCAGACCCAATTATAGTAACCCAGCATTTTTTTTTACAAAGCACACTGCCTACATTTTAGACGGCAATTTTCTGTCAACACTCTGCAAACTGGACTGTAAGAAGAATACAGATCAGGATTTTTGCCCTTTTTTATTTATATATTAGCAAGATGCATGCTTCTTTCAGGGCGGCTGGTAGTTTCATAGCTATAAATTAATCATTTCGAGCAACACTTCTTGAAATTATTTATAAAACTGCTCAAAACCCATTTGGCACTGGGGACTTTCTGGCACGGTGTGTCGTTTCTCACATCATTATTGAATTAATAATAATTAGAACTTTAGTAATTCCATTTTAGGTGAATCCATCTGTTTCGGGTTTTCAAAAAATCCATTTTAGTTTTTGTCACCGGCTTTTCATACAAATTCAATATCATAAAAATACTTTTATACCATATTTTAATTTTAGAGAGAGAGAGAGAGAGAGAGAGAGGAGAAAAAAAGAAAGAAAGAAAGAAAGAGATTGTAAAGACAAATATAAAGAGACAGAGGCAGAGAGAGAAGGACAGAGCGAAAGAGATAGACAGAGAAAGATAGAAATAAAAAAAAGAGTCAGACAGAGGTAAAGAGATAGAGACAGAAGGAGAAAATGGGAAAGAAAGAAAGATAGAAAGAGAGTGAGAGAGAGAGAGAAAGAGAGAGATTAAAGAGAGTGAGACAGTGAGGATGAGATAAAGAGAAAATGGGAGGGAGATAGAGAGAGAAAGATTGAGAGAGACAGAGATAGAAAGAGAGAGAGAGGGAGAGACAGAAAGAAAGAAAGAGTGAGAGAGGGGAGAGAGAGAGAGAGAGAGAGAGAGAGAGAGGGAGAGACAGAGAAAAAGAGAGATGAAGTGAGACGGAGAAAGAAGATAAAAATAGAGATAAGGACAAGAGAGAGATAGTGAGATGTAGAGAAAGATAAAGAAAGAAAAGAGGAGAGAGAGAGAAAAATGAAAGAAAGTGTGACAGAGAGAGATAAAGGGCAGACAGTGACTCGCACATGTGGGAAAAAAAGGTTATTATTATTCACGTTAACTCTCATTATAAAGTAAGTACATACTCTTGCACTTATCTTTTCACTGTTGCCAGTGGAGAGAGGGTATTTGTCAAACTTGAACTGATAAAATGATTTGAGATCAACTACGTCTCTGGAGAGGTGGAACAAATGTGGTATGAAAGCCAGCTGGGCTTTAGTCTGGATTTAGAGATTTTGGCAGCAAAAAGACGTTTTTTGCTGTTTGAGTCACTGGCAGGTTAAAGATTATTTTTAATTTATTATTATTATGACATGATGATTACGTCACTGTTGTAGTACAGTGTGCATTTTCATGAAATGGTTTTTGTGTTTGTACTGCATGTTTAAGAAGGAGTCATTTTTTCTGTGATTAATTTACCATATTATATTATACATTACTTGATATGATTATACAATGTATTATTGTATTATACTCCATACTATATACTATACTATATACTACACATATACAGTATATAAACAGTATATAAAATACAGTTGTCACCCTCACGATCCAGGGGGAAACCCCGGAGGAGGAGCGTGAGTGACGTAAGGAACCAAACAGGGGGATCCTATACACAGAGGGATTTAATGAAACAAAAACTGAACACGAAGATTTGCAAAACACGAGGAGGACGTGGAAACTGGACTCGGAAAATACACAGAATAACGACATACTCAGGTCTGGGGGAATCACACTGGAGAACACGGAAACTCAGGTAAATCACTGAGGGTCTGAAGTGCATACACGAGGATGCATACACGTGAACACACCGTAACATGAACACGTGCATACATTGACGAGACCAGACGAAGACTGAAACACAACAGGAAGACTAAATAGTGTCCGTGATTAACACAAAACGTGAGACAACTGTGAGCGTGTAATCCAAGTCAAGTGAAGTGGGCGGTGCCGGGGGATGGTTACAAGCAGGCAGGCTTGTAACAACAGTATACACAGGGGTGTAAGGTACTTGAGTAAATGTACTTCGTTACTTTACTTAAGTATGTTTTTGGCTACTTCGTACTTGCACTGAGTATAAAAATATAAGCAACTTTTACTCTCTACTCCACTGCATTTGTGATTGAGTAGCAGTACTTTTCACTCCACTACATTTGGACGGACACTTATCGTTACTTGTTTCGTTGTAATTGTGCGCGACAAACCGGAATCGATTTATGCCGCGGTTAATTTCTATATTGAGCACGAATAAAAATACTTCTTAATACTTAAGTTCTTTTCAATTTGGATACTTTGCTACTTTGACTCAAGTCTTTTTGAAATTGGTGACTTGTTACTGTCACGAGCTGTCCCGCCCGTCACTGTTTTGTCTCCGTTGTGTGTCGGACTACATTTCCCATGTGCCCTTGTTCCCAGTGTTTCTGGTGTGTGTGTGTAGTCACGTGATTTGTCCGGTTTACCTGTCGTTCATTGTACCTTGTTTGTAGTTGTATTTAAGTCTCACCTGTCTCTTTGTTCATTGTCCGTTATTATCGTCACCACAGCATAGTCCCGAGTGTTTCCCCAAGTTTGTTCCGAGTTCTGTAGTCTTCGTCTGTGTGTCACCATTAAACCTCCGTTGCATGTTTCCACGATCTCCGGCTTCTGTCTCCTCCGAAGATCGTGACAGTTACTTATATTGGAGTAATTTTTACAGTAAGTATCTGTACTTTTTCTCAAGTATGGCTGTCTGGTACTCTTTACACCCCTGAGTATACACATACTTTATTTTTGTTCGATTTATTATTGTACTATATAAAATAATATTTTTAAGTTTTTATTAAAAAACATTCAAATTATTTTATCAAATTATCATATTAATATCACATTATATTATTAAATTATTCAAATTATATACATTATTTTTTTTAATTCAAATATTTTAAAAAAAAATCAACTACATTTGTATTCAAAAATAGGAATATAACAGAAATAATATAGATAATATATTATAATATAATAATACAGAAATAAATAACAGAAAGTTATTTCATTTAAAAAATAAAAAATGTACTACTAACTCCTAAACCCTTTGAGGTAGAACGAAGTGCTTTATGTAGTTTAATACATCAGTGTGATGAAAACACACACCGTTGTTTCTTATTTGGATACAGCTCGTGATCATTTTCTGCTTTTTTTATGTGTAAAATATCTTAATCCGATATGTAGTATCAGTATTGAAATGTATTTTCAGGACATTTTTATCATCTAGCTGTCACAAATAAATTAATGGGAAGCTTAGAGCCAATCGCAGATGGATTGTAATTGTAAAACAAAACAACGGTTTGTAAGAAACAGTCGCGAGGGACCGATAGCAGCGGGAAGATTGCTGCGCGACCAAACAATGATACATAACTTGAACACAGTTTGGGGATCAGGTGATAGAACTCAACAGAAATGATAACAGCGGGAATTAGTCATTAGATAAAACCAAAACAAATCAGGTCCCAAAAGATGAAAAACCGAGGCCTTTCAAGTAACCTTTCAAAATAAAAGTCCCTATGTTTGCACAGTTTGTGTGCTAACATTTGATTGTTTACACATTAGCATTTATACTGCAGCACCTTCTACGTCTGCAGTATGAGGATAATGTCTGTCTTGTTTAACGCATTACATGGGAACGGAAGTGTCCGGCGTGTTGCTTATGCGTGAGGTGCCTGTGTAAACCATCTGTGTAAGTACGACTAAATTCCTGGATTTCTGAATCCCGCCTAGTTGTGTTGGAGGCAAACACTACAGGATCCGGAAAAGTCAAGTCATACACAGTTGGAATTTGTAGCTGGATGTGCCACCATGTTGGGAATTACATATACAATGCATTTCACTGAAACACTTGAGGTTATCTGTGCCCATCTCAAACGTTGCAGAGATCACACACTGCAAAAAAATCCACATGAAAAAATAAGAAAATAAAAAACAAAATGAGTTAAAAAAAAATGTATCAAGTAAAAATATCTGCCAAAGGAGTGAGAGATTTTTACTTGGTAAGACAGATTAAAACAAGACAAAAAAAAAATCTTGTTACAAAGTAGATTTGTTTCTGCATTTCAGTTCTTGTTCTCATAAAAAGTAGCTTGTTTCTTAAATTTAGAAACATTGTGTTTGTCACGATCCTCGGAGGAGACAGAAGCCGGAGATCGTGGTGACATTAAACAATACTTTACTGACATATAACGGTGAAACTACATAAGACACGGGATAAATCCGGGATCAAACACTAGAGCACGAAGGTGAGAGAACAACATTGACCTACACAGACAAAGAGGCAGGGAAGACTTAAATAAGGAATACAAACGAGGTATAATACACAACAGGTGAGACGGGAACCACGTGACTACACACACGACAGGAAACACAGGGAACAAGGGCACATGGGTAACGTAGTCCGACACAGAACGGTAACAAAACAGTGACGGGCGGACCGCTCGTGACAGTGTTCTTAAAATGTGAAAATTTCACTTGACATTTCTTGTTTCGGGAAGTTCGGTGTTAAAACATAATGTCTGCTTTGAAAAAATGTCTCGATTTAGTGTAAAATATCATCAAAATTAGCATTTTTTTTGAAGCAACAAAATTCAAGTCATATTTTCTTGAAATAAGCAAAGTAATCTCTCACTCAAACATAGTTAATGTATATTTTAATAACAAGATTTATTGTCTAATTTCAAGATTTTTTTAGCTTGTCAAGAATAATTTTTTTCACACACGAAAAAATTTGAAAATAAAAATACAAAATGAGTAAAATGATCTGCCAGTGGGGTGAGAAATTTTACTTGGTAAGACGCTTTGAAACAAGACCTATTTTCTTGACAAAAGTGAATTAATCTTTATAAATCTTAAACTCTAAGCTAGTTAAATCAACTTGTATGAAAAAAACTAGATTTATTGCGTAATTTCAAGATTTTTTTGGCATGTCAATAATTTATTTTTTGTAGTGTAGTATTTACATCCAGACCGTAAACTTTGCACCAAGTGGGCGACGGAGCACATTCTATTCTCCCAGCTTCCGAAGCACACAAAGAGTGGCTCAGATTTACCAGTGGCTGGTACGTCAGACACACTGACAAATATATAACAGAAATGACACACAAAGCCGTCTAGGAACCAAACCCTGAACAGTTGTGATTCATTATTTTATAAACTTCAGTCGGGACTAAATCTTGCGCATCACCAGACAATGTTATTTAAGGTTGAATGTCGACATGCTTCACAACCGGATTTCAATAGCGTACGTCGCATCAAAGTGAAAGCTTTTAAAAAAGAAACTCAAGCTGAGAAACATAAAAGGACAGATTTTTACAGCACCGTTTCTAGTGTACTGTACATATGTGTTGTTCATACAGTATTTACGCAAATATAAGCACCCTTTTTTTCTCCAATTTTAGAGGCTCAAAAACATGGGAGGTAATAATTTGCCGATCCCGCAAAATTATTAGCGCTTATTTTCAGCCACATTTCATGTCAGGAACAATCACAAATAAACGAATACGTCATCTTTATGGAGCAGTGTGCGTCTTTTTTTTTTTTTTTTTAGCTCAAATAACAGACAAAGTAACACTGTAAGATTAAACTAAATACAATCATTAATATTTGAACAGACAGACCATATTCCATCCTGTAGGTGCGCGTTAACGGCTAGCTGACGAAAATGAGTCCGTAAGCAAAATTTCGGAAAAAAAAAAGAAAACAGTTCAAAACACAATCAAATCGCACTGTCTGTGAGTCAAGAAAAACATGACTGTCTTAATATTTACGTCTAACAAAAAGCAAGCACAATAATCTTTAGTCTTTTAGCTTGCAGCGAAGGATTATGGGAGGTGTAGTTTCCGATCGCTAGAATAGATTATATTTTATCATTTTTAAGTAAAGCGACTTTGAATTGATACGATTCCCAAGTTAGGTTTATCAAATAAAAAAAACCATTTTAAAGTATTTTAAACAGAACACTAACGTAATTTAGCCTATAATATATATTTTTTTATATTGTGCCTGAAAAATTAGGGCGGTGCTTATATTCATATATTGCTTATCTATGAAAGTATCTATGAAAGGCTGAAGCTTTAAATACAAGACTGAAATGAAAAAGGCAGTGAGGAAAAGTAGCATAATGCAATTAACGTGTCACTGTATTTTTCTATTATTGTTGTTTTTTTTGCAAATTAAAAATGACAGCAATAATTTAAATAGTGACATAGACACGGTGTAGTGTCTATTTGCGCACACACACTTTGCACACACACACACACACACACTGGACCACAGCGAAGCCGAGCCCAATTGGGCGGACAACGCATGTAGTTTTGCAATGATTGGCTTTTGAAAGTCAGAGTTGACGTTGTACCACAACTGCTTCGAAAATCGATGTCTTGCTGCGTTAATTTATAGTACCCACGATAGGGGTGGGCGGTATGAGTGAACATTCATATCACGGTATTTTCTAGTGTCCAGACTGTATCTGTATTCTATCAAGGTATTGGGGGGCATTACATTTTAGTATACTTCAATTACATAATTTGTACTCTAACTTTATTTTAAAGTAATGACTTAAACACAGTGGGTAACCAAGATAAGTATCTGCTGTTTTTAAAAGAGTATAGCTCTTAAAAGTAGCCAAGGTGTTTATTTGAGAGAGATGGAGGGAGAAAGAGAGAGAGAGAGAGAGAGAGAGAGAGAGAGAGAGAGAGAGAGAGAGAGGGAGAGGAGACAGAGAGGGGGGGGTGGAAGAGAGAGACAGACAGAGAGAGGGAGAGAGAGAGAGACAGAGAGAGAGAGACAGAGAGAGAGAGAGAGAGAGAAAGAGGGAGCGAGAGAGAGAGAGACTTACATAATTTGTACTAACTTTATTTTAAAGTAATGACTTAAACACAATGGGTAACCAAAATAAGCATCTGCCATTTTTAAAAGAATATAGCTCTTAAAAGTAGCCGCGGTGTTTATTTGAGAGGGAGAAAGAAAGAGAGAGAGAGAGAGAGAGAGAGAGAGAGAGAGAGAGAGAGAGAGAGAGAGACAGAAATAGAGGCATTTTTAGTTTCTGCTTTTAGTTTGTAAATGTTGTCACGCTTTCCCACGGTTCACCAACGTTTACAAACAACTTTGATAAGAAATAAAAATAAGCAGAAACAGTTCGTCTTTAAGGTTCTCTTTCTTAGTCGAGCCGCTCTTAAAGACACAGTACACAGAGATCAGAGCTGCTCGCGGGTGTGATCTATTAATTCAGCGTGTTACAACGCTTTCTGCGTTTGATTAGAAATGTCTCCATGTTGTCATTAAAAGTTGTAACGAAACAAATGTTTTATACTGTATCAAAGTGTTTATATACATGTATAAAAATTAAACCTTGGTGGCGCCATTTCTTATCATCATTTTTTGATGGAAACAAGACTTTCTACAAATATTAATTATCAATTCTGGTGGTCTCTGGTGGATCTAAGATTAGAAATTTCAGAAAGTCTGAATTAGGGGTCGACCGATATTGGTTTTTCTATAGTCAATGTCAATATCGATTTTTAGAGGTCGGTCGATGGTCAATATAGGCCGATATCTTGAAGTTTTACCCTTCGTTTGCATGCTAAAACATCACGCTAATAATAAGAAGATTCACAACATTTCCAAAAGTAACATTTATTGAACAAAGACCAAGATAAAAGAAGTCAACACACACACACACACACAGACACACACACACATATACAGACGTGGACAAAATTGTTGGTACCCTTCGATCAATGAAAGAAAAACTTCAGAAATAACTTTAATCTGACAAAAGTAATAATAAATAAAAATTCTATATATGTTAACCAATGAAAGTCATGAGTTCATGAGTTTATTTTTTAAAATAATTCTGTTGAAGCATGGTTGAAAAACAATGTCTAACTTTCATTGGTTAACATTTATAGAATTTTTATTTTTTATTACTTTTGTCAGATTAAAGTTATTTCTGTGACCATTGTGAGTTTTTCTTTCATTGATCGAAGGGTACCAACAATTTTGTCCACGTCTATTTGTTGTATATATAAAACAAAGTCTTATTACAGTCTCCCGTGATGCTGCTCCTCGTGTTGTACATGTTTCCTATTTAGCTGAACATCCTCTCGCTGGGAACAGAGGAATTTTGTTACCATTGGTGCAAGAAGGTGTAGGCGGGACGTATCTGTTTCCACCATTCCAGTGGCTGACCAGTCTGTCAGATTAGAAACATTAAAGATTAAAATTAGAATATGATTAGATTATGATTGAAATAATGGTATTTAATCACACACACATACTACCCTCACATAACATACAGACAAGAAGCTTTTTTTCATTTATTATTGAATACAAGTCTACAATGATCATATTGTTTTTGAATATATTTTTTTTATATAATTTTCACAGACTAACCAGAATTAGGTTACAGTAGGTACATGAATCGAAGCAGTTTGTAGTTAGGGTCACACACACACACACACACCCACACACACACACACACACACACTCTTTCTCTCTCATCTTCTCTTTCCTTTTGCTTTGTTTATTTAGTATGTATGTGACACATCAAATTTGAATTTTAATTAAATCAACTCATTTAATCTCAGTCTGTTCAGAGACAGAAACGTTTTTGAGCGGCCAGACAAGCACACCAAGCTAAACGTCTAATGCTTAGATAAGATAAGAAAACCTTTATAGGCTCACAGTGGGGGAATGACATTTGTTCTAAAATCTAGCAGCAAAAAAAGCAATAAAACAGCCAAAGTGAGCACAGTGCGGGATAAATAGAAATAAATGGACAGTGAAAGTCTGAAACAGATCGTACGTGTTTGAACAACACGGTGAGACGTAAATCAGCTGTGTTGCTTGTAGAGTCGGGAGGAATCTGCGGAATCTCTACTTCACACAGCGAGGGTGGATCAGTGTGTAACCGAAGCCGCTTTTCAGAACAGGACGTACGCACTGCACGGGTGGTACGCAGGGTCCCGCATTGATGTCGGTTCCACCGGTTTCTTGAAGGACTGGTCCAGCTTCTTCCTGTGATGCTGCCCCAGCAGATTCCATCTTGGAGGCAGCGTTTAGCATTTGCAGGGTCGTCCTTTGTCTGTAGTTCTCGGCATTTCTTATATTTATTTCTTATGTACTTGTACTGAGTGTCAAAAGTATAAGCAACTTTTATGTAGCTTCTTTTGGGATTCCATATTTGTACTCTACTCATAGTGGTTCGGAGCTGCATTGTGTTCCACAAACCTCGCTGCCCAGATACACAGACCTGACATTTTTCTTGCGGCCCTATTGTTAAGAATCACTGCTCTATACTCCACTACATTTGAATGGACACTTACCGTTACTCGTCAACTCGCCATCTGCAGGATGATGAAAGTACTGAATGCTTTTTTTCAGCTAAATCATCTTAATTAGCGGTTGCACTTTTTTGCTCATTTGAGTTTGACTGAGACTGACTTTTTGTTCTTTTTTAATCTATTTTGTTCGGCCATTTTGAAACACTGAGCCAACTTCATTTCTATAGTAAAAATAAATTAGAAGTTTTTTGTTTTTTGTTTATATTTCTTGGTGGTTTTTTTAGCCTAAATTCAGTAAAATACATTAAGTTCTTTTAAAATTGATTGCTTTACGAGTTTTACTCAAGTGTTCTTGGAATTGGTGACTTGTAACTGAGAGTCTTTGGTAAAGACTGAAACCCACAGGGCTAGCAGCCGCCACGGCGGTTAGTGTGTGTTCACTTCTCTTGGGCCATATTGACAGTCACTCACTTTCACTTTACTTTTTTTTCAATCTGGGTCCAAAGTTTCCAAAGTTCTGGGTCCACTTTGTCAAATGGAGGTCCACACCAGCCCATTCCAGTTTGTCCTTCCCAGTAAGGACAAGCCTTGATTGAGCAAACCTCGTTCAAAATTCGTAATAATGCTCTACTAATTATGGGCATCTGTTGTGATTGAACCAACGTGTGATTGCAGCCATTTTTAGAGGGAATGGATATGATGCGGTCTTATCATTTTCCTCTGAATGTGTTTGTTCATATCACTGCCAATATAAACTTCACGGTTAAATGCAGAGGACTGTACATTTCTGTACATTGTAGTGCGTGCAAAGTGGAACTACAATCTTCTTGTATCTCGCACGACGCAATGGCATTTGATTGTGTCACAGATCCCGGCTCAAAGCCGTGTCGAACTTTTATGTTGAAGTCAAGAGGGACTTTTATGTTGAATGTTCCCTGGAACTCCGCCATGTTGTGTACCCAGTATCTGTCTTTGTTGTCATGGTGACCAGGTGTTTCGTGTCTGCAATCATTGTTAATTAGTCTGTGTATTTAAGTTTGTCCCTGTCTCTGTTTCTTTGCCAGTTTGTCAGCAGTGTTACCTGTCACTCTCGCCATCCTTGTCTTGTCTCGTTTCTATTTCTAGGTCTAGTTCATGTCTTTGGATTTATTCGTTTACCGACCCTTTGCCTGTGTTTCTGACAATGATCTTTGAATAAACCCTTTTGGAACATTTAACCCTTTGCGCTCCCTGATCTTCTCCTGGCTGTGGACGTGAGTCCACCTCTGCCTTGTCTTGGTGACAGTCGTTATATGACAGATTGCTGCTTTTTTGATTTGTTAAACATAAAAGTTTAATTGCAAACATTTTAAAGATTAATGACCTCGATTTTTTTTTTCGTTCGTTAAAACATTGCGTCTTATCGTCAACACAGTATTGAGACATTTGAACCTGGCGCATTTACTCACACCCTTAAGTTAAAAAAAAACCCAGTAAAACAGGTTTTTTACGGGTGCTTGAAATCTTTGAAAATGCTTGAATTTTAAATAAAGTGCTTGAAAATGCTTGAAAATGTATTTACTAGGGCTGTCAAACGATTAATTTTTTTAACTAGTCAATCGCACCTCCCCAATCAATATAATCGCGATCAGTGGTGGTTCTACGTTGACTGGCGCCCTGGGCCCCCCCACACCCCCGACACCCCCCCCCCCCCACACACACACACACTTTTTTTATAAAATCAGTATTACACACTCATTCTATTCTAAAAAAAAAACATAGAGTAATAATTCTAAATGTAACACACTCATTATTGAATGATTAAATTTTAATTATTAGAATACCGCATAAAGACAAAAAATTAATTTCTAAATTAGGTTAAGAACATGTTTAAAAAAGTCCCATATATTGGATGTATGTATTTTGAAAATAATCTCACTCACTTAAAAAATATATTAGTACAATGTTTCTGTTACGCTCAGCGCTCGGATAGAAGGTGAGCGTGAGCGAGGGAGAAACAGAAGACGGAATTGGGAGCAGATTCGTGCACAGTGACGTTTAATACAAACACTAAGGGAATACAAGGACAGATACTGACACAGGATACAGATGACGGGACGAAGAAGACGATGATGAAGATGATGAAGAGAGGGATGGTGAAGACGAAGGTAGGTGAGTCTGTGCTGGTGCGTCGGGATCAGACGATCGTGGACAATGACAGACAAAGACTGAGGAGTAGACTGGTGGTTATATAGTGTCCGGGGAGTGTGGGTGATGAAGAACCGGTGTGGCAGATCGGGCTGATGATGATGATGGGCAGCTGGTGAGTGGAGGAGCGGCCGGAGATGGTGAAGACCCGGATGGCGTCGTAACAGTTTCACTGATACGATTCTTCACCGTATGGGGAACACTGTATAAAAGTACTTTATTGATGACAGGGGCACAGAGAATGCTGTTGCATACATTTAAATTGTACTCGTTTTCTCAATGTCTCTTTTTTCTAAATTGTGTACCCGATAGCTTTGAAGATTTGAGTCAACAGATTATCCCACTCGGCCGCGCCGCAGACTCAGTGTAGTGCGGCCGCCGGCTTCGATATTTGAGAAACGTGAATTTCCGTGTGCGCCGCTTCTCCGCCTCCGTTTTCCACTTCTCTCACATTTTCTATGCACGACTCCTTCAGTAAACTCAAACAGGGGCGGTGCGAATATATAATAGAAAATCGCTTAGCGGACACGCTCGTGCCGCCCCCCACGTGACATGAAAAAAATGCCGCCCTGGGCGACTGCCCCGTTCGCCCATGCCTAGAACCGACACTGATCGCGATTAAGCGCAAAAAACGTACAATTTATTATTATTAATGTATTATTGATTATTAATATTAATAATAATAATAATAAATGTAAAATATAAATTAATGTAAGCTCAATGCAAAATAAACACCTGTTTAAATACTGTAATATACTGTTTTCGACTAAAGAAAACAATGTGTAAACCAGTCATAATTAAAAAAAAAGATTTTATTGAGGAAAGGAGAACACATACGTATATGTATATTTGTGTGGCAAAAATATGGCACTGATAATAGAGTCTAGCTGAAAACGCTGATCACACATTTTTAACTAAAGATGATCATATATTCACATCAAAAAGACAGAACGCTGATCACACATTTAAAGGAGAAAACAAAGCTGAAAGTCGACGGACATCGCTGTCCTCGTCATGTTTCCGTTACAGTATTCTTCTTCTTCATCATCATCATCATCGTGATGCTGTGCACAACAAGGAGTATTTTATTGCAAGTGAAGTTCAGCGCAGCATCACAGCCTTTTCCATAGTATGTATTCAGCGTCCCTGACCACTTTCAGCTTAAACTGCAACTCTTTAAAAGCAATCGCATTATCAGTTATATGGCCACAACAACAAACATTTTTGGCTTTTGCAAAATGTTGTACAATGTTTGAAAGTGAAACCAACTGCCTAAATGTCCAATTATTGCGCGTAAAAAAAACGGAAGTGGGGAAAAAAACGAAAGTGTTTAACGGCGATAATAAAATTAGACGCGACAAACAAGTTTTATTAATCGCACGAGTTAACTTGTTAACTTTGACAGCCATAGTAATTACACAACGTCCCAAACCGGACCCAAACTTGGGTGGTTCATGCAGTTTTCGTATTAGACCTCCACTACTTTAGCTACTACAACTACTGTATAGACTGTATTTCAATTGTCAAAACGAAGCCTTTTGACAAGTCTTTTGTTCACTTTTTCTGTCGGGGTTGGTGTAAGTTGCTCTTTGTTTTTTAGAATGCCTGACATTTGGCGATGAATATCAAAATGCTTTCCTTTTCTGTCAAGACGATTTAAAAGTAATAACGTTTTGGTCGTTTGAGATTTCAACGCCATGTGCATACTAAACTTGAATCACTTGAGATGGGTTCCTATTCAATGAACATACACATTTTAATGCATTAACGCAGTGGTCCCCAACCTTTTTGACATTTGATCATTTTACCGCAGAGAGGGTAATTTTCCAATTTTAGTATTTAATTTAGTGTTTAACTTATAATAGTATTTATTTGTGTTTAAACATGCATTCAAAATAAAAAACAGTTATACCAAATGACGATAATGAAGTGATATCGATGTGCCATTTTATTGAACTTTACTTTGAGAAATCTTTCCCCTCATTTTGATTTAGGCATAGCTTCAAAATAGTTCTGTCAAACGATACATTTTTTTAACGAATTAATCGCAAATCATCACAAATAAATAACTGAAGCTTGTAATCATGAATATTGAAGTGTAAAATGTAAATGTATGTAATATCAACACTAAATAAACACTCGTCTAAATACTGCAGTATAGTTTCTTAGACCTTTTGTTCAATTTGCAATTTATTTTCTTAACATCATTGCAATTAGGCATCAAGAGCCTTAAAGTTAACTGTTGGTTTGAAAGACATATCTCCTAAAGAATAAGTATGCACATAATACTGTACTTTTGTTCTATCTACGGAAGGTTTAGGGGGGTTTCGACCCAGGACGTTTGGCCCCCGGGGCTTTGGACCCGGACGATTGATCCTTAGGACGATTGATCCCTAGGACGATTGGACACTCGGATGGTTAGACCCGAGTTTTATAAGACCCGCGGCTTATTAAGAATCGATCCCGTGGATGAAAATCGTCGCGAAAACGAACTTCGATCCGAATGGGTTTTTACTCACGCCTGTCAAATTTCTAGCTCACAATTTCTAGCTCACAATTTCTAGCTGAAAATATGAATTTTAATAAGCCGCGGCGCCGGTCAATCCACCGTTATAAGTGCTTCTTTGCGGGACAAAGGCGCTCGAATCGGGGCTGGTTCAAAGTCTGGTCACCCTACGGAACCATCTGTCAAAGTTTTAAAGTGAAACTCTCCGTCTAAACATTCTTTCTTGCTCTTATTCAATGCACGTTTTCAATGCCCCCACAGGAAAAAAAGTGTAATTGTGAAAAAGCGCATAAAGAAAATATTGCTATTATAAATGTTTAATTTAATTGCCTGCGTTAACACGCTAATTTTGACAACCCTACTTTAAATATAAATTTTACCACAACTGTATGGTGCTGGAAAAACTTGAACAATGGCTTTGAAAGTGCTTGAATTTTCAGAAAGTGTAATCCTGAGAAAGCATATTTATGTCTTTAAATAAGTTTGTTTATCAAGAATATCTCTCTACGTTGCCATTTGAAAATTAGTTTGACACTTTATTTCGAATTTAAAAAATCAACCACAGAACATTGACATTAACATTTGTAGTTAATCAACATACGTAAGTTAATTGTTTCCCACATAAAAAATACAGAACAGAACGTATTGTAGAATATATTATTCTACAATAGGTTTTGGGTATTTGCATTGCTTGTATTGTGACTACTAAAACAGATTACTGGAACGTTACCTTTTCTCACACTTTCTCTTCTTCTCTCCATCTTTTTTTTCTCTTTCCTGCTTCCTCTCCAATTACTTTTTGGGATGCATTGGAAGCAGCAGATGGTGAAGATCCAACTTCAGCAGGTGGGATTTATCTCATTATGTTAATTGTTGTGCTCCCTTTATGTGACGCCTATATCTCTCGTTGTTACTTTTTTTTTCAGCTGTTGTCACTTTTGGCATATTTGATTTGCTTTAGTATGAATTTCACAAGTGCACTTCACAGCAATTTCCCTGACCTGTTTTTTAAGATGGCGTTCAATGTCAAATTGTCCTTGCTGTGTAATTCTGTCATTTTTACGTGTATTTGTAAAGGGTCTCAAATACAGACGTCTTCTACTTTTCATTTTTGTCTGATTTGCAATGGTGCAGTTCACCAACTTGGCTAAGTCGTAGTCCCGGTTGACAAATTTGCATTTCTAGAATTCCATCTGCAATCAGAGGGCTTTTTTTTCCACAATGTGATCAGAATAGTTTGGCTCTCATCACCACCTCTGAACTTCTCTGATTTCAACGTCTTGGAATTGAGCTCATGCTGCTAACTCCTTATGTGCTTGTTTAAGGGCTTCCAAGATTTATATAAAATCCCAGCCCTTTGTTGTCCTATACTCATCTCATACTAAGCTATGCCATAAATGCTATTGTTATTGCTCGGAGTTGTATTCTGGGTTTAAGAGCTGAGAGCTTGACGCTTGTGTAAAAATAAACTCGAGAATTGTGGCAACTTGACATCAAAGAGGATTCAAAAAGAATAAAAGAATCACACTGTCATTAACTCCTGAACATATACGTATCTTCGTTGTCATCAACTCATGGAAGTTTTCCACCGTTTTCTATAACTTGAGTTTGATCCAGAATTAGACTAATCTGTAGGTGGAAGTTTGATCAAAACAAAAACAGTGTCATGTGAAACTTTGGAGCTTCTATATCAATATTTTTAATTCCATTATCAATTAATATTAAAATGTCTAATAAAATATTTTTATTTAAAAAAAATTGCGAATTCTGCAAATAATATATAAGAATATCTTTTTCATTATTCATCCATCCGTTTGCTACTGCTCACTCCATTTCTGGGTCACGGGGAGCATTTCTCCAGAATTGTAGAACGATCAAAAGAGGATTTATTTTTCTTTTAATTATGCGACATAACCTTATAAATGAAGTCGTCTTAATTTCCACTCACTCGTGTTATCACCAGAAGCAAGCATGATCCAAGATGGCTGCGTAGTGTTTTCTGATATAAAACAAATGTCTAAATAAATGTCTAAAATTGGTCTGATTCTGTTGGACAAACATAAACAACCGTTAACAATATATATTCCTCAACATTTTTTTGTTCTTTGTGTAATTCACAGTTATTGTCAATGTTTCTTCAGGTTTTTATTTTTTGAAAACTGGCTTTGGTTAGTTTTGCTCTCTTTACTGCTACTCTTCGTACTCTTTTTCTCTTGTAAAAATCGAGTCTGGTGACAGTTTTGTAGGAGGCTGATACTGCACTTCCTATAAAAGATGAAGACAGAACTGGGCCATATACAAGCTGTGTAAGCGCTTACCCTTTCAACTCGAAATTTACCATCTATTTTATTATTCCTGTATGCAAGTAGGTTTATATTAGAGTATTATATACACTATAAATCCGTACCGAAACCCGTTTCCTTCAGCGAAAATTCTGTTCGCTGAGCCGCACTTCTTATCCGTGCTGTGACTTCATAAATTTTGACAAATAATTTTTCATAAATGATATAGATATTTATATATTCAATTATATTTGATATATAAATATCAAAATAAAATATTGATCAAATAAAATATTGGTAATAAGTGTAATAAAACCATGTTGTATAGCAGTTGTTTAGATGATGCTTATAAAGGTACAGTGTATAACGATATAAAGACAATCTCAAATAAACGGTTATCGACATCTTGAATAACGTCATTCTAATGCCTGAAATCTCGCAATATTACGAAAATCTCAGGGATATGCACGTCATCATTTCAAAATGGCGGCTCTACAGGAGATAAAAATAACATCGCCATTATGGGAGCATGTTACAATATTTTCGAAGCAAGATCTCTGAAGCTTTTTGTTGAGTTTTTGTTGTTTTTTGTTTTTTTGACGTGCAAAGTAGACTTCACGGCGATGCATTTTGTATACTCTGTTTTTTGTAAAAAAAAAAAAATATATATATATTTATTAGGGATGGGCAATGATCAAAAAATGTCTTGATCTAGATTAATCTCATTGTTCTCTCGAAATTTATCTGCATCAATCTATACTGAATTACATTTTTTAATAGAATAAATGAGGAATAAAGGCTCGTATTTTTTGCACACTGATTTATTTATTTTTTATTGTCAAACAGTCACTCCAAGCTCTTCCACCAGTCACTCAGTCTAATCACGTTTTCCGGTGACAAATTGGAGAGAAAAAAGTCTCTCGCACGGGACATTTGTGGCAGGAGTCCCTGTCAGTGCCAACTGTGCTGACTTTGTCAACGATCCTCCAGTCTTTGACCACGTCCATGAACTGATTGGCGCACTCTTCGGCAAAGTGGCGCTCCTCCGTCTTCCTCACGCCTAATGAACAGACAATCAGTGTGGTTGTCGAAACTGGTTGATAATGTCAATTTGAAAAAAATACATTTAAAAAACACTAAACCCGACCCATCTAATGTGAAGGAATAAAGTTCCCAGCCGGAGTCGATCAGGTGTGCAGTCACGCCCAGGTAGTTGTCGTTACTTATGGAGGTCCAGTGGTCGCCTGAAAGCGATACCCAACGAGCCTCTTCAAGCTTCGCGGCTTTGGTGACTCTCTCGCTGGTCACCTCCATCCGACTGCAGTGTAGCTCGGCGTGCTGATTTGCCTCGGCAGGTGATGGTGATAGGCTTGGGACTTTCCCCGGAGGGGTGTCCTCTGACGTAACAGGTAGCCTGTGGCCAGGCTTGCTGGAGGATTCAGCTACGACTTGGATGAACGATGCCTGCTTTGTGGATAGATTTTTTTTCTATCGTGCGATAAAAAATTAGCTGCGGTAATGCTGATACCGCTGATATCGGCCCAACCCTAATATATATATATATATATATTTACGCGAAAATTTAAATTTTTTTTTTATTTCTTTTGTAATTATTATGACCGGCTTACCCATTGTTTTCTTTAGTCAAAATGATATATTACAGTGTTTAATTAAGTGTTTATTTTGTGTTGAGTTTACATTAATTTACATTTTACACTTCAATATTCAATATTACAAGATTCTATACTTGTTCTTGTTATAAATATTTGTTAATACTAAAGAATTAATAATAATAAATTATAATTATTATTTGTGATTTAATCGCAATTAATTTGGTTGAAGAAGTGCGATTAACTAGTGAAAAAAAATTTATCATTTGACAGCCCTAATATATATACATACTCTATACACTTACAAATGTCCTAGATTACAAAAAAACAGAGTATACAAAATGCATTGCCGTGAAATCTTTGCACGCCAAATAAACAAAAAACAACAAAAACTCAACAAGAATTTGATATATATTTGATTTGGCTTAATAGATTTCTTGTTTGAACTTCAGCTGAGCATTTACTTACCCATGTAAACCGATGATTTGAGAAAGCTGTAGTTTCAGCATCATGTCTTTCACAGCATCTGCCATTATTGTTGATCCCTCTGACTTGCACCACAGTAGATACAGAGGACAAAGCTTTGTTCTTCACTGGCCCAGTCTCGCCATTGTCCTTGAGAACATCTGCATATGTGGAAACTCTCCCACCCCCATAGCTCTCCACCATTTTCCTTTCCATTCCTATCTCTCAAACTCCATGCAATTTATTCAATATTTCCCTTCCCCATGTCTTTAGAGGTAAAGAGGAAAGTCCACAAAGCTTTGTGCAGTTACAGATAGTTATGTCAAAGTACTGCCTTAGCTGTCCCTATCTTTACAATGCAGAAAGCTTTTAATGGAGTTCTGGCAAGGTTATTACTCTCTTGAATTAGCCCGTACTGTCAATTATAGCTTGTGAGGCGCACACATCTTTCACGCATACACGGTGAAAAATCACCTTTTTTTGAGATGTCAGCTGCATTTATATATCAAGAAAAGTCAGTGGGACTTGTTTTAATTTGCTCAGTAAACACACGCATAGAGTATATATACAGTATATACAACATGTATACAGTTGAGGATTATATGGTACTATATACTATATAATATATTTTATACTTTGCTTTAAAAGTTTAAAAAAAAAAATGCTTTTATCCAGAGCAAAAATAAAAAAGAATCAACTTAGTTATTGTTTTTACGCAAATTTAAGCTCCCCCATTTTTCAAATATAATCTTTTATTTGCACAATAACAAAAATAAAGAAACATTAAACACAACGCGACACTTAACAGTGGCTAAATAACACTGGAAGAAGTAAGATTAAGCTAAATACAATAATTAATATCACAACAAACAGAGATTACAAACCACATCCGGGTAGCTTAGCGCTAACGGCTGCAAACTAAGTCCAACGCATCATCGCAGAAAAAAAACAGTCGAAAATGTTAAAAATTCAAGGAACAGACACAATCAAAGTGCTCGGTCTGCTCCATAAGAAAACACTAAAAATATTTTTCTACAATCATCTTCACATAGCGTCTGTTATAAAGACGGCTGATAATGGCAGCAAGCAGCACGCCCTGACTGGAGCGCAAAGGGTCTCTGGATCTGCTATGAATTCTGGGAGGTGTAGTTCCTATCGCTAGAATAGATAGATTTATCTATTATTTAAGTAAACCAACATCAAAGTGATACGAGTCACAAGTTTAGTTTGTAAATAAAGAAAAAGAAGTGCTCATGTCAGCTCACGCTGAGTCAGATACTTTTCTGCAGTCGTCTGATGACTATCATCATTTTGTGCTGGCATTGAATGGTGGCCATGCACTATAATATCTAGTGGTGAAGAACTGGTCATCTGGACTTGGTCAACTGGTCATCTGGACAAATTTTTCAGTATTTAGTATTTTTGCATAAAAAAATGGATTAAAAAATAAGAAAAAAAATCTTTTTTACCAATATACCATATAAAGTGATTTATATTTATGAACATTTTGGTTGACTATGGTTTATGATATTTGAAGTTTCTTTTTATATCAAAAATGTAAAAAAAAACTACATACTTTTTTGTTTTAAAATGTCTGACACCTTTTTAAAATTAGACCTCATTTCCTCGTTTATACTTTGACAAAGAAGTATACTTTATACAAAGAAAGTTCTACATACTTTGTTAAAGGCGAATAAAGATTTGTCAAATTATTTGTATATTCTTCAGTTTGCATCTCGTCTTCGTGTGTGCGATTTTATATACTTAAATAATTCATTTAGAGAAAGTAATTGTGATGTTTTATTGAACTACCGAAAATAACTGCTAAACCATCAGATTTAATTGCAAAAAATAAAAAAATTTAAATAACAAGATATTTTATAGGTTCGACTGACTTTCGACTGACAGCTGACTAGGGATCAGTGTTGTGCAAGTTACTTCAAAATTGTAATATATTACATATTACTTATTACTGCTTGAAAAAAGTAATGTTACATTACAATATTACTGTCTCATAAATGTAATAAATGACATTACTTCTGTATTACTTTTAAGTTACTTTCACCAAGTAGAAAATAACTAAAAAAAATAACCTTTTACTAAAAAGTGTACTTTTTACGTACAGTAGTTTGTTACGTCCAGTAGAAGGCATAGTTATGTAGCCTAATGACTGTGGCCAATCCAAGCTAAAATATGCATAGTCTATAATTGTAGAGTGACCATATATTTTGATTTTCAAAAAAGAGGAAAGCCGGCGCCTCAACAAATTTTAGACAGGCTTCTCAGAGGTTGATGAACATGCTTTAATATGCAAAACAAAAAGAAAAAGATAAAGTAGAACCTTAAATTAGTCAGTTTTTTTTCCCCACAATAAATTAATAATCTTAATATCAACACTTGTTTGAAAATCCAGCTTCAACAATATATCTAATAATAACTATAATGTCTGTATTAGTTAACAATATTAGTGGGCAGTTGTTATTAAAACGTTTTTATTTGACAGATCATTCAATAATATAGAAAGTTTCAATGTATTAGTTCATTTTCCGTTCTCAAATAATTTAAAGCACGGATGGCAAACCTACATACATGTGTAATGGTTCTTTGAAAAAGAGGGAAAACCGGACATTATCATTGACACGGCGACTGTCACTCTGACAGAACTGGAGGGAAAGGACACACGTGCACAGCACAGAAACACTAGGGAGGTCTTCAAGGGATTTATTGTAGAAGGCGTGGTCGAACAGGCAGGGTCATATACGGGAATTCCAGCAAGGCAAAATAAAACTAGAATCAAGACTAGAACAAGACTAGACAGGGCGAGATCACGAGGCTAGAGTGACAGGATACACATCTGACAAACTGGCAAGGACAGCGTGCACGAGTGAGAAATAAATACAGGACATAATGACGACAACAAGCGACAGCTGGACACGGTAACGAGACAATTAACGTGATAGAGAGTGAATAACCCAAAGCACCTGGAGACAATAAACACGATCGGCAAGCACGAGGAGATGACAGTGCTAACAACAACAAAACCACGTGGAGAGGGAAACAGGGGAGTCAGACAGCTGATAACAAAAACCCTAAACTAAACGAACCCGGATGTAAACAAAGCACAAACGTGACGACAATACAAAATAAAGGTGTCAAAATAACAGTTCACAAAAGACACACGTCCGAATCCATGACAGAAGCCCTCCCTCAAAGGGCGGATTCCAGACGCCCAGGGAAAAAACAAGGTCAGGGCGCGTTGACTGAGTCTTGTGGGACGGCAGAACGGACTGCAGCCGGGGCGGATGGACGGCCGAGTGGGCCGCTGCAAGAGTCCGGTGGACGGTCTTTTACTGCCAGCAAGAGTTCAGGTGGACGGCCGGAGGGGCCGCAGCAAGGGTCCGGTGGGCGGCCGGGCGGGCCGCAGCAACGTTCCGGTGGACGGCCGGGCGGGCCGCAGCAACGTTCCGGTGGGCGGTCGGGCGGGCCGCAGCAACGTTCCGAGAGGCCGCAGCAAGATTGGCGGTCTCTCGCCACCAGCAGGAGTTCAGGTGGGCGGCCAGGTGGACCGCCGAGGAGGTCCAGTGAACGACCCTTTACCGCCCGCAGGGGTTCAGGCGGGCGGCCGGGTGGGCCGCAGCAAGGTTCCGGCGGACGGCCGGGCGGGCCGCCGCGAGAGTTCAGTGGACGGCCGGACGGGTCGTAGCGAGAGTTCAGTGGACGGCTGGGTGAGCCGCTACAAGATGAGCCGCTGGAGAGGTCCCATGGGCGGTCTCTCACCGTCGGCAGGAGTTCAGGAGGGCGGCCTGGAGGGCCGCTACAGAGGTCTGGAGAACGGCCAGGCGGGTCGCTACAAGATGGACCGCTGCTAAGGTCTGGACATGGGTGGTCCTTCGCCGCAGACGAGAGTTCCTGACGTGGACGGTCTACCGCTGTTTACAAGGGTCTTGGGAGAGGACGGCTTCCAGACGTAGTCGACGAAGCGGCTGAACAATCCAGTCCCCAGAGCAGCGTAGACGTCCATCGCAGACACCGACTCAGACATATGCGGAGCAGACACAGAGCCATGAGCACACGCAATAGCCACAGGACCGGAAGCGCCCGTAGCCAACCCTGGCTTGGTCGAGCAGTGGTGTTGCTTGGCTGGCGTAGGGCATCTCGGTCAGACTGATGCTCGATGTCGGCTGGAACAGGCCGTGGAGAGACGAGGTCGGCCTGGGCAGTCCGTGGCGAGACGTGGTCGGCCTGGGCAGGCCGTGGCGAGACGTGGTCGGCCTGGTCGGGCGGAGCCCGCTGGATCGAGGCTTGGTCGGGCGGAGCCCGCTGGAACGAGGCTTGGTCGGGCGGAGCCCGCTGGATCGCGGCTTGGTCGGGCGGAGCCCGCTGGGGCGTGGCTTGACTGGACTGGGGCGCGGCTTGACTGGACTGGGGCTCGACTTGACTGGACTGGGGCGCGGCTTGAGGCTGCCGGGGCGCGGCTTGAGGCTGCCGGGGCGCGGCTTGAGGCTGCCGGGGCGCGGCTTGAGATGACAGGGAGCGAAAACGGCGTGAGCGCCGAGGTCGAGAGGTGAAAAGCAGAGAAGCACGACGTACAGAAGAATCAGAAGACACATGAGACGCAGGACATACAGAAGCGGGGGGCACACGTGAGGCTGAGGGAGCACAATACATGGAGCGAACAGGGGGTGGAGAGCGCATGGCGCGCACAGAGGGTACATGAGGGACAGAAGATGCAGAACGTACAGTAGGACCACAGGACACATGAGACACAGAGCGTACGGGGGAAGTACGACGTGCAGGAGAAACAGAAAAAGCAGAAATTAGAGCATAACTAGAGGGAGACACTGAACTAGAGGACACAGACTGCACATGAGACACAGGAGAAGAGAAAACACCAAACGGCTGACTCTTGGTAGGAGCGGGCGAGCATGATCTGCAGGTGCGGACCCGCTCCGGCATCTGATAGTCAAGCTGCAGACCCCAGAACATTTTGCGCCACACATTAAAAATCGCCTTCAAAGGGGATCCGGCGGGTAAATAAAAAAATTCACAAGGGCACAGGTTCTCGAAGTACTGCCATACCTCGTCGGGGTCTGTGTGACGCGTCAATGGGCAGTAGTCCAATACTGCGTCCATTTCCTCCTCAAAATTGGCGCATCGCTCATGCGCCGAGGCCATAGCCAGTGTGGAGAACATCTCCATAGCTTCTGCGCTGGCTGGGTCCATAGTTGAACCCGAATGTAAACAAAGCACAAACGTGACGACAATACAAAATAAAGGTGTCAAAATAACAGTTCACAAAAGACACACGTCCGAATCCATGACAATCATGAATTTATAAAATCCGCCCGGATGTCTGGGGAAAAGATGCTTGGCAAGACTAATAATTAACATTAATGCGTGTTAAAAGTATGGTAGACATAAAGCGATTTTCCTCCGAAGTCTGTGAATAACCTGGGTATATTTGATATCAGAC
This sequence comes from Paedocypris micromegethes, assembly GCA_028031935.1. Classification (NCBI taxonomy): domain Eukaryota; kingdom Metazoa; phylum Chordata; class Actinopteri; order Cypriniformes; genus Paedocypris; species Paedocypris micromegethes. The sequence continues at coordinate 7,290,868 of CM051502.1, forward strand.
ACAACAGGACTATGTCACTATAACTTCACTATAACTTCAGTGCCGTTTTATTCCTTTTGAATGACTTACCACATAATACTGTCTTGCTTTCTGGCCATAAAGTGCAGAGGACATTGTCGTTGCTGTTTTCCTTCTCTTCCAAGGTCGAGCGGTCAAATTGCACCGTCCCAGGTGTTTTGTAGAATTTCTAGTGCTGTTTTTTGATGCCGACATTTCTTTTGCTTTTACACAGAGGATGCATTTCACCACAACGTTCTTGTTTTTTACAAAACTGAAACAATGCGCATAAGATCCATCTCGCGAATGTACCGGCTGTTGTTTAGTAAATGTTCTTCAAATGTGCCGCGAGTGGCCCTGACAGGTGGAGCCAATAGCTGCACACCTCGAACTCAGAGCAGCGTTACAAAATACAACGCTGCACCAGTGAGAGGCGAATAACTTACGTGTCTATTTACGAACAGGAAATATTAAATGTTTGATTTATTGTCTTGAAAGTGAAAGATTTGATGTAACGCAAGCGTTACTTGCATGTAACGAGCAATATATTACTGAAAATGCTATAAGTAATAAGTTACATTACTGCATTACAGCAAAAAGTAATATATTAGTGTAAAATGTTACTTTTGTAACGCGTTACTCCCAACACTGCTAGGGATGTAACGATATAGGCGATATTGCGGTATTAAAAATGCCTCAATATACCGTCGTCATTACGGTATAATAAATGGCACATCTCAGTCAAAAAACAATAGTTGTAATTCGCTGCAGTGGCGAGTCATAGCGACTACATATACCATGATGCTTTGCGCTGAGGTTTAGGAGCGTACACTGCACACGCTCCACATCCGCCCGCGCCCAGTCAAGATGGCAGAAAGCAGCGAAAACAGCATGAACTCTGAAGAAAATCTCGATGTTGAGATTGCGAGAGCCCCTTCAACCTTTAAATCAGATGTGTGGAAACATTTTGGTTTTGCCATTTTGTACTAGCACTAAAGGGGAAAGGGTGACTAACAGATTTGTAAGTAAGCATTCGTAAGTGGTCGTTTGCGCGCGGTCGCGCAACAAATATTTCGATATATTTCTTTTATGATTTATGCATATGTAATAAAAAAAACCCGGGAAGCCGTGAATCCATGAACATACCTAATGAAGAAAAAATATCCGCAAAGCCGTGAATCCGCGATAGTCGAACCTCGAAGTAGCGAGGGAACACTGTCCAAAAACATATCTGTGGCTTGCAAAACTCTCCATGTTTCACTGGAACCCTTGTTCCCTGAGAAGAGGGAGCACTACAGGTAACGTTGTCCCCATCGAATGACTAGAAAGGAAACTTTTTTAATAGAGTGGATCATGCGGCTTGTATGCAGGTACGGCTTGTTTATGTATTTATTTATTTATTTTTTTTTTTTTCAAAAATAGCGGATGCGGCTTATATACAGGTGCGGCTTATAGTCCAGAAAATACGGTAATATCATTATTTAAAATAACTTTACTTTGTAAGAGGGTTTGAATCCAAACCAAAAATTTTTTGCACTGAAGATTTGTTTCTGCAGATTATTTCTTGTTATCGTTGGCTTTAACCATTTAATGTGGGGATACAGGGGTAAAGCTTAAAAAAGTTATTTTTTTTTATTCTACATGATAGTTCTCTTAAAAATAAGTAAGAAAAAAATATAAATAAAAAAATGTTTTAGATGTATCTCCAGAGATACAATGTGCTTAAGAGAAGGGGGTTAAAATTTCAAACACCAATATTTACCACGCCAAACACAAGAAACCCACCAGACAACCCTTTTCATAGAAATTGAGTATATATTTTATTGTTCTCTCCCCTTGACCTTCAGAACAAGTTTTTTTTTTTTATTTGAGAAAAAAAAAAAAATTTTTGAAAATTAACAAATTAAACTTAAATGAAGTAAAATTATCTGCCAATGGGGTGAGATAATTTTACTTGGTAAGATGCTTGAAACCAGTCACATTTTCTTGAAGCAAGCAAATGAAACTAGGCTATTTAATTTATCTTGTCTGAAAAAAAAACAAGATTTATTGTTTGATTTCAAGATTTTTTGGCTCATCAAGAATTCATTTTACAGTAGATCTGAGCAGTGCCACAACCTGATCAACTCCTCACCATGCCACATTGCTATAATAGTTCAGGAAAAGAGAGCGCCAACTAACTATTATGCACTATACATGATTACGGTTTTCACGTTCATACTTTTCTATGTAATTTTTTCCATTTCAGTTTGAATTTAAAAGTGCCTGTCTCAAAGTAGCTCATTTGAGTTGCTAACTTTTGCGCTTTGGATAAAAGCATCTGCCAGACTGGAAAGCACATCAAGTTGGTCAAGCGTACTAAAACCCGTCTTCTTTGTAATTGTACTACTTACGTAGACATACTTTGTAAAAATTTCAAACAATCAGTAGAAAAATTATGTCAAGTTCTATTTGAAAGTGTGTTGAACATTTGGCATACAGTGACTTTTGTCTTTCTGACTCCAATATAAGCTGAATCCGGTGTAGGTACCAAATTGGCTTTGGTGTAAAATCGGCTCGGGGACCCGCGACTAGTGATGACATCACACCATGGTTACACCAATTGGACCAACCATGTATCATTGAGATGTTCTCGGGCTTATCATATTGTTGTTTTCATTTTACGTTTTTCTTTTGAAATCGAAAGTTGTTTGCACTCATAATAATGCTAGATTTAAAAAAATAGATTTTTTTTTTTTCGTTTTAAGGTGTATCTGACACAATTTTTTGTTGTGTCTGACATTATTATTATTACTATGTGAGTAAATATATGACTGTATAGAAAACATTTATTTATGCTGTGCAGTCTGGTTTAATTTGCCCAAATGTTGGTTTTAGATATTGATAACTATAATCAGTCATTTTGATAACTAATAATGTTGATAATTGTTAATAATCAAAAACAGCGTCCAAACATTTGATTGCAAAGTTTTCATTTCCCTTTTCAAACATGTTGAAAGAACTAAGTGAGAGGGAGACTTTGATAAGTCCCTTGTGCAATGTAGTGGAACATTTTGATGTACAGGTTGTCCATGTTTCTCCCAAACAGGTAGTTCTTGATTAGAATTTTTTTTAAAGCTTTGCATTTCGCCCTGACCCGACCTGACCGTCTTACACGTCATCTGCCAACGTGATTTGTCTGGACGTCATCTTACACGTCATGTGCCGACTTAGAGCCAATCAAATACTGTGACGCCATCCTTATTCGCGGAACCCCGAGCCGATTTTACACCCAAGCCAATTTGGTACCTACACCGACTATTCTTACACTTACAATTTATTTTCCTGTGTTCCATATTTAAATTTCTCAATTTTTCTTTCTTTCTTTGTTTTCATTATTGACTATGCATGTGGTGACCTTAGAAACCGTCACGCTCTGGCTAAGTGTGTTGTCCATCTGTTTACCTCATTATCTGGCTTATCGTATTACGTATTAAAAATACGTATTTCTGTCTCTCTGCCTAATTAAATGTTATATCCTCCACAGGACCCTGCAATCCAAACCCTTGTCACAACAGAGGCATCTGTGAGATTAGTGAAACATTTAGAGGGGATACGTTTATTGGATATGTCTGCCAGTGTCCATCAGGTTTTAGCGGAATCCTCTGCCAACACAGTGAGTAATGTAATCTGTCTTTACCGCAACTTTGTCACAACTGTTTGTTTTATTTTTTTTTATGAATGCACTGGATCATTTGTCAGTTACTCAATGTTGAATTTAACGTACATTTTATTTGGATTCACAGTAGGGGTGGGCGAAATTCATATCACGGTATTTTTTAGTGTACAGACGGTATCGATATTATATCATGGTATTGTGGGGGGTATTCTTATTTTATATAAAGTACAAAATTAAAACGCAAGGGCAAACCTGGAGGAGCAGCTGTCATTTAATAATACTGTATATCTATTAAAAGTAGACATTTAAGCAGGCATTTATTTGAAAAAAAAATTTAAACTAAATGGCCTGCGGTCTATCTTTTGAGAGAGTGCGAGAGAGAGAGAGAGAGAGAGAGAGAGAGAGAGAGGGAGAGAGAGACAGAGAGAGAGTCAGAGAGAGAGCCAGCAATGGAGAGCAGAGCCAGAACGCGTCAGAATCTAATCTGAATCTAAAGTTGCGTGAAACCAAGGTTAACAAACGAAAACAAACTTTGACCAAAATAAAGATCAGAATTTTCTCGTGCGCGCGTTTTACAGGTATCGCGCTCGCCGCTCTAAAAAAACGGCACGTTACAGACATGGAGCGGCACAGCGCATGCGCGATGCATGCGCCTCGCAGGTGATCTATTAATTCAGTTTCTTACGCTTTCTGTATTCGATTTACAATCGATCCGTGTCGTAATTAAAAGTTATAACGAAACAAATGTATTTTTTTGTATTAAAGTGTTTATATACGTGTATAAAAGGTAAATTCATGAAAGTGCCACGGTATCCACGATATTGCAAAATCCATATTGTGGCACAAACTCAATACCGGTATTCACGTTAATACCGGTATACCGCCCACCCCTAATTCACAGTATTAATTGATGAAATACCGTATTTACGCGAATATAAGCATCCATTTTTTCAAATTTTCGAAGGTCAAAAACTTGGGGGTGCTTATAATTGGCAATTTCAAATATGCACGTATATTTTTCTGTATTTCAAGTCTGACAAAGGGAAACACGTGGTTCTGATCACTAGAATCGACTTTTTGTTATCTGTCATTCAAGTAAAACGATACAAAATGATACGAGGTTAGGTTAGGTTAAGTTTACAGAAACGTACTGCGCTCTTGCAGGGTTTCACGTCAAATTATAATTAACTCGAAATGATAATAGTTTTTAAAACAAACTGAACATTTTATCATTTTCATTATTAACAATAACAACAACAACAACAACAGTAATAATAATACGCTTTATTTGTAAAGGGCATCTATGCACATACATAGTTCCATAATAAAGTATTTCGATTTGAAAAACCAAAATGTTTGCTATTATTCTGAATTATCTCACAATAATGTATCAATATTGCGTAAAAATAACACTTTAATCACAGTTTATTGTATACTACTATTAAAGAAGCGGCGAATGACAACACTGCTGCCAAATACATTTTCACCAGCAAATCAGAGAAAGGGCAGAATTTCTTAGAAATTTATGTTTGATATTTTTGGCACTAATCTGATTCTATAGGAACCAAACATTTGGCATTGTCAATGTTGGGCACATATCAGTTCACCTAGAATATTCGCCTGTGGACTCATGTGTCTGCAGCCCATCATCTAGGCTTTCTGACAGTAATCTAACCTTGGGCTCAGAAAAACATGTTTGAACCGTTCAGCATTCAGCAACAAAAGCTTATGGAATAACTTGAAAATGTTTAAAAGAATGCATATGGTATTAAAATTGCTTTCGGAATTTCTTTCAATCGCAGGGAAGATGGTATAATGGTAGAATTTTGTTGGCATGGATTTAAAAAGACGGTTGGCATGGATTTTAAAAGTGGTTTTAGAGTCAATTATAAAAGTCCATCCAGTCCAATTCAAAAAGATTTTTTTTATTACAAAATTTTAATTTGTTTAATTAAACATGGAGTGAATGTTTGGTCTAATATATTCAATTTTGTCTCTGAAGTAAAAAAAGTAAACTGAAATTGTTGACACTAAAATCTCGTCTTTTTTGAGAACTGAGCTACTGTGAATTACAGGATACATGAACATTGTATTAAATAATATGTTCTTAAATATAGCAGCAATGTGGGGGTTTGGCCCTTTGTAATGATGGGTATAGTGGGCATATTTTACCTCCCTGGCAGTATCCGAGTCTGGCCACCCTGAGAAATGGCTACCTTGAGCTACAGTTGAGGTAATGTAGAGTCACATATTCAAGACCTGTTCTCTGCTCTTCTGCCATGTTCTCGGCACAACAAGACTGAGCGATCAGCAGAGAATCCGACTTGTATTGTTCACCACACAACATCTGACTTTGTGTTTGCATTTCAATTATGAATGAATTGAATAATTTCAATAATGTGTTTTCGTGGCCTTGAAAGTGCTTGAATTTTAAATGAAGCGCTTGAAAAGTGCACGTCTTCTGCACCGGACCCAAACTTAGGCAGTTTTCCCGATCTGTGTCTGTTTTCACGCGACTTTTGATTCACCGACTTGGAGATTGAGACAGAGAGAGAGAGACAGATAAATAAAGTGAGTCTGTGAATAAACAGGCCGTGATCACTATGATCCGGGTCTGATTAAAAGTACAGAAAGTGGGAAGCATCAACACCTTTATTGTGGCAGAACCCGTGGGAAAACGTTACAAGATTTACAAACTAAAACACACTTTATGATGCTGGAAAAACTTGAACATGGACCTTGAAAGTGCTTGAGCAGTGCTTGAATTCTATCGTTCAGAAAACGTAGGAACCCTGTTTATTTATTTATTTTATTAGCAACATCTTTTATGGTTAACATCAATTATCTGTTATGGTCCATGTAAAGTAGTGTAGGCATCAGGTTTTAGTCATGTTTCAGAAAGAGTTAACAAATCTCTTTTTGTAAGTCGCTTTGGATAAAAGCGTCTGCCAAATGACTGTAAAGTAAAAGTTAAAGTAAATCAAATGATCTAATCATCTAACTAAGTATCTATAGTAATGCCAACGATAATGAGAATCACGATACTAACTATATTTTCTTAATATTTGCTTTATTCAATCTAACAGAAATTGTTCTTTGCCAAAATTGTTCTTTGTCTTTATATACATTATAATATTTGTTGTGCTTTTATTACACATTATATACATTTAAAACATTAGATTCTGTCTAGCACAGGGGTGGCCAACTAGTCAAAGACTAAGAGCCACTTTTTTCTGTGTTACTCCAAAGAACTACATCATACACATGGGCACACATAAACATCATCCCATTCCTTAATCTTGTATGCACGCACAAACACACACAAAGACCTCTGCTCAGCCAGATTGAATTAAAATAACCATACCAACATGATAATGTTAGTTATTTTTCAACAGTTAACATTGTGTGTATATTTTACTCATGTCATGAGAAAGTTCCTGCATGAAACTAGTTAAAAAGCCGCATGAGGCTCAAGAGCCACAGGTTGGCCACCCCTGGTCTAGCAGGTTGTGTGACAGAGAGACCTCGAATACGTACTAGGTTTAAATGGTCAGCATCACCTTAACTAGTACGTAATAGCATGGTTAGCAATACAGTTTTCTTAGTGCTTTGAACCTTTTTTTAAATAAATTATTTTATTTGAGTGGTTTTTTTCTAGAATAACAGTTTTCTATAGTAACTTTTATTACATTCAAGACTATTCTGTGTCCACTACTTCTGCAACATTGCTCGTCCTAGTTTTGTAATTTTCCCGTTATTCCTTTTTTCCCTTCATCTTATATATCCCACTTTTTTTCTATCCCATTTTTCCTCCCTTTACCCCCTTTTTCCTCTCATCTTTCGTCCAAATTACACACACTCCCCTTCTTTGTGCTGCCTCCAAGTTTTCCACTTCAAAACTTACTGCTGGATCACAATTGGCAGACTCGCAGAATTCCGCTCATACCTCAAACACCATCGATTTCGCAAGCACTATGACTTCACGAATCCCAAATCCATCAGACTAGATGTGTTGTTTCAGCTTATTTTAACCTTGGGAAGCTGGTTTTACAAAGCGTTTGAGTCACATTTAAGCACTTTTAATATGCTTGACACATACACGCAATAATAATATGATGTTTATATTTCACCCTTGGCACCTTTTTTTCAGCTTTTATTTGAATGTTACTGTTTAATGCATGCTGTAACAACCTCTCATAACCACATCACCATGATACTGTACCTCATGTTGCAAAATTACCATTTCACAGATCTATAATTTAAACGAACTGCATCTTCGATATTGATGCAGACGTGTTTTCACTCATTTCCACTAATCCGCTTGAAGCTCTTCTTTGCTCATTTCGTAGATTCCCTGCTTTAAGGCCATTTTCAAGACAGATCTAATTAACTGGTCTTGGAGACCAGTCGGTAGTTTATCCACAATGGAAGGAATCTCACGAGAGAACCGATCTGCCCTCAAGGGACACTGGCTGCAGGGTACGTCTGAGATGCTGGGATGAACGGAGCTTAGTCTACCTGGAGCCACTTTCTGTTGAAGATGCAGAAGACCTATTTATTTATTGAACTTTTTACTGTGTTGGTACTGGGGTGGGTGGTAAACCAGTAATAATGTGAAAACCTGTATTGAGTTGTGCCACGATATGGATTATGGGATACTGTGGATGCCGTCACACATTCATGAGTGTAATTTTTATACATGTATATAAACACTTTAACACAATACTACACATTTGTTTCATTACAACTTTTAATGACGACACAAAGACATTGCTAATCAAACACGGAAAGTGTGAAAAAATAGATCACCAGTGAGGCGCGAGCAGCTCAGATGTCTGTGTAATGTGTCTTTAAGAGAGGCTTTACTAAGAAAGAGAACCATAAAGTTTCTGCTCATTTTCACTGGAAAACTTTTCCAACATGTTGGCGCTTTTCCAACATGTTGGCGCTCTATTAGAGGTGGCGTTCTACTAGATGGTGGCAGTGTAGTTTTCAGTGTGTTGGTCGCAATGTTATACAATGATGACTCGTATCCTCATTTCTGCATATTACGTGCAGAGTTAGCGTAGTTGGCGTGGTGTTTCTTTGTAGAAACATTGTTGACAATTGACAAACATTACGCTGCCATATGAACGATAACGCAAAAAAATAGCAGAGAGATTGAAAGACGGCAGCTCAGAACAGAACATTCCTTGGAAGAACCAGTGCTTGCAAGCAGTTTTTTTACTCTTTTTAAACTTCAAAATAAATCATTAACACATTTTCATGATCCTGTTATGTTGTAAGAAGGAGCAATTGAAGCGATTTGTCTTAATATGAGACAATAGATGTTTAAATAAGGTAATTATGCCTCTCACTGTCAATGTGTTACTGCCTCTGTCTCTGTACATTCAAGATTCAAGATTCAAAAAACTTTATTCATCCCCAGGGGGAAATTGCTTTCTCGGTTACAGTTGCTCAACCGAACAAAAAAAATAAAATACACAAAAGGAGAAATATAATAATAATAATAATAATAATAAAAGAAGCAAAAAATAGAAATGTACATCTGCATAAAAAATCTCTGTATAATACAAATAAGTAAAAAAGTGACTAACAATAAATAGTGGCATGAAGGTATTGCACAAAACCAGAGAACGAAGTAAGAGTCCCTGCACTTATGGAGAGGAGTTGTACAGCCTGATGGCCACAGGTATGAAGGATCTCCTGAAGCGTTCTGTGGAACACTTAGCAGCGATCAGTCTCTGGCTGAAGGTGCTCCTCTGATTGAGCAGCACACTGTGTAGCGGATGAGAAAGGTTGTCCAGGATGGAGTGGAGTTTTCCCAGCATCCTCCTCTCCGCCGCCACATGAACAGGGTCCAGCTTCACACCTAGGACAGAGCCAGCCCTCCTGATGAGTTTGTCCAGTTTGTTTCTGTCAGTCACCTTCATGCTGTTTCCCCAGCAGACCACAGCATAGAAGATGACGCTTGACACGACAGCTTCATAAAACATACGTAGCATGGTGCTACAGGCGTTGAAGGTCCTGAGCCGCCTTAGAAAGTACAGCCTGCTCTGGCCTTTCTTGACGAGTGCTGCTGAGTTTAATGTCCAGTCCAGTTTATTGTCTATGTGCACTCCAAGGTACTTGTAGTTCTTGACAATCTCGACTGCCTCGCCTTGGACAGACAGTGGGGTCACGGTGGTCCTGGTCTTCCTAAAGTCCACCATGAGTTCCTTTGTTTTCCTGACATTGAGCTGCAGGTGATTGAGCTCACACCAGGTGACAAAGTTCTCCACTGTTGACCGGTATTCTGAGAGGTCATCGACATTCCAGTGCTACTACTTTTAAAAGACACACTGTATTAAAAATGGCAGATGCTTAACCAGGTTACTCCCCCTGCATCATGTTTTGTAAAAATAAAGTTTCAATACACATTTTGAGTGCAAATAATGTAATTAGGGTCTTCTTACTGGATTGAGGGGATGACATTACATCTTTAGCTCACTCAAGGATCGAGGCAGATGGACAGCACCAGACAGAAGGAAAGAGAAAGGGATAGAGAAAGACAGAGACAGAAATCCCACAATGGAGCAGTCAGTGTTTCACATTTAATACACACAGATAAGTGAAGACACACACACCCACCCAGTGGCCAGTCTTGTGCATGACGCCCAGGGAGCAGATGTGAGTGAAGGGTCTTCCTCAAGGACACTCAGATGTAGATCCTCTCAGGCCAGGATTCAAACCACAAGGCCACAACTCAAGGCCACAAACAAACCACAAGATCAAACAACTTGACGCACTGAAGAGTGAGTGAGCACGGAGACGACTATGATTGGTCCAATACTAGGTTCTGAAAATGGATCCTGAATCCGAAATTGCTTCGGCACAATGGATTTTTCGTCCCACTGGTCATGGTAGCGGGACTATTCTACCCCCGGTGAAGGATGCATTTTGCCTTATTTCGACTTTAAAATTTTCAAATTTATATTTGTTTCTACTGTTTGTTTATTTAAATTTGTTTCTACTGTTGTGACATAACATTTCCCCGCTGTGGGACAATTAACGGATTTTCAATTCAATTTTCAATTAAATTCAAGTCGGGAACAATCACAAATTAATGGAAAAATGTCTTCTTTATGCAGCAGCGCGCGTGTGCATCTATATAATGTTAAACAATAGTCCGTTGGCAGAGGTGCTACAGTATAAGCTTTTATATTCTCGTAAATACGGTATTTACTGAACTTTGATCAGACAATGAGAAATCTACAACCCATCTACGAAAACTAGTAACCCTGATCTCACATAGCCCTTGAATTTATTAAACGAGAAATAGTTGTACACCACTATGCTATGATCAATCTTTTCTCTCAGGATTGCTATCTCATGCTTCCATCTTCATTTCCGACATGGAAACTACATGGTGAGATTACTTGGGATGAGGATGGGCTCCCTGTGTTTCAGACCATCATTTTGCATCAAGAGCATGTTATTGTTCAGCCTCAATATATGTATTCAGGTTATTGCTCTTAGTCCAATGACTAGACACCGGAGATTGGCCATTTTCAGAGATCTTGCTGCCACAATTACCAGTCGGACTGGAGTGGAGAAATATTTAGGGCAAAATAAACCCTGAACGTTCTTCACAAATCAATAAAAGAACTGACCTCTCCTAGTTCTCGGAGTAACAATCACATCTTTTTCCCTGTTCTGGTTATCTTAACCATTCTGAAGTTCCTGCAGTTGACAAAAAGATGCTGCACTTTCTACTAACAGAGAGCATCAAACTGTCCAACAGTATCAACCAACTAAATTTGGCTTTCCACAAAGATCATTGTCTTCATCAGTCTTGCGCTGAGGTGTGTAGTTCCTTTATAATTTCCAGCCAGATGCCCCGTCTTTTTCTTTTGAAATCCGCCACAACACATATTGATCCTCACTGAGCTGTCTTCTTCAGATACAGTTGTCCGAGTTGTTTGTGATGGCGTCTTCCAAGGGCATGATAACCTTGACTCTTGATGCCCATGATATTCCTTATACTTCTAGATACATTTCGGAGGCGTTTGGTAGACAACATAGTCCCACAATTAGTGCTCTTGCTCCTAAGGTGTTACCATCTTTATAGGTCTTTACCCAAAGATTAGCTAATTAATTGAACTAAATTGGAGACTGGAATAATATTGGTCTTTTTGGAATTTAAAAATCTTTAAAAAAAACCATCCAACACAGCAACTGGGTTTGAATCCCGCTTGTGACAAAAAGATCAATATTATTCCAGTCCCAAATTTAGTTGAATTAATCAATATTCAACCAGGATATCCTCGACTCTTGATGCGCATGATATTCCTTATACTTCTAGATACTTTTTGGAGGAGTTTGTTAGACAGCATAGTCCCACAATAAGTCCTTTGCTCCTAAGGGGTTACCACCTTTTGTTCCTAAGGGGTTACCATCTTAAGAGTTATCAAGCTTTTACTCAAAGAAAGGTCAACAAAGATGCCTTGTTTTCATGCCACACAGCCACAACCTCTTTGAAGCACTTCACCATAGTATTTAACTCTTATGTTCCACACATCTAGTGTCACAGCTTTGTGTGTATTTAAATGTAGGGCAAACATTTTGACACATTTACGATTAATGAGTGATTATTTTATTTTTCTATATTTTTCTCCTTAAAGTTCATTGAAAAGGTTTGTACAATAATTGTACAATATTACAAATGAGTGATTTTTTTGTGTGCATTACAGCACTTGGTTTTAAAACAATTGAGGGAAACACACACACACACACACACACACACACACACATATATCTTCTATAAGGTTATAAATTGAACATCAATGACTGAAATTAAAGCACAGTGCCTAAATCATAATGTCATTTTTTTGGTATTAGCTGCTCTTGTTGTAAGCATTTCATGAGCCAAGCGGGGTCACATGACCCCGTGCATTCTTAAAGGGAAAGCATTCTAAAAGGGGAAATAATCGACCTGGAAAATTTTGAACAATTATATGTTCGGCATTTCGATTTAGATTACTTTTTGATTAAACACCCAGTCCTAATTAAAAGTCTTTGAAGAGTGTACATGTCCTCTGGGTGCTCCCGTTCCTTTCAGTCCAACAACATGCATTCAAATTCTAATTTTAATTGTCATATACACATTATACATGGTACAACATGCAATGAAATGTACTTTACAATCAACCAGCATTTAAATATGAGGTGGGGGTATGCGGGGGGTGCATGCGAGATAAAGATGCAACAAAAAGATAAGAGATAAATATATAATAAAATACAAAATAAATAGATAAGGATAAAAGTCTGACTAAAAACAAGGAAAAACTATGAAGATGAAAAAAGATAAAAACACAATAAAATGAGCAAAATCCAAAAAAGCGACTCAATTGATCCATGTAAAGTGAAGATGTTTAAAGTGTAAAGTTTCTGATAACCAGGATAATGGGATATTTGAAAATTTGCCCATAGATGAGAGTTTGTGTTCTATGTGTATCCCACCACCAGGACCGAATAATGCAAGAATTTGCTCTGGCTCCTCGTGACCTAGCAATGGAAAAGCAATTCAGGAAAATGAAGAATGGATAGTGATGATACTGTATCGCTTCTGATACCAATACAGTAAACTAGATACTGTAAACATCCCATAAGTGCAAAAAGGTGGAAAGAAGTTGGAAAGCACTTAGAGGGAAGAAATTATCATCTGAAAGAGCACACGAACCCTGAGAAGGACAAGATAAGCAGCTCAACTCCAAGCCTCCTCAAACCTCCTGAGGAACCAATGGCAGGACTTACAAAGAACAAAACCACTGCTCCAAATTCAAGAGTTCAGAAGAGTTCGGATCAATTACCTGACTACCCCACCCCACACACACTCTTCTTTTTTAATGTACCGGTATTTGTAATATTTGATCTTCGAGCACACCTACTCATATTAGTCAATAGTGAAAGATATATAGTGAAAGATTCTTCCATTTCACAATAAATTATTTAATTTTACTTGTTAAAGCAACAATAACCTGAAAACTAACAACAGTGAACCAGGAAAGTGCAGATGGTGTCTTGTTTTTTTAGGATTTCTAATCTGGGATTAGTAATGACCTAAATGTCTTGCGTGTTATCTTTGAGGAAAAAAAAAAGGGTTTTAAATGCACTGCAGTCATTTGAAGTGAACGAAGATACTCTGGGAGCTGAAAGTGTAGAACAAAACTTTGTGATTTTTCTAGGTTTAATAAAAAACAAGATGAGAGAAAAATGCTCTTTTTCATTTTCGTCTTTATAGTTTTGGGGTTTTTTTTTCCATTTCCAGTTCTTTTCAGGCTTTGTTATTGAGTTTGATGCTTTTAAGATGCAGTCTGTGCTTCTTCTAACTTAGTAGTATTCCGCATATTCATTTAATTGCAGTCTCTCTTAAAGCAGCAAATAGCTTCACTCATCCATGTACAGGTATTTTTTTTTGTTGAGAATTTCAATATGTTTAATTGGTACTACATAGTTTACAGTTCGAAAATGTCTCAATATCTCAACACTTTAAAAGGACCTTGGGTCAAGCAGACATAGACACAGCTTGATTTATTATACATTCTTGAGCCAGGACTGTGAGCTGAAGGCACCTTGGCCTTTTTCCTGTTTCCAAATGTCTTTTTGTTTTTTAATGGATGAGACGTGCTGTTTAAAGTTACACGATTTTGTGAGGGCTAACATGTCTCCGGCCTTGTAACAGGAAGGGTCATCAGTGTGAAATTAATGTGAATACAGTATAAGAACCCCCAGATTTTTCAAGCACAAAATTAAAAAAAAAACTTTTTTTTATATTTATTTATATATTTTTTTTTTTACATTTTTATAATCTCAATATCTTCTCATAGCCGATTCTAGCTTTTGTTTTGACACTTCCGGTTTTATTTTTTGTTACTTCCAGTTTCCACCCCAATTGGACTCCGGTCCAGCTGTTTCCATTTTGCAATCACGTTCTGTATTTAAGCACCTGTTTACTGACATCACCATTGCCAGATCGCCAGTGTTCTTTGACTGTGAATCAGCCATTTTATATCTTGCCATGCCCGTGTTTTTGAAGTTGTTTTGCCCGGATTTGACCAAGGCTCTTTCCTTGTTTCCAGATTTTTTTGTCCCGTTCTGATACTGATCTTGACCTGTGCCGTTCATAGATTGCATTTCGTCTATTCCTTGTTATCCCTGTTTGCTGTGTACCAACCTCTGCCTGCCTGACCTCGATTCTGGAATTCCAACTGTTAACCCTCGTCCGTGCTGTGCATGTGGGTCAGTCATCCAGCTGCCCATGACTACTTCTGTCTAAATTGTTCTTAGAAAAGATCTTGTGACTCTTTTACTTGAGTAATATATTCTATAAGGATATTTAGAACAACTAGTATTTCTAGATGTGGTAAATTATATCTCGACTCGTATAATTACACTTGCCTTGTATATGTATGAGTGTATTCAAGCGTCTTCCGTATATATTCCTAGTAAAAAATACTTGCGTAGTAAATAACAATAATGCGTGAAAATACAAAAAAAAAAAATTCCACAGGTACTGGTTGGAATATCTCTCAAACGTTAAACCAGGGAAAGAACTGAGAGTTAAATCGCCACTCATACAATTTCTCGGCCGGAGTACGGCAATCCCCAAGAGACAAAAGTCTTGATGTATAGAGCAGTGAAGTACAGCAGCGCTTGTTGGCAAATTCTCCTCATGTTGTTTTATTGTAATTGTTGTACACTGTTAGTTAGCCTTGTTGCTGAGTTTCTTTATCTCTGTTATTCAGGTACATTTGTTATTTATTTATTTTAAATTTGGTTAGGTTTTAAATGAAAAGCATATGAGCATGTCTGCCTCGGGAACCATTATTTAAAAAAAGAAAAAAGGACACAACACAATTGCTCCTGACTTGAAATATAGAAAAATGGGATCTCCTAGTTTTTGAGTGTTTAAAATTGAGGACAAAATAAAAGCTGCTTATATTCACATAAATATGGTTTAATATGAGCACAAAAAAGATCAGCCATGAGGTTGGTTAAATTATCAGTCAATGCATCCTAGAGCCGGAACATCTCCGAAAAAGATGACAACCCGTGGCGATCCTAAACACAGGGCGTTCTGAAGGGTTGCCAAGTTTCTATTAATAACCAATACAACCCGTGTTCTTTAACAAAGACGTCTTTAAGAATGAAGATCTTGATCGGTATAGAGATGGCGTTAAGCATAGCAATCCCAGCAGATGAAAAGGGCCAGCCAGCTGAATGCCAGGATGTTGACAAAAGAGCGTGTTCACTTCCCATCTGACAATCACGGTGAACGTAGGAGATCTCGCTCGTGCAAAGCTGTAGCAATCGCTCAATGTTTTCTCCTGCAAGTGCATACTAATGGGCATCTGGCTTCCTCAGCTTGGTGTAGGGCAGTTAAATGTTATCCTGTCTTCACAGACGCAAAAGATAAAACAGAACGCTTTTTGTAAGGTATAAATCCACAAACTGTCTTCACCAGAGATGTACAGTTTTTGCAAATGCTTAAGGTTAAAATCAAACCTGTATTGGATTCCAATTAGTGCGGTCAAAATTAGCACTATTTTTTCCACTTCTTGTGGTGGACGTCTTTTGTTCAACATGCAATTAATAAGAGCAAGGAAAGACTTTTACACTGAGAGTTTCACTTTAAAACTTTGCCCGGTGGATTTGTAGATGGAGCAAAAGTTTAGTATTTTGCATTTAATAGAGTTAAAAGAGTAAATGCTATCATTCGCACCATCTCTCAATCATCGTATGATCATCGATCATTTTTGGATTTCGCAAAAGAATGAGGAATCATGTTGTGATGCCTATACTATGGACTTTTTTTGGAATTCTCTTGAACAAAGTTTTATTGCCATTGATATTGATATTATTGAATTGATATTGTTCACTTGACAAACCATTTTTTTAAAAAGAGATGCAATTTTTTCCAACCAACAGTTAATTTTAAAGTTCTTGATTGTGTTTTGCAAGTATGTCGTTAAGAAAATTGAACATAATGTCTACTAAATTATATTACAGTATTTAAAGGAGTGTTTATTTAGTGTTGAGTTTACATACATTTACATATTACAGCATATTTCAATGTCCACAATTACAACCTCCAGTCATTAACCGTATTTTTCGCTATATAATTCGCATAGTCATATAAGAGGCACCAAATTTTAAAGGAGGAAAATCTAGAAAAAAAAGATTCTAAACCAAATACTGTAGTAAAATATTTTATCAACTGTATAAAAGTTAACAGCAGTTTAAGAACAATTGTATGCCAAACATGTAACATGAACAGTAATAATACCCAGTAACATTGCCACCAACATAGTAAGAATAGCGAGTAACACTGCCCCCACATTACCACATGCCGCGCTATGGTAGGATCGACGAGCAGAGGGCCTGATGACGTCAGCGCGCACCGCCGGGTGTACTAAGATGGCGGATCGCGGATGGAGACGCGGACCGGAGCCGCTCCACGGATCTCTGCATTCACCGTATAAGACGCACCAACTTTTCCCCCTCGGTTTTGGGGAAGAAAAAGTGCGTCTTATACGGCGAAAAATATGGTAATTGCAATTTCTCAAGATGAATTTTGGTTGGGGAAGTGCGATTAATTAGTTAAAATAATAATTGATTGACAGCCTTAATTCTAATATCAGACATTATCTGTACAGGTAAACTCAATTTATATCAATTTATACAAATTAATGTTTAGATGGCCACTAATGCTGCACAAGAATCACTTCGCCCACAATGCAATAAATGTAAAAAAGCAAAAAAGTCATTCGTTATTCACTGCTGAAATCGTTCGCATTGATTACTCATGGATATCTTGTATCTTCTGTCTCAAAAGAGTAGTGAGCAGTCAGAGAGCAGAATCTAAAGGTCAGTTTCCATCTCTATACTCTGTGATTGGACAAAAGAATACAATTGTTTTTGTGTTTTTTGCAGTCAATCTCATTTCAAACAGGACAAGAGATCTTTAGCCATGGGATATCATGATAATGGGATCTTTAGCAATGAGGCAATTGTGGTCCACTGGTAGGGAAAATAACTTGCCATTTCAAATTCCCAGTCAATTGACTCAAGGATGCCCACTGCTCCTGGTTTGTGTGTGTTTACTTCACTGGATAAATGCAGAACGCAATTTTAATATGTACTGGCCATATTGACCAAAAAAACCTCCAAACATGTAGTATCAAGTGAGTTGTACATTTGGAAAAACGTCAAATCAGGGACGGGCGGTAAACCGGTATTAACGTGAAAACCGATATTGAGTTGTGCCACGATATCGCAAATTGCAATATCATAGTTACCGTCACACACATTGTTTAATTTTTATACTTGTATATAAGCACTTCAATACAATAAAACACGTTTGTTTCGTTACAACTTTTAATGACGATACGGCTAATCGAACGCAGAAAGCGTAGTAGCAGGCTGAATTAATAGATCACACCCGCAACTGCGAAGCGCGACAAAGATAGAGAACCGTAAAAATGACTAGCGCACCGGGGTTTTTTTATCATACTTTTTTTGTTATCATTTTTTTTGTTATCAAGTCGTTTGTAAATGTTTGTTTCACGTGACATACGGATTCAGACTCACACTTCATCATGTGCGAGAGGGAGAGCAAGAAAGAAAGAAAGTGTGACAATGTAACTCTCTATGTTTATGTCTCTCTATCTGTCTCTCTCTCTCTGTCTCTCTCACTCTCTCTCTTTTTGTCTGTCAGTCTCGCTCTCTGTCTCTCTCTCTTTCTCTGTCTCTCTCTGTCTCTCTCTCTCTCTCTCTCTCTATCTGTCTCTTGTCTCTATCTGTCTCTCTCTTCGTCTCTTCTCGTCTGTCCTCTCTCTCCGTCTGTCTCTCTCTTCTCATACAGATTTTGTGTACAAATAAAGTAATTAGAATGGAACAGAAAAGAACGCCTTTATTGTAATTAGGGTTTACTTAAATGCAAATGTAATACCGATACCGTATGGATACTAGAAATATTGTGATATAAATATCCACCCTAACGTCAAGCCTTTCTTTTTGAATGGAATGAAACGTCAGAGACATGTACACGTGTGCGTCACGGACAACACAAAGACGCCCAATCTTAACACAAACTCACCTGCCTCCCTTTCTCTGTGGAAATAGCCCTATGTGCTCTGAACACTAATCAGGTTAAGCTTTCAATGTCTCCACACGAGGAAAGCACTTCATCACTCACGTCGCAGACAATGCCATAGCAAAGGACAATCTCTCTTCTTTGTTTCCCTCTGCATGTGCATACTAATGCATCGAAGTTGGAAAACCCTTACATTTCTGAGGTTGTTTCATAAAATATACACCTGCCACAGTTTACATTCATTTTTTGCGTGCGGATTTATATCTTTCCAAAATTTCATGTGACGTAAAGCTGCTGAATGGGGTCATGAGATTTTTCAAACAATCCTAATTTTGTATGGATCTTATCCAATCTGTTTGAAATGAGTTGTTAAAAGATTATTGTTTTTATATTTTAGTATGATTGTAATTAAAAATCAACTGTGCACACAAGTGTTATAATTGAAAGCAGGAATTCCTTGACTGATAACATGTATATATCAGAGATATTGGCGATATCAGGTATAGTTTTGTTTACTTGACCGTGACTTTGTAAACGTCTGTGTGGATTAGTTAGGTAATCCTCTTTCTTTTGCTCTGACAGACAAACACACACACACACACACACACAC
>CM051502.1:7310290-7336650 GCA_028031935.1 Paedocypris micromegethes
ACACACACACTCACACAATGTCTCGATGTCAGAGAAATATTTTTTTTTTCTATAATTCCTGTATATGTTTCTGACCATACCTGGCCACTTTCCTTTCATGCACATGCCTTTCCTTTCCTTTCATTTTATGCTATCTATTACAAGGAGCATATCAACATTTTATATTGGTAATTCATTAGATGTCACTGGTTGTTACATTTTTATGTAAATGTAAATTACCATATTTACGCGAATATAGCCACCCCTTTTTTTTCTAATTTCAACAGCTCAAAAACTTGTGATGTTCTTATAATCGTTAATTTCAAATATTCACGTAAAAATAAGCGCTAATTTCTTTAAATAATGGTTCTGCAGGCATACGTGCATATGAGTTTTTATTAGCTCAATAACAGAAATAATGAAACATTAGAAACGTCGCAACACTTAACAGGGAAAAAACAACACTGCTAGAAGTAAGATTAAACGAATAACATTCATTATTTTTGAACAAACAGACCATATTGTATCAGGTAGATCGCAGCGCTAAAGGCTAACAGACTAGCGCTTGAAAACAAGACCAGCAGCTGCAAAAGCTTCCGAAACAAACAGAAAACAGTTCATGGGAACCAGTGAGCAGCAAAGCATGATGGGAGGTGTAGTTACGATCGCTATAATAGATTGTTTTATTATTTTTAAGTAAACCAACATTTAAGTGATACAAGTCACAAGTTTTGTTTGTTAAATAAAGAAAGAAATTGTTTTTTAAAGAGAAAATTAAAGTAATATTTTTATTTTTGTTTTTTTTTTTATTTTGTGCTTGAAAAATCAGTTGGGTGTTCGTATTATATACAATAATAAATGATTGTTATATTAACAGATTTGTGTGTCTGTTAATGTGTGTGTGCCAGATATACAGTTAGGTAATCTACACAGAATTAAACAGAGTAAACTGTTCATTTGGTGGTTTTGAGCAAATATAATACTATTAGTTCTATTGACAATTTCATGTTTGTGGCTTTTTAAAATTAGAATGACAATACAAATTTTTTGTTATATAGTTTATGTTATGAATATTTGACTATAATTTTTATAGTATTTTCCCCCCGATAATATGTTTAGAAACACTGCTAGAAGTAAGATTAAACAATCTACCACCTATATTCCAAATAGTCTTTAACTTGCTAATGAGGGGGTCTTTTGGTTGCGGTACGCTCCCAGGTTTTTATTTGTCATGTTAATTAATTGTTAATTAGAGTGTTACGTCTATTATTCTTGAATTAATTCATGTGTAATGATAATGATTTTGACAGCCTCTTGCTATGGTAATTCCACCATTTCAGACAGTGGATATTTGTGAGTCCATGCTAATAAGTGGTGTAGAGAGAATTAGTAATGAGCTTTTTTTTTATTCATTGGCAACCGCCTTTATTGGCAGGAGCAAAATCAGACAAACAATGGAAGCACAGTACAGGACGGATGTCAAAACCAGAAAAGCTATACATAAAATGATATTTGCATTTAATTATTTTTGGAATTTAAAAATATTTTTTGGAGAATATTACTTAATTTAACTATTCAAAGTCAATGTAATTTAAGTACTTTAGTCAATGTACAGTTGTAAGAGACCTGGTCCTTGGCTCCCTCAAGTGGCAGTATGGGAGGCCAAGGACGCAATCAAGACCAACGGACAACAATTAGGATTGCACACCTGCAGACACTTGTGCCTTAGTATTTAAGGACTGCAAGGGACAATCACTCTTGTCAGTTGTTCTGTCATGGGTCGTTGCTGGAGTTGCAGACAGGCTGACGATGGTTGCAAAAATAAGCAGGTTTTAATAAATAACTTAAGCCAAACAAGAAACAAAACATGGCATGAGAGCCGATAACAGAGACATAGAACCAGAGCTTCAACTTAACAAAACACAAAGGCAAAACTTCAGACCTGGATCAACCTCACAGCGTGGTCGTGACTTCAATAACTGACAAGAGTGATTGTCCCTTGCAGCCCTTAAATACTAAGGCACAAGTGTCTGCAGGTGTGCAATCCTAATTGTTGTCCGCTGGTCTTGATTGCGTCCTTGGCCTCCCATACTGCCACTTGAGGGAGCCAAGGACCAGGTCTCTTACAACTGTACATTTTATTTTGGTTACTTTGGTTACCAAATAACGTCTTCCTCTTGATGTTTTAGAAATTCTAAAACTGCATTGGTCCGAGCGCTGAGTCTTGTGGTACACCAAATTTCAAAAAAGACTCCACACAGCTGTCACTCATTAACCTCATCTCGTCCTCCATCATCGCCAACACCTGAACCTGCTCGTTTAACCAGGACACTATTTAAACCCTCTCTCTTCACCTTGTCGTTTGTCTGTCGAAGTCAAAGTTCACTGTTTTCAACCCTTTGCTCAGACTCGTCCGCCGTCTCAGCTGTGTCTTCCCATCTAGTTCCCGTCATTTCTTCTTCGTCCGTCTTCAGTGTTAGTATCTTCCTGTGCCGTATTGTCATTAAACCCGTTTGTTTGAAAACCATCCACAGTCTGCTTTCCCTCCTTCTCTCGCTCACACTCTTCTTTCCCTCTCAAACGTGAGCGTGACAGATATCATGAAATAATGTGAAAGCAGTCAGACATTTCTGACCATTCTAACGTTGTATAGAAATCCAATAGTGATTTTGATCTTAGCTAATTTAATATTGCGGTGACATATTGTGGTAGAATCCTCACTGAGACTGAGGAGAATTAAATGTTCTCTACATCGGAGACTATTAGAGGATTTTTTTAATGAATCTGATACGTGCTGTTTTTCTATGGTATGATCAAACTCAAAACCAGAAAAGCTATACATAAAATTATATTTTAATTTAATTATCTGTAGAATAAAATATTAAATAATTACAACATTTAAAGTCAGCGTAATTTCAACTACTTTAGTCAATGCACTGTCAACTTTATTTTGGTTACTGTAGACACTTTAAACTGGTCACTTTAACTAGTAACTACTGACTTTCTGGTTGACTGAGTCACTTCTTTGTATTTGTATTTCTACTAGTTAGTTTTTTTTGTCCTTGTTTTACTGTGTTTTTATTTTTATTGCATGTGTATCTGCATAGTTTGTTTTGTATGTAATTAATATTTTATCTTATTTTATCACATTTTTACAGTATTATTTTATTCTATTTTTATCTTTTTTTTTTTATTAATTTCTTGCTTTAGTATGCACCTGCCCCACAAAACTCCCCCCTATGTTTAAATGCTGGATGATTGGAAAATACATTTCACTTCATGTTGCATCATGTCGAATGTGAACGTGACATAAAAATTCAAATTTGAAGACCCAGATGGTGTGTCATTGTTACCATCTGAGTACAATAGATGGATAAAAGTTGGGGGTCATGGAGTTGAGGTGGTATTACAGAATAGTTTGAAAATGTTAAATTTCCAGCCTCTCTATAGGACCAAATTCTAAATTACTCAAGTCCATTTATGAAAATTCACCCAAACTGGAAAAAAGCTACTGTAGTTTAAATTGGTTTCTTTTGAAAAAACAAAAATCCTTAATTTTTCTCCTATAAAATGACATCAACAAGCGTAACAAGATTGGATCTTTCTCTGTCGGTGACTGTTGACATTGTTTAATAGTGATGACACTCGGTTGTTCACCCAGAAACCCAATCAATGCCTGCACTAATTTAAATGCCAGTCAAAGAGTCCAATTGGCTGAGGAAATTATCATGCCAGTTGCCCTCTCATTTAATGTGTATAGAAGGAAGCAGTGTGCGCTTTCCCAATACATTCACCTCTGGAACCAATCAATGCCTGTCCTTGTTTTTCCCCGCTTTTAGCGAATTTGGAATATTAGTCTGAAACACATTAAATGGCGTCTCCCATATCCACTCACGAAATTATCACGAAAAGAAATATTGGTTCTTTTAATGCAGCTTCTTTGCAATTTATTAATGTTCTTAATTGTTTCTGTAGCCACAGTAATACTTGCATTGTTGTATTTTCAGTCTAGACTCTAGAATACTTGCTTCATCTGAACTTTGAATTGTATTTGGAAGAACAATCCTTGCTAAATATGCAAAATAACGTCTTCCTCTTAATGTTTTAGAAATTCTAAAACTGCAATGGGCCGTGCACTGAGCCTTGTGGTACTCCAAATTTCAAAAAAGACACTGATATCATGAAATATTGTGAAAGCGGTCAGACATAACGCTGTGTAGAGATCCCACAGTGGTTTTGAGCTTAACTAATTTAATATTGTGATCAAATATTGTGGTAGAATCCTCACTGAAACTGAGGAGAATGAAATGTTCCCTACATCGGAGACTATTACAGGATTTTTTTAATGACTGTTTAATAATGTTTTAGATGATTTGTAGACTAGAGATTGGATTATTAGTTCATTCCTCAACAAATTTGTGAGTCATTGATTTTTTTCACAGGGATTTGTTTGGACTTACAAGAATAAATCAAATTGGGTAAATTTCATGAAAACAATGAAGAAAAAAAATGTAATTTCATGGGATCGGGACATTAAATTGTTTTAGATTTAATTGGTGTAATATTGAGTAAAACACCAATTTCTCATATTTACGTTTAATTTGGGGCGTGTATGCATGGGGAAAATTTTTTCTCATTTTATTTTGTCTTAAAAACAGTCTTAAAAATGTTTTTTCTGCTTTTCTGTTTATTCTGTTTGTGGCACGCACACTTTACCCAAAAGTGAACAAATCGGATCAGAGGTCAGAGTGGTCAATATAAGGGTTGGAATTTGACAGTTTCAGCATTAATGCAGTTTTCAAGAGTTTTTGAATATTTTAAGGCCAGAAACGGCCTAAAAGTTTGAAATCAAAATAAAAATACACTTTTTTTTTTAGTACACTGTGTTCTGATCCCAGCTTGCAGAAAGCAGCCTAAATGTTCATGACAATCACAATAAAGTGTCTTAGAGAAATTTTATACATATTATGTTCAACATTTCCTTTTGGAATCTAAAGTACCGTATCTAAGTGAAAATGAGCAAAATTTTTTCCATTTCAGATGCTCAAAAACTTGGGGGAGTATAAATGTGCATATTTCACATATGTGCATACATATAAGGAGCAATCACAAATAAATGGAAATACGTTGTCTTTATTTAGCTGTGGCATTAAAAAACTCCAATTGAATCAGAACATCTCGTGTTATAATCTACAAATATTAACTTTTTTTTTGCTTTTTTTTTGTTAAGAAAAAAATACACAACAAGGCTGGGATATAAAAATGTGCCTGATTGAGGAATCTCAAGACAATAAAGTGCAAAAATAAATAAAACTGCATTACCGGAATTTTTTTTTCCAGAACAAAAAAGAATACTCAACTTAAAAGCTTGTCATGGGTCGTTGCTGGAGTTGCAGACAGGCTGACGATGGTTGCAAAAATAAGCAGGTTTTAATAAATAACTTAAGCCAAACAAGAAACAAAACATGGTATGAGAGCCGATAACAGAAGACATAGAACCAGAGCTTCAACTTAACAAAACACAAAGGCAAAACTTCAGACCTGGATCAACCTCACAGCGTGGTCGTGACTTCAATAACTGACAAGAGTGATTGTCCCTTGCAGCCCTTAAATACTAAGGCACAAGTGTCTGCAGGTGTGCAATCCTAATTGTTGTCCGCTGGTCTTGATTGCGTCCTTGGCCTCCCATACTGCCACTTGTGGGAGCCAAGGACCAGGTCTCTTACAAAGCTATTTAAAAGATTAAATTAAAGCTAAACGAGTTCTGTAGGTTTGATTGTTTAGATGAAGTCTTTAAAATGATTTACTTCTCAAACATGTATTAATCTCCTGTTGGTACATTGTGGTAGGGATCTGCTTCAATCTTAGCGGCTTTGCGTTGGTCTGGAACTAAGAAAAGCTCTATATAAATAAACTTGAACTTGAACTTAAATCATTAAAATGAACCATAGTTGAACAGCAGTTACTTATATACACTGATTTAGATTTGGTATTTTATTAAACGTGATCATTGATCAGCACATAGACCTTTACTGGAAATACAAGTGCAAACGTGGTTCACTTGATCACTGAGATGTTTCTAACATACATTTCTAGTAGTATTAATATCTCTCGTCAGATGCATTGCTCCGCATCAGATGTAACATCGCGATAACGAGGCAAAACGGGACTTCAACACACTTGTGTTAATAATGAAAACAGTTACTAACTTCTCGAAATTCTATCTACAAGTCAGCTTCTGGGTACATGAGGTGTTGAGATGAGCGCGATTTTGTAGTAGCGACTGGATATTGATCCACCGTCTTCCTGTGCTCATTTGCCTCAAAGCTGAAAAAGTTCCAGACAAAACTTATTCTTTAGCGCTTTTTGATTTAATCCGCTCATGAAGACTCTGCACTCACTGATAATATTTATCATGTGCGCATGCGCGAAGCTAAGAGACCCGGAAGTGCGGATAGTACTTTTGGGTCACCGTATTATATTGTTTCAGATTTTTCAGTATCGATACTTATCGAAATATTGATATCTTTTTCAACACTACTTTGTACTAAGTTTAGCGCATTCTCTGCTTCTAGTTAGTGATCCATTCGATGTGCTAAAAACGATACAATAAAAGTCTGTTTCCCTCCGCCAATGACCATTTTTTTTTCCTCTTCACAGATATTAATGAATGCGAAAAGAGCCCATGCAAAAATGGGGGGTTCTGCACAGACCTGGTTGCAAACTATTCCTGTGAATGCCCAGGAGAATATATGGGAAGAAACTGCCAGTACAGTAAGTACATTGTTACAGATGCCTCCTTTCCTGCCCTATTTCTCCTGTCTTTAGTTCATCTTGGCTTTGGATTGAGAGAACATTGTGCCACTCTCAAGTGTTTTTTTTTTTGTTCCTGGAAAAGGCAGGAATGATGTTGGTGAATAGTCTTGCCCGTGTGTACCTGATGTAGAGAGTGCACTTGAGGTCAAAAGTGTCTATAAACATGTTTGAAAAAATTTTAAATATTCAAATAGATAATATTTACCGTATTTTTCGCCATATAAGACGCACCGGCATATAAGACGCACCCAATTTTTAAAGGAGGAAAATCTAGAAAGAAAAGATTCTGAACCAAATACTGTAGTAAAATATTTTATATAATTTGTATAAAAGTTAACAGCGTAAAAAAACTGAAAAATACGGTAAGTAACAATTAAAATTAGTGATGCACCGAAATGAAAATTCTTGGCCGAAACCAAAACCGAAAATGAGGAAAACCTGGCCGAAAACCGAAACACCGAAAGAAATTATGGCAATTATTAGTAGTACCATTGCATTTATCGCTATGAT
Source organism: Paedocypris micromegethes (assembly GCA_028031935.1). NCBI lineage: Eukaryota > Metazoa > Chordata > Actinopteri > Cypriniformes > Paedocypris > Paedocypris micromegethes. Next base: position 7,317,596 of record CM051502.1, read on the forward strand.
GGTGTGCTAACTTTACTAAAATCAAGGCATTGCAAATGCATACATTAATAATAAAGTTTCAAAGAATAAATTAAACAAAATTTGTTATGAATTATGCAAATACTCATTAAGCGTATTGCAACAATTAAGAGTATAAAATATAATTCAAACTAAAATGTTTAACTTGTTCCACTCAGGTGTACATAAACAATAATAAACATGCCTACTGGCCTGCTGAAAGGTTGTACAAATTATTGTATTGTAATGTAAACAAGTATTGTTGTGTAAAATCAAATGATGCATATATTTACAACGCTATCTAATTTATGACATGAAAGCAGTGCTACTTTTACTTTACTTTACAGTCATTTGGCAGACGCTCTTATTCAAAGCGACTTGAATAGAGGGGCAAGTGAAGCAATTTGTCTACAATAGACTATAGTAGATGTCAATACAGGCTATATAATGAAACTTACTAGACAGAACACTTTTAAATATAAGCAAGTACGTATATAAATGTTCAAATAAAGTGCTTAACTTTCAAAACTTGACTTCCTTTTACATCTCGACTCAAAACTTAAAAGCAGGTAAAAATAATTTCAAACAACTGAACAGTTTTAAGGGCTCTCTCTCTCTCTCTCTCTCTCTCTCTCTCTCTCTCCCTCTCTGTCGTCGGTGTCTCTTTGTTTTCGATAACTTCTAATGGCAATCTGTAACTGCAATCGCTATTAACTCCATCGCAACCTCGAATAATCTGCCAATGACGTCCTGAGATCGCACTGGGCCAGTTCCTTGCTTACATTCAAGTTCGCGCCGCAGCCACGCCAGTTACGTACGTACATTCAAGTATTGCGTCGCGCCAGTTACGTACAGTCAAGTTATGTAAAGCGGCAGTTTCCGTTAAGGTGGACCGCTGTATTTAAATTCAAACCGGACCGCGGTCCGCCATTATTCTGCCTGCGTCATCACCTTTTGGCCAATTTTCGGCCGAAAATTTTTGGTGGCCAAATATTCAGTGCATCCCTAATTTAAAATGTTCTAAGGGCAACTGGTTCTTCGACTCTGACAGCAGAGTTACGCTAGTACAGAAATTGAAAGTACATTGGTACCCCAAGGTACAAATATGTTAGAAAATGAAAATCCAGAGGAACAAAATTCGTCGGCACGAAAATGTCGTCTCCATGTTCCGAAATATTTTCGCTATACAAAATGAGCACGTCTTTTTCTAACCTCTGGAATGCATTGAGATGAGTCCATACGTGTATAAAACAATTGTTTAATCTTCTTTGCATGTCAATTAAACAAAAAAAACCAACAAAAACAGTAGTTTCAGAGATCTTGCTTCTAAAATATAAAATAAGCTTGTATTCTCCAAGAATAGCAATGTTTATATTTCTTCCTCTGCCAAAGAGCTGCCATCTTGAAATGACGTCATGCAAATCCCTTTTCCATAACAGGGATACAATTCAGTAATCTCACGCGAGTCACCGTTGCTTGGTCACCGTTCTCGCAAGAATCGGAAATCTCAGGTATTTGCTTGACGTCATTTCAAGCAAGATAATCTGGTCCACCTGGTTCATGCAAGATTTTATCTTAATAAACATCTCCCGAACTAAAACAAATTGAAACTGAGCAACTGCTATGTAACATGTTTTATATAGCTTATTTTAAATTAGCTAACAAAATTTTTGCCGAACGAATCGACTCTCGGCATGGATTAGTTTTGTACTGTTTCTAACTTTTACAAAATGTACTAAGGATACACTATAGCTCATTTCAATTTTCAAAACTGAGAAATCAAGGCATGATATCAAAAAATCTTGTAAGCTGTAGCGTTATAGACTTGTCATTATAAGCTGTAGAAGTGATGTTTAAGAGCAGAGGTTTTCCCGTTTAAGAATAGGAAGAGAATCACTTTTCTGTGAAAGACGGTTTAACAAAATTCTGTAATATTCTGTAATACTACGCAATATTTTCCTCAAATTGCAAAGACTTTGGACATCTCATCAACACCATTAAATAATTCAGAGGAACTGGAGAATTATTTGTTTTTGTATAAATCTTTCCATCTCAGTCTAACGATCTGGTTTAGTGTTGCTGTTGTTTATAATATTGTAATATCTCTATTTTTCAAATGAAGGGTTTGGGCACATTTTCATCCTAGTTACATCCTAATGACTAGCAGTCTAACTACCCAAGGGAGGATATTGGTGAAATACTGTGCCTCGGCAGTTTATAATGCTCAAAGGATTCGATGAGGAAGGATAGCGATTCTCACGCCGTTGCTAACAAGAACAGTCTCCAGAGTATTCGAAGAGGGTGTCATGAAGACAGTGAAAAATAGTGGTATACTAAAGTGGCACTATAGCATGGTATTTTAAGAATGCATTGAAATGCATGAAGGAGTTACAGTGAACCCTCGTTTATTGCGGTATATAGGCTCCATACCCGGCCGCGATAGCTGAAAATCCGCGAAGTAGGGACACCATATTTACGTATTTATTTAACGTGTATTCAGACTTTTAAAACCCTCCCTTCACGTAGTACTGTTAACAAAACATGCCAGAAGATGCTGCTGGTCAGAGACAAGCCAAGCTGCTGCAGATTGGAGAAGCAGTCAAAACACCAATCGCATGCTAGATTACAAAACCTGGGAGCTGATTCGTCATCTGTCAGCATTGGAACATTCTCTTTTTCGTGTTTTATTTCTTTTTGTACGGAGTTACTGTATATGTCATATGTAATGCAATGAACCATCAGTAAGAGCAGATATGTCTAATTATTAATGTTGTGAATCTGCGATGGTTGAACCGCGAAGTAGCGAGGGTTCACTGTACAGCATTTTTTTTTATTAAAAACAAAGAAAGTAACTAGAAAAGTAATAATAAATATAATAAAGAAAGTAATTATAAACAAATGCTTTGTAATGCAATAAGAAATGCACCAAATATATAAAGTGGTACTGCGACTTATGAATGTCCTAGATAACGAAAATTCAGAGTAACAGAATGCGTCACCGTGAAAATGTCATACCACGTTCCGAAATATTTTCGCTATCTGCCAAAGGGCAAACTAAACAACTGCTTTGTAACATGTTTTTATTTTATTTATGATTAATAATGTATAGTTTTTTTTTTAATTGTGTTGGAACTATTGAAATCAATTGATTACATGTAAGACGCGGCTCAGCGAACGAAATTTTCACCGAACGAAGCGGCTCTCGACACGGATTAATTTCGTATGTCGGAGTACCTCTTAATTATTATGCTCGTGCACAAATAAATGTATTTTTACTTGGTAATCAGCGCATGGCACATGACTGTACTACCGATAGGATTACAAATGATGTCACGTTCTATATTTTGACCAGAATGTTCCGGTTCACTGGGTATGGAGGGTGGAATCATCTCCAATCAGCAGATTACGGCTTCATCCACACACCGAGCTCTCTTTGGCCTGCAGAAGTGGTACCCATATTTTGCCCGACTGAATAAGAAAGGTCTTGTGAATGCCTGGACTGCAGCTGAGAATGACAGATGGCCCTGGATCCAGGTAACAGATTGACTCGTGCAGATTTACTTTGACGTAACTGTGAATAAACTTTCATCGGCAGACATTTTCATAATGGATACGAGTCACAAGTTAGGTTTGCTAAGAGATGAAAAATAGATATTTTACGACTATTTAGCCCGAAATTTAGAAATACGATATTAACATCTCAGATTTTTTTTTTTAGGTTTGAAAGACCACTATTATAATTGTTAAGCTTTTCAATGAATATATATGACCGTTTTTGAACAGTGTCGAAATTATTTTTAATGAATAATGGTGGTTTCATTTTGGTTAGTTATTCTGTAAATCAGTTTACAAGCAATACTTCATTTGTGTATGTTGTGAGTTTTAATGGATTGGAGAATTTTGTTAGTTTTTCATAGTTCAGTGTGTGTTGGCATATTGACATCCCACTATATCAATTCCATCTTTTCACCTCTTAACCGTTTAGTATTCAGAGATGGTCTCTTCTCGAGACCGAGTTCATTTTGATTGATAACAGAGATGATCACATTGGATGGAAGCTTCAGTGCATTTATCTCTAGTTTTAACATGATTAGCCTCGTGTCAACCTCAGATTTATTCCATAACTGCTGTAAAAAAAACTAATTATAATATGGAGTTTTCACTGAATTCACATTGAAAGGCTACGTTGTATGTTGGCAAGCATAAAAAGTCCTTGATCTGTATAAAGTGATGAGGATTAAAATGTGGCGAACTAGGAAAGTGTAAAGTATGAGGTAAAGTTTAAAGGAAAGGAAAGTATGAAGTGTTTAGAGAGTTTGTCGGACTGTAATGATGTCTCTGGGGATAAAGCTTTGGGTGCTTCGGACAAGCTGGTTTAAAAAAACATGAAGGTTTGTGAGACGCATCAAAGCGGCTTAAAGTTATATACTGCTGTAATTGCCACATGACCTCTCTTGGGCTGGAAACTCACATCTAAGAATTGAAACGCAACATGTCGGCCGTAACTTCAAGAAAATCGCAAATGACGTTCACATCTTTTTCCATTTCATCCCTCGTTCATTCCCCTCTGACATTCATTTCATCTACTTTTAAATGCTGTGGCTAACAATATTTTAAAACTGAAACTAGGGCTGGGCGATAATGCCACAAATCAAAACCGTGATTAAGTGAACATTTTAACACGATTACGATTAATGAACAATTATTTTATTCATTTATATTTTTTGCCCTCAAAGTTCTAATTTTGTTCATGAATACACTCACATTTAAAGTGAGAGATTTTTGACTAGAGTATGCATTACTTAATTTTAAAATAATTGAAGGAAACACGCACAGATCTCATATATGATTATTTATTGACCATCAACAAATGAAATTAAAGCAAAGTGCCTAAATCAAACAATCACTTTATTTGTCAAAATAAGTAAAATAAATGACTTGCACATTTGGGAACAGAATAAATCAAAAGTATAATTTTGTTATATTGTTTTTATATTCTGTATTCTATAATTTTATATAATCTTATTTAACTGTATTTCTAAGCTGTATATACTCTTTTTTTTTTTTGCTGCTCGTGTTTTCTTAGTGCCGCTGTAACAAGGAGATTTCACCACTGTGGGACGAATAAAGGACTTTCTTATCTTATCTTATCTTAAATATTTTGTAATATTTTATTATTTATATGGAAAATGCAGTGGTTACTCGAGGTGTGAGTTTGAGGCCGGCCGGATCCGTTCTGTGTGGAGTTTGCATGTTCTCCCCGTGCTTGCGTGGGTTTCTTCCGGGTTCTCCGGTTTCCTCCCACACTCCAAAAACGTGCGTTTCAGGCGAACTGACATTTGGAAAAATTGACCCTATAAGTATAAGTGAGTGTGTGAATGTGTTTGTCTGTTTGTCCTGCTCTGCGAATGGTTGGTCATCAATCCAGAGTGTGTATCCTGCCTCCGGCCCAAAGATGCTGAGATAGGGGCGAGCTCCCCGCGACCCTGTAAAGGATGAAGCGGTAGAAGATGAATGAATGAATGAATGAAAAATGACCAGTTCTCTTCTAAATAAAACAAGTCTTATTATTTATGATGAGGTATAGTTTATAATAAGATATATCCTGTGCATTTCTTGCATCTTCTGTAAACAAATATTTTAAAATGCAACGTATCTTCTCACTGTATTGCCATCACCTCACTTTCCTATCAATGTAAACAACAGATATAAAGCTTGATATAAACAGATATACCGTAAACAGTATAAAAATGAATTTACTTCTGTCTTCCTTCCTGAAACCAAAATGTATCCAATCGACGAAGACCACGTTTGTTTTTGTACAAGTCAAGCTGCTCATTTACTCTATGAGCGGTGCGGGGTCACGTGAGCCCACATTCAAACGTTTTCTTAAAGGAAAAGTAATTGAAATAATTGACTTGAAAAAATGTGAACAATTACATTTTCTGAATTTTGGTTATTTTTCAATTAATCGACCAGCCCTAACGGAAACACAGTTTTATTGTTTCAATTTCACCAGCTGCATGTGCAAAAAAAGATGGTGGAAGTGAAATTACAAGAAAAAACATTTACATGGACTGAAACGGACAAAGACAACGCTCTGCTAGTTCCAATTTTTGTAATTTTTTTTTTAAACAAAAAATCAATTTGGTGCAGACAGAAACAAAAAGCAGGTTTGAAAAGAGCAGAGGAAACAGACATGTCAGGAACACTTGCTTTTGGACTTTCTTGACAGTGTGAAATTACTTTGTGACACACTGGGGAAATTTATTGAAAGCCCTTATTGGACAAATGACAGAGACTTCATAACTGTAGAAGTGCCACTTCTCGACATGAAGGAATTCCGAACACTGTGATTTCACTCAGTGTGGTACTTCGCTGGTAGAAACATATGTAATAAACGGTTTAAATGCACAGTTTCATTAGTTTAGCGTAGCGACAGGCTCTCCGAACCTTTTCGTTTCCCACAAACCCCAGCGTCACAGCTCGCCATTACATTCGATCAAACCGTTAAACATGTTTTTATTTTCCAAGCCCACTTCAGTTCATTCCAACTTTAATTGCAGGGATTCCAATCAGTTTCCAAATATAAATAACAATCCGATTTTTGTGATGACATCAGGCAGCAGGATTCTACTATTTTGTGCTTTGTGAATATTCTTTCACATGCACTGTCGCATAATAATAATCATATGCACTGTCGCATATGTGCTTGCTCGCTGATCTTTGTCTTGTCATAGCCTTAGTGATAATCATAGCCATTTACTACACCAACAACCAGACGATCAAATGAATATAAAGCAACATTTCTCTTACATATTCACACGCACGCTTTGAGACAGTTAAAACTATGAATGGTGCCTTACAAATGCTCAGAACTTGAACTTGAATTGAGCCTGTTATAAGTGTTATTAACTGTTACTATTACTGTTATTACCCCTGTTATTAAATACAGAGTCAAGATTCAAGACATCTTTGATTCTTCTGTGTCTGTATTTGTTGTATCATGAATTAAACTCCCATGGTAACACGTTATAATAACTAAAACTTATTTAGCATTAACTATCCATGAACAATAACTAGGGGTGGGCGGTATACGTACCGGTATTAACGTGAATCTCAACAGTATTGAGATGTGCCACGATATGGATTTTGCAATACCGTAGACACCGTGATAATTCATGAATTGGATTTTTATATAAGTATATAAACACTTTAACACAGTATAACACATTTGTTTTGTTACAAGTTGTAACTTATAACTTTCAATGACGGCACGGACATTGCTAATCGAACACAGAAAGCAGTGTAACAGACTAAATTAATAGATCATACCCGCGACGCGCATACGTGTGCCGCTCCGTTTTCTGCGCTGTGCCTTTAAGAAAAGAGCGGCTGTTTTAGTTTTAAAGACGCGTCCAAGAAAATCTGCTTGTTTTATTTTGAACAATGTCTGTTTTTGTTTGGAAATCATGGTTTCACGTAAAAAAAAAAGAAAGTGACAAGAAAAGCGACGAAGACCAGAAACAAAGCTACCGTAGGAAGCCGCTCGCTCTCGAGAACTCTCTCTCTCTCCAGCTCTCTCTGCCCCCCCCCTCTCTATTTTGCCAATTATGTTAATAATTGGCATTTCCAAGCCTGCGTTAATAAACAATGTACGTTTTATTTTTAATCTTTTAAATAGGGAATTAATAATGGTAATTAAATTGAATTGAATCTTTACTGTTCTTTATTTGTTGCATAATTAAGATAGTGTTGTGTGCTTCTGTATTGAATATCTCAGGCCGTGAGTCTTTTGTGAACAGGATAAACTCAAGGGCAAAATGGCGGAAAACAATCAAATCCAGGGATATAGGCAAGAATCTAAAAAAAACAGGAATGCAACAAAAGGACAAAGAAAATTGTCAGAATGATGGTGGTTTGTTTCTTTGTGATGACAAAGAGTACCCTTTTTCATAAAAAAAAAAATGTTTTTTTACAAGAATAGTAATCTAAATAGATCTGAAAGCCTTTGATGAGATGGTAATGAAAACCATGATCCTTCTCATTTCACTTTAAATGAATATGTAATTCACATTTGGAGAACAGATTTTATTTTTTAATTTTTTTATTGGGAAAGTTACAGTGAACATAAATCAAGTTGTTTTCTTTTCTTTTAATGTCTGATTGTCTCTGTTAAATCCTATGATTAAAATGCAATTTCATGATGACGTGCCATTGCACTCATTCTAACCTTGGTTAAGGCATGACATTTCTTGTGTGCCGGTTTAAATGTGCTACGATATGTTCAACTAATATTTACTCTATAGATTTTGCATATAGGAGCATCAATCAGATGATCATCAATGTCCGTGTGGCAAACTAACCTTCATATTAATATTTGAGTTCCGAAGATCATTGTGTATAATGACTCAACCTTGATTAGATATCAGACAGATAAAGACCTTGGGAATTACATCACCTTACTTCTCACATTTACAACTGAATAGATTTCCGATCATTTAGCAAACTGACCGGCATTGGTTGTTTTTAATGGCCTTTCCACACACGCTGGCAATGCGTTTCTTTAGTATATGGGACACTAAGGAGCAACTCAAGGATATGTGGCCCGAATGACCTTGAAGTATCTTCCAGTCATGCTCTTTTATCCACTTTAATTAGTTTCCCTTGGGTCCCTTGTTTAGTTTGATGGATATTTACAGGAGTTTACATCAGGTGAGAAGTACAATGAACAATATCATTTTACACTGATACCTCTCTTAACTAAATTAATTTGTGCCAACAGTAGTTTCGTGAAAAATGTATTTTGTAAAATGGGACGCTTCTTGTTTGTGAATTCAATAAACCGTCCCGAATTCCTTCCATTTATATCTAAAATTTTTGAAAAAGTTCTTTCAGGACAACTCTGTACATTTCTGGAACAGAACGATAGATTAGAAAAATTACAATCGGGCTTTAGATCGCACCACAGCACAGAAACAGCACTAATTCGAGTCACCAATGATCTTCTAATGGCATCAGATAAAGGGATTTATCATAGCTCTGCATTCGACACTAGATAGACTTGATGATTAAGTTGGGGTTTCTGGACACGCTGGACTTACAAAGCACTAAACGCTTTGCTCCTCTATATCTCAGTGAGCTCATAACTTACTACGAGCCTACACAACTCCTGCGCTCTCAAAACTCCAGCCAGCTTATAATACCGTGAATCTCTAAAATCTACCAGGGAGGAAGATCCTTTGCATACTTAGCACCCAAACTATGGAATGCTCTGCCTAGTCCAATTCGAGACTTAGAATCAGTGAGTCAAATTAAGTATAGACTGAAGACACATCTCTTCAATGAAGCATTTATTGACCTGTTATAATAACTTACAGAAAAAAAATATATATAATTGTATAGAAAGGCTGCATAGTTTAGTGCTTGGAACCGAATCACACCTGCACCTCCTAAAACTGTCAAAATCTTTAATTATGGTGCTTCAAGTTTATCTAATTGGTTTTTTTTTTTTTTCAACCAATCCCTCCTGGACCTCTGCAGGCCGGATGATGCTGTTTACGTGGAGAAATGGAGCCGCCTCTTTCTCCACTCAGGAGGGAGACACCTTCCGGAAGCATCATTAAAATGGCGCGGAACGGCTAACGCATTGATTGTGTAGCGTTAGAATGCCAGAGGTGACTGGCACCAGTGAGCCACAAGAAGACAGTTACGAACAATAACAAAACACACGTGGGGAGGGAACGTCACGAGATACGCTTTGAGACAGTTAAAACTGTGAAAAGCGCCTTACAAATGCTCAGAACTTACTAAATGCTGCTCACATTTGTATCAATAATAGTTAATAATGGCATTTCAGTTTTTAACAACACTGCAAGAAAATTATTGACAAGCAAAAAATCTTGAAATTAGACAATAAATATTGTATTTTTTCATACTAGATAAGTTAACTATGTTAGGATTAAGAGTGAGAGATTACTTTACTTTGCTACTTTGCAAGATAATATGACTTGAATTTTCTTGCTTAGAAAAAAATGCCAATTTTGATGATATTTTACACAAAATCTTGTAAAATCTTCTTATTTTAAGAGCACAATGTTTCTCAATTTAAGAAACTAGCTACTTTTTACAAGATGTTTTTTAGATTTTCTTTTTACTCATTTTGTTTTTTATTTAATTTTATTATCCCCTCTTTCTCACCTCATTTAATTTCATTTTCCCCAAACCATGTCTACCCCGACAGTGCCTGTTCTGGTTGTGAACCTGCCTTGTGCTCATTGATGCTGGGATTTGATTCAGCCACTGTAGAATGTAGAAGCATTTTATAAGCTATTCAAGCGCTATCTTTTTTTTAATGCACTGTTTATTTATTTAATAATCTTCTTCCCTTAAATACAAATTCATTTGATAATGACTAAAATGAAAAAGAATGAATCCTCATCACAGTTGTTCGGATTGGATATTGATAAGTGAGTATTCTTCAAAGTCATCGTTGGAGTAAACTGATTGGAGTCTCGTGATTATTTCAATCGAACATTTTAAGGTGTAATTGACATTTTACTCTTCACAGATTAATCTGCAGAGACGAATGCGGGTCACAGGAGTAATAACTCAAGGAGCCAAGCGCATCGGGAGCCTGGAATATGTCAAGTCATACAAAGTGGCCTACAGTGATGACAGGAAGACCTGGCGGACATACAAAGTCAAGGGCACAGAAGAAGATTTGGTGAGGATGTTTTTTTTGTGTGTGTAAAAACAGCCCAATATATATATATTTTGATTCAATCCATCTCAATACTGCCAACGAGTCTTGGTCACTTGCGTAGCCGCGGCTTCAAGATCATGAGATACTGTATTTACCTGAATATAAGCACCCATTTTTTCTAATTTTTGCAGCTCAAAAACTTGCGGGGTGCTTATAATAGCTGATTTCAAATATTCACGTAAATATAAGCGCTCCTTTTTAAAATAATGGTGGCAGACGTGCATATGAGGTTTATTAGCTCAATAACAGAAATAAAGAAACATTAGAAATGTCGCGACACTTAACAGGGAAAAAATAACACTGGAAGAAGTAAGATTAAACAAAAAATCATTAATATTTGAACAGAAAGACCATATTGCATCTGGTAGATCACCATGCTAAAGGCTAACAGGCTAGTTCTTGAAAACGACAGCAGCAGCTGCAAAAGCTTTGGAGCAAACCGAAAACAGTTCAAAATGAAGAACATAAGAGTCAAACACAATCAAATCTCTCTGTCTGCTACACAAAGAAAAACGTGACTGTTCTAATATTTACGTCTAACAAAAACCAACCTCAGTCAGCTTTACACTATACTCTTAGCGCAAAGGCTCATGGGAACCAGTAAGCATGATGGGAGGTGTAGTTTCGACCGCTAAATTGATTTATAAATGCTTTATTATTTAAAAGTAAAACAACATTGAAGTGATACGAGTCACAAGTTAGGTTTGTTAAATTAAGAAAGAATAGGATTTTAAAGAGAAAATTAGCGTAATTTAGCCATAACTTTTTTTTTTTAATTATGTGCCTGAAAATCAAGGGGGTGCTTATATTCGCGCCTGTACGTTTTGGCAAATACTGAAACAAGGAGAATGTCTATAGTGTGATTTAGTTTGCATATCAATTTTTCGAAAAAGATATCTATGATGATCTGATTGGCTGTTCAGCAAAAGTCCAAGTGTGGCCAGGATTCACAACATTTTATTGCCTTCTACCAAGGAACAGAAATTATGCATGTAACCAACACGCTCTCTATTTGTCTTTGTAGTTATATTACTGCAACTATTACTTCATTACAAGTCACCAATTCCAAGAAAAGAATAAGAATAAGAAAAAAAGACAAAGAATACGGGATTTGAAGACTCTGAGGAGCACTTTGTGTTCTCCCAGCAGCAAAGCAAGTTTTTGAGCTCCATCTGTGATCCAATGTGGGAGCAGCTTGAGAGACTTGACTGCCTTGCATGTCTTTTGCTGCAAACCAATCCTGAGTCTTTTGGGTCAGCATTCTGAATGGACCATGTGCAGGGGTCCGTTCAATGCTTTCGGGTCTGGGATTAGATGGGGGATGAGTAGGTAAAATCCGCACCTTTGCGTTCTTTTGCGGTTATTGCAATCCCGTCAGTCAATAGTGGTACATGACTTCTGCCAGCATCAATCTCTTTTAGCATTTAGACTTGATGCACATGCACAGCGCGAGCAATGTAGGTGCGCAGATCAGCCTAGGTGATGCAGCCTAGCATGCAAATCAAAAATTATAGTGAAGAAAACTGAGCTGGAAGGAAGAACCTGCCATGTCTGCGTCAACTAATGGGCCTTGACCAAGATTGTGGGGTTACACCAGGCTGTTAACCTAGCAACCAATCTTCCATCTGCGAACAGACAGCATTTCTCCTCTGTTTACCGTGACCCAAGAGAGCATGAAGATCTTTGTATTCCTGTGTTTTCTGGAGACATACAAACATCCAGTTTCTTGACTCCTACAGTGACCGATCGTCAATGCTGGTACAAAAGGCTGCATATTACCACATGAGCAGAGTCTGACCGTTTACCATTTACAAAGTTATGGATGTCCTGTGAGGGCAAGTCGTGGCCAAAAATTTGTGCTAAAAATATCAAACGTTTGTTTTTTGCTTGCAATCTTCACATTTTAGTTTGATACCTTTTTTGTCGCTTCGAATTTTTCATTATATCTTTTTCATTTGGATTTCTGACCCAAGTTTCACATGTGTGCGGCCCTTATTCTGATTGGCTGGTGAGAATGTGATTGACAGCTGCATTCGCGGTGAGAATGTGATTGACTGGAAGAGAGGGAGGAGTTTATCTAGTGCTGAAACACATTCATAATCAGAATACCTTCATCGTCGGAGTGTTTATCCGTTTGTATTGATCCGTTTGTCTGGACCATCACGACACCATCCACATCACTGCACCAGAAAAACAACCACTGCGCTCTCGCAGGCTGCACTCGTTTTTTAGTTCATTAGAAAAAAAAACGTACGAAAAGTCCAAAGCTAAAAAAAAAAGTTGATGTGAAAAAAAAAATGATGTGAAGATTGCAAGCAAAAATTAATAAACCAAACATAATTGCAAGTGAAAAATAAAAAAACAAACGTAAATGTGAAGCATTTTCATTCGTTTATTAGAAATTTACGTTCTATATTTTTGGCACTAGTCTGATTCCATGACAGACCCCAAAAAGTCAAGACCACAAGAAGTTAAACCTTTGTTTACCTCTTGCTCTTGTGCATTTTCAACAAAGTCGGGTTGAGAAATCGATAGACATTAGGCAAAAAATGTCTTTATGAAGACGCTTAATGTAAGGAGGTTTCTCCATTCATCCTTTCTGAGATAGAAGCCGCTGAGACGTGCTCAAGATCCTAGCAGTAAGTGCTCAAACCTTTCTTCGTATGGCACATGTGTCAAAATCAGGGCCTGGGGGGCAGATGTGGCCTGCCACGTCATTTAATGTGGCCCGCGAGAGCTTAATAGTTTTGACTGCAATTGTCACTTGAATAGGTTACAATTAAAAATGAGTTATTTAACATTACGTTTCTATATCACACGTAAATTAAAGAAACAAACAAAAATGCTTTTATTTTTTCCGCATGCAATTTTCACGTTTTTGTTTGAAACTTAATTTTTTGCTTCAGATTATTTTGTATTTTGTTTGAAAATGTTTCAAACAAAAATATGTAAATTTCAAGCGCAAAATGATTGTGAATGTGTGAAAATGTGCATTTTCATTCATTTCTTGGAAATTTGTGTTTGATGTTTTTGGCACTAATCTGCTTTCATATCTTTGTAGTGCACCACAGGCAGTGTGGAGGATTTTTTGTTCACTCAAGTGTTTTTTTTTTTTCATTTGTTGCTCAAGCCTAACACAACTTTGGGCTTGATTTTGTGTACCAGGATCACAAATTAGTATATATTAATTTTGTGTTTCTCGTTTCTAAATTCCATTAAGGTTAGCTAAAAAATGTCAGTGAATAATTTGATCAAAACCTGGCTAAAAAGCTTTTATTTTTTTATTTTGTTAATGAAAATCATGACCAAACTGTAAAAAACACGGTATTTCTGACCATCAGAAAGGTTAAAAATGTAATTATGTAAAAATGTAAAAAACGTGAAGTTGCTAATTTGAGATTTTCACTCATAACACCTAAACAAATTTTCAAAATTTGTCTGTATTGAGTGCTCACGTCAAATAAAATAGTTGTATACAACATTTACTGATTATTGCTTATTAAACTATATTATAAAAACACTAGACTAGATTGTAATAGCAGTACAGCTATTTACTCTGTCAATGCAAAAGTTTACGTAATTCTAATTCTCCAGGTATTCCGTGGTAACATCGATAACAACACACCCTACGTCAACTCTTTCACTCCTCCTATCGAAGCTCAGTATGTGAGGATCTACCCACAAGTCTGCAGAAGACACTGTACTCTTCGCATGGAGCTGCTGGGATGTGAGCTCACAGGTAAGTCACTCACACATAGTCATCGAATATTTGCATTACTTAACTTCGCAATGAAAAATATTACAAAATACTGTACAGTGGTAAAAAAAACAATCACGTCATGTTCTGCCTTCTTTCGTTTTGTCATTATATACGGCATTAGATGGTTGTCATGATTGCAACCGATTGTAACAGAGCGGCAGGTACGGAAACCTTCGGGTTTGAGATTGCATGGTGTGTTCATGCGCTGAACTCCTCCGAGAGAGTTTGAAAGAGTTAAACGAGGCAAAAGAGCCGAATCTATGAAAAGAGACGGACTTCCCAGCACTATAATGAAGACCTTCTGAGCAAAAACACTGCTGTGACGGACCAAACAAATTGGTCAAATTCGCGGTAAATTCGCGGTGATTGGAGATCAGGTCGCAAATAGTTTCGCTGAATTTGCGTGAATTGGCACGATCGCGCAATCACAAAATCCTTGTGGGCCTGTAAATTGCTCAACTAGTACTATGGAGCAACCTGAAATGAGACTTCTATGTAGATCACTTCTATAGTTCACATCAAAAATGTACTTAAAAAGTACAATTCTTTTGGCCAGACTTGTGAAATAACAAGCCCAACTTATTAATGTCACAAATCTACTCAGGGTGTTCTGAACCACTCGGGATGAAGTCTGGTCATATCCAGGACTACCAAATCACAGCCTCCAGTATCTTCAAAACTCTTAATATGGACATATTCACCTGGGAGTCTGGCAAAGCAAGACTGGATAAACAAGGAAAGGTCAACGCCTGGACTTCTGGACACAGTGATCAGTCTCAGTGGCTTCAGGTAGGCTTCATGTTAATGCCATTCTCTAAACACATATTACTCATAACAGGCCAGGCTACAATTTGTAAGATGTATATTTGTATAGCCGTATATCTGGGACAGTGTATTCTGACTTGAACAGCTTTTTTTTTTTTTTTGCTTATTTGTAAAGGTTTATTTTACAAAGACAGGCAAGGTAGTTCAATCTTAATCTGGACGATTTCTGTATTAATGGTGGACATTTCCTTGTTTTACAGATGATGTTTTAGAGCAAATTGCCCATCGCATGTATTTTTTGTTGGCTTTACAAACATAAGAGATTGCATTGCTGTTATACAACCGAAGCTATCGTAATGCTCCCATGGATTAGAGTTTGTGTGTGTGTGTTTTAAATCTTCAATTTTTTATATTTGTAGTTGATGAATGACACGCAAAATTGTCAACAAAAGTGTTCGAGCAGTTGTATCAAATATGACGATTATTTTGCTAGTTCGCATTTATTTTTCCAGAGGTCTTTGTAGAGGAAGGCTGTTTTATCGTTCTTTTTGCAGGCATTGTAAAAAAGCAAATAAATGTTGTTATAATGCATGTTGCAAATTACAAAGCAGCTTATTTGGACACTTATATTAAGAACTAACAGTTATTTTCCCATTTTTGCACCAAGATACTCAGGCAAGACTGTGTGCATAACACAACTGTGCACATCATAACAACTGAGTTACATTAAATAAAGACCAAATAATTTCAACATTGGAGTCGTTTACATATGCAGGTTTCTGCAATGCTAGCATCTAAAAAAATGGAATGTTAGCATGCCAGAAGAGAATGGTACCAGAGAGTCGGGTTCTCCCTAGGTTTTTTCCTCTCACCCCGCCAGAGAGGTTTTTTTTGTCCTAGCCACTGTCACAATCTAGCTTGCTCTTCTGGTCATAGCCCATAGTCTGAACAACAACAGCCATATTTTTTCCTTTTTAACTCTTTTTTTTTTCACCCAAATTTTTTAAACTTATATAAAGGATCAACATTTCTCTTTTTAAAGACTTATTTTTCACATAGCGTCTTTGCGTTGGTCTCGGACTAAGAAAAGCGCTTTATGAACTTGAACATGAATTTTAAAAAAGCAACTTGTCTGATTGTCATGTTTATTACTGCTAATTATCTCCTATGCACTGATAATAACGCAACCTCGTCTGGTGCCCTAAATTTAATTAACTGAACGTTCATGCCTGGTGTATTTAGGTACTGTAGGCGATGATCTGAAAATGTGATGTCATCTGATTAGAACATTGTCTGGCTTAAATTAGCCTTTTTTTCCCAATAAGCAGCACCAGGAAAAGCTCATTATTGTTAAAATCAATATATTTATGTAGTTAACAGATGTATTTAAGTCTACGTGGTTTTAACATTAAATCAATTGCAATTAGCAAAACAGTTTGCAAATAAGTGTACAGTGGTACCCCGATTTAATCCATCTAATTTGTGCCATGACTTCATACGCTCAGACAAGATGTTTTTTGGCGGTTACTGCTGACTTGGAATGATATCATTCTAATACCTGCGATCTTGAGAGATTATGGAAGTCTCCGAGATTTGCACGACGTCATTTCAAGACGGCATCTAGGGGAGAAAAAAAATAACATTGCAGTTCTAGGAGAATACAAACTTGTTTTATATTTTGGAAGCAAGATCTCTGAAAGTAACTACTGTTTTTTGTTTATTTGACGTGTAAGGAAGATTAGACCACTGTTTTATACTCATCTGGACTCCAGTCTCCCTGCATGCTAGTGTTAGGAAAAAGACACGCTCCTTTCGTATAGCGAAAATATTTCTGAACTTGGGCAAACTCATTTTCGCTGCGACACATTTTGTTACTCAGGATTTTCGTTACCTAGGACATTTGTAAGTCGGGGTACCACTGTATTGGGTAAAATTGCACTGTTCCAACAACAACAACAAATTGCTTAGTTTTTGAAAGCAAATAGGAACATTTGAAATTAATAACCTAATATCTTTGGGCTTTCTCAAAAAGAGGAAATCCTAGCTTGTCAAGCCTCCGCAAAGCAAGGCCGCTCCAGTCAAGCTTTAGCGGCTCCAGGCTGCCCAAGTCAATCGTGCTCCTCCTGGTGGCGATTGGTACTTTGCTAGTACTATAAAAGCTCCTGTGTTGAGGGAACGAGTCTGGTGATGCCAGTCAGTTACCTACACGCTGAGTGGAACCGTGTTGTTTTCTGCTATGTTCTGGTTTTGATTTGTGCCCGTTGTATTGTTTAAATAAGAAGGCAACATCATGCATCCAATCGTCTGTCCTGTTCCCGGCACGTGGCACAGTGTTTGCTTTGACATTTGCTTTAAAAAAGCGAAATTTCCAGTTTTCTCAATTTTGATTCATATTTTTCACTTTAGTATTTTTCACTTTTGTATTTTCCCCCTATCATTCAGGTTGACATGCTCCAGGCAACAAAAGTCACGGGCATTATCACTCAAGGTGCCAAGGACTTTGGGCATGTTCAGTTTGTCGGATCCTACAAGATTGCCTATAGCAGTGACGGTGAGAGATGGATCATATATCAGGATGAAAAACAGAAGAAAGATAAAGTAAGGCTGTTTCTTTCTAAGCATTTACTGAAACACATGTCAACAATCATGTTCTTTTTACCGTTTTATAACAGACTTTCTGTTTGCAAAACGTGACGCTGTCTTGACAGTTGCGTTGGTCTGACCCAAGTGATGAACAATGAAAGTATACGTTTAAAAATGGCCAAAAAATAGCTGTCTGCACTGTCCATGGTCCATCTTGACCAAACCACACTGTTTGTGTCTTCGTGTCAGGCCTTTGTCTGCAATTTTACCCATTCTGACCAGCCTAATCTCTGAAAGTGCCAGAAATATTTGTTTGAAAATTTCTAGTCAAATACACACTTTTCATTCAAGAAAACCAAGACAATACATTAATGAAATGCCAATTACAAACTCTTTCGGTTTTGTAGTAAACAGCACAATGGCACATTGCTGGCGACTGCAAAAAAGAACACGTTTGAGACTCATAGTTCATTGGGCTTGTGATAGTTGGTGATAGTTTGAGGGCTTGACGGGCCTTTCTGTGCAGAGTTTGCACGTGAACCAAAGAGACGGATTCTCTTGTAGTAAACTTAAGATTAACTGTCTGTGAAACCTATGTCTGGTCAAGTTTTTGGTCTTAAAGGCATCTTAACATTTGTAAAGTAAGTTAATCAATATGGCAAACCAAATTTGTGCTCTTGGTTTACAAACGAATCGTTCACTGAGGAGACTCGTTCATCACGAGTCATATAAAATGTGTTCATTTCAAACAAATCTTTCGTGAAACATCACTACTGGAGATGGAGGCGTTTGTAAAAGAGAAGCAACTAAAGTCGGACAGACTCAGGCAGACCATTCAAAAGTTGAATGCAGAAAATATGACGAAGAATATCTTGCTCTTGCTTTCACTGTTCAATGTCGATGAGGAGGAAAGACCAATGTGTGTCCTGTACCTATCGCGGTCGGGCTTGGAACGTATCTACCGCGACAAACGAGGGATTACTGTATAGATATTGTGCAATATGATCAGAATATGATCAGATACAAAAGACAAAACGTATATTGTCCCTCAGTGTGCACTTTCACTTGGATGGGTTAAATGCAGAGCACAAATTTTGATATGGTCCCTAGTGGACATATTGACAATCACACTCATTTTATTTTTCTTTAATGGAATTTTGTTTTTCTTTAATGAAAATTGAAAAA
>CM051502.1:7336671-7351144 GCA_028031935.1 Paedocypris micromegethes
ATTGAAAAAAAAAAAAAAACAGAATTAAAGGATGTAGATGTCATTAGAGTAAAGAGATGTAATTAAACCCGCTGATAGGTTTGACCCATGAGGCCATTATGTGAAAAATGATGGATGCTTGTCCTACTGTGTACTCTACATTAATCGTTCTTCTTGACATAACTACGAGGTGCAAAATTCCCTTGTGTTTTTTTCAGCGTACTTAATATCCCCAATGATGAAACAAATAATAATAATAATAATAATAATAATAATAATGAGTATTTGTAAGGCGCTTTTCACAGTTTTAACTGTCTCAAAGCGCACATGTAAATATGTAAAGGAAATGATGCTTTTTATTCAATTTGTCGTCTGGATTGTTGGTGTTGACTAAGTGGCTGCGGTTATGACAAGACAAAGACAAAGACCAGCGAGCAAGCACATACGCAACAGTGGCCAGGTAAAAAAACCTCTTTAACGAGGAAAAACCCTGGGGAGAACCCGGCTCACTGGTGCCAGTCTCCTCCGGCATTCTAACACTACACAATCAGTGCGTTGGTTGTTCCGCGTCATTTTTAATGATGATTCTGGAACGATGTTTCCCTCCTCAATGGGGAAAGAGGCGGCTCCACTGCTCCAAGCCAACAGCGTCATCAGGTCCACAGAGGTCGAGGAAGCACCACCGATGATTCCGAAGCTCTAGGAGATTCCGGTCGTACGACACTTGGCGCTCAGGAGAGGAGGGGAGAAAAAAAAAAAAAAAAAAAATAAAAAAAAACAAGGCAATTAGAAAAATTCAAGTACTATAGATTTTGACAATTTTTCTGAAGGTGCAGGTGTAATTCGGTTCCGAGCACTAACTAGGCAGCCTTTCTATACGATATATTAATATTTTCTGTAAGTTATAATAACAGGTCAATATATGCTTCGTTGAAGAGATGCGTCTTCAGTCTAGACTTAAATTGACTCACTGATTCTGAGTCTCGAATTGGACTCGGCAGAGCATTCCATAGTTTGGGTGCTAAGTATGAAAAGGATCTTCCTCCCTGGTAGATTTTAGAGATTCGCGGTATTATAAGCTGGCCGGAGTTTTGAGAGCGCAGCAGTCGTGTAGGCTCGTAGTAAGTGATGAGCTCACTGAGATATAGAGGAGCTAAACCGTTTAGTGCTTTATAAGTGATTAAGAGAATTTTAAACTGGATGCGATATTTAACAGGTAACCAGTGTAGCGACATTAACACTGGACTAATATGGCTAAATTTTTTTGTTCTGGTTAGTAATCTAGCAGCTGCATTCTGAACCAACTGAAGTTTATCTATTAGTTTAGCAGGAGAACCTCCCAGAAGACCATTACAGTAATCTAACCGTGATGTCATAAACGCATGTATCAGTTTTACTGCATCCGGTCGGGAGAGCATGTGACGCAGCTTTGAGATATTCCTGAGGTGAAAAAAGGCAGTTTTACAGACGTTGTGCACGTGACTTTCAAAAGAGAGTTTGCTATCTAAAATGACACCTAAGCTTTTCACTTTAGGTGAGGATGAGATTTCAAGCCCATTAAGATTCATACTGTATTCGGGTGCATCAGACTTTAAGTTTGAGTCAACAAGTAATAATTCGGTTTTGTCTGAGTTCAGCATGAGAAAATTACTTGTCATCCAATCACTAATGTCGCTGAAGCAATCTAATATATTTGCAAATTTTGAGATTTCATTAGGCCGTGCCGAGATATAAATTTGTGTGTCATCTGCGTAACAGTGGAAGCTATGACCATGCTTTCTGATTATGTCCCCTAGTGGAAGCATATAAAGTGCAAACAGGATTGGGCCGAGCACTGAGCCTTGTGGAACTCCATATTTAACACTAAATCTGGGTGAGAGACTCCATTTACATGGACGAAATGAGAGCGATCAGACAGATAGGACCTAAACCATTCTAACGCGTGTCCAGAAATACCAACGTAATGATCAAGTCTATGTATTAAAATATCATGGTCAACAGTGTCGAAAGCAGCACTAAGATCTAACAAAACTAAGAGTGAGACGTTCCCTTTATCTGATGCCATTAGAAGATCGTTGGTGACTCGGATTAGTGCCGTTTCTGTGCTGTGGTGCGATCTAAAGCCGGATTGAAATTTTTCAAATCTGTCGTTCTGTTCCAAAAATTTACAGAGTTGTCCCGAAATAACTTTTTCAAGAATTTTAGATATAAAGGGAAGGTTTGAAATTGGTCTATAATTAGCAATCACGTCGGCATCAAGATGTGGCTTCTTAATAAGCGGTTTTATGACGGCCTGTTTGAACGCTTGTGGCACGTGACCAAGAACTAGTGACGAATTTATAATATTCAAGATTGGTTCGTTAACTAATGGTAGGACTTCTTTAAGTAAAAAAGTTGGTATAGGGTCAAGTAAGCAGGAGGTCGTCTTGGTCTTAGCTATAATCTCAGTGAGCTCATCAGGGCTGACCTGTTTGAAAGTGCTAAGCTTGACAGCGGGTGGGTTTATTTCCGGTATAACCAGTTGAGGGCTAGTATTTGTGGATACAATTTTCATTCTGATATTAGTAATTTTGTCATTAAAGAAGTTGATAAAGTCGACACTAGTGAGCTGTGGGGGGATTGCGGAGTCTACTGTGCCCTTTTTCTTTGTTAACTGAGCTACGGTTTTAAACAGATAACGAGGATTATTTTGATTTGCAGAGATAAGTTTACTAAAATATGTAGATCGTGTGGATATTAGGGCCTGTTTATATGCGATTATACTGTCATTCCAGGCACTGCGAAAAACGTCGAGTTTAGTTTTTCTCCATTTCCTTTCTAACTTTCTACTTGATAATTTTAAGGCTTTTAGGTCATTAGTGTACCATAACACTTTGTTTTTTGTGTTTAGTCTCTTTTCCCTAAGAGGGGCAATAGAGTCAAGGGTACTTGACAAAGTTAGATTTAAGGTGCAGTCAAATTCTCAAGCTCTTCTGTTCTTTCAGGGGTATAAATGGTAAGATCAGGAAGACGTTTCATAAAATTATCTTTTGTGCTGGAATTAATGAGTCTACAAGAGCGATATTGCGGTGAGATCACAGCTGGGATGTCTATATTTATTAAGCAGGAAACTAGAGAGTGATCAGAAATGCAGTCACTCACCGAAACAATATCTACATCATGAACTACGATACCGTATGAAAGAATCAAATCTAATGTATGGTTAAACTTATGAGTGGAGCCAATAACGTTTTGCTTAAAGCCGGTGGAATTTAGAATATCATAAAAAGAGCGAGTTAGAGAGTCACTAACATTATCTAGGTGAATGTTGAAGTCGCCGAGTATAATCACTTTATCTGCTCTAATGATGAGTTCTGCTAGTAGTTGCCCAAATTCATTTAAAAAGTCAGTATTGTGCTTTGGCGGTCTGTACACTGTCACAATAAGTATTGATTCCCGATTTATATCTGGCTCCATATGTAGTACTAACAGTTCAAAAGAGCAGAATTTAAAGTTTGATTTCCTATTCATCTTGAAATTATTATTATAGATGGTAGCGACGCCTCCACCTCTGGAGGTTAATCGTGCCTCATGTTCGTAAGAGAAATTAGGTGGAGTCGATTCATTTAGGCTAGTGGTTAAATACTGTGGTGGTCTTCTTCTGTGTATCAAAAGCAGAGACAATAATTAATTAAAATAAAATCATGAAGTTTAAGTGAGGATTAATAACCCATTAATGACAGAAAGTTACTAATCATCAGTAACTTAGACTAATCATTTCTCCTTAATTCACCATAAGTATATCATCCTGTGTGATTATTTTATATTTATCTTAAAAGCCATATTCTTTTAAAATGTTTTTAAAATTATTACATTTTATTATTATTAAATTATATTTCTGCACGATTGGTTCGCTTTGACCAATCAGAGAAAGGCGTCAAGTTCGTCCTAAAAAGATTGGTAGTTGATCAGACTGAGCGTGAGCGTGTGTCAATTCTAACGCGAGCGTGAAGATACGTGTGCGAGCTTCTAGACGTACACGCTCAAATCAAGTTGCGCTCGCTTAATTCACAAGTTGCACTCACTCAAATCAAGTTGTGCTCGCTCAAATCGTGATTTCTCGCTTGCGAATCTTTTTGCCAATAAATCAGCCATTAGCCATTGGGAAATGTATATTTAACAAAAACTGGTTATATAATCCTAATTTTGGTTCAGGGTTAAAACCAGTCAATGGAAATGTGTATGAAGTCTGCTGCAAACTGTGCAAAAAAATGTAAAACTGGGAACAATGGGAATAAGAGCTTAGGAGACCCACATGCAGTGTGAAACACGTAGCGGCTGTTGAAACCTGTCGGAAAACACTTGATATTTCTCAGTTCTGCTCCGTCACACCCACAACAGTAGGTCTTAAATTTCATTTTGAACGGTATTAAAAAGGTCTTAAACATTCTTAAATCTAACTCTTAGAAACCTGCAGATACCATGTGAGTACCTCGGAATAGGACTGAGCAGCAAAGCATTTAACTGGTTCTGTGGTTCAATAGAGTCGCCCCTTTAGTCGCACCAATATAGGAATAATAACCAATATTATATATAATATTGTTCACAATAAAAAATAATTTGGGTATTGAACAAATTGCAGTATTTTTGAAAACTTCTTACTCTTCAAGAACTACCAGCTTAAATGGTTGAGGCCTTTGCATGTCTCACATGTGAAGAGAATTTCCGAGTTGCCAATCAGTAATGTTGAGATTCAGTGGCAGTATAGGAAACTGGAAGGACTAAAACATATTGGAAGGGTGTGCTGAAAACATTAAACATGTTAAATAAGACGTCTGTCGGGGAAGTCTTCAACCCCCACCTGAACGGGAAATTCAACAACAAAGTGGGCAAACTTTAGTTTGAATGGATTATTTGATTTCTTTGTCATGAATCCCAGAACTTGGTGGTGGATACCGGTTGTAAGGAATGGGCTCAGCTGGCCTGTGGGCCATATGAGTTATATCGGCAAACAAAAACAAACCAAAACCAAACGACAAATTTACCGCAAATTTGACCAATCAGTTTGGTCCCTCACAGCAAGCAGCAGTGTTTTTGCTCAGAAGGTCTTCATTATAGTGATGGGAAGTCCGGCTCTTTTCATAGATTCGGCTCTTTTGCCTCGTTTAACTCTTTCAAACGCTCTCGGAGCGGTTCAGCGCGTGAGGTGATCTCAATCCCGTGGTTCGGTAGTTTCAGTTTCAATACCTGCCGCTCTGTTACAATCGCCGTAATCATCCAGTGTTGTACGTATATAATGCCAACGTGGCGTTTTTTCTAGGCTGGAGTAATTACACAAGAGTAAATGTAATTAATATTGTCAGAATTTTTCAATTCCTTTGCTTTGGGGGAGTAAACTTGCAAAGAACACTTTTAACATAATTGGTAATGCAATTCTGTTGAGAAAAATATGTCTGAAAAAAAAATGTAACTTTTCCCGCAACTTTTTGAAAAAGCTCCCACAACATTTGGCATTTTTGGCATTTAACAATCACAAAAAAATCCCGCAAAATCCTGGAGGGACTGCATTTTACTCCCCAGGAAGTCGCAGAGTATCTGCGAAAAGATTTGCTAAATATTGAAATCTGGGAAAAGATTGGTGAGACATTTGATGAACTATTGGTCTTCCTATCTAGTCAAAGAGATTCTGAGGAATTGAGGGGGAAGCCATTTCCAGTTAAAATAGTTTTCTGGGGAAGTGGGGAGCTACTGACTTTGGAATTTATTTGGACAGTAGAGGGAATACATTGACCTCCCTCAAGAGGAGCCTTTTGCACTGAGGGCCTCAGTGTTAGTTTGAAAAGGCAAACTGGGGTGGTGACAAACACAGTGTTCCAACTACAGAGGCATCACGCTCTTCAGCCACTACTAAAAATGGCTTCAATGGACTCTGTACCTGCCCTCCCCACCCTCTTGCATTATAAACAATTCCATCTCTACTATTTGCAAATATTTGCAAATCTTCTCGGCTTCCTTGGGCCAAGGTCTACAGCAGGCAATAGAGCAGTTTGAAGCTGATGAAATTGCTGGGGTGCAAATTAGCACCTCAAAGTATAGGTCATAGTTCTCAACCTGAACAAAGTGGTTTGCGCTCTACCGGTTGGATGAGAGTCTGCATCAAGGTGGAGAAATCCAAGCGTCTTGAGGCCTTGTTTGTGATTAAGGGAATGAAGGAATGTGAGATTTACTAACTGATTTTGACATCAGCTGCTAGAATCTCGTCGATGTGCCAGTCCGTTGTGGAGAAGAAAGAGCTGGAGAAAAGCAAAGCTCTCAATTTACTGGTCAATTTAGGCTTCAACCCTCCCCTAAGGTCATTACCAAAAAGTCAAGGTCTAGGATACAAGCGG
Organism: Paedocypris micromegethes; assembly: GCA_028031935.1. Lineage (NCBI taxonomy): Eukaryota > Metazoa > Chordata > Actinopteri > Cypriniformes > Paedocypris > Paedocypris micromegethes. The sequence goes on from CM051502.1 coordinate 7,343,019, forward strand.
CTGAAATGAGGTAGGGCACAAGTTGTGGTCCAGTGGTAGGGGACTTGGACTGGTGTCCAAAAGGTTGCCGGTTCGAATCCCTCCTACGACTAGTTCTACAACTAAGCATCTTTGGGCAAGACACTGAACCCCGCATGCCCCCCGGGCGCCGCACCGTGTGGCAGCCCACTGCTCCGAGTTCGTGTCTGATCGTATGGCTTAAATGCAGAGAAAAAATTTCCCCATGAGGGACTAATAAAGGTTAATTAATTTCTTTATTAGTTTTAAAAATGTATAATTTGACAGCCCTAATTGTTATATATTTTGTTTTTTAACAGGTTTTTCAAGGCAACTTCGATAACGACACCCACAGAAAGAATGTGATAGATCCTCCCATTTTTGCCAGATTCATCCGGATCCTTCCGTGGTCATGGTATGGGAGGATCACTTTGCGTGGAGAGTTACTGGGATGCACAGAGGAAGAGTAAACACCAGTTGCATTTTGTTTTTTATGTATTTTCTAAACCTCATGTTCCAATTTAATACAAACTGAGCTTAAAAATAAATTTATCATTGATTTTAGTGAATTTATATTTTTGTACATTTCTTTCTATAAGTTAATTTAAAGCATTGTCTCTGTGATCATGTTGTGTGTGTTTTTATTTTTACAGTTTATAGCTAGCCTGTGTAATATACATTGAGTATGTTTTACCTACACTTTAACTAAAGGACTAATGAACGTGTGACAGATACACTGTGTAGGTTTGGCATTGTCTCCAACACTGACATTGTGTAGACAAAAATGACGATATTGTATTATATGTAAAAGCAACATTAACTGCATGATATAAACATTATAGTAGAAAGTGGAGTGGGAGATGTTAAGGTTCAAATGAAAATGTATTTATTATTTATTTTTTTTTTTTTTTGTTGCAGAATTTTATATATGTTTTTTTCTGGCAATTTTACAAAGACATCTGGTTCCCTTTCATTGGTCACTTCGTGCCACATATGCCACATTCGTGCCACGAATTCTGAAGTCTAATCAAATCACGCAGTAACTCACTGACCAACTATAAAAGCGGGACCGTCAGCACAGCCGTCAGAACCATATCAGAACGACAGGAGGCCTACCCAGCCACCCCTAACCTGTCTTTCTTGCGGCATCACATGTGGCACTCCGTTCCCTTATTCAGGGAACTATGGTTTCACAAGAAACCTTTGGAGTTTTTGCACCATAGTGTAGTTACATTCAATAAAATTGTCAAACCACAATATTGAATGAATTAAAATGCATTAGAAGTGAACTACAAAGTGAACCAAAAATAAAATAAATATACAGACATAAAAACTTAGGTCGTTAAGCGGATTGTCACATTAATCTGTTACAACGAAAAGAAAAAAGGATAGACTTTTTTTTTCTCCTCGGTAATGTAAAATAAATGATTTGATTGTTTGTTGATTGTCTGTGTTTCATGATGTTTATTATGTGGTTTTTTTTACTATAAAAATCCTCAGGATAGAAGTCATCCTTTTTTTTATCTGGATAGAATGCTGATTGAATTGCTTTGAAAATGCCATGTGCATACATTTATATTTCCAATAAATGTGCTTGTAAAGTCATGTTAACACACAATAAGGGTTTATTGAAATAAATAAAAACATTTTGAAACCATGTGCTGATGTTTGTTTCTTGAATTGATATTTTATAGGTATTTAATTGAAAAGTGAACAAAAAGGAAAATGCCTGTAATAGGCTTCACTCAGCTGGGCGTGTCATTTCCTCCCTCACCAGTAACCAGAATTTAGTTTGTTATTAATAGTTTATTCAAAGGCGCAGTTTGACACAAAGTAGATTAGTTCAATTAACAAAGGTAGAATATCTTCAAGTTCCTAAATTAGTTACAGTTCTCCTATGCCCATGGTCCCTAACCCCCAGGCCGCCAGATTAGTGCTAAACGTGACGTGTTTTCTATAGTGTGATTTGCATTTTAACATTAGCCAACACTTTCAGCCGAGACTAATGTCAGATTTTGTGGACCCAGAAGTAAAGGTGACTGCAGTGGCTGGAGAGAATATATTACATCACAAAACTCCCCAATTGCCTTTGCCTCTGACTGCCCACTGCTCCTGCTATCCACAATAATGGCCACAGTAGAATCATTGGTTCTAAATTCAAGACTTTTGGAACAGGTTTACAGTGTTTTTTGTATCTTTAAGTATTCCCTTAATCCTTTGACCCGTTTTCAAAGTAAAAAAATATTTTTAGAATACTAAAAAAAATTCACTTTGTAACTTCTGCTGCTTGGCTTATTTGGTGTAATCATCATATAAAAAATCTAATGATTCAGTTTACATATATTTTTTTTATACACAATTTTTATTGCGCAAAAAATTAGAACGTATACATGTACAGGAAATATTACATGCCGTTTTGTTTTTTCCACCCAAAACAATCATCCAAAACAGTATTTTTTTTCAAACATTATCTCCCTGCAGCCCACCCACCCCCACCCCCCGCATTTGCCCCAATAGAAACAGTTGAATATCTAATTTAATTAAAACAATTTAAATAAATAAATACATTGTGAAAATTCAGCAATAATGCTAATGCTAAAGACAAGTAAAACATAAAATCAGCAAATACAAAATAAACATCAGTCATCACAGAAAGGTACACACTTGATAGAAAAAAGAAATGGGTTCAAGACTTTTTTTGAACAGAAAGAAATAGGAAAGACAACAAATCTTTTAACCAGGAGAATTGTGAACAAGGGCATGTTGATTTCCAGTGCAGCAGTATTCGCCTCCTCGCTATCAGTGAAGCAAAAGAGATGATCCTACAGTGATGTTTTCTGTACAGGCCCTGGACCCAGGGCACCCCAAATATTGCTATCATTGGGCATGGTTGTAGAGTGGCATTGAAAACTTTTGAAAGAGCATCAAAAAAGGAAGTACAGAATGAGACCAGTTTAGGGCAGGTAAAGAATGTATGAGTATGATCAGCTGGAGACAACATACATCTACTGCATCGATCATCCTCTGCTAAAGACAGTTTTCTTGAGCGCAGGACACCGAAGATTGAAGAAAACTCGATTTGATGATTTTGGAAGAGTCATAATATTATCTATAATGTCTTTCTCTGGCTGTTGGGGGAACGTGTTAATGTGTTTTTTTTAGCAAAATCTCGTAATTGGAAGTAGCGAAACAGATTTGATTCGGGTATATTGAATTTACTTTGCAAATCTGTAAATGAACCAAATATATGCTCAACAAACAAGTCCTGAAATTCCACCAGCCCCTTTTCCTTTAGCAGCGCGTAAGTGTGGTCCAAGGCAGAGGGGGCAAATAGGTGGTTACGATTAATGGGCATTAGACTTGATGATGCTTTTAACCCAAGAAGTTGACAACATTTTTTCCAGATTTTAAGTGAGGCAATCACAATTGGGGAGCTGGACTATTTGGAGGGGTTTCGTAAACCGTAATTAAAGACTAATGCCGGTAATGACGATGATGGCACGCAAGAGTCGGCTTCCATCACACACCAGTCAGTTTCGGGATCTCTACACCACATGTAAATTTTCTGGATATTGGCTGCCCAGTAGTAAGAAAGAAAATTTGGAACACTTAGTCCCCCATCTTGTTTGGTCCTTTGAAGGGTTGATTTGCGTTTTCGTGGAGATTAACCAGCCTATATGTATGAGGATATGAGGGAGTCAAGTATTATAAAAAAGGATTTGGGGAGAAATATGGGAACTGTCTGGAAAAGAAATAATAACCGTGGTGGGATATTCATTTTAATCGACTCAACCCTGCCCACTAATGATAATGGAAGGTTATTCCACCGCTGTAGATCCATTTTAATACGATCGACCAGTTTAGTAAAATTCTCGAGGTGCAGTGATTTGAATGAGCGTGAGATCTGAACCCCTAAATACCGGAGAGCATCTGATGGTATTTGCTTTGCCAGTTCATTTATGGGGAAGCACTCACTTTTAGGTTGATTTTATATCCAGATATGGAACTAAACCTGTCCAACAGTTGCATAATATTTTTGATACAGTTAAGTGGGTCTGAGACGTGAAGCAAAATGTTGTCTGCGTATAATGAAACGTGATGTTCTTTGCCTCTGTGAATACCTGTGAAGACCGATGATGTCTTCAAAGCTATTGAAGGAGAGATCTCTGAGTTTGTTTTCACGCTTGCACTGGGAGTGGAATACAGCAAGCAGATCCATGAAATAAAAACCAAAACCAAATTCCTGTAAGATCATAAACAGATAATCCAATTCCACTCGGTCAAAGGCCTTCTCCGCATCTAAGGAGATAACCAATTCAGCATCTGAGTACCGTGATGGAGTGAAGACTACATTCAGAAGTCTGCGAATTTAGATGGTAGTTGGCGACCCATTATGAAGCCGGTTTGATCTTCAGATATGACTGATGGGAGGTGAGTTTCCAATCGTTTACCCAGAATTTTAGCTAGCAACTTGATATCATTATCAATCTGGCTGACAGGTCTGTAATTTCCACAAATTAAGGGAACGTGAAGCTCTTTGATGTCGGAGCTGAGATGCTAAAAGACGACCGGTTCTGTCACCGTGTTTATAGTAGGTTGCTGTGAATTGTTTTTTTTTTAATAACAGTTCAGCTCTGTTGGTTGTCAATAGATCAAACTCTGTTTATAGTTTTATTCGCTGTTCTCTAAAAGCGGGATCTGGTGATTTAGCATTTGACCTATCCACTTCCAGGATTTTATTAAGAAGATCCTGCTGCTTTAGACTTCTAATTTTTAATCTATGTGCATTAATGGATATGATCCTTCCTCGAATAAAAGCTTTAAACGTTTACCATAAAAGTGTCGGCGATACGGATTCAGATCTATTGGTCTCCAAAAAAAAGTTAATGTTGTCCGAGATATAATCGCAAAAGGCCTCATCAGCCAGCAAACTGGTGTCGAGCTTCCAGCCTCCTGCGATTCCACGTGAGCTTTGGGGAAATGACAGTTCCAGAATGTTTGGGGCATGGTCAGATATTGTTATTGCGGAATACTCAGTGGCTTTAACTAGAGACAAAAAAACTTTATCTATAAAAAAGTAGTCAATTCAAGAATAGACATGGTGCACGCTCGAGAAAAAAGAGAATTCTTTTCCAACTGGATGGAGAAAGCGCCATGGGTCAACACATCCTAACTGGTCCATTATAGATGTGAGTGTCTTTGACATTGACGAGAGAGCAGAAGACCTGGGTTGTGAGCGGTCAAGGTCTGGGTCAATCGTGCAGTTCGTGTCTCCACCACAAATAAGATGATGGGTATCTAAATTTGGAAGGCGGGCACGATACAGCATCCCAAATCGAACGCCTCGCTTGTAAAAAATGGTTTTCGTCTCGTTAAAAGCCGCCCGTCACCGCGCAAGATCCACGCTGAAATCCACTCGTAGGTTGTTTCTCTCTGATTGGGATATGAGTGCGAGTGTCGCATTTTCTTTCTCAAAGTTGGCCATTTTTGATTGTAGCGCAGTAGCTTCTCTCTCGATCTGCGTGATGCGGTCTCTGTGCTCCGACAGGCCCGACTCCATCTCACTGATGGTCACGGCGTGCGATGACAGGGTAGCGCCGAGCGATTCTATGGACGCCCGAATAGGCTCCAGAGAGAAAAGTGTTACAAACTCACCCCTCATGTCTTTCTTAAATTTCTCCAGTTCTTTCTCCAGAGATTCAACTGTAAGCAGCAGTGAATCAGTCTCTGCGTCACGCTCGGGCCAAGCATGAGATGGTACTTTACCGATTCTTGCGGATTTTCTCATTTTTAAAACAAAAAAATATACTGACGACTGAAAGTGTGAAATAAGGCGTTCTGACAGGTATAATTTCTTACCAAAGTTATGTGTGTTTTTAAAGATGTTACATGAAATGACGTGGAGCGCTGACGCACACGTCTTTAGCACCGCATTACCAAACCAGAAGAAGTTTACATATTTTTAACACCATGCTACATGTTTATATTACAAAGATTATGTACGGGTCAAATTGACCGGTGTTAAATAAAAATACTTAAAAATGTTTTTTCACTTTGAAACTTCTCCTGCTTGTCTTAGTTATTGTAAAAAATGGTTCAGTGGACATGTTTGTAACACCCGCTACATGTTTTTGTTACAAAGATACTGTTTGGGTCAATTTGACCCTTCAGATAAATGGAAGCTAAAAAGAGTCAGAAAGGTCAAATACTATTTGTTTCTTTGCAACAATGAGACATAATGCACCGCTGTCTCACACTCACACACACGCAAACACTGTTAGGGGAACTTTTTGGTTTCTGACACTTTATGCATAACAAAAAGCCCCTGGGTCAAATGGACTAACAAACATTATTGATGTTCCTCTGAAACAAACATCATTGTAGGTTAAAGGATATCAGATGATAATGACTAATAAGCCATTTAATGGGATAAAATTTGTAATGATGGGATAAGAAAATCTGTGGACGAAAAATGCCATGAACGCTCGACCAGACACTGACATTTTGAGGTTTGTAGATGAAAACATGAATCCAGAAAAACTGGAACATCTACAATGGCACATGTAATAATGTGCCGGCAAAAGTGTACAGTAATCCCTCGTTTATCGCGGTAGATACGTTCCAAGACCAATCGCGATAGGTAAAAATACGCGAAGTAGAGGCACAACAATTACGTATTTATTTAACACTTATTCAGACTTTTAAAACACTTTTTCGCGTAGTATTCTTTGTTAAAGTAATGTTAACAAACATCTCACCGCCGCACGCGTGGTCCCTGCGGAGATAATTTTCTTAAAAATTAAAAAAAAAGTGTTTTTGAATGGGGGGATATGAAACGTGAGTGACGTGATGACGTTGACTGGTGACGTCAGACCGAAAGGACGAGCATCTCTTTGGTTTTCTTTTGTTTTATTTAAATGTTTTGTAACGCTCTCCATTGGGTTGCCCGGACGGGAAATAACACTGCCCATTAAAGGTTATGGTGAGCTTCCCATCCTCTGTATTTTTATTTTTGGCGAGACACACGTGGCCGGGCCGACGCGTTACATCGGGAAAAAATGAATCCGCGAATATACATAATATAGAAAAAATAATCTGCGACAGTCGAACCGCGAAGTAGCGAGGGATTGCTGTATTTCCAATAGGTTGTCCACTGTCTCATGATGTGTATCATTCCTTTAGGCCTAGATATGCTGACATCAGCCAGAAACGGTGTAGAGTGTTTTAGAATGTATGGATGCGTGATCCAGCAATTCTTCAAATCAATTTCTTACTCCAACCCTTCCTGTTACGGCACAAAACCCTGGTTGCCCAATAGGCTCTCAGTCTAGGGGGAAAAACCACCAAACGAAGGGCTTGGACCGAACATAGAGAGGAGGCGGCACACAGTTTGAAATAACAGGTTATTTTAATAACAAAACACGAATCAAACAAACAGAGGCAGCGAACTGAAGCGAGTAAACGCACAACAAAAGTGGCTAGTCGAGGAGCAGGCGGGGAAGCTAAACAAAACAACCCTAACTAAGCCTGTTCTCGATGAGTAGGAACTACCCCTGGCTACCGGAAAATAACATAAAAAGGTGAGTCTTCCGCTCAGCTGTCGAGTGAGAAAGCGGGCGCTGCCATGTTGGGACACCGGGACATAAACAGAAAACAGTAAAAGAAAAAGCACCACAGCGTAACACTTCCTTAGAAAAAAAGAATCATTCTCTTCACTAAAACTGATCTTGAAGAGCAGTTGTGTCAGGCAATTTTACACGTCACAAGCCAAAGTGATATAGAGCATATTTGATTCATGCTTTGCTTCATTTTCCTATGCAATAAAGAGCAAAAAATCAATATAAACTGCCGGTTTGACAGTTATGTTGACTGATCAAACCAAATAATACTGCATGATAGTTGAACGGCAGCTTTTCAAGGAACAAAGGAGTACAAAATAAAAAATAAATAAAATTCACACGGAGAGAAAAGCGAGAGAGACAGAGAGAGAGAGAGAGATTAACGCTTGATTTTGTCAAATATGAAATTTAATTGAATGTTCATAGTGCCATCTGCTGGCTTAAAGTAAAAAAGCAACTAAGTTGTATTCTATTTCGGGAAAGATGTTATTGGCGGGAACAGTTAATACT
>CM051502.1:7360416-7439332 GCA_028031935.1 Paedocypris micromegethes
TATATAACTTTAATTAAATTTTTGACTAACTTTTTGTATCTATTTTGTTCTGCCATTTTGAAACATCGAGGTGTTACTGTAGGTGTTACATTTCATTTCTATATAAGAAAATGACAGAAAGTTATAGTAAATAAAGAGCTGCTTGTTTTTTCACATTTCTTTTGCCTAAATTCAGTAGGAGTAAAATACTTCAGTTCAATATTTTGTATTTTGTGTGATCATTATATTAAATCATAATTATATTGCAAGAAATTAAAATGCATATCTTTAGGCAGAAGTGCTTAATGTACTGCAGTAGGTTCAATTTAATTAAGAAGTGTCATACTGTAATAACACAGCAAACACGTCGTCCACTCAAGGTGCTTCAAATACTAAAGATTAGGGGTAGGCTCAGGGTTATGTAATGCAAAGTGAATGTAACGCCTTAACATTTTCTGTTTGTTAGATATTTTTAATATTTAATAACTTAAATCTTATTTATAATAACTTCAAATCTTATAACTGAATATAATATTAATCTTAAGTAAACGCAGCACAGCCAGACGCCCACAATTTTTGCACAAGATATTCTGATCCTTACGTAAATCTGAATTTCGGTAATCGCCACGTCTGCCACCAGTCTGTAGTCTTATCGAAAGCGAGGACAGGCTGAGCTTGAAGCTAAAATCTGTGTTAAAGGTTAAGAAACTTTTAACTAAGAAATCCTGACATTTGTTTGATTATTTATGTTACATGTATTAATACTTTCTTGTTCTAATCCTAGTAATTTAATTAACACCAATAACCAAACAATCAAATGAAAAAAAGTGATAATTCTTCTAAAAGATTTACTTAGTGTGCTTTGAGACAGTTAAAACTGTGAAAAGCTTCTTAAAATAACTCAGAACTCAAACTCAGAACTAATATTAATTTATGATTGACCAAAAATAATATTTAGGCAATAAAACTTATAAGTAGTGTTTACAGTAATAAAGTTATTCTCATTCTCTCTAAGTCTCTTTGAAAGTCACGTGCACAAACTGCCTTTTTTCACCTTAGGAATATCTCTATATATCAATATACACATGCTCTCCCGACCGGATGTGAAAAAACTGATACATGCGTTTATGACATCACGGTTAGATTACTGTAATGGTCTTCTGGGAGGTTCTCCTGCTAAACTAATAGATAAACTTCAGTTGGTTCAGAATGCAGCTGCTAGATTACTAACCAGAACAAAAAAATTTAGCCATATTAGTCCAGTGTTAATGTTGCTACACTGGTTACCTGTTAAATATCACATCCAGTTTAAAATTCTCTTAATCACTTATAAAGCACTAAACGGTTTAGCTCCTCTATATCTCAGTGAGCTCATCACTTACTACAAGCCTACACGACTGCTGCGCTCTCAAAACTCCGGCCAGCTTATAATACCGCGAATCTCTAAAATCTACCAGGGAGGAAGATCCTTTTCATACTTGGCACCCAAGCTATGGAATGCTCTGCCTAGTCCAATTCGAGACTCAGAATCAGTGAGTCAATTTAAGTCTAGACTGAAGACGCATCTCTACAACGAAGAGCTGTTATAATAACTTACAGAAAATATTAATATATCGTATAGAAAGGCTGCCTAGTTAGTGCTCGGAATTACACCTGCACCTTCAGAAAATTGTCAAAATCTATAGTACTTGAAGTTATTCTAATTGCCTTGTATTATTATTTTATTTATTTATTTATTTTTTTTCCTCCTCTCCTGAGCGCCAAGTGTCGTACGACCGGAATCTCCTAGGAGCTTCGGGATCATCGGTGGTGCTTCCTGGACCTCTGTGGACCTGATGACGCTATTGGCGTGGAGAAGTGGAGCCGCCTCTTTCCTCACTGAGGAGGGAAACATCGTTCCAGAATCATCATTAAAAATGACGCAGAACAACCAACGCACTGATTGTGTAGTGTTAGAATGCCGGAGGAGACTGGCACCAGTGAGCCGGGTTCTTCCCCAGGGTTTTTCCTCGTTAAAGAGGTTTTTTTACCTGGCCACTGTTGCGTATGTGCTTGCTCGCTGGTCTTTGTCTTGTCATAACCACAGCCACTTAGTTAACACCAACAATCCAGACGACAAATTGAATAAAAAGCAACATTTCCCTTACATATTTACATGTGCGCTTTGAGACAGTTAAAACTTTTTTTAAAAAAAAATTACAAGTCTCTAAAATTACAACTTATTTTTAACAATCCCTACAGTGGGTTTTATTACTGTGATTTAATGAAACTGACCCATTGCCAGTTGATAGTATTAAGCTATAATTTCTTTTTGTTAGTTTAGTGTGTGTGTGTCGAGAGAGAGAGAGGTTGAGCAAGAGCGGAAAGAGCAACGACGGCGCATCTCACGCCGGAGAAGACGACGCCGCATCCCCACAGGATGAGTCAACGCCGCATCCGACTGCCAGAGGAGTGTCGATACCGTCGGGATGGAGATAACATCGCATGGAGGAGTGTTCTACCACAGAGGATTGGGGATGACGTCGTTTGGAGGAGTGACAATTTACAACGACGGCGACGACGTTGTTTCATGTAATATGAAGGGGAAGAGCCGCCACAGTTTTTGCCCCACAGGACACAATGTCCGTCTTCATCTTCACCAATGACTTTGTATTGTTAGCATGCCAGAAAGTCGGGTTCTCTAAGTTTTTTCCTCTCACCCCGCCAGAGAGGTTTTGTTTTCCTAGGCACTGTCGCGATCTAGCTTGCTCTTCTGGTCATAGCTCATAGTCTGAACAACAATGGACAATGGACTGTTTCCCTAATTTTGAACATAAATAAATGATGGACATTTTTCTTTTTAAAGAGTGTTTTTTTCCCTTATTTGCATTGGTATCAAACTAAGAAAAGCGCTATATAAATAAACTTGAACTTATAATAAGGTAAAGTAAAGGAAGAGTCAATATGGCAAGCCGAATCAAAATTGTGCTCTGCTTTTAACCAGTGAAGTGCACTCCACTGCTTTTAACCAGTGAAGTCCTTTCTATCCAGTGCACATACACACAGTGAAGTGAACACACAAACCTAGAGCAGCCCAAGCTGTGGCGTCTAGGGGCCATGGTTGGGTTCAGTGTCTTACCCAAGGACACTTAGTTTCAGAATCAGCTGTAGAGGTATTCAAACCTGCAACTTCTCAAGTTCAAAAGTTCAAGTTTATTTATATTGCGCTTTCCTTAGTCCGACACCACAAAGATGCTATCTTGGACTCAAGTCCAAGTCCCCTACCACTGGACCACAACTCCCATTGACCGGGAATGGACAGGATGACCTGCTCCAGGGTGAAGACAGTGATTAGTCCCTTGTTAAATGTGATGTGGTAGCTGAAACGACTGAGTTGAGCCAATAATGGTGATGGCCCCTGACAAGTAAGGACGATGTTGTTCAAGTTCAGTGCATTTGTTGGGCGCTTTTCACAGTTAAAACTGTTTCAAAGCGCTTGTGTGAGAATGTAAAAAAGATTGATGAATTTTATTAATTTGGTCGTTGGTGTTAAGCTGATGGCTATGACTATGACCAGTGAGCAAGCATAAATGTGACAGTGGCTAGGAAAAAAAAAACACTGAGGAGAACCTGGATCACTGGTGCCAGTCTCCTCTGGCATTCTAACACTAAAAAGTCGTTGGTTGTGCCGCGCCATTTTGATTATGGTTCCGGAAGAAGTGTCCCTCCTGGGTGGCGAAAGAGGCGGCTCATCATATCCGTCTGGTGGCACCGCCACTCCTCCAGGCGGTCGTATGGCACTCAGCGCTCAGGAGAGGAGTGAAACATAGTAAAATCAAAGCATTAGTATAACATGAAGTGCAATACTTTTTATTTTGAGAGTCTTGTGAGGTGCAGGTGTGATTCAGTTCCGAGCAACTAGACTATTATACGATTACCGTATTTTTGCCATATAAGAAGCACTGGCATATAAGACGCACCCAATTTTAAAGGAGGAAAATCTAGAAAAAAAAAAGATCTCTGCATTTGCCGTATAAGACGCACCAACTTTTCCCCCTCAGTTTTGGGGAAGAAAAAGTATATGGCGAAAAATACGGTATATTCATTTATTCCAAATATTATTACTACAGGTCAATATATGCTTTGTTGAAGAGACGTGTCTTCGCTATAGACTTAAATTGACTCACTGATTCTGAGTCTTGAATTGTGCTAGGCAGAGCATTCCATAGTTTAGGTGCTAAGTATGCTTTTGCTCCCTTATAGATTTTGGAGATTCGCGATATTATGAGCTGGCCGGAGTTTTGTGAAGGCAGCAGTCGTGTAGGCTCGTAGTGATGAGCTCACTAAGATCAAGAGGACCTAAACATTGTTGTCATTGGAGCTAGCTACTAGGGGCAGCACGGGTTGTCTGGCAATTGAAATCTGTAATGAATCTATAAAAAATGGGCAGGCTTCAATAGTGATACAGGGAATGTGGAGCGATGCAGTATTATGTTGGTAACTGGAGTCGGTAGGTGACTCTATTTATCTGTCGGACAATCTTGAATGTACCGTGGACTCTAAAACACATTGGAAGGGGGGCAGGCCGGTAGTAACCCGTTGACAGGTTCCGGCTGACCTCCTAAATCTCACACATTAGCGAAGAAAGCCTTCCATTCTTAGGAGTTAATTGGGTCCGTTATGCAAAAACGTGTCCTCCAACCTTACTGTGAAACATGGTGGAAAAGACCTTTTTCAATCTTCCATTGCCATATGTAGTCCTTTCAAAGGTATCAATTTACAGGCTTTTGAGAACCTATCTCCACTACTTAGATGCAAACTACTTTTTTAAGGGGGGGGGGGGGGGCAGACTAAACTCAATTTCTTCTCAACCTTTAGAAAGCATGTTGGAACTATTAGCTGCTCAAGATTAAAGTCCGTCACATCAGTTGCTTCAGAAATGTCTTTTATCCACACCGGATGCTGGTCCTTCCATTTCTGTCAACTATAAAGTCAGCCGATTCCAGTTAATCATATCACATTTAGACACGATCATTTAACACTTATTGTACACTTATTGTACCATTTGCACATTTCTGTACCATTTGCACATTCTTGTACATTTTTGTAAAATTGTTGTTACATGTCAAATTGTTGTTTATATGTGTACACTGTTTACTTGTGTGTTTTTTTTTTGTGTGTTTAAACTATCATCCATCCTGGACCTGGAATCTCACCCACTTGGGGACTCACTGTCTGCTCTGGAGAGCAGCTTCAGTGGCAGACTGATTCACCCCCGCTGTGTGAAGGAGAGATATCGCAGATCTTTCCTACCTGCTGCGATTAGACTCTACAATTTGAACTTAAATTTAAACTGGTGACTGGAACTATGCTTAAGACGGGCAGCGCTACTTGTTCATTATGGTCTGTGTTTGTTGGTTCATTATGATGTGTGCAGTGCATTATGGTGATGTTTGTTTATTTATTTGGATTTGTTGTTGCTGTTGTGACGTGAAATTTCCCCGCTGTGGGACTAATAAAGGATTTTTCAATTCAATTCAATTTCTAAGTAAGGGAAAATTGCAATTTTGACTTTGACTTTGATCATTTTGGTCCAATAGCTGGCTGGTCCAAATATGCTGACATATGTTTTCAGTGAGAATAAGATGAGACAGGCTTCGTCCGACAATGATTTTTATTTTAAAAACACAATGAAAATATACTGTATCTTATAAACATGCAATTTTACTACTACACAATTACAACACAATTCTCAGCGTTTCAATATTTTTAAAAACTTTCCAGTGTGCTTGGCATGTTCTGTTGACAAAACAAAAGCATTTTTACTGTTAATGATAATACATGCAAACTCTTCTTAATTTCTACTGATGAGGTTCTACATTTCTATCACTAGTTACACTAAACCATTTCATTGACTTTCAATTCAAACCACGTAGAGTTCACTGACTAAACAGTGTGCAACTATATTCAGAGACTGTGCTGCTGACCAGTGTTAATTTCGTTGACAAAATATTTTTGTCATTGTCTTTGTCGACGAACACTTTTTCCCTGAAGAAAACAAAACGAGAACTATGTAAAAACTCCCACTCAGGAACAAAAACTTTAACAAAATTTATTGACACTTTCATCAAGGAATAAAAACTAAACAAAATCATCCAATCAACCAATCATAATCCGAGCTTGTGGAGAAAGGCGGGTGGAAACGCAAAGAGGACCAATCAGGACACTGAGCCTTTCAGCGGGTCACGAGTTACACACGCTAGCTTCAATAATGTCTACTCCCGGCAGGATAAAGCAGTCAGATATATGGATTCATTTTACATGCAACGCAACCTTAAAAAAACTTAAAACTTAAAAAAAATCTGTACGGCGTGTGGATCTGCAGATGAAACTTCTTTTTTTTCTTTCACCGTGCCACCATTTGTTACTTATAAACATGATATAATTTTAATGTATTTTATTTTACTGTATTTAATTTCCTTTTTGTTGAGGTTTCATTTATGAGAATACATTTATTTGGATTGAAAGAAAAGTTCATAAAAATAAGTTCAAGAAAAATAAATGTTTTTCCAAAGAAGTAAGATATTTGTATATTCATATGTTCATAGTTAACTACGTGTTCAAATTTCTAGACATCTAGTAAACATTTAGAATATATCGCACCTATATTTTCTTTGATTAAATCTGTACTGTAATTTAGTCAACTAAAATTAGACTAAAACTAAAAAAATTTAAGATTAAGGACTAAAACACTATGTCTATGACACTTTGACTATTAAGTCAAAACACTATGACTAACACGTAAAAATTAGTCAAAATTAATGCTGCTGCTGACCCGACCAAGAGGTCAATAGCACATGTCTTTATACAGTATACACGCAAAATTGTACAGCTGTACGCAAATATAATAAACAAATTAAACACAAAACCATTATTTGTTCACAATATTGAAGATGTGGACCATACTACACATACTATCTTACTATCAAACTACCTGCCTATACATACTATCTTATTCATTGATGCCAATAAGAGTGAACTATACTATACTGTATAATGGCACTGAAAGAAGTACTATGCCAAACCAGCAGGGGGAGGTTTATCGGATCACAGCCAATAACATTCTCTGGTTCGGTGATTTCTTACTTTTTGGCGGCCATAACTGGCGTAGTCTAGGACAAATGTGCCAATAGGTTAGCTTCACTGTATGCTATTATTCACAATCTCACTTCTTGTTCTTGTTCACAGTTTGTCGGTTCATAGTACAGTATGCTCTTCTTGACCCCTTTTTTTAACTTACCGTTTTTTTAGCGACTTTGCGTTGGTCTTGAACTAAGAAAAGCGCTATATAAATAAACTTGAACTTGAATTTTTTGGATCCGGAAGCCCTAAAGGACAGTTTTTTCTAATGTGTTGCCTGTAAACCCCTGGTAAAACTTCCTGGTGTCTTTGGAAAAGTTTGCTCTTATTTAATGAAACTACGTTCATCTCCTGCAAATGGATACCCCATGTTTCCTTTCCAAGAAATAGCAGCAGATGTTGCTGGTTCCTTGAGTGTATTGGTAAATTTGGTTTTGTTGTCAAGCTTGTACGTCAAACGGATGTACCTTTTTGAAAAAATGTAAATGTTCTTTATCCCATGCAACTCTCAAAGTTCTTTTTCAACTCTCAAGACAGTTTGATGACACTGTACAGGCAAAGATGTATATTTGTGCCTGCCGACGTCTTGATTAATGCATAGTCTACATTTACTGTACCATATTTACAAACCCCACGGATATTTCAGGCACAAAATGTAAAAAAAATTATATGTTTTTTTTATTAACATTTAATAAAATTCAATTACGTTAATATTCTCTTAATAATATCTTTTTGTCTTTATTTAATCAGCCTAACTTGTAACTCGTATCATTTTTAAATTTTTTATTTGAATAATAGATATCAAAAAGCCGATTCTAGTGGTCAGGACTTCATATCCCAAGATCCTTTGCTCTGCAGTCAGACTCCGCACAAGCGTTTTCAAGTGTTTCAAGCGCAGACCTGTTTCAAGCTATCTGACGTGAAGAGGAATTATTTTTTGCCATAGCTTTTTAATAGCATATTTATAACAAATACTTAAAAATATATTTATATAACATTTTATAAAACTTTCAACTGTTTCAACTCTTTCTGCGTTGACACATGGGACTCGTTTGTAGCCGGTTGCGCTAAGCCAAGCTAAACGGTCGTGGTTTGTAATCTCCGTTTGTTGTAATAAAAAAATATTGTACTGTATTTAGTTTAGTCGTTCCTCTTCCAGTGTTTTATGTCTCCGTTAAGTGTCGATGCGTTCCTAATGTTTCTTTCTGCATAAAGACAGCGTGTTTCCACTTATTTGTGATTGTTCCTGACTTGAAATACGGAAAAATCGGGGCTTATATTCACACGCATACTTGATATCGGTCCCTCCAAGTTTTTGAGCGTCGAAAAATTGAAAAAAGTTTATATTCACGTAAATATGGTATCTAAACACGGAAAAGGAAACATCAAGGACCATCATACGTAGGTTAGGGACTCTCCTTGGTTCTCCTGGGAAGATTGAATTGTCATTACCCTTTTAAATTAAATCCTAAAATCCTGTAATTTCCAGAGTGGAATAGTCATATGAGAATATGTTCCCTCAGATTCAGCAAGTGTTCCGGACTGGAAAACCTATGCCCACTCAGGAACCAGTAACTATCTTACTGTGTTTCCGCAGGAGATATTGTCTCTTGGGTTACCACCTCCACCTCCGCTCAGACAGGGTCTGGTCTTTGTTCCAAATAAAGGTTCGCCCACTGCTGCCAGAGACAACTTATCAGGGAGTGTTCAGTCAGCTTTGTTATCTGTTATTTAATGACTATGTTATCTTAACTTGTTTTAAGACAAGTCCTAGGAGAAGACAACTGAGGAATATTGTTGGTATATTTAGATTCCAGCTTGCTTGTTAGTACGTGATCAAATGGCTTGTCCACTTGTAGACAGTAGAATTTAGATTGAGATGCAGGAGTTGTGGCGTCTTGTATAAGGACCACCTGCCTCACTACATCAACGAAATGTCAAGAGCAGGGGTGGGCAATTGTTTTTTCCTACGGGCCACATGAGAAACAAAACATATCTTGAAAATATCCTCACTTAAGTGCAAGCTTCACTTTGGTCCGGGTTACATAAAGACACAGTAATTTGACTTCGGATAAGCACACGCTGCTGGGATGAGGTGCGCGCGCACACACACAGTACAGTACTGCGAGTAGTGTGAAGACTCTTTCAAGGAATTTTTTGCGCAGAAATCAACCCATTTGTGCAATCGCTGTATGCTGTACTTCCCTATGTTTCCCAAGGAAGCGAGGAGAAAAGCCAAAAGTACAAAAATTACTGAAAATGTGCAGAAATATTTTAAACAAGTTTTAAAAATAAAATAACTATTGAGCTAAATTAGAAATTATAGAGAAGCGCAATCGTGGCATTTGTTTGACTGATCTCAGCGAAAGATCGGCGCTGCGTGCTATTTCACGGCTCTGGGCGAAGACTGGAGATGGAGAGATGTGCGCCTGAGGTGTGCACGTGCATAACTCAGTGTAAAAATAAATGTTAGAAATACACTAGTGCAATTCTTTTATGTGCATTTTGTGTGAATGGCTTTGTAAAATGTTTTCAACAAAAGAAAAAATAATAAACTTTTTACCGGATTTACATTGAAATAATATCTGACTTTCTATATTTTTTCAAGTTAGGTGAGCTGGGTTAAAACGTTTAACGGGCCACGTGTGGCCCCTGGGCCTTAGTTTTTTCCCCAGGTCTGGTCAAGAGAGAGACAGATAAGGAATGCCTCAGTTACTCGAGGTATCTGTGTTTCTTGATTGAGATTTTACCTGATGAAAACGGTCTAAATTAGACTGGCTATTCCCTGCCTCTTAAATGGGCCATCTGGGATGGGGCAGTTAAATTTCTCACTGTCCTTTCCAAAAATGAAGAAAAAAGACCTGAAGCTGATTGGGTTTCCTGGGTGAACCCCTAGTGTCACTACATCCAAACAACATCCTGTTCCTTCCATCAGGAAACAGAGGTTACGCAAGTTACTGAGATGTTTTCCAGATGAGGAAGCTTCTTATGTACCAGATATTTTTCTCCTCATGCAGAACACACAAAATACATCAGAGAATATTTTGGGAACATCTCTCTCTCTCTCACACACACACACACACACACACACACACACACACACACACACACACACACACTTTCTCTTTTTATATTCAAGCATATATCACATTCAAATTATAATTGTCATATACACAATATACATGGAACAACATGCAATGACATGTATTTTATAATTGCGAAGCATTAAAACATGAGGTGGGGGGGAGGGGTACATGCGAGAAAGAGGTCTTTTATTTTATTAAAAGAGGTCAAAAAAAGCAATGAAATACAAAATAAATAGATTCGGATAAAAATATGAATACAAACAAGGAAAAAACGATGAAGATGAAATAAGATAAAATTACAAAAAAATGAAAATACGAAAAGTAGAGGACCTACCTGCAAGGTCACATTTACATTCTTTTTTACGGAGCGGACAAATATTTGTAGTGACGTGTTTAAATGTTAAGGTGATCTGCGCTAGTGGTTTGCAAGGTTCTGCCTGGAAAAAAGGAGGGTGTCTAGACATTTCTGGTCTGTGTGAAGTAGTTTTTTTTTATTGTGAGTGTTTCCATGACAGGACTAGGTGAACATTTCATTTATGTCTCACATTATTGAGATTAACACCGATTAGCTAATGCTTACATAAACAGACTCACTTAATAGAGATGTTAGAAATGATTAAATTCAGGAAAAAAACAGCCTGTTGTCTTTGGACTAATAATTACTAAAACTGTAATAGTGTAACTACATTAACTGTATTACACTGTTTGCAACCATCTTTTAAAGAATGAATTCAATCATTTGGAAAATTATTACAAATTCAAGTTTATTTATACAGTATAGCGCCTTTCTTAGTTCAAGACCAACGCAAAGTCACTATGTGAATTAGGGAAAAATAGGGAATATTCTTAAAAGAATAAAAATGTCCATTATTTATCTGTGTTCAAAAATTAGGGAAAAAGTGATAAAAAAAAAAATGAGGGCGTTAAATAAACATTCTGAATTTCTGATGAGTGAGGCGACATTCAACCATTGTCCATTGTTGTTCAGGGCTACGATTTGAACGTGATGCTGTCATCTTGTGTAATATTCAAATAATTTCTTACCTTCTATATTTTGGACCATATTTTAATATATTGTAGTTATTTATATTGGTTATTCAGTGTGTATATTTTACCGTTATCTCGGAGTAGCAACACTAAAACTAATGTGTAATGGGGTAAAAGAATTTCGATTTTTGTGAACTGTAGAAATTTGAGTCCTGCTGTGTTGTTTTTTTGTTTGATACCAAAATGTTTTACGAGCCTGTGCGTTTTGTGAGTGTATACTTGGGTTTAGTCTTACATCATTTTTGACCGAGACACACTTTATAACTGATGAACAGAGTGGACATTTAACATTTTTTGGTCTCTCTACCCGGTAATTTTCTCATTTCCTCTGAGTGAGGTCATACAGTTTACCTTCACAAGTTTTACCTCACGAAACCATTTGTTGCATACCCATGGAGAAAGAGAGACATAAAAGGAGAGAAAGCTTTATTGTCCAGTAGCCAACAAGTTATATTAGCATCCTGGGAGAGCTATGCTAGGTACATCCAAACCAAACTCTTTGTGTTTAGCAGAGCATAACACAAAGCATAAAACACTAGTATCGGTGGGCAGGACCTCGACGTTATTTAACTCTTCACGCATTGACTTTGAATACTTGCAAGTAATAAGTTCCATGAAGTAACTCCATCTCCGAGCTTGAAACCCCTTAGCAATGGACTGGTGCAGCTGGCTCATTATACAAGTGTGATGAAAGGGCTTTCACATAAAGACACACAGTCTCCAAAGGCGACCCCCTCACAGCCTCTCCTTGTTTCCCACTGCCCACCCTCCACACTGTACATGTGGAAATTATTTGCATGAAGCAATCCAGCACTCTTGGTTAGATTGGAAAAGGACCCGGGGAGAAGAGGCAGCTGTAGGCAAAGTCAAGCCAACGCTGATTTAAACCAGCTACTTCATTCACTCGTCCCTCAGCTACTTGACAACAAAGAAAAGCAACGTGTGAGACATGTACGAGCCGTGTCAGCTTGGTGTGTCCTAGTGTGCTTTGTGGGAAGAAAGTGGGTTACCCAAAGTAATGAATCAAGTACAACTGAGTCCTTATGTTCCTCTTTGATGGATGGATGGATGAATGGATAGACAGACAGAAAATCAACAAGGTATATAGATAAATAGAAAGACAGACAGATAGTTAGATAGATAGATAAATAGATAGATAGATAGATAGATAGATAGATAGATAGATAGATAGATAGATAGATAGATAGATAGATAGATAGATAGATAGATAGATATATGGATGGATGGATGAATGGATGGATGGATGGATGGGTTGATGGGTGGGTGGATGGATGTAGATAGATATATGGATGGATAGACAGACAGACAGACAGTTTGTCTATATATATATATATATATATACTGTATATATAATATATTTTTATATTTTTATATTTTATTATATATATTTTTTTTTGTAATGATATATACATTTGTAAATGTATCGTATGATCATATATTATATATATATATATATATATATATATATCTATAGATAGATAGATATAGATATAGATATAGATATAGATATATAGACAGACAGACAGATAGATAGTAACTTTTACCTAAAGCTCAAATCAAATGTCCTGGGTGTCCTGGGTGTCCTCACACCTCTTGGCAATTGTGTCTTGAAAAATGTCCTGCCAAGGTGTCACAGCTGTGGTTCTTCGTACAGCACCAAATCTAGGACCCACACTTACGCTGGTAACGGTATCTCCTTGAGCTTTTAGGATGGACTCATGCGTTTCAGGTTCAAATGTGGATGACTGAATAGTAATGGTCTAATACACTGTTGTGTAAACCCATTTTATGGCTGAAAAATTATCGTTTGTGTTGATATTATTGATGTTGAGTGATTTATGCTTTTGAAGATGTAATTTAGTTTTGAGGAAAAGTATCCACTATCACTATTAAACCGTAATGAGTTGCAGCAAATGTTACACTGCTGCTATGGAAAAGTTTTATGCCCAGTGCTCAATAAAAATTAGATTACTTTTTGTGGAAGTACACATTTTGGACTGCCTTGTACTTTTAAAGGAAGATAAAAAAATGCTTTCATTTTCCCAGGGAAGTTTGCAAGTATTCAATGTCTCAGTTTGTAGTTCTCTCTATAATTACCCGGCTACTAAAGTAGAGAACATGATTGAGTTAATAATGACACACAACCTAGGGCAACTTGACTTCAAAAGAACTTTATTCCAATGCAAAGGAAAGAAAAAAACGATGGTTTACCTCTTCAGTGTGTAATTATAGTTCACAGTCACATATGTTTGCATGCACCAATATGCAAAACCCAATTTAATCTCTACTAAATATAAAGAAACAAGTAGTCTAGCTTCAAATGGAGTGTGTGTGTTTGCGTTGCAATGACAAAATGTTTCCCGAGTGTCTCCTTAAATCACTTAATCTATTCTAAACATCTGTACTGTTTAGAATAGCTTAAGGTAATTGTTCGCTCGAGTATAAAAGCTTGCACTGTGATATCCATTTGCAAATGTATTGAACTTCATTCATGGGTTCTTTCCCAAAAGACAACAGTTTACCGTTAAAACAGAGGACATCTGTTTTAGATACTAAATAAAATCAGCGGAGAACACTTTATTGGGATTTAAATGTAGTGGATGGGCTTCCTTTTAAGTGTCATTACCGATCCAAAATGTTCCTTTGTGCAGCTAAGCAGATGCACACAACCTACTATTAGAAAAAGTGGTAACCCACATATGTACAGAAAACAAATAACTGTGACACAATAACATGTTTTAGTTAGATTTTCAAGGCAGTCTGCTAGCAAAATGAGGTTCTGCTGTTGCACTTGTGCTTTTGGAATGATCAGGAAGGAGATTTTGTCATTGTGTGCCATTGGGGAAGGGAAGGTAGCATTCCAGATTGTTCATGAAGATGGCGGATTGTGCTTGGTTCGAACTTTTATTTTGACACAGAGTCGATCATTGTTTTGAAAATCTCCCGTTTGTGTTACTTCCGGGTTCGCGTGGTGATCGTTTGTTTGTGTTTCCTGTCCAGCTGTTTTCTGTTTACTTCTTGGTTCCTTGGTTATTAGTTTCAGCTGTATTCAGTTAGGTAATTATGTCTTGTATTTATACCCCGTTTTGTTCACTTGTTGTTTTGCCAGATTGTCAGATGTGTTTCCTGCCATCTAGCTGTTACTTAAGTCTTGCCTTGCCTTGCCTTGCCTTGCCTTGTTCCTGTTCTAATTATCTAGTCTTGCCCGTGTGTTGGCCATTTTGCCACGCTTGCTCCTGCTGTTTGTGCACCAACATCTGCCTGCTTGACCATGTTTTCTGGGATTAAGCACCTTTTTTGAGCGTTATTCCTGGGTGTGATCTTCTGTGCGTCCGTGGTGTGCACGTGGGTCCTTCACCCAGCCTTGTGTCAGTCATTCAGCAGAGAGATGACCGCTTTTTTCTTTATTTAACAAACCTAACTTAAGGTGCTGGTGGCATGGGGAAAAAACCTGTTGAAAAAGATGACATCTATCTGACAGCTTGGGAAAGTGGCTTCTTCTAGAAGCTTCCGGATCATATTTTCTGTGATGTCACTCATCTGTACCTTTCTGAAGACCTGGTGCCGCTGTGTCTACATGATTGGATAGAGCCACCACCATAGTGAAGACACACAAACCCAAGCCGTGGCGCCCAGGGGCCATGTGAGGTTCAGTGTCTTGCCCAAGCACACTTAGTTGCAGAACCAGCCATACGGGGATCCAAATCTGCATCCACTCGGACTCAAGTCCAAGTCCCCTACCACTGGACCACAAGTCCCACTGTAGACCAGTTATAAAGACCAACAAAGCTACACTGCTTACAGTACAGTATACTCTTAAAAGTACAGTACAGCCACTAGGTTTCAAGACTATGAAGTGTGGGTTTTAAAGCATGTAACTATACTATACTATACTATATGCACTGTACTATAGACCTGAACGAAGCATACTGTACTACAACCTCTTAATCCTTCCGCAACACAGACACATAGGGTCGAGCATGTCAGTGCAAAGTCCTTTCTTTTGGTCTGGCTCTGCCATTTTGTACATACATTTTTAGCAGTGTTACGTTCATGGACTGGTACACGGACTACCTTTCCAATGAGCCTTTGTTCCAGTCCAGTATTGTGTAATCATCAGTTTGATTGTCGCCACCTGGTCCTCATCTGTTTGTGTATTTAGGTCTTCACCTAAGTTTCTTTGTGAGTACCTGTCTGTATTTTGTCATTAAAGTCACATTTTTCGTCAACCACGGACTCCGGTGTGCCTGCATCACGTTGTAACAAGTAGAGTCTCCCATAAGATCACAGAGAAGTATTTCACAGTAAAATCACAGTAATTTATCGTGACTAGCTTTTTCTAGCCCAGTCCACATGCAGGTTTTTCAATCACAAAGACACCTAGACCAGTTAGTGTACACTAGCCCCAGTCCAGCGTATCTGCTTGGTATAGTCAGGGTATTGACCTGTACTCTATGCTGACCCAACTTTCTCGCTCACGAACCAAAGAAATGTTGAAGTGTTTGTGATAGTTCCACTCTTTCTCAGGCCTCAAAAGGCAAATTGACTAGCTTGTAGTTGTGGATTTGGGACAAACACATGTTTGCAAACTTAAATCATCAAATTGGGTTCTGCTCTCGCCTTGCGCACTCCACACATTTGGCTGTGGAGGTTAGTGAGTATCCTTGCACTAACCTTGACAGAGGCATAATGGCATACATTTTTTAGCCTGCCCCAACACTAACGTCACTAACATCAGGCTTTTTACCCCACTAGTCTGATGGCACAGATGTTGTACAAGATCTAATAGGTGTCATGGTCAGATCTCTGGAACCTTCAAATTTATTCCCAATTTCACATGGCGGCTTTGCGTTGGTCTGGGACTGAGAAAAACTTGAACTTGAACTTTGTCTTTAGAAAATATAATACAATAGGACAACTTGCCACCGGCAGCTAGTGGATAGTGTTGTCCAGGCCAGAATTGTAGCCAGAGAAACAAAAGCCTACTGAGTTGCACCATCAGATTTGGGTCTTATCTTTCTTGCAAGATAGATTAGGCATAGGCCTGTCCCCGAAGCACTTTAAAAATTTCAATTCAAATATTCTTTCAGTGTGAAGCCAAAGCCCGAGTAAAATGGTCCAGCGTTAGGGAGTTGGACCTGCCACTAGGCAATGCAGAATCAATTCCAAAGGTTGAGATTATGTTCTGTCCATTTTGCAAAAATGTGTGACATTTACTTGTACTTCTATTCATATGTTTAAGTTTATTATAAAGTATAAACTTTTCAGAGCCACAAATTTTCTCCCAGCAGCATTTTGAAATGACTATGCCATGACTATGGCTATGGCCAGTGAGCAAGCACATTTCAATGAACTGAATCTGTTTTCAGTTTGGCATATTCTGTGCGGTGATTTGGCATGTTATCAGACGGTGTTCTCATGCTTTGAAAGGCTTCTTCTGCTTAAGAGAACCCAGAAGAGCACTGGTGAGTGTAGTGTTTATCATTATTCATTTTCTTTTTTGCATGTTTGTAAAACGTTTTCAACAAAAGAAGCATTTACTCAATGAGTTGAAGATGATGTGCTTTTAAAAAAAAAACTAATTTATATGAAATGTATCTTACAGCATTAAACAATTTTTTGAAAAATGACTTCTGCAATTGTCAAAAAGTCAGGGAATCCAATTGTCGGTGAGCAGTACCTTACAATCTGTGCTCTTCATTTTCAAGATTAGCAAGATTATGCTAAAATGCTAAAAATCGTGTTGAGATTGTATGTATTTATCAGAAACAGAATTCCAAAAGCCAGTCATGTAGGGTAACTGACTGTCAAAGTTACAACCTGAAAAATTGAAAACTGTATTGGAATGGTCACAAATCTGAGGAAATAGGCTCCTGATTGCATTTGGCAATCGACAGTGCTGAATGTCATAAATAATTTCAATTGTTTCCCTGACTCAACATGTCCCAACCTGATATTATCTGGAGCATTACAGTTCAAGTTCAGTTGATTTATAAAGCGCTTTTCACAGTTATAACTGTCTCAAAGCCGCTGTGTGAAAATGTAAAAATAGAGCATTGCTGCATTAGTCCATTGTTTGTAGGTGTTTGAGATAAAGACCAGTGAGCAAGCAACAAATGCTACAGTGGTCAGGTAAAAAAATTCTCACTGGCAGGATGCTAGGACAAACCCAGTGGACAAGCTGGTTCAAGCCAGAGGATACTGGCATTCTAACACTACAAAATCATTGTGATGGTTATTCCGAGCCATTGTGATGATGATTCCGGAAGATTTCTCCCTCCTGAGAGGCGAAAGAGGCAATAGAGAAATTTTTTACTAATCTACACAGTGTTTATTCCTCTACTTCAGCTATTTCCCTAAAGGTCTCCCCCACCACAAGCCCCTACAGTATAAACAGATTGTCATTAATATACCTGGATTGAGTACTGAGCATTTAGTGGTCCGCCACGATCATGGAAAGACATGGAGTGTCTTTGTCTGTAAGGATTTCTGTTGGAATTCCATCTCAACAAAACAATAAGAACAACTCTTGAGCGATGACTGATGAAGTTGGTTGTCTGAGTAACGGCCTCTGTAAGTGGCAATGACCAAGACGTGTCAGGGGCTGGCTTTATTGAGGTGGTCCTCTGGCAAATGGCACAAGCTCTGCAAATACGTTGTACATCTTCAAGCATGCCTGGTTATTAGAATCTTTCCTTGGGGTGTTGAAGGGCATTCTTTGCCACAGCCATAATGTGAGAATGAGCAAGAGTCTCCTTTTCTGCAAGCAAAGCAAAACACATTTTTTGCACAGCTCAAGATGGCCACACAATACAACAATCTTTTTAATATATATATATATATATATATATATATATTTTTTATATTTTTTATATATATATATATTTTAATAAAAAAAAAAAAATGAAACATTTTTTTTTTTTATATATATATATTTTAATATATACCCCTCTCTGAGTCGCCACCTTATCGTGGTAGAGGGGTTTGCGTGCCCCAGTGATCCTAGGAGCTATGTTGTCGGGGGACTTAGGGCCCCTGGTAGGGTCACCCATGGCAAACAGGTCCTAGGTGAGGGGGCCAGACCAAGCGCGCTCAAAAAACCCCTATGAAAGGCAACATAAAGACCACGTTTCCCTTGCCCGGACGCGGGTCACCGGGGCTCCCCTCTGGAGCCAGGCCCGGGGGTGGGGCACGAGAGCGAGCGCCTGGTGGCCGGGCTTTCGCTCATGGGGCCCGGCCGGGCCAAGCCCGAACAAGGGACATGGGTCGCCCCTCCAGTGGACTCACCACCTGCAGGAGGGGCCATAGGGGTCGGGTGAAGGAAGAGTTGGGTGGCAGCCGATGTCGGGGACCCTGGCGGTCCGACCCTCGGCTACATAGGCTGGCTCTGGGACGTGGAACGTCACCACTCTGGTTGGGAAGGAGCCTGAGTTGGTGCGCGAGGTCGAGCGTTTCCGACTAGATATAGTTGGACTCGCCTCGACGCACAGCTTGGGCTCTGGAACCAGCCTTCTTGACAGGGGTTGGACCCTGTTCTATTCTGGAGTTGATCCGGGTGAGAGGCGCCGGGCCGGTGTGGGCATACTTATTGCCCCCCAGCTCGGCTCCTGTGTGTTGGGGTTCTCCCCGGAGGACGAAAGGGTGGCTTCCCTCCGCCTTCGGTGGGGGGACGGTTCCTCACTGTCATTTGTTGCTATGCACCAAATGGCAGTGTGGATTATCCTCCCTTTTTGGGGTCTCTGGGGAGAGTGGTGGAGAGGGCTCCCCCCGGAGACTCCATAGTCCTCCTGGGAGACTTCAACGCTCACGTGGGCAACGACAGTCAGACCTGGAGTGGGGTGATTGGGAGGAACGGCCCCCCCGATCAGAACCCGAGGGTGTTCTGTTGCTTGACTTCTGTGCTTATCACGGATTGTCAGTAACGAACACCATGTTCAAACATAAGAGTGTCCACACATGCACGTTGCACCAGGACACTCTAGGCAGAAGTTATGATCGACTTTATAATCGTTTCATCGAACTTGCGGCCGCATGTTTTGGACACTCGGGTGAAGAGAGGGGCGGAGCTGTCACCGTCGAGTCACCACCTGGTAGTGGGTTGGCTCAGTGGTGGGGGAAGAAGCCGGTCAAACCTGGCAGGCCCAAACGATCTGTGAGGGTCTGCTGGGAACGTCTGGTAGATCCCTCCATTAGAGAGAGTTTCAACTCACACCTCCGGCAGAGCTTCTCCCAGGTTCCGGAGGAGGTGGGGGACATTGAGTCAGAATGGACTCTGTTCCGCACTCCATTGTCGAAGCTGCAGGCCGGAGCTGTGGTCGCAAGGTCATCGGTGCCTGTCGGGGCGGCCACCCCGAACCCGCTGGTGGACACCAGTGGTGAGGGATGCTGTCAAGCTGAAGAAGGAGTCTTACTGGGCCTTTGGAATTGGGGATGGGTGCTCCTATCTCTGTGGCCGAGGTTGCCGAGGTAGTTAAAAAGCTCCGCGGCGGCCGGGCCCCGGGGGTAGATGAGATCCGCCCAGATCTCCTTAAGGCTCTGGATGGTGTGGGGCTGTCTTGGTTGACACGCCTTTACACCATCGCGTGGTCATCGGGGACAGTGCCCCTGGAGTGGCAGACTGGGGTGGTGGTTCCTCTTTACAAGAAGGGGGACCGGAGGGTGTGTTCCAACTACAGGGGGATCACACTCCTCAGCCTCCCTGGGAAAGTCTATTCAGGGGTACTGGAGAGGAGAGTTCGTCTGATTGTCGAGTCTCGGATTGAGGAGGAGCAATGTGGTTTTCGTCCCGGACGTGGAACTACGGACCAGCTCTATACCCTTTTCAGGATCCTGGAGGGATCATGGGAGTTTGCCCAACCAGTCTACATGTGTTTTGTGGACTTGGAGAAGGCATTCGACCGTGTCCCTCGGGGACTCCTGTGGGGGGTGCTCCGGGAATATGGAGTACCGGAGCCCTTGTCACGGGCTGTCCGGTCTCTGTATGACCGGTGTCAGAGTTTGGTTCGTATTGCCGGTAGCAAGTCATTTCCATTTCCAGTGAGAGTTGGGCTCCGCCAAGGCTGCCCTTTGTCACCGATTCTGTTCATAACTTTTATGGACAGAATTTCCAGGCGCAGTCGAGGCGGAGGAGGGATCCGTTTCGGCGACCTCGGGATCGAGTCTCTGCTTTTGCAGATGATGTGGTCCTGTTGGCTTCGTCGGGACGTGATCTCCAGCTCTCACTGGATCGATTTGCTGCCGAGTGTGAAGCGGCCGGGATGGGAATCAGCACCTCCAAGTCCGAGACCATGGTTCTCGACCGGAAAAGGGTGGAGTGCCCCCTGCAGGT
The DNA here is from genome assembly GCA_028031935.1 of Paedocypris micromegethes. NCBI lineage: Eukaryota > Metazoa > Chordata > Actinopteri > Cypriniformes > Paedocypris > Paedocypris micromegethes. The sequence goes on from CM051502.1 coordinate 7,380,997, forward strand.
CAGAGACAGGGTCCTTCCCCAAGTGGAGGAGTTTAAGTATCTCGGGGTTTTGTTCACGAGTGGGGGGAGGATGGAGCGGGAGATCGACAGACGGATCGGTGCTGCGTCCGCGATAATTAGGACGCTGCATCGGTCCGTCATGGTGAAGAGAGAGCTGAGCCAAAAAGCAAAGCTCTCGATTTACCAGTCGATCTACGTTCCTACCCTCACCTATGGCCACCACATTGTGGGTGGTGACCGAAAGAACGAGATCCCGGATACAAGCGGCGGAAATGAGCTTCCTCCGCAGGGTGGCTGGGCTCTCCCTCAGAGATAGGGTGAGGAGCTCGGCCATTCGGGAGGAGCTCGGAGTAGAGCCGCTGCTCCTTCGGGTTGAGAGGGGCCAGATGGGGTGGTTCGGGCATCTGGTAAGGATGCCCCCCGGACGCCTTGCTGCTGAGGTGTTCCGGGCATGTCCCACCGGGAGAAGACCCAGGGGCAGACCCAGGACGCGCTGGAGAGACTATGTCTCCCGGCTGGCCAGGAACGCCTCGGAATTCTTCCGGAAGAGCTGGAGGACGTAGCTGGGGCAAGGGAAGTCTGGGCCTCCTTACTGAGGCTGTTGCCCCCGCGACCCGGCCCCGGATAAGCGGCAGAAGACGGTACGGTTTTTTAATATATATATATATATATATATATATATATATATAATTATACCTTTTCTTTCCAGCCGCCTGACTTGACTCCAACAGTGGAACCTAGGGAGTCCGTCCTTCGGCCATGGAGGAGTGTCGATGAAACCTGGATGTAAATGAGGTCGCTCTGAGAAGTCTTCGGATGCGTTCTTGTCCCGCCCTTGGCTCCCTGGAGTGTCCAGTGATGTCCCAGACATGGAGTGATGTCACTCTCTTGGTTCCTTCCACTGCCTTCACTGCCGTCTCACTTTGTTCCCCGCTGGAGGAAGACACGGTCCGGAACCATTGTCACCAATGACTTTATAATGTTAGTATGCCAGAGGAGACTGGCACCAGAGAGCCGGGTTATCCCTAGATTTATTTCCTCTCACCCCACCAGGTTTTGTTTTCCTAGCCACTGTCCCGATTGTAGCTTGCTCTACTAGTCATAGTCTCAATACAGATGAAAAATGGACACTTATCATTTTCATGATCGTTGTTCAAAATTCTGCATAGCTTTGAGGTCTGATACTGAGGAAAAACACTATAAAATAAACTTTGACATTTAAACTCTATTTAATAACACCAAACTCTGTTTAATGAACCAGACAGCATGTCATTCAGGTCCTTCCTTGTGGCAAATTGGCATCAGTAGGCATTCACTCTTTCTGAGGAGTCAAGCACTGGGCCGGTCATTTTTGGTGATTTATACATTTCATTTCTTTTGGGATGCCCTCAAATCGCTGCGGCCAAATAGGATCATTCTCTCTTATTCAGTCCTTGGCTACAAATGCTTCTGAATGCTTGATAGCTTCTACCAGTTGAGCAAGTATGGTTAGGTTGATGAGTCCCACAGTCCACTACAGTGACCACTACAGCAGATCAACAGCTTAGTTTCACTTTTAAACATGCCATCTCTTGAGCAATCTGTGTCTAACTGGTAACACACCTTTCAGAGAACTTCAGATGGAAAATGACGTGTGTTACATCATGCCTTCCACACCAATGCAACCCTCTCAGATCGCGTATTTTGGCTGAAGAATGCAAGAAGACATGAGATGGTTCTCAAGGATGTTGGGAATGTGTCTAGTCAAAGTCTCAACTATCTACCAGTAGTAAAACCCCCACTTTAGTCACATCTAGTGGTCAACTTACTCCCCAAAATACCCCCTGTTTACCAATTGTTTTGGTTGACTGTACTAGTCTGTCCCCTCTGTCGAAGCTTTCTGAATTCAGAATTCAACCCATCTTTCTTGGCTTCTTCCTGAAGCTGTCCTCACAACCTGTCTATTATTTTCTTTCCTGATTGTTCTGCCAGCAGAACCCCCTTCTGTCCATAATACTGAAGGGTATTGTACACATCATGAAACAGATTTCGACGTCAAGATGGGAAGTTGTGTACCTTGTTGACTGGGAAGAATAAAGAATGGAGGAATGTAGACCAGAGGGACCAAAGGAGGAAAATCTCTGTGATAATCAAAGACTCTACGTTACTCAGTGACTTCCATAATTATTGTTAGTGGCGAGAACTACAGAAAAAAAAAAGTCACGCTATACCCACACAAGTAACTGGTTGCACGCATATATGAAGTCCAAAAATAAGATATATTATTATCTATTAAATATAGATCTCATTTCTATTTTTTCCCTTTTGCACTTGTTACCTGCTTTCCTATTCCCCACATTCTAAAAAGGTGAAGTTAGGGGCCCGTCTTATAAGCGAGTAAATACGGTATACCAAACAGGTATATTTATGTACTTTATTCACTTTGCTTTTTTCTTTTGATGGTCCTTAATGTGTTGATTAGAAACCTGATTGTAACCAATAAAAGCTCCATCTGTAATTTAGGTTAATTATGCTTTTAAAATGAAAGATCATAAGTGATATTTGTAAATTATTCTTTCATGATTCTGATGAAGTTTGGCATCTTGCTGTAACAAACGTACCTAAATGTGATTCTAGTGTTTGAAACACTGAACATCTTTAATTTTGTTTAAAAAAATCTACAATTTCAATGCTACCTAAGCAGAAAAAAAAAATTATAAATGCAAAAACGTAATGGTACGTCATTGAACTATGGAGATGGGATTAACATTACAAATTATGGCACATTTAAACCAACGCCAGACAAATCTCTGATAATGTGACACATTAAATAAACAGTGACATCACAGAACATCCTCCCATTTCCTCCTTTGATCTGATCTGTAAAGGTTAGCATGACTCTACACATGATTACTGCGTCATTCCCACTATTCAGCCCATTTTGACCTGCCAACTCCAGGGACCCCTTGTAAGAATACAGACCACTACTGAGAATCAACTTTGCCAGATGATATTTCATTGTATGTTTTTAGAGTCCAGAACAGCCATTTAAACCATAACAGAACCTTTATTCTTTATGCTGGACTCCATAAACTCTCACAGAAGTGTGTAGCATATGTCACCCAGCTTATCCACAAGTCTTGAGTCTGTGTTTGTTTTCTTCAGCGTTTTTTTCCCCCCATCTATGACATAAAAATGAGCTCATATTTACTGGGTCACTGGTCACATTTAAAACCTTCTTGCTGTTGAAAGATAGATCACTGCTTGCAGATCTTCCTACTAACTTCCCATTTCAGTTATGATCCATGAACGTTGATTTACGGTATTGGTGCCCACCCCCACCCCCACAATCAACATTCAAGTTGAATGTTTTCAGCTTGTTTTGGGAACTGAACCTCGCTGCCAGAGCATCTGTATGACATGAAAACCCCTAGCCAGCTGTTAGTGCGCTCAACATCTCAACTTCTGCTGGTTTTGGGAATGGTCCTGGGTGGAGCAGTTGATATTTAGTGCTTAGACGTGAATTGTGACAGTACACACTATAAAATAAGTTTTTTTTTCTACCTTCTAAGCATATGTTCTGTAGACGGATGTGTAGCTTTTTTCTTTGTTTGTCCGAAGGATACTTTTAAGTTAAGTAACAGCTCCATGCTATTAAATAACGAGAAGCGTTTTTATTACGTGTTACTGTGAAAGCTAGTGTTTTACAAGGTTGTTGTCACTGTGAAGAAATTGGGGCATGCAAAAAAAACTTTTTTTTTACTACTGCTGAGACAACTGTGACGAAGGAGGTTACAATATCAAGTGCGTAAACAGGTTATTCCTTTGTCCAATCTTCTTCGACGCTGCCAAGAAAACATCCTCGGTGGGCCACAACTCAACCCCAGATGTCCCGTGTCTCATAATGAGATCTTTTAACAACCAGACACACTTCACGGAAAGAGAGTCATACATCCTGCTTTATGTATACATTTGGTTAAATCCTTTGTAAAATTGTGTCTCAAGAAATAAAAAATACCAAAAAAGTGTATTCTTAAAATATATAAAAGTGTATATACGGAAAAAAAAATGTTACTAAATTGGTTCATCATTTTTTTTAGTTGTTAAAAATCAGAAAAACAAAGTCGGTTGGTTTAATTTAAAAAAAAAAAACTTATAGTAATAATACTAATAAATTAAATTGTCACAGATGGCAGCAAGTTATTATTATTGTAGTTTGAGACCATCAATTAATATATAGATATGTTATATGAATATTTATTAAATAATATCTGTACAAAATAAAATGTATTCTGTTAAACTCCTACTTGTGTAAAAGCAAATCCAATGTGTGTAATGATCAATGTTGTGTTATTATTTTTTATTACGCTACCTTAAATGGAAAATTGGAAGGTACAGTAGATAAATAGATTCAAATAATTTAAATTACAGGCATTTTATAAAACATCAATTTTGGGACTCTCTTTGCACTATAAACCATAATGAACAATTGATAAAAGGTATTTTGTTCAGTCATCTTCATATGTTTCCTAATTTCCATAAAAAAGAAGTGTCATAGATTGGATATCTGAAAGCCGTTTTAAATGAGTCTATATACAAAAGGAAGAAGGGTGATGGGCACTCTCTCTCTCTCTCTCTCTCTCTCTCTCTCTCTCTCTCTCTCTCTCTCTCACTGAAAGGGGAGTGGTCACATTTAGCCAATATAAAGCTTCAATATAAGCTTTTTGCATGAACCTTGTAACTTACCAAACTTTCACGTGGCTACCGACAGCTACACCTCTTCATCAAAAAGAACAAAAAAAGGAATCAATTTTTTTGCACTGTATTTTGTTTGGTCTAAATTTTTCTTTTGTTCTTTATTAATATTGATTTCACTTACAATTTCTTTTTTGTAAAAACGAAAGAAAAAAAAACGACAAAGAATAATATGACGACGGTTCCTTTTTTATTCATGATCTTCCTTGCAAACAGCTTGAATGTTGCAAAAGGTAAGCACTATTTCCAATCCATTTAACAGTGAAATTTGTTTTGGGGGTAAGAATGTGATATATTGACTTAAGAGCTGTACAATGTGAGCGTCCTATTAGTCTTATATAATATATTGTTTGCCTCTATATATTTCTGTGTGTGTGTGTGTGTGTGTGTGTGTGTGTGTGTGTGTATGTGTGTGTGCGCAATTATGTGTAATTGCGCGCACACACACACATTTCATGGCACATTTCATTTAAATTCTAAATACATATCCATCACAATGTTCCACAAAAACTTACCCAGCTTTAGAGTTTTAAAGAACATGTGCTTTTATAGAGCAGCATTGTAATTTGAGAGCAGAAGTGACTAGCTGGGGTGGAAGTCGGCTCCTGTCGGCTGCCTACAATGATGTTGCATATATGGTCAACTATAGATGAAGAGCCGATTGAGTGTTTGAGATGTTGCCAGAGTAACTCAGCGTTCACAATTCCGACACAGGGAATTTTCTGAATGACAGGAACCAGGGTGAGATTAACAGCTTGTGAAAGTGCAAGGAGCCCCTCGCTGAATGGAGAACAAATGACTCTCCATTTTCCTTCTGAGGTAATGGTGTATAACTCGGATTGGGCTGAATCTGGGGAGGTGGGGACTGAAAGACGCAGGGAAAGACGTGTTTGGTTTAGAGTTCTTAGCGACTGCCGAAGACAAGTCTGATTCATGGGTGCCTTGTTCAAGGCATAATGCAGCCATTAGTCAGGCATGGGTGGGTGGGGGATGGTTAAAATGATTAAGAATGAGGAAGGCATTGTGAATCGGGCTGAAAGACGGCACGTAGAAAGAAGCCTCTAATAAAAAAACAAATCTGACGTTTAACATCAGACTGGCATAAGGGTACTTTCCCGTTGTAGGCATTAATTCATCGTGCCTCATGCTGACCTTGTGCTTGCTCAGCATAGTGTAGGAAGTGAAGTAAAGCTATTATGATTGTGCGAGAGAGGATTTCCATCTGGCACTTGTATACACAGATGTTGGTCTGTAATCAGGGAATTTATTTGGATTGTGTTGCCTAGAGAAGATTTCCCTTCGCTGGGTAAAGGCAAACAAAGACGACACTTTAAACAGCAGATGTGCTTAAGATGCAAGTGGGTGTGAAATGCATAAATTAAGTCCCACTGAAAGCTCGATTTATTGGTGGAATGGTGCAAGCCAGTTTCGCCAATTGACAATTTTGTCTGACGGTGCATGGATGTCATTTTTTCTGCTAACTCTGTGATGCAGACTGGAGACATTTTTAACCATGTTTTTATTTTAATGTTATATATAGAGAGATTCTGTTCCTTTTATTTCTAAAATTATATTTTGCACTGAAAAAAAAAAAGATTTGCAATTAATGAATTGATTAAGAAAGAATCAGATTTGCATACAAACAGGAAGTTTTTTCACTAGATGATTGTAAAAACATGCTGCAAATACATGGTTAATTAAGGTTAATGGCAAAGAAGATAATTTTATTGTGAAGATACGAAAAATGTTTTGGTTACTTATGAGATTATTTTATAGTTGATTAATTCTATATGGCAGCTTCTCTCTTTTTTCTCTCTGTCATAAAATATTATTCATTTGCCCCGTCTGGTGTCTGTAAAAATACGGTATGACCTTTTTTGGATAGAAAACTATTTGAGCTCAACAAGAAAGAGGTCCAGAGCTATGGTGCGATTGATCAAAAGGCTCAGCTTCCCATGATACTCAGCCTGAGGAAGGGAACTTGGGGGCCGTGCTTGCAGATGGTCTGAGGGTCCTGTTAGTAAATTGTGGAGTGATACTCCTGCAGATTGGTGGCGTCGGCGTGTAATGGACCGAAAGCAGGATCGTACACAATCGGATGAGGCTGAAAGTCAAAGCATTGTTTAGAAATATGCAAGTGGTGTTTGTTACAGTTTTGAAAGATTGTAATTTTGGACATTGAAACCACAACGAAGAGACAGAGTTTGGAAATGTTTTGTGATGGATGAAACGATGTCTTATGCTTGTGTTTACGCTGTCTCTGAAGGTAAAACGGAATGAGAAGAGTGTAACAACCTGGCCATCACAAATAAGTTCAGGTTTCTTTGAATAAATAATTTTTTAAGTAAAATATTTTTTAAATAAACTGAGATATGTGTGCGGAAATGATCTCATGGGAGCTACCAACTTGATCCGCCTCGGAAAGTTGTCAAGCTGCATGCCTCATTTCATAGTTCAAAAAACAGCTGGAATCAGTATTAAATGTTAGATGGAACGACTTTTTAACTGTATTGTGTCAGGCATAATCTTTGTGCTTTATGTCAGACTTTTGCATCAGTTTTAAATACCTCTTGATCCTCTTAATTGGAACCTTCTGCACAGATATGCAAAAATGTCCATGGTGGTCGCCATAGGAGCCTTTATGACAAGTCTTACCTATTTATGGGTGCTTACATGGCAATATTTGGTAGATTTGAACCTGTGAATATTTTTAGAGAAACAAATCTGCCATCAATCCATTAAGATAAGATAAGATAAGATAAGAAAGCCCTTTAATCATCCTACAATGTGTACATGTCCTTGTTACAACAGCAGTACAGTAATACAAACACATGAGAGGCATCATAAAGTTAATACAGCTTAAAACACAATACAGTTTTAATAAGATAAAGATGAAAAGAATATATACAACACACACACACACACACACACACACACACAACCATCTTTTTTACTGACTATTTCCACAGTATAGATCAGGTTTTGCCTATAATTTTTTTGGCTATAATATAAGTAAAGTAAAGTGAGTGAGATTGTGCTCGGCATTTAACCCATCCAGTGAAGTGAACACACACAAACCCGGAGCAGTGGGCAGCCTAAATAAGCTTCAAACATGCAGTAATGCAACTTGCGGTGGCGATTCCAGGTCTAGATCACACAATTTTAATCTTGCAGTAGCAACATCTTTCTGTTACTCTTGAAAATCTGTTTAGAAAAAACTTTCTGAGATGAGAAAAATGTTCTGGAGGTTTTCTGGTTTTAAGACCCTGCACAGCACAGAATCGGCACTACTAATGGTCTTTAATGAAATCCTCCTGGCAACCAGGGCTAGTAGTTTTATGATGCTTGTTCTGCTGGATCTGTTTGCTGCCTTTGACACTGAAGACCACAAGGGTTTATCATCTCGGCTGCGGCACCTGGTGGACATTCAGGGAAATACTTTCATATTTTTTCAGATCCTACTTGAGTGACTGAATTACATATGTCAGCCTTGCTGGATCTGAATCTTCTTCTGCTTTACAGGGATCCCCATTGGCTCATTTGAAGCCTCTCCTTTTTAATTCACTCGATCTTCATCCATCTTCAGGAAGCCCTGAAGTTTTTTGCAATGCTTGCTGTTGACAGTCAGATTTATACGCCACTATTTCATCCTTTCTGTCATGCCTCGATAATATTTACGGGCTGGATGGCATGACGTTATTTTTTTTAATTTAGCAGTGAAGCCCTTTTGGTCCAAATGGCTCCGGGAAACCTCGGTCCGTTGGCTCAGTTTGAGAAGCAAGTCGTCTCAAACCTCGGTTTTAAGCGACAGCTGGAAAATCTAGTCTTTTTTTTGTTCCACCTAAGCCAGCTGGCAATAGCTTTATGTCACGCTGCAGCGTTTCAAACCAGTAACAGTAACCCATGCCTATATTAGTACATCTTGACTGGTTTCCTGTAATTCAGTGTTTTTTGGAGTTTTGCTGATCTTTCCCACTGGTCCAATATGCTGCTAGTCTACTGGTTGGACAACGCAGGAGAGAGAACATCACTCAATAAGTTTAAGTATATTTATGCACCGCTTTTCTTAGTTCCAGACCAAAACGAAGTGGCTATGCGGAGAAAAAAAAGTCTTTAAAGAAGAAAAATGTCCATTGTTCATCTGTGTTGAAAAATTAGAAGAAAGAGTCAAATATAAAAAGAAGAATGTCCATTGTTCATTGGTGTTCAGACTATGAGCTATGACCAGAAGAGCAAGCTAGATTGCGACAGTGGCTAGGAAAACAAAACCTTTCTGGCGGAGTGAGAGGAAATAAACCTAGGGAGAACCCGACTCTGGTGCCAGTCTCTTCTGGCATGCCAACATTACAAAGTCATTGGTGAATGTTGTTCCGGACGTTGTGTCCTGCGGGCGGTAAGGTATGGCGGCTTATCCCTCCCATGACGACAAAGTGGCTCCTGATTGAAACTCCTCGAAACAACGTCATCACCATCCTGGCGATACTGACACTCCTCCAAGCGACGTCATCCCCAAGCCAAACCATCCTCCATTTGACGTTATTTGCGTCCCGGTAGTACAACATTCCTCAAGCGACATTGTCCCAATCCAGATAGTATCGACACTCCTCCGGCAGAGATGCAGTGTCTTCTCCTCTGGCAGGGGTGTGGATCACTCAGTACATCGACAGGGGAGTACAACGAGCAAGAACAAAAGCTATTAGCACTTTGAAGGGCTCTAAGACATGGTGCAGGGGAGGTTCGGTTCCGGGCTTCTAACTTATGTAGCCTTCCTATTCGTTAATATTAGTCATTGAACATGTTATTATTACAGTTATAAATGTGCTTCACTGAAGAGATGTGTTTTCAATCTAGATTAAAACTGACTAACTGATTTTGATTCACGGATCGTGCTACGCAGATTGTTCCATAATTTTGTTGCTAGATAAGTGAAAGGTCTTCCCTCTGTCAAGATTTTAGAGATTTTTGGTATTACGAGCTGGCCTGAGTTTTAAGAGCACAGAGCCTCAATAGGCTGCCTGTGTATTTCAGAATTTAAGAATTGAATATGTTTTAATAAATTACCGTAAAACCTCTAATAGAACACCATGGCGGTCTAATTTTCAACTCTTCCGTCAGGGGAGTAGAAGGGTACAGGGGGACAAAGAGTTTACCTGTGCCTAAAGCCTTACCTGTTTTTTTTTCCCCCTAATTTTTGACACAATTTTTTCCCTAATTCCCTTAGAGACTTTGTGTTGGTCTCAAACTAAGAAAAGCGCTATATAAATAAACTTGAAAAAAAAAACTTGAACTTGAACTTAAAGCCGTTTGTCAAAATGCATCTCTTGTATAATGATCTTCTATAGCTGAAGAACTCAAGCACTCGCATAAATCACCCTGTAATCCATTAAATTAAAAACCATAATTAACTAGGGTGACAGGGAGCAGGAAACATTGTGACTGGGTGAATGAGACAATTATCCTCCTAACCACAAGCAGACGCCGCAATTACTACCAATAAAAGTTGGCAGTTGCTTATTCTGCCACCAGATTAGAGGTAAAAAGAAAAGGGTTTTAATCATTTTGGGACAGTGCTCTATTGTCTGTTCTCACATTTGTTAAGCAACCACATGACAAAATAAATATGTTTTGGCAAGAGCTTGAAGCGTGAAGCACTGTCCAGTCTAGAATTATGGGATTTGGCCAGATGGCCAAACTTTTCTCAACATCTGGCCAACGCTGCGCAAATGCTCGGTCATCAAACACTGTCTACAGGCCTGGGAAATGGTTTTTAACAGTTATCCCAGAAATAAGTTACATTTTCTGTACCATTCAGTCTCATATTTATGAACAAACGGTGGTTTTCACAATGAATATTTTACTCTATTACTATGGTCACTGCAGATAAAGTTCCTTATAAATGGAACCATGTCGAAATTGTGCTCAGCACTCAACCATCTAATGAAGTTACATGCACAAACCCGGAGCAGTGGGCATTCTTGAGTCATGGCATCTGGGGAATAGTGATGGGAAGTCCGACTCTTTTCAAAGAATCGGCTCTTCTGGCTCGGCTCTCTTAAAAGAATCGGCTCTGCTGGCTCCCAACCGGCTCCCAATCAACTGTTGTTTTTTTATTGCTCTGCCTCTTGTATTTGTCGCTTTATTATTTCTGTTACATACAGATGCAGCCTCACACGCTCAATCATGCGTTCCCAAAACGTTTCTCAATGTTTCTATAAAAAGATAATCATTGATTATGATGTGATCTTTCGTGTTATCTTTAAGTTAAAGTAACTTCAAAAACGTAACAAAATCAGCAAATGTTATTATCTTAATAACTTGTGCTACTTTATCAATATCTCAGAACACACATACACACAATACATATTTTTGTGAAATATTTATATCTGCTTCATTGTTTCTTTTCAGGTGAACCAAATTTCAAGGTCTTTGCCAGTAAAGGTGACAATGTCACTCTCCCTTGCATTCTGGGTAACCAGTCCAATATGTTTGGAAACAGAATAAAATGGTCCAAAGTCGAAGAAGACTCCACAGAAAACAACGTGCTTATTTCAATGGGCTTTCACAAGAAGACCTATGGAGATTTCCAGGACCGGGCTTACTTGTTGAAGGAGGATGGAAAGGATGCCACACTGGTCATCACCGATGTCTCTTTAAATGATTATGGCACATACCAGTGTGAGATTATCAATGGTTACAGTGACACAATCATCACCGTGGATCTTGAAGCTCAAGGTAATTTTCAGTTTGTTTTACAGACCTAGAATAAATTTAGTTGAAATTGTTGATTAATATATTTATTCATTTATTTTATCATGTTCTTTTTCATTTGATTTGTAATTTACCCTCACACTAGTATTTTGCCCTGGAAGCTCAATTCGCTTTTCTGTATGTCAAGAGAAGTCAAAATTTGCACTATATTTTTTACTACAGCATCTGTGTTCAAAAGCACCTGAAATGTAACGTTTAGACAACTTAGTGTAACGTTAGACAACAGGCGTATATTAGCTCTTAGGCGTATATTAAACGGAACCATTTGGAGATCCTACCGCCTCTGTGGATTTAAACACCACTGTCACTGTCGAGTTGGCTCATTGCAGAGAAGCTCAATCTGACATGTTGACAGAGTCCAGGACCCCTACAATGAGCTCATTCAACCTGACAAATGTGAGTGAGCCTGTTCTTTCCTCATTTGACCCATAATTGACCCAAGAGGCCTGAGATCCACGCTCTATTGGAAGCATGACTTCTCTCTTCAGTGCTGCTTTACTTCTTTTGACAAAAACGTGATGGGACAGCGAGAGAGTGAATGGGAGATATTGATACACCTGACACCTGCAAACTGAAGAAACAGTCTGCGTTCAGGCTGATGTCGCACTTTTAGGCTGTTCAACTTCTGTGCATTTGCAGGGCGCTTTTCACAGTTACAACAGTAACTATTCACAGTCTCAAAGCGTATGTGTGAAAATGTAAAAAAAAAAAACGAAGATTGTTGCATTTTATTAATTTGTTCGTTGGTTTTAAGACAATGGTTGATGATATGCTATAGCTATGACTAGCAAGCATGCACATAGCGACAGTGGCCAGCTATAAAAAAAACCTCTCGGAGAGAAAGCGAGGAAAAAACCCACTCCAGGCAGTTGTATGGCATGCAGCGCTCAGGAGAGGAGTGAAACATACAGTAGAAAAATCAAAGCATTAGGATAACATGAAGTGCCATAATTAAAGATTTTGACAATCTTAGGAGGTGCAGGTGTGATTCGGTTCTGAGCAACTAGACTAGGCAGCCACAAAGCTGTACACTACACAGAGAGAGAGAGAGAGAGAGAGAGAGAGAGAGAGAGAGAGAGAGAGAGAGAGAGAGAGAGAGAGAGGGAGCAGGGCTTGGTTTCCCCCCAAACTGGTGGGACACTTGTAGCAGTCACCCAAAAATGTCCTTTCCATCCAAAAAGGCCTATTAGAGTCGTCAACTTCTACTGTGATAGCCACATGTGGAGCTTACTAAGCAGGCAAAACTGCACATTTTGCTTGGAGTTGACCTCAACAATGAGGAGCAGTAGCCACAGTCCTTGACAAGCATCCAGGCATAATGTAAAAAAAATAGCTTCCAGATGTTTCGCTCAGTCCTAAATCTGCAGTGAAAGTTGTTCAACAGTGGTGTTGAATAGCCCATTATGCAAGTTAGGAGAGTGCGGGAAAGGGAATCGTCTCAGAATCCCACATTTTGGCAAGTTCCTGAATGACTAAAGCTGACTCACAGTCTCCAGAGCTCCATGCCACCTTAGTCACTTGGAGAAGTCTGTGAATTTTAATTTCAAGTAATGCAAAGGTGTACAGTGCCGAGATTGTGTGTCTAGCAGCCTTAGGCCTTAAGACACGGGTTTTAAGAATTTTCCACCACAGGATATGATCCAATGCAGTTTTCAGTGAAGGCTGTTAATTTTATCCATTCAGAAACAATTGACTCTCATTTAAAACCCATAAGGAGCTAGGCCCAGTGGACCACCAGGGGCCACTAGTGAGTAAAATTATGGTAATGATGTAATATGCAGGTATAGAAGATAACATAGTTTCACTATGTACAATACACCTACTGTATTTTTCGGACCATACGGCACACTTAAAATCCTAACAAATGTTTGAAAATTGAGTGTGCCCCTTACAATCCCGAAAAAAAAATAGCGTGCCTAATATATAAAAAATCGATTTGGAATTAATTAGGAAATTGACGTTTAACAGTGGTTCGCTTTAAAGTCCGGAAAATATGGTAATTCCACTGCTAAATGAAAGAAATTGCAGAGAGAGAGAGAGAAAGTCCCACGGTGGGGAAATTTCCATGTTACAGCAGCTAAGAAAACACAACCAGCATAAAAAAAAGAGTATATACAGCTTAGAATATACAGTTAAATAAGATTATAGAAAGTTATAGAATATAAAAAATATGACGAAATTATACAAATGTAGAAAATTCTCGATACAGATATTGCACAGAATAAAGTAAAGTTATTGCACAGTTTACTGGGAGCAGCTCTGGTTGTAAAGTCTGCAATGCTCTTTTTTAAAAACACAGGATCGGATAGGTCTTCCATGGCAAAATCACAGAGGGTTCACAAGTTTTATTTCAAATCAAACAAACTATTAAGATAGTTTGTAAATAGTAAATACTACATTACTTAAAGTAAAACTGTGGTTTTGAGCCAGAGATGGTGATGAGAAGACCTTGTTTCTTGGCCAATGAGCCAATGAGAAGCTTGTACGCAACTTTAAAATAATTCATAAACACGTTTACATGACCTTGTATTGTTGTAAGGAAGAGCAATTGAAGTCTTAAAATGAGACAAAAGATGGTAATTATGTAAGTAACCATCAATGTTTCTCATTATGTGAGCAGAGACTCGGCTGCATCTTTTTGCCGTTCCCTTAACTGTGGTTATGGGTAATACACATTATATATATGTAACTTATACACATTATTATTATTATTATTATATAAATGAAACCCGTTAGTACACAAGCCCCAATCAACAGAGCATGCGAACGTATGCATATACGTATAGAAGTGGTGGGCTGTTCTTCAAACATACCGAAGAGAAAACATTAAGAAAATGTATCATTTGAGATTTTATTCAACTTAAAATGTTAATTTGATTCAAAAATGTATTATTGCATTGGCTAAGTAGTGGATGGATAAAAAAAATTCCTTTCAAAGTAAAAATGTTAAGTTGATCCAAAGAAAAGTGATTAGGTGTAACAAGTTGACGCAAAATGTTTACAAAGTACTGTAGCATGAAATCATTTAGGCAGAAATATATACAAATCATCATTGGGTCATACATTTTCTTGATTTTCTTGACTTGTCTTGACTATTTTGACCAAACTTTTTCTTAGGGGAAGATTCACTCTCTTTCACAGGAGTTGTTTTCCCGTACTCTCCTCGTCTGGGACGGTACAATCTCAACTTCAATGATGCTGTGGCGTCATGTCTGGAGCAGGACGCTGTGATTGCGTCTTTCGAGCAGCTCTACGCCGCATGGAGCAGTGGTCTGGATTGGTGCAATGCGGGTTGGCTCAATGACGGATCCGTCCAGTATCCCATCAACAAACCCAGAGAACCCTGCGGTGGTGCAAGGGCCTCAGCCGGACTGAGAAACTACGGTCGCCGCGATAGATTTGCCAACCGCTATGATGTGTTCTGCTTCTCTTCTGGCCTGAAAGGTTATTTCAGAGACATTTACATTCAGTCCTGCATGTACACTGAAAAATGTTTCAAAGGTCCAAAAAAGTTACTTTGATTACATTGTTATACCTGATCTAACTCAAAGCGTTTTCTGTCTAACCATGAGTGTAATGTAAAATGTGTGTTTTAGTGTAAATACATTTCTTTGAAGTAAAGTTAAAATTTGGTTTGGAGCCGGTGATGATGATGAGAGAAAAGACTTTGTTTCTTGAATTGGCCAAAGAGCCAATGAAAAGCTTGCAAGTGCTGAACGCAATTTTTCAACTCTTTTAAATCTTAAAATAAATCATAAACATGTTTACATGATCTTGTTCAGTTGTAAGAAGGAGCAATTGAAGCAATTTGTCTTAAAAGGAAAAAATAGATGTTTAAATAAGATAATTATGTTTAATAACCATCAATGTGTCTTGTTATGTGAGCAGACTCGGCTGCAATTCTACCGGTTTGCCATTCCCATAGCAGGAGGCGCTGTTGCTGCCTGTCTGTTAAATGGACCAATAGAGCAAATTTTCCGCTGATTGAAGTCTCTTATTAAGGCAACTTATTTGAATAAGTTGTTGTTCCACCTCATTACACCTCAGTGGTCAAGACACAAGGATTTTACCAGGTTCAGATTTTATGATATAATGTTAGATGCTTTTATACACACTATTATTATTTAAATTCAGCCCGTTAGAAAACAAGCCTCAATCAAAAAAGATGTGAATATACGCATATATTAGGGAGGTGGTCTGTTTTTCAACCCTTCCGGTGAAGAAACATTAGGAAAATGTATATTTTGAGATTTCATAAACTTAAAAACTTAATTTGATTCAAGGATGTTTTTTGCATTGGCTAAGTAGTTTCAGTGAGACATTTTTTGTGTGCAGATACGTGTTTAACCATGTTTCTTTCCAACACAGGTCGCTTTTACTACCTGATAAAGCCAATGAAGTTGACCTATGAAGAGGCAGTGCAGGCATGCAAAAATGACGGAGCTGAAATTGCAAAAGTGGGCCATATTTATGCCGCTTGGAAGTTGAAGGGATACGACCGCTGTGATGCTGGTTGGTTGGCCGATGGTAGCGTCCGTTACCCCATCTCCAAGCCCAGGAGAAACTGCAGCCCGACAGAGGCCGCGGTTCGCTTTGTTGGCTTCCCTGATAAAAAGCAGAAGCTTTATGGTGTTTACTGCTATAAACCTCAAGTGTGAAGAATTTGACCTCACGTACCACCGTCCAAAGAGCAGCACCACATATGATTCCACGCCAGATCATACAGTTGACGTTTTGCATGAACTAGCTTTAACTGTGACACGTATTTTAAAAACAATACTGTAATGTATTTTTTTTTTTTTTTACTTTTTATATCTCATTTAACAGTTTTAAATACATATCATAGATGGTATAACACAGTGCAGTAAGGCGGCAGCAGTTTTATAAGGATTTTTGATTTTCAAACGTTTTTGTAACCGGTTTAGTGTGGTAATTTCTGTAGTCACCCTGAGATTAAAGAATTTCTTTTTCCTTTTTATTTTGTGGGATTAAAATTGTTCCAGTTTTTATTGGCTTGAAAATTCACATTATTTCGTCTGGCCTATGTGTCCATTGGCTGTGTATCCATAACTAATTCTGTTTTTTTCCCATTGTAATACTTATATTGTGAAAGGCACATTTTCATTGTTCTGACCTAATATTTGTGTACGAGTTGTCTTTGAGTAAGCTTAGAGAATGAAGCTGTTGTCTGTTGATGTTGAACTACAAACACCATTTACTTGTTAATTGAGATTTACAATATATATTGAAGAGAAATTTTTTTGAAAGGCAACATTTGAATAATATGAGATATCTTGATTAAATTTTAATCTCTAATAGAAATAAATGTAAGAAAAAAAATTAAACGGAGGAATGAAAGAAACAAAAAGTACAGTTTTCTCTGATCAGGCAGGAATTTTAAAATTAGCTGTTTGCTGAGCTTCTCAAGACATTGTGTTTGCCTTTTGTGATTCGAGGCCACTGTACGTTAAATGTTTGTTTACAGTAGAGGAAAGATTCTTCACATATACCTGCAAAAGCCGGCACATAAATAAAATGTGATTAGTTATGTGAATTTAGTTCATTTAGCCTTGTTCTCATTTAAGATCCAATGTATGATCAACTGTCAACCTGAATAATTAAAAAAATAAAAATAAATTTATTCTCAAATGTGTCAATGTTTTTTCACTAGCCACAGTGTTTTTTTCCTGGTACAAAAATATTGTTGCTATACAAACAGCTTTGGAAAAAACAAACGTTTATATCTCATTTTAGTAAGCTAAATTATACCTATATAATTAATATTCTATTTATACCAGTTATGCTTTTTTAATGCAACCACAAATTTTCCACTTACCAAACATATTTCAGTAATTAAAAGGAATTAGAATAATATAATACAATTACAATAATAACAAGTACGTAATATTTTTATTTAATAAAATAATGAAAGCTTGAACCCCACCATTGCTTACCTGCAGCTACCTTTTTGTGTATTTTTTACAAAACTTTAAATGGAGCAAATTCATACAGTAAGTAACTGTATTTTTCAGATTTTCTGTATTCCATATAAACAGAAATACACCATTTTTCACAATTTATGTATTTCGAATGTGTATTTAATCAAGATACGTACGCAACGAGTCTATTTTTCTTGAATTTTAATGCAATTGTCCTGCTGAGATACAGCCAGCCAGACATAGATCATATTTTCTTCATTTATTTATTTGTATTAAATTGTAATTTAACCTACTCAAAACATTGATTCAGAATTTAAATCGAGTATAAACAGAATTATTATTTAGGAGGAAGTCGAATATGTCGGTATGCTTTGGCATTTGGCATCTGTCTATTATGGTGGAATTACTAATGCAGACATCTTGTTGTTCTTTTTTTTTCATAACATTCCCAACCGCAAACTCACAGAAGGGAAAACAAACACGGGAATGTCGTTACAGCATAATTCATAAACCGATTACAATCAGACCATAAATTATTTATTTATACAATGAACACAGTATGAAAATAATAAAAAGCATGTGCAAATATAACATATAAATTCATAAAATTAGTTTCAATGAAAAATAAAACTCATGGCCATTTTAGCAAGAAATACTGTAAGTAACAATACTGTTCTGGTCACTTGCTTCACCCAAAATGCCATAATTATTCTCACAAAAAGAGTTGTTAAAGGGCTTGTATTTTTTAATTCTATGTTTTCTGCCATGTAGGTAGCCGTTTTACAGTTTGGTCATGATACAGATTCAGTGTGGTATTTGAGAGCAGCTTGACAGTCATTCAAGTCAAAAACGTACTTATACCTTCTTATAAAACAATGTGGGGAAAAAGCAATAAACATTATTTTGGTTATAGCTATAAAATGAAATAAATAGGAAACAAGCTGACCATCATACCATGAATGAAACATCAAACAGAAGAATATAAAATATAAAAGGCACGACACAAAATTTCAAAAATGTAATCTAACGAGTAACATTCGATGTAACATAAAATGTTCCAATAGTTAAATTTTACTAGCACAGTAGTGTGGTGGCAGTAGTTTTCTTTCACAACCATTTATAATACAGACAAATATACAGTACAGTATGTCTATATTTTAACCAAAATGTATGTATATATATATATATATATATATATATATGTTATATTTGCAATATTGCATTTTGCAATCGTTTCCCGAGTTATAATTTAAAAGCAGAAGCAGATTAGTTTTAGAAAGGTACAACCTTTCTAAAAAGAAAGAAAAATTGTTAGATTACATTTGTGTTTTCCTGTTTTCACTCCTCACAGTTTCATATTCCATTGTTGAGGTTTCTTAACTTTGTAAAAATTATGTATTGAGACAGACTTTGCATTACGGCTGTTGAATGAAGTTGCTAAGATTCAGCAAAGATTTCTGCAGATATCCTATGGTCGCCGTGGAAACCTCTGTACACCTGGAGTCTTTTCATATATGTTTTTTGGAACCTAGATGCTGGAAAATGAAAAACAATTAATGAAAACGTTAATTTATTTTTGTATAAACATTTTGTATGACCTGTAATTTGACCTAGGTGGATTTTTAGCTATTTAAGTAACTAGATTTTCACTTACGACTCATGCAGGAAATCCTCGGCATTTCCCATAAACCGTCTCCTCTGCACCGAATAGTGGGAACGTGTCTCTGAATGAAGCCATCCATACACTGGTACCTTATCAGAGAGTTTATCTCATAATGCGGACGCAGCTGGCCGAATGTGCGAGCATTATGGACTAATGGCGGCTGACTGCATGACACTGTTGGGAGTTTGAAAAAAACAAGACTTTGTTTAAAATGTAAAAAAGAAAAAGAAAAAATAATTACTGTATTTATGCGAATTAAATATAAGCTCCCCCCTGATTTTTCAGGCACAAAAAAAAACTTTTTTTCTGGCTAAATTACGTTAATTTTCTCTTTAAAATACTATTTCTTCTTTATTTAACAAACCTAAGTTGTGGCTCGTATCACTTCAATGTTGTTTTACTTAACAATAATAAAACAATAATCGATTCTAGCGGTAAAAACTACACCTCCCACAATGCTTTGCTGCTCACTGGTACCCATGAGCCTTTGCGCTAAAAGAGCATAGCAAAGCTGACTGAGCTGAGTTTTTGTTAGACGTAAATATTAGAACAGTCACGTTTTTCAGATTTTTCTTTTTTTTAGTTTTTCTAAAATTAAAAAAAAAAAAACACAAAAAACAAAAACGGGTGCTTACATTCGCATAAATACAGCATAACAAAGATAAAGAAACGTTTTTTTCATCTTTACAACCAATTTCTACTTCTCCATTATCTCTGTATTTATAAAGCACGGTTAAGCTCTAAGATGCCGTTCAAATAAAAACTCAAATATTATTATTATTAGTCATATAAAACTATTTATATATTATTATTGTTTTAAAAAAAGTATAATAATAATAATAATAATGAGTATTTGTAAGGCGCTTTTCACAGTTTTAACTGTCTCAAAGCGCACATGTAAATATATAAGGGAAATGATGCTTTTTATTCAATTTGTCGTCTGGATTGTTGGTGTTGACTAAGTGGCTGCGGTTATGACAAGACAAAGACAAAGACCAGCGAGCAAGCACATACGCAACAGTGGCCAGGTAAAAAAAACCTCTTTAACGAGGAAAAACCCTGGGGAGAACCCGGCTCACTGGTGCCAGTCTCCTCCGGCATTCTAACACTACACAATCAGTGCGTTGGTTGTTCCGCGTCATTTTTAATGATGATTCTGGAACGATGTTTCCCTCCTCAATGGGGAAAGAGTATATATAAATACAAAAAAGAACACGTTTTAGAGCAGTTGCAATCATTTAAAAGATATCAAGGCAACAATAGGATTGTGGATGTTATCTGAAATCTGATTTTCTGGCCTTCCTTGATGCAAAATCATCAATTAAGTCCTCGTACGAAATATGTTACATGAATACTGTAAAATTTTGAGAGATTGCACAACTTTATCTTTTGATTGTTTTTCCTCAAAAAAGCTTTGGTCTTTTTTTCTCCATCTCTCACGGATCCCAATCGTTGTGTTTGTTTTGCAAATTTGGGATCAAGTCATCGGATTTATCCCACATCCCTTCCACCAACACTGTTACTCAAGATAGAAGTCAAGAGTGCAAACCAATACACCTGGATTGTTTTGTATTAACTATGTTTTTAGGCATGAGACACAATTTAGATAAAAAAAAAACGTGTTTGCTTATTATGAGTGTGACAATTAATCCTTAATAAATTAGTGATGCGTTGAACCCCGCCCGTCACAGACTTGGTTTAGCCCGGGCGGGGTTGCTCCCTTCTTGAGAGAGACACACTCACACGTATTGCTTTTTGCGCTCTTCCTCTCCCTCAGTTTTTACTTTTTTTCGTTTTCTGGGCACGACACACAAACGGGTCGGCGTCACAAACGTATTGATACTTTACAGAAAAAAATATTTGTACGGAGCGCTCGTGGCGCCCCCCACGTGACATGAAAAAATGCCGCCCTGGGCGACTGCCCCGTTCGCCCATGCCTAGAACCGCCACTGGTGTTATGGTTATGCTTGTTTATTTAGTTATTTATAGTGTGTGTAGTGTTATGTTTATGAATGCATGCTCATTTTCTTATTTATATTTCATATAGATGTTTTATATACATATAATTGTCTGCTATTGTGACCTGCTGTGAAAAAGGCTTTTTCATTCATTCATTCATTCATTCATTCATTCATTCATTCATTCCATTCTGCCACCAGTGCCTTGGATTATTAGGAATTATATTATATCCAGGCACATATTTGAAATCAAATCCCATGTTTTTATATAATATTTAAGAAAAATATAAAAAAAATAATATTAATAATATTTTTTAAATATGAATTTCAGATTATTTATATTATAATAAAGAAAAGGTTTCTTTATTTTTACGATTCAAACTCCTGCTGGTCATCTACTGGTTCTGCATCCTCACCTGTTCCTTTTTTGCATGTGAAGGTGAGGTGGTAGTTGCAAGGAACATCATTCCACTGACCGTCCTCATGCCAAACAACAACTACGCAATCTTCCCCTGACGAAAAGAAACTGTCGGGTTGGTTTGGTCTCCAGTTTTCATATAGCTTGAAAGGAAATAAAAAAAGATTATTCAAAAATATAAAAATAAAACAATAATACAACAAAGAATATGAACAAGCAAATAAAACAACATTGTGTTCTCTTTCATAGTCACTTCGACGTCTGTCAGTTACCTGACTATGGGATATCGGATGGCGAGCCATTCGTGCCTCAAAACCTTCAACAGGCCAATGAACGGTCAAGTTCATGGCTGCATGAATTTGCATGTCACCTTTGAACCCGTACCAGGGGGAACAAAAGGCGGCGTGTGCGTCATGCTCGTTACCTTTCTGATGATTGAAGAGTTTGTGAATCCCTTCAACTCTTCGACTTCTCTGTGAAACTCATAGTTGGAATCGGCAGTACTCCCAGCGGGCTTTGCTCTTCCCGAAAAGACCGGAAGTAGCTGAAACTCCCTGTTTACATCGACGAGAGTTTCATCTGAGAGCTCCTAAAAGGTAGATACGTTATTTTTCTTCTACGAATCCCATTTATTAAATGGCTGTTGTCATCAGGCGGGCGCAGGTGTGCATTCCTTTGTCTTGGTGAGCACATGGTACACGCGTACGTGTGAGCTCACGTTGGTAAACAATGGCGGCGCAGCGTAGTTAGGTGATCTTCTGCAAGACGTCGCCCCCATTCGGTCTCCTGCCGGGTTTCGGCCAGTTTCGGCTCTCCGAACCACGACTGGATTGAGACGCCGGGGCTGAATTTAGATGTTTTCCATCACAAAATTTACTGCGCATGCGTGAGCTCTCCAGTAGATTCCCGATTCAGGGTCGCAATACTGGATTCGCCCGACGACGAGAGCGGAGGGAGAGAATACGGAGTGGGCGCTGTTATTGAGCACTCTGAACACTACTGAGCTTCTGGTGAGTAGAGGGCCGCCCTCTGCTCCCATGCGGGTCGAGACTGCCATGGGCGTCTCCCTGCCAAGACCAGCCAAGGACGCCTGTGGCCTCCAAGGCGGTCTTTTCTCGCTCAGAATGGAAAGAGCTCCAACAAACGAACTCCCACTGTCAAAGTCCACCTCAGTGGCCAACTTGACTGTACGAAGTCAGACACTCCCTCACCCCTACCAGTCAGCAGAGGCCATCTCTGCTCCCCCGCGGGTCAAGACGGCCGCTAACACCGCACTCTCCCTGCACGGTAGAAGGCCAGGACTCCAAAGTGAGTCCCAGGCACGGGGTCACACTTCTCTCCACGCTGAGTGCCTGGAGGAGGAGAGACCCCCCCTCCTCCCATCAGACGGGTCGCGGCGCAGGCTCCGGCTAGCGCCTGCTGTTTGGTGGGAAGGCGGTTTCCGGGCGGCCTGTGAGCTCAGACGGGACCCTGCCACACTCTCTCGCCTCATGGCCCGAGGTCAGCAACCGAGGTGTCCCCAACCAGTACGAAGAGCGGGTTCTACCACCCGTACTTCGTGGTTCCCAAGAAGACCGGTGGTATGCGGCCCATTCTGGATCTGAGATCCCTGAATCGACACTTGCACAGGTTTCCGTTCAGGATGGTTACTCAGAAGAACATTCTGAGAGGCAGTTCAGCTCCAGGATTGGTTCACCGCTATCGACCTTCAAGACCCGTACTTCCACGTCTCGATCCGGTCTCGACACAAGCCATTTTGCGCCTTGCGTTCGAAGGCCGAGCGTATCAGTAAAAGGTTCTGCCCCCCGGCCTCTCCCTGTCGCCCTGCATCTTTACGAAGATAGCGCAGGCTGCCCTCTCTTCCCTGAGAGCACGCGGCATCAGGATCCTGAACTACCTGTGACTGGCTATGACAAGCCAGTTCACGAAGTCAGTTGATTGCACACAGGGATGGCACACCAATTGGGCTCTGCGTCAATCGAGAGAAGAGTGCACTGTCCCCCTTGTCAGCAGATCTCTTTTCTCTGGCTCGACCTCGACTCTGTTCAGATGCGCGGCAGGCTCTCCACGGAGGGCCGCCAGCATACAGAGTCAACTGGAGAGTTTAACACCCGGTTCCCGGATCCCGTGCAAACGCTGCCAGATGATCCTCGGCCACATGTCGTCCGCCTCCACGCTGACTCCGTTAGGCAGACTACACATGCGGCCCCTTCACTTTGGGATCCGTTCCCAAGTCGAGCCTGGTGGCTGGGAGATATCGGGTCCTCGTCACACCCGAATGTCTCCACCTGCTCCACCCTTGGTCAGAGACGAACTTCCTACGGGCGTCCCCCTGGGAACCATCTCCCGTTGCGTTGTGGTATCCACAAATGAATCCAACACGGTGTGGGGAGCAGTGTGCGACGACCATAGAGGGGCCGGTCGCTGGTCGGATCCTTTCCTCCAGTGGCACATCAACATGCTCAAGCTACTAGCCGTGCACCTCGGACTGAAGCGGTTGCTCAGGTAACGTGCTGGTCAGGTCAGACAGCGTAGTTGCAGTAGCATACATCAACCGGCAAGGCGGTCTGAGCTCGCACCGCTTGACCAAGCTCGCACATTGCCTCTGGATGTGGTGTCTGCCGAGGCTCAAGTCGCTGACAGCAGTCCACATTCCAGGCATCCTCAACACAGCTGCAGATGCGCTGTCGAGGCTGGGCCCCGCCCCTGGAGAGCAGAGGCTGAACTCTCAAGTGGTGACAGAGGTGTGGGTCGTGTTCGGTCAAGCACAGGTAGACCTGTTCGCTTCAGACGAATCGATCCACTGTCTACTCTGATTGCGTTATCCAAAGCGCCTCTCGGTTACATGCCTTGCTCACACATGGCCGCACCACTTGAGGAAGTATGCCTTCCCGCCAGTTACCGTGATTCACCAGCCCCTGGGTCGAGTCAGGAAGGAGGTTCATGAGGTGACTTGATCGCGCCCTTGCCCGACAAGACCTGGACGTCAAAGCTCATGGCTCACGTCCCCTCTGAGGAAGCTACCTGAGAGCGGACCTCCTCTCGCAAGCACTGGGCTCGCTCTGGCATCCACGACCAGACCTCTGGAACTCCATGTCTGACCGCTGGATGAGACAACTCGTTAGATGAACTGCCTCAGTCAGTACAGGACACTACCGGTCAGGCACGTGCACTGTCTACCAGACAGCTGTACGACCTGAAGTGGCAGACTTCGTCACCTGGTGCTGCCAGAAAAACGAAAACCCACCGAGTTGCCTCGTCAGGACAATTCTCTCGCTCCTGCAGAAACTCTAGGAGAACCTGGCCCCTTCCACTCTGAGTCTATGTGGCCGCGTTTCCACCTCCCATGGCCTCATCGAGGGGAAGACAGTTGGCCGGCACAATCTGACAATTAGGTTATTGAGAGGTGCTTGGAGGGTGCCCCCCTCCAGACCTCCCCGACCCCGGTGTGGGATTGAGCTTGGTCTTGGCAAACCCTTGCTCTCCCCCATCTTGTTGAGCCGCCGAGTCTCAAGCTCCTCACACTGTAGGCTGCGTTACTCCTAGCGCTAGCCTCAGTGAAATGGGTCGGGGACCTAGTGGCTTTCCCTGCAGATCCTCCTACTTCACCCCCGTCAAGCCGCTGGAGACTGTGAGTCTTATGCTGCTCACACTGAAAGCTGCAGTTAGTCCTAGCGCTAGCCTCAGTGAATCGAGCCAGGGACCTCAAGGCGTTCTCTGTGACAAAATCCAGCAGGATATTACGCCAGTCTGTAAAGCTGCTTTTATGCTTTCAGCTAGATGATAAATAGCATCCAGCACCTTCAGCATCCTGCAGATGGCGATATCACCGCATCCGCCCAAGAAATTAACCGCGGTAGTAAAAGATGTGACTTGTAGTGCACAATACGACGAGGACTCTGAAGAAGAACCTGCTGCCCTCCCCTTTACTGGTGAATTTCTACCGCTGCACAATAGAAAGCATCCTCACCCACTCCGTCACTGTGTGGTACGGAAGCTGCTCTGTTGCGGAGCGTAAGGCACTGCAGCGGGTGGTCAAAACCGCCCAACGCATCTCCGGCTCATCACTCCCCACCATTGATGACATCCAGAGCAAACGCTGCGTGCGGCGTGCGCTCTGCATCACCAAAGACTCTTCCCATCCTGCCCACAAACTCTTCTCTCTCCTGCCATCAGGGAAACGTTTCAGGAGTCTCAGGACCAGGACCACCAGACTGAGGAACAGCTTCTTCCCCAGAGCTGTGTCACTCCTGAACACTCTGAAACATAAACATTAACTGCACTGCCCCCCTCATCCTCTCCCACTGCGTCTACTTGCACATTGGCCACACCACACTGATGGCCACTCGCTGATCTTGCACTGGACTTGCTCTTTGCACACAACGGTTTACATTTCTCTGCACTACTGTACTTTGTTCTGATCTTCATGCTCATTTGCACCATATTTTTATTCCTGTTTTTGTATAATATATTTATTCTGCCACCTATATTCTGCCTTCTGTATATTACCCAGTAGTTTCTGTCATAGCCTCCCATATGTATATTCTGTTTGTACCTTACATTCCTCACCATTATGCACTTTATAAACATTATCGCTACTTTTGCACTTCTGGTTGGACCTAACTGCATTTCGTTGTCTTGTACTTGTACTTGCCAATGACAATAAAGTTGAATCAATCAATCAATCAATCAATCAATCAACCACAATGTAACGAGTAATGGTATGTGTCCATTCAAATGTAGTGGAGTATAGAGTACAGATCTCAATCACAAATGTAGTCAAGCAGAGAGTAAAATTTGCTTAAATTTTTGAAGTACAAAGTAGCCAAAAATTATCAAGTAAAGTAATAATGTCAATTTACTCCATTACTTTACACTACTGGCATTCGATGCTGATACAGGAAGACATCTTTTGAAAAGAAAGTTTCACTATATGGGGCTCTTCAAAGAAACTCAAGCAACATCAAGGTTTATAAAAATAACTCTTACCGTAACACTTCCATCTGTCCATCGGAAATCATTCTCAAACATCTTGTCATTTAGACCAATCCATTGGTAGTCATGGCCAAGATCTTAAAAATAGATTTTAACAACAAACCATTAGTTCCTATTACTACATATTCTATTAGTTGTTTTGAGAAATGAAGAGAAAAAGGTTACAATAAAACATCAAGTGATAATGAGTTGAGTAAAATAAGTAATAGGTTTTGTTGTGTAAACTGAAAAAGATACTACTTACGATTTATGTATAGCTGTTCATCGTGGGACAGAACACTGGTAAGATGAGCTCCCTGGAGACGACACTCGCGTTCAGCCGTTTCCCAGTTACGCCGATAAGGAAAGTGTTTATAGCAGTGACCCTGGAATTTGTGCCAGCCGTAGCTGCAAGTTTCAGTATCTTTGGGGGGGAAATAGTTTTTTTTTTTTAGTTTCACCACACAATTTAGTTATATGTTTGCAAACTGAGCATGTACAATAAAATAAGAAATTATGAAGTACAGATATTTTATAGCAGTCTTGTATGAGATCTCTAATCCCTAATGGAAATAATAATGACACTATGGTGGACACTTTCTGCTCTTTCTAAAATGCCTCAATCTATAGAGACCCGAGCTCTGAAACTATATTCTTTTAAACATGTGCTTTGCTAGTTGGGCTTTTAGGAGAGCAATAAGCGTAAAAATTAAGCATCTATTTTTTTTACATGATTTAGTGTTGGGGATATTACATATGTTACCACTAAATATTTACTTATTTTCATCAATCTTTCGTGTTCGTGCTCTGTTTAAAATCACTGTCAAAATACTTTTAAAACAATGACAAAAAATTGTCTTCTAATAATTTTGTCCTCAACTGTCTATGGTCCATAGGGCATAGTTTGCATCTGTACAAAAAGGGTTACCATGAATAAATCTTGTAAAATTGTGTTCACTAAATGTACAAAAATAAATTTAATTACCTTGCTCACATAGTGATCCAGAATAACTCGTAAGACACAAACATGTGAAGGAATTCAGGCCGTCAATACATGTACCTCCATTGAGACATGGGTTTAAGAGACATTCATCAATATCTAAACAAAAACAAAAAAAATCATGATTTGTAATGTAATGGTCATAAACAAATTACTGGACTATATTAAGAAACAAAACATGAAAAAAAGATTAACTAAATGTTGCTAGTCAATAGAAACTGTACCTATATCACAATGTTGACCACTGTATCCAGGCAGGCAGCTGCAGGTCTGGGAACCACCGACTATTGCACAGGAACCTCCATTTAAGCAACTATCTTCCGAACAGGACAGAACACCTGCAGAGAGAAGAATACCAGGGTTGCGTCAGTTGCTAACAAAAAGGTAGATTTGATTCTTATTTGTTTATGTCTTACCGAGAATTTCAATTGTCTCCCCAACCATTGAATCTTCCAGGTCTTTTACGGTTTGGGTTGACTTTGAGAAAAGCTGACTCTCAAAAGTAAAGCTAGGTTTCATAGATAATTCCCTTGGTGTGTCCTTGTCTTTTAAGCTGATGTTCTTTTCGTCCTCTGCTTGTGCATCAATGATGGTTGTCCTCTCCTCGAATTTTGAGAAGGATTCAGTGAAGGTTTTTGAAGTAGTTTCATAGATCAATCCCTCTGTTTTATTTAAGTTATGGGTTGAGTTTTCAGAGTCTGTGTAATCACGGAGAGACTCAGTTTGGTAAGAATTTGATTCCGTTTTGAAATGTAGTTCAGGTTGTTCTGTTGATGAAGATGAGAGGGTAGATATGTCTGTACTTGCATTAATCAATGTTTCAGAAGTCTTTTGAATGGGAATGTTGGTTGATGACACGTCTTCTACTTTGTCCTTATGTGTTAAGGTCACCTCAGACATCACTTCTTGATATGGTTCTCTATCAGTAATGGTTCGAACAGAGGATGATGCTGATTCCCCATGACTTGAGTATGTTGCAGTCGTTATTATTTCTGTTACTCCTGATACTTCTTCTGTTGTGTCTGTGGGCACAAAAGGTGCCTGTAAAACCCAATCTGCATCAATGATTGTGTCGTTTTT
This sequence comes from Paedocypris micromegethes, assembly GCA_028031935.1. NCBI lineage: Eukaryota > Metazoa > Chordata > Actinopteri > Cypriniformes > Paedocypris > Paedocypris micromegethes. Next base: position 7,409,531 of record CM051502.1, read on the forward strand.
AGTTATAACTTCTGTTTTTATGGTGTGATCTCTTAATTCATCCGCTTCTGTCGAAAACAGTGCATTTTCGATATTTTCGTCCTCAGTGAAAATTAATACTGTGCCTTTTGGAGTAACTTGCTCTTTATTACTGTAGATTACAGCAAAAGCGGACACTGGAGAGGTGGTCGATGGAAGAGAAGTATTTTGGCTGCTTTGCACTTTCAGTGGATCGGTAGCAATTGTGACGTCTGAGTCTTTAAAAATCGCAGAAGGAAGCTGCTCTGTTTGATCCGGTTTGGGAAGACTTGAACTTGTGACTAACTGTGGCGTCACAGAAGTTGTTTCTTCACCTGAGCCTTCATCCTCTGTTCCATCACTCTCTGTGAAGTCTTCTCCGCTGCCATCATCTGAAAGGAACTGTGTGCTTGTTACCACTGGCTGAGTGGAACTCTGGATAAAAGAAGATGTGGGCCAAGATGACTGACGTTGGTAATCTACCTTGTCTGGATGAAAAGTTACATTTATCTTATCTTCATTCTCCTCAGTCTCGTAGATTTCAGCCTCGTCGGTTTTAACAATCAAATCTTCGTAATTTTTAGTGCTTGGTGTCTCTGAAATCACTTCTGTGGATTTTGCTTGGGAAGTCCACTCTTGCTCCTCTGAAGAAGATCTAAACATTGTTTCAGTTGTGTGAGAAAGTGATGGTTCTTCTGTTAATTCATCCTTTGACTGGCTTTCCTGAGCCGTAACAGACTCAAAAGCTGTAGGGGATGTTGTAGTAGAGACATCTTCCTGACGTTTGATTGTTGCTTCTCTAAAACGTGATGCTGTTTGGATAGTGCTCTTCAGTATTGTTGGTGAAATGGTAAATGCTGTTGAAGTAGAAGAGCTAAAAGACTTTAAAGTGTGCATTTCAGTTTTATCAGTGAGCCCTGTAGAACCAGCAAGAATTCCTGGTGTTCTGCCTATTCTTTGTTTTTCACCTACACCTTCTGGCTGAGAAGTTTTCTCTTTTTGATGTTCCGTGGAGCTAGAGCGATCAATGTCTTCATGGACAGTAGATATATTGAGGTCCTTGTTGAGTTCTGCAAAGATAGAGCTGGTCAGAAAATATACAGCAGAACTAGTTTTGTCAGGTTCTTGACTTCTTCTACCTGTTGGTAAAGTAAATTCCTCTTGTGTCCACTGACCAGACGATTCTTTTTCTATAGAGCCAAAAGAGGAACTGGGCTTAGTTGTCTCCATTGTCAATTGTGACTTCATTGTGTTTTTAGCTAACGTCACATCTTCTAGTGTCAGAGCTTCAGAAGCTAAAAGTGTCTTGAGGCTAGTTGCTATAGTCTCCTCTGTAGCTGTCATTTGAGGAAGAACTGATTGTACAAAATCAAATCCACCAGAGCCAAATTCTACATCGTCACTTTTGGCATCAACTGTATGGGTGATTAGAAGCGGGTCTGAAACAAATACTGCTGTTTCATCTGAGACACGCACTGAAGCTGCATACAAGTGGAACATGTCGCCTTGATTAAAGGTTGTGGACTCTGTGACTGCAGATGTTGATGGATTGGAAGTACTAGTCGCTAACAAGTCAAGTAAAGAAAGTGGGTCTTCAGTTTGTGCTTTAATTGTTTGGACATTTCTTTCAGCATCTGTCTTGACCACTGAGCTTATTCCAGTGTTGATGGATGTATTTTCATCCATGAAGTCTGTTTGAGTCAGTGAATGTAGATCTTCCGCATCCATCATCGTTGTGGCTGTTGCTGGAGAAGCCAAACCATCTTGGCTTTTTACTGGTTTCCCTGCTAAATGCTCTGATTCTGTTGCTATATATGGATGAACTGTGGTCGTTCTTGCGGTGTCAAAAGTAGAATAATGATCTGTCATTCCTTTTGGGAATTGCGTAATTGTCTCATCTATTAAACTAGATAACGAAAATGGTTTTGTGCGTTCCTGCTCTGAAGCGGCTTTGGTGGCAAGTGCGAAACTTGTGGTGATGTAATTTGTAATGTTGTCTGAAGTTTTGTTTTCTGAAAGTTCTACTGGTAAATGTGTTGCCAATTGTGAGGGGAACATCATGTCGATGCTATTGTCTTCTGAAGTGGACACTGATAAGGGTTCATCTGTATGGGACCCTTGTCTTGCTTTAGTTATATCGGTCGGTTTGGGAAACGTTACCAAAGCACCGTCTCCAGAACCTTCTGACACTGATGATGGTAAAAACGATGTAAAATTAGCAAGGGGGATTTCATTTGTTGCATTCATCTCATGAGATCCCGTTATTTCGTTGACATAGTCAAGTGATGATTTTTCATGGACATTTTCGGTCCGCAGAGATTCAAATGAAGTCCCAGGCAGAGTGGAAATGGTGTGCTCAGAGGGATTTTGTGCATCTGGTAAAGTGGACTGTGTTTCAACAATAGTAGAACTTGATATGTCAGATGGCACTTTGCCGCTCTGAAAATCTCGCTCACGTTCTGAAATCGTTGTGCTAAAATAATTTCTTGTTGAGGACTCAGTTACAAGCACATCCAGGATTTCATCTTCAGATCCTTCAAAACCTGCCAAAGGCAAAACTGTAGTTATTGATGAAAATGATTCATTTGATGTTCCTTCCATATGGTCAGAAGGTTTTTCAGTTGAATGTTTTATCTGTGTTGAAGCAGATGTAATATCTGTGGCCGTTGCCGATGTGATGTCCCTTAAATTTTCAGTAGCAAATCTTGATTTTGATGATTCCTCAAAGCGCATCGACGCAAGTTTCTTTAACGTGCTACTTTCAGTAAAACCAAGGTCAGGATTACTTGTCAAAAACAGTGTTCTTGAGCTATCAGTGGTAGATTCGGATGAGTTTGCCGGAGGTTCTTTATCTACGACTTCATCGGTTGCAAATGATGCTACGTGCAAAAGCATTTGACTTGTGACTGGTATTTTTGTGGTTTTATCGGTGTCCCATGATGTGAATGGATGATATGTGTTATTTGCCGAGTCAGATGTTTTAACAAATACTTCAGAGGTCCTATCACTTTTGAATTCAGTTTCAACTGATCTGGACATAGAGTGTAGGTTTGTTACACCAGAGGATATTGATTCACTTAAAGAAAGACCTGCTGTGGTAAAAGTGTCAGCAAACTGTCCAGAACCTTCAAACTCTGAAGATGTCGAACTTGGTGTCCACTGTGATGTTCGTGTTATCAGATATTCTTGTGGCATTGAAGAAGCTTGATTGTCTGAGATTTGATTGAATGTAGAAGCTTTGGAAGAAGTGACATACATCCATGTTTCTGTAGCTGATGGGAATTCTGGTACATTCTTAACGGTCAATGATTTAAAAGCTTCACTTGTGCTAGTTTCAGTTGAGCCGAGAGTCGAATCTGGTTCTTTGGTTATTGCCTCACTGATTCTCTTGAATTCCAGATCTCTTGGAGACACAGTGGCTGTTAATGTGGAAAATGTTTGTGCGTCCGATGTGACAGTTTTACTTCTTGCTGTTTTTGGTTCTGATTCAGTTATCTTGACCACTGAAGTTCTCATTGTTGTGAATTTGTCAGGACTTCTCTCTCTGGAATCTGAACCATCAGAGTCTGATGACATCTTGACTACTGTCAAATTCGAATGTGTCACATCATTTGGTTTAGTCCACTCAAAAATCATCGGGCTGGTGACTAAACTCGCTGATGATCCCTCATCTAAAAATGTTGAGCTTTTAATGGTAGGTTCTGATGAACTTTCTGGAGATTCATTTAGTTTCTTCACATCTGTTGCAATTGAATGTTCATGGGGTAAAATATCATGACTTGTGATAGCGCCCATTTTTGGTTTGACTGACCTGGTCAAGGTCCAAAAAGTAAAAAATTGATCTTTGGTTTGTGTTTCCGTGTGTTGATCTCCACTGACCTTATCAAATATTAAGCTAAATACTTTTGTTCCTTCTGTTATAGGTGTTTTATCAGTATCGGATCCAAAAGTGCTGTAAAATGGATATTGTGTTGTTACAAACTCGCTGTAAAATTTGTCGGAAAGAGCATCTGATGAACTTGAGAGTAATTGTACATTTAAAGTTGTCCTCTCTGATTTCGCTTTGCCCATGCTGACGGAAGATAGTTCAGAATTGTTCTGAGTTTGAGCTGTAGAATTCTGTTCCGTCGTAGTTTCTGCTAAACTATTTTCTATTGTCATTTGTGTTGAGTGGTCCGTGGTCAAAGAACTTAACAAAGTGACTGCACTAGATTCAGAAGAGTCGAATGTTACAGAATGTTCCTTGGTTTGATTCTCCAAAATATGTTCTTTGATGTCATCATTGGTTGAACTATGCACAGTTGTATCGGGTGTCTTCTCTGTTGAGTTTGAAAGAAAATGGTCTGATTTAATAGTGTTGAATAGTGAAGGCTCTGTCATGTGATTTATGCTTGATACTGAGGTTTCACCTCCTGAACCTTCAGACTCTAAAGCTAAAGTTGATTTGAATTGAGTTCTGATTGATGTAATTTCATCCCAATGTTGTGTCGAGAGTAAAACGGTGGACATTGTTAAGCTCGACTTTTCTTCTGTAGTTTGTGATCCTGAAATTGACAAAGCATCTTTACTCGTGACTTCTTTAGCTGGCAATTCCTCAGTCTGTAGTAGTGTAACTGGAATAATTGTGTGAGTTTCAGTAACAGAATGTGGTCGCATGTTGAAATCTTCAGTAGTTCGATCGATTTCTGAAGTTATTGAAGTGGACAACCATTCAGAATTAACGTTTGGTGTTGTTGTGATGATTTCTTCATCTGATTCAACTGTACTGTGCAATAAAGTATTTCCTGTTGATAAGTTGGTTCCATTTGAATCCAAAGTGCCATATCCCGAACCTTCAGACTGTAAAGTTGATTTTAAACTAGTTCTGGTTGATGTATTTTCATCCCAATTTTGTGTCGAAATTGTTAAACTTAATTCTTCCTTTGCAATTTCTGATATTATTTCTAAAACTTTTGGTGTTGTAGGATGTTGTCGAATGTTGAAATCTTCAGTTGTTGGATCGATTTCAGAGATTATTGAAGTGGACAACCATTCTGAATTAACGTTTGGTGTTGTTATGATGATTTCTTCTTCTGATTCAGCTGTACTGTGCAATAAAGTGTCTTCTGTTGCAAATTTTGCTCTTTGTGAATCCATGGTGCCATATGTTGAACCTTCAGACTGTAAAGTTGATTTTAAAATAGTTCCGACTGACGTATTTTCATCCAAATATTGCCTTGAGGATAAATTGGTGGGCGCTGTAAAACTAAAATTTTCTTCCATAATTTCTGATATTGTTGCTGAAATTGACGAAGCATCTTTACCTGTGACTTCTTTAGCTGGCAATTCCTCAGTCTGTAGTTGTGTAACTGGAAAAATTGTGCGACTTTCAGTAACGGAATGTTGTCGCATGTTGAAATCTTCAGTTGTTAGATGGACTTCAGGGACATTTGAAGTGGACAACCATTCTGTATTAACGTTTGATGTTGTTGTTGTTGTTGTTGTGATGATTTCTTCTTCTATTTCAACTGTACGGAGCAATAAAGGGGTTTCTGTTGGAAATTTTGTTCCTTGGGAATCCATGGTGCCATATGTTGAACCTTCAGACTCTGTAGATGAAAAAAAGTGGAATAAAAGGTAAGTCTGAAAAAAGTTACTGATTATTGTTAATTTCTGACTGTGTCTGTCCAACTGTCCCTCAGTGTGCCTGTTTTTTTTTTTTTTTAATCATGGGCAAAATGAAGAAAAAAAAAAAACTCTGTGTTCTACATTATTTGTTTGTTAAATATACAACTAGAGATTGAGAGTTCTATGAAATTGTTTCTATGTTTGAGTTACTCGAAAAACTATTAGTATTTCATCTGATTCTTCTGAGAATGTTTATTTGATTGTTTTTTATTTATTTATATGAACCTTTACTTCTGTTAAAGTAAACTTCTGTTAATCTGAACATTAAATGTTATCGTCATCTAACACAGCTTTAGCAGGGATGTTTCTGGCAGTCTGTGTGTTGGTCCATTTAAAATAACCCAAACTTAATTTTGTCATGTAAGAATGATCTTTAGCATTCTGTTTAGATTGAAGGTGTTCTCTTCTTCGTTTGTTCAGTCAAATTTGTTGGACAATATCTGTGTCATTCAGCTGTGTCATCTAGGGGGCGCTGGAGTGAAAGTTGAGCAGACAACTGATGTCCAGAGAGTCGACAATAACGTATTCTATACAAAGCATAAAGTAATAAATGTTTGCATGTAAATAGGTAAATTATGACTTGTACATATTTGAATATATAGAAAGGTGGAGCATCTTCGTTTGTGGGGGGTTGTAAATAATTATATGAATCGAACAATTTATTTGACTCTTGGTTAAATGACAGCTTAAGCTTTCTGTTACATATTATATGGGTTTCTTCCATGAATAATGCGTCTGTTTAGTGTCATATTATAGAAACGGAGAGAGTTGTTATGCTGGATTTAATATATTTTAAATTATTTTATATTATATATTAATATAAATATAAATATAAATTAAATTAAAAATATTTTAATATATTTTAAACAATAAATTGGGACCTCCAGATCTTTCTTTAAGGATCATCAGGACTCAAAAGGCACTTCGTTATTTGCTGAATCAAGAGTATCAGAAATAATACAATCTCAGTTTAAAGTGTTTGATTGCTTTTTCATAAAACATTGGACCTTGTTGGACGTCCAGTTTCAAAGTAAGACAAAGTGTGCTCACTTGACATTGCAGTGCATCGAAAATGTCTTCAAAGTATTTTAAAGTGGAAAATAAATGCTGACTCATGACTTCCTTTGTATTCAACAAAAAAAAAGTGTGGCGGCATTGTGTGTGTGTGTGTGTGTGTATGTGTGTGTGTGTTGATTCAATAACAAAATAACTTACCAGAAGTGCGTAGTCTGGCTTCAGTAGATTGAGACGCCTCTGATTGTGTTTCCTCTGTTTTTTTGGAAACAGATTCAGGATGAATGGAGAAAAACGTTGTCATTTGAAGTTCTCTAGAAATTTCTATTTTCAGTTCAGGATCTTGTCCTGGCGAGGAGGATCTTTGAGAAGATTCGGCCATGAGTCCATAATCTGTCTCACCATCATACTCAGAAAATACTGTACTACTTTTAAAGTCAACATCAATCAGTTCAGTTGGTGATGTGTGTGTCTTGTCCTTCCCTGTATTTACCACATTGGCTGCACTAGTCAAAATTTTAGTTGGAAGGTTTGCACGATCGCTTTCTGTCACGTAATTGCCAAATGAAGCTAGCTCAGTTTGGTTCGGAGATTCATTGGTGACGAAAAATCTTTCTACATTGGACTTTAGGTCAGGATCTTCATTTGTTGAGGTCTCTAATACAGACGTTTCTCCAATCGCAAACTCAGGTTCAGTGCTTGGAAAGACTGAGTGAGGAACGTCAGTGAAACTGCTGCTCACTTTTATAAGACTCGCATAACCTTCTATGGTAGAGGAAGCCGCAATGAAAGGGTCTACATGAACAGCATCTCCACGCACTTGAAGTTCCTCATCAGATCTTATCGTACCAAATTCTTCGATATCAAAATCTGGAAGAGTTGTACTGAAAATGTCCTTGTGCTTTTCACTTGATACTTCTGGATGTCCCAGTTCAGTAGACTCGTAACCATCCGTCTGGACTGGTGCCATGAGGGTGGAAAACATTGAAGGTGCGTCTTTTAAAACGTGGTCTTCAGCAGAAGCCGTGGTTGAAAGCGTATGGACGTCTGATAGAAGCAGGGGTGAAAGGGTCTTGCCGAAAGTGGACTGTGTGATGGCCTCTGTTTTGGTATCACTCTGAATGTTGACATCGATCCAAGACGACTGGTTAAACACGCTTTTTGATTCTAGAGTGAGAAGAAAATGCATAAAAAATTTTTTCAGAGTTTTCTTATATTTATATAATACCATACTATACTATCATTCAAAGGACCCTGCACTGATGCAGGAAAAAACGCTAGGATGGAGGAGAAGAGGTTTATTTTTGTTCTTATTATTATTGTTGTTGTTGTTTAATTCATGTTATATTTTTTTGTTATTCATTATTAGACACAGGCATTTGTATTTTTATCTTTATTTATGTATTGTATTCATTATATTTCTAGTATCATTCTTGTCACAGATCCCGGTGTAAGTACAAAAAAGGCTCGGCCTGCAAAATCGGCTCGGGGTCCTGCGACTGGTGATGACGTCACACTACGGTGACACTACTGGGACAAACCACGTAGAATCATGACAATTTTTCCAATAACCACCAGCTGCAGAACCGCAGAATGACAGTCTGAGGGCGCCGGAAGGTAGCGGAGCCTTAATAGGCATTGCTTCTGTGTTTGCTACTTTTTACAGTTTAAACCCCGCGTTATTAAAGTTATATTCATGCATTCTTATTAAATGATTTAATTGAAAAGATTGACTTCCGTCTGTATATGGGTAGCATATGTATATACACATATTGTGACACTTTGTTTTTAATTCACCAGAGAGTAAAAAGTCCATATGTGTAAATTTATATAAAATCATTACGCCATCCTTCCAACACAAATCATTTTACTACTATACACAATAGTTCGTAATTTGTAATAACTTATATGTAATAACCATGTCGCCGCCATCTTGTTTTAGGTTTTATCCACATGCTATCACAATCCATTATAACTCAGGTGTTTTGTGTTAATGATTATTGGTTATTATCTCATGTATTTAAGTTCGTCCAGTCATTATTGTGTGGTCGGTTTGTTGCAGTGTGTCCTGTCACTCGAGTCTTGTTTATGTGCAATTTTGGATTAAAACTTGGGAGAAAACTTAACCCTTCGTGCTCCTTTGATCTCATCCACTAAGCGCAAGTGAATCCACTTTTCCTCGTCCCGGTGACAGTAGCTAGTTGTGACAATTCTTATGTGTTTGCTTGGGGGGGGGACTCCTCCTTTTTAGTTTTATCCATGCAAAGTTCTACTTCCATTTGATATATATTATTATAATAATTACCAATATATTTATTTATTGTTGTTGTTGTTCTTGTTATATTTATTTATTATTAATTATAATTTTAAAATAATTTATTATATTTATTCTATTTTTATTCTATTCTTATTTTTCCCCTTCTCATTAATTGTATCCATGAAAGGTTTGTGAGTCTAATGTCTTTTTAGTCAACTATTTGATTTACTAGAGGTCTCTCAAATGCATACTATTCATTTTATAATTAACATTTGTCCTTTTACTTTTGGAAGAACAAACGCAACAATTGTTTGTCTTGCATTTTGCTTTTTAACACAAAAAAACAATTATACATCTAAATCAACATCTTGTTGTAGTGTTTTTAAAGTGACAATTTTGACTCAAAAACATTACTTAAAGAGAAATCTCTTAATGAGATGCAATTTATTCTATTAATTTTATTCTACTTTTATTCTATTCCATTTATGCTAATATATTTATCTTATTTATTTATTTATTTTTATTATTCAAAGGACCCTGCACTGATGCAGGATGGAAAAGAAGAGGTTTATTTTAATTATTGTTGTCGTTGTTGATGATGATGATGTTGTTTAATTCATATTATATTGATTTATTTATTATTAATTTATATTTATAATTATATAAATATATTATATACATATATAAATTATAATTTATATTATTGGACATATTCTATTTCTATTTTAATATGATTATTTATATTTTTCTTTACATGATTTTTTACATTTATTTAATATTATATTTATTATATATTTTTTACTCTCATTTTTTTTCCTTCTCTTCAATACTATCCGTGCAAAGTTTGTGATTCTAAAGTCATTTTAGAGTCAACAAATTGATTTGATTTTGATTTGAAATAATAAACAAAAACTTGGACTAGAGGTTTCTCAGAAGCTCACTATTCATTGTGAAGACAGTCTTTTGTCCTTTCACTTTTGGAAGAACAAACGCTCCATCATCACACAAGCTAATTTGACTGACGGGCTCATGTTCCGAGTGTGTTCACACACACATTAGAAGCTTGTTAAAGGACGGATGAGTGTGAGAGTAAAGCCAGAGTAAGCCGAGTAAGAGTGGACATTCAAGGCAACGCGGATCAGAAGGCATGAGGGAGTAAAAACAGGCAGAGGAAACAAAGAGAGAAAAGCGCAGGTCCTTTGCTTATCAGCGACCTGAATGGCCGTCACCCGGGTCAGCGCCCTACTTGGCAGGGGGTCGCTCACCGAAATTAGCTTCATCTGAGAAGATAACCCCCCAGGTCAGAGGTCAGCCTGATGCATGTATTTCAGGGCTCTGGTAGCAGCTCTCTGCTTTATCTCTGTGTCTGGTCAGATAAGCGCTCGTGCAAGTGACAGGAGGAAAGGAGTTTGACAGAGGAACTGAGTGAAAATGCTAAAGTAACTACTAAGCACTTTTTTGTACTTCTACTGAGGTTATAGGTCATCTGTGTCTCGCTCACACCATCTCTCTCTCTCTGTCTCTGTCCCTCCCTGCCTCTCTCTGTCTCTCTGTCACGCCATCTCTCTCTTTCTCTCTCCCTCTCTGTCTCTCTCTGTCACTCTCACAATTTCTCTCTCTTCTTTCTTGTTATCTCTCTCTGTACCCCCCTCTCTCTCTAGCTCTCTATCTTCTTCTGTCTCTTTGTCTTTCTCTCTCTGTCTTTCTCTCTCACACAATCTATCTATCTATCTATCTATCTATCTATCTATCTATCTATCTATCTATCTATCTATCTATCTATCTATCTATCTATCTATCTATTAGTCGGTTCGTCTGTCTATCTATGTAACTCTCTCTTTCTTCCTCTCTTTCTAGCTCTCTGTCTTTCTCTCTCTCTCTTAGTCTTTCTCTCTCTCTCTAACTTCCTGTCTTTCCATCTCTGTTGCTCTTTCTATCTATCTATCTATCTATCTATCTATCTATCTATCTATCTATCTATCTATCTATCTATCTATCTATCTATCTATCTATCTATCTATCTATCTATCTATCTATCTGTCTGTCTGTCTATCTATTAGTCCGTCCATCTGTCTGTCTATCTATCTAACTCTCTCTTTCTTACACTCCCATCTCTTTACAATTATTTTGGGACCAATTTTGTTTACATTTCCCTCTAAATATGAAATAATTAATCAATGTGATGTTAATGCACCGTCAATCTGGATTGTTGATTAAATTGATAGATAAATTGATCAATGCAAGCACCAAAAACACCACAAAGTTAAGTCTGACAATCATTTGTCACTTAGCAGACGCTTAGTTTTAGTCATAGCGCTCGGCAGTGGGACAACAGAGGTCTGAATGTTTAAGCATTCTTGTTAACCAAGCCCAGTTTGGTTTCCTTGGCAATAGGCAGCCAACTCAAAAGCAACAGAGTGATGTCAGTGAATCACTGGAGAATGAGTTATTTGCATGTAAATATTTCCATATTCGGTAGGCTTCTTAAAAACAACTCAGAGTAACTAAAATGATGCCCACCATCTATAAAATGTGTGCTGGTTCAGTTGATGAAACATACGTGCTGAATAGGATGGACAACTTACAAAAGTTACAATGTTGTACAGCGTGAACATATTAAGAAGAGTGTAAAATCGTTACCTTGGAAACAGTATGCTCCTAGTTTGGAGTTGGGACTTGGGAAGCCGGTTTGGTTTTTGTATCGGTACAGCGTGCGAACACCCAGTAGGCCACCACCACACTGACTTCTAGGTTTGGCAACAGGATGGCGGGCACTGCCATCGGACAGCCAGCCGTAGTCGCACTGGTCCAGGCCTTGTCTCCAGGCGGCGTGAAGTTGACCGGTGGTGGCCAGCTTTGCATTTCTGCTTTCACATTCAGACTTTGCCTCATCAAACGTCATCTTGTGCTTTGTGGGTGCAAAGAAAACCAAACCTATAACAAAACGTAAACAGCCATTTACAATGGATTTTAAATAAAAACAACTTTACATAATGAGAAATCTTGTTAATTTGATTTGATTTTTATTCTATTCTTTTTGGCTTATCACATTTATCATGATAAATAGGTTAAACAATATATTGTCATGTTTATTTATTTATTGTTGTTGTTGTTATTGGTATTCCGATTATATTTTAGTTTTTTTAATTAATAGATATATTCTATTTCAATGTTCTATTTTGTCCGTTTGATATTTTTCCGCTCATCAATTTTATCCATGAAGAAAAAATGTATTTATAGAGTTGACTAGAGTTGACCAGCATTTAGGGTTGACTTTGAGGTTGACTAGAGGTTTCTCAAATGCTTACTATTCATTTTAGACAGTCTTTCGTCCTTTTACTTACAGAATAACAAACGCATAAAATAATTGTTTTCTTAAGTTTTTTTTTTTTTTCTAAAAAAAAAAAAAACGTTACGAATCTGAATCAACTTCTTGTTGTAAAGTGTTTGTCGTGAAGATTTGGACTCAACAGAAACATTGCTTGAACTTTTTTAATTATTTAAACACACAAGCTATTTTTGTCACACAATGTTACATTGCCTCAAATTACCAAAAATACAGTAGATAATTAGAAACGTTAAAGTTCTATCAAAAATTCTATATTATGTACTGTATAGTTCTATATGTACATCTCATCAATCTTATTCACTTTCATTATTCACTTTTGGATTAGAGCTCAGATTTGGTTTAGATCCGACATTAAGGACCAGTGAAATGTTTACTTTTTAACAATTTGCTTCTGCTCTGTAAAGTTTTACAATGCTCTATGTTATCTCCTCTCCGTTTGCTTTGTATGTGCTGCCTTTGGGCTGTGTTCTCATTGCTTAACTGATGACTGTCCTTGTCCTGACTTGGAAGGACGTTAAGGCCTGGATGAATTACACTTACATTTTTACCATTCTAAAAGGTAATGATGCTAATGTCCCTTGGCTAAATACACCAATCTGATATTTCAATCTCTGGTTTAAGACAGCCATGACCTAAAGCTTGAAAGTCAGACTTAGTATGTTGATAGTCTCAGATTTTTTTTCAATCTGAGACAATTAGACTAAATTATCCAATTTCTACTAAGAAGCACTTTTCATTAATGCTTTCCTACCGTGGCTAAATTACAGTAATGCACTTTATTTTAGGCACTCAAACGTAGGATCACCTATTTTATACTTAATTTATTGGCTTTTGATGCATTTTAGGATCTTTTGGGAACTTTTTTTCCTGTGTCACAGGCTGACGAAACAGATTTTGGGATTCCACTGGTGTACTGTGGTCTTCAGTAGGGTCTACCTCTCCGTTCTTCTCTGTCTGCAGTTTATTATTTCGCCAATCTAGTCCTGAACAAGAGGCGATGGACCAGTTCTTATTTGTCAATCTTTGTCACCTATAGTGTAGAATTAATCTTTTGGAACGAGGATGGCTGTTTTAGACCTTGTATTGGCTTAACAATAACTCTCTTGAAAAGTCTCCAGCCAACAGTTTGCTACCAATGTATTTAAATTTGCTTACTAAATATTTATTTGTTCAAGTTCAAGTTCAGTGCAATTGTGAGGCGCTTTTCACAGTTACAACTGTCTCAATGCTCATATATAATACATAATAAAATATATAATTCATAATCATTATTTAGATAAAAACAGTTGGTAACAAAACTATAGAATATAAATTTTCTTAACAGAACTTTTCGCTAAACAATAAGAAAAAAAAAACCCTTTAAATCTGTTGCAAAGAAAAAGGCTCCGCGCAATATCATAGACAAAAGGCACATGACCCCGCTTAAGCGAACCCGTCGCAGCGTGGTCAGCTTAATGCCGATAACTTATAAAAATTGAGTATTGAATTTTGTGTCATCAGGATTCGAATGTTTTGATCAGGATTTGAATCTGCACTTAATTCGTCGGCATTTATCAATACAAAATGCAACTAGTCATTTAAATTCTATGCCATAATAATTCAGATAATAATATAATAAAGAAATTTTAAAAATCGTAAAAATCATACCCTCAAGTTTATCCACATAGCAGAAAACATCAAAAGTCTCCGTGGGTTTACGTCGACCATATGACCTGACCCCTGGTTTGCCAGGTAGATTTCCAAAACAGCCGGGTCTGGGTTTAGTGATTGGATATCTATAGGAATAGGAAAAAAAACTCAAATTTTGCAAGATTGTTATTATTATGTCCCATGTGGATAAAAGGAATACTGTACAATGTATATTTACTACTCTGTTAAAGTAAAGTTGTTACGATTTTATTGTCCTACTGCCCCTTTTTCACAGTACAGAACATTTTTCCCTGACGAAAACGAAACATGAACTATATGAAAACTAACGCTCAGGTACAAATACTATAACTAAATTTATTGACACTTTCGTCAACTAATAAAGACTAAACAAAAATGCCTTTTGTGACGACATCCAATCATAATCCCAATCACAATCACAATCACAAAAGCTATTTTGGCTTTTGTAGAATTTTGGCTTATTTATGCTTTTCTTGAGTAATTAAAGTTGTGACTATATTTTATATAAATGTCTAAATGTTTAATTGTGTCAGAAGTAGGGGTGGGACGAGACACTTTTCCCACGAGACGAGACGAGACGAGACAAGATTTAGATTTTTTTTTTTTAATAAAAAAAACCTTCGATATAATATAAGGAGAGCCATATTTTATCTGTATTTTATTTAACTAAAACATTCAAAACTGTTGATGCAACGTATTTTCACCAATTGCATGCAGTCATAACCAGATAACTAACATAATATTGATCATACAAAATATGATCAATATTACAACAGGCAAGTAATTTCACAAAATGTTTTAACTGTCAATAGTATAGAAAATCCATCAAGCGCAGTCATTAAACACTATTTATAAACTAAGACAAGTTTTCCAGTAAATTGTAAAGAATGGTAGAATCATTTTGGCATCAAGTTCAACTCAACATCAATCTACTGCATTATGATTAAATTCACTGTGTTAATTTTAGCTCTAAAAAACACATGTATTGAAAGTGTCACTGTCCAGTCAATTATAGAGAGAAGAGAGAGAGAGAGCGGGAGAGAGAGAGAGAGAGCGAGCGAGCGAGCGAGAGAGAGAGACAGAGAGTGAGAGCAGGACAGAGAGCGGGAGAGAGAGAAAGCGGCTTCCTACTTTAGCTTTGTTTCGGGTATTCGTCGCTTTTCTTGCCGATTTCTTTTCTTTTTTTACGTGAAACCATGATTTCCAACCGAAAACAGACTTTGTTCAAAATAAAACAAGCAGATTTTCTCGCGCGCGTCATACGTTCTCTTAAAGGCACAGCGCAGAAAACGGAGCAGCGCATATGCGCGTCGCGGGTGTGATCGATTAATTCAGTCTGTTACACTGCTTACTGTGTTCGATTAGCAATGTCCGTGCCGTCATTGATAGTTGTAAGTTACAACTTGTAACGAAACGAACGTGTTATACTGTATTAAAGGGTTTATATACTTGTATAAATATCAAATCCATTAATTATCACGGTATCCACGGTATTGCAAATATATCAAAAATGGCGCCAAATTCTCGCGATATCACGAGATTCAATTGGATCTCGCGAGAAGCATCGTGCCACGAGATCTCGTCACACCCCTAGTCAGAAGGATAATGTATGATTCTAAAACCCTTGTTTGATCATGTTATCACTGCTGGAAACTGTTTAGCTGGTTAAAGAAGCTAAAAAACTTAGAACCTGGAGCGTCACATTAGTGGAGTCAATCAAACGCTCAAAATGGCCAGAAATAGAGACAATTTGTGTGAAACGTGACAGTCTGTTCTTGTTCTTAGAGAATAAAGTGTGACTTTATGGAACACACAAAATTGTCTCGGTGACCCCAAACTTTTGACACGGCAGTGTAAACGGCAACATTTTAATATAACGATACAGTCCAATAACATTAAAAATGTCACTCAGTAATTAGAAAAGTATCGTATTTACTCAAGTACAAGTAACGAAGATTTCTCCTTAAAATTTCGAGCTCAAATTGGGGGGATCGATTTATATGCGAGGCCTACCGAAATCGAAAATATTTTTCTATATTCGACAGTTTTGATATAAAAAAATGTGGTTTAAAAGTTAAAATGAAAGTTTTAAGTATAAGTAGTGTGCACTACATTGGTGCTTGTTATTTGGTTTAAACATAGATATTGATCATAGAGTAAATAAAATAGTTGATGAGATTCCATTAAATGATTGAACACAGAGTTTTCTGTCCTAATTTTTTCCCTCTAAATAAAACATATATGAAATTCAAAATTAGATTTCAACTAATTTCTATTTTTTTCCACTTTTCTCTCATTTCTTTCCCCCGTCTTATAACACCACAATCTCACAGCTGAAGTGGGGGGTGTTGACTTATAAGCGGATCGACTTATAAACAGGTAAATACAGTGATTTAATTAGAAAATTGTAAAGTCATTTGTAATTAGTTCATTTTTTAAAGAAATTTACCCAACATTGATTTTTCACATTAAGTAAACACAGATTATTCTTAATATTTTCACATTGATGATTGTGATTGTTTTGCTTCTAACCTCACTGTCTGATCCGCTATCCATCCAGCATCACACTGGTCAAAACCGTCTGCATACGCAGCGGTCAGCTGGTCTGCTGTCGCAATGGTGGCTCCAACATCGCTACAGGTCTGGACCGCTTGTGCGTAATTGAGAACATATCGACTGACTTTGGACCTGTAATGAAACACCACCCCTGTTAAAAAAAAAGAGTAGTTTAATTATTAGTAATAAACAAAAACAATAAACACAATGTCTGTTCTTATCATCAGGACAGGATTTCATGAATTGATATTGAATTCCTTATTCATCCCCTTAGAGAAATTCTCTTTTGTTCTATACACTCACAACCTTTGATTATGTTTTTTTTCTTGATCACAAGCATGACTAAATGATAATAAATACAATGTCTTTTCTCATTCTACAGCTAAAGCAGGTTTGACAAAAAACTACAATACAATCCTCTAGAACAGAAGTGTCAAACTAATTTTTATCAAAATTTGGGACCAAAACTCAAAGCGCATTTTAGCCCGGGAACCGAACAGGATAAACACACACACTAAAGCTAAAAATGTATTTGAACGGATGGAAACAGATCAGAATGTTATTACAGCATAAATAATCATTAATTTGAATTTTTTTCCATTTGTACTTATTATTATTATTATTATTATACATTGAAGAAATTAGACAAGTTAAAATGATAAACATGCTACAAGCTGAATTGCGCTTCAAATCGCTGGGCCATTATAACCAATAACAAATTATACGTAACCGATAGCAAGTAACAAATCCCGGGCCTTGGGACACATAAGCCTAGAATAACATTCTTTACTTTACTATATTTTACAGTCATTTAACTGACACTTTTATCCAAAGCAGGCATGTCCAAACTCCAGCCATATTTTCACTGGCCTCTCTCAGAAAATGTATAATATCTGGCCTAATGTCATGTGCATAAATAAAATTGCCATTTTACATTTCACCTATGGCATGTGTTTTTCCGCCTAGCACATTTTTTCAAAGATTTTCACTAAAATAAGAAAGCAGAAGTACTTTAAAAACTTGAAAATGCCAAACCGTGCCATTTGTAAAACAATGATTCTAACAAAATAATTCCATTTACTTTAGGGTTTTACCAGTTACCAACCCATTTCCAAAACTGGCCATCTTGGTGAAAAGTTTTAAAGTTATGGGTTTCATAAATCCCTTTGAATCTGATTCACAATTAAACTATTTACATTTCAATTAGAAAATGAACTAAATGTAATATAAATGTATGTAGCTACATTGTAAATAGCTTTATAACAGTGCATTTTCATGTGCAACATTTGTGGTGAAAAAAATGTCTGAATAAACATCCAGCCATCTTCTCTTTATCACATTTGGCCCGGAGAGCAAAAAGTTTGGACACCCGTGACCTAAAGCGATATTACTGGTCTTACATCGCTTACACACATTCTCCTCTCAAAATGTGTACTTTCGTTATAAT
This sequence comes from Paedocypris micromegethes, assembly GCA_028031935.1. Classification (NCBI taxonomy): domain Eukaryota; kingdom Metazoa; phylum Chordata; class Actinopteri; order Cypriniformes; genus Paedocypris; species Paedocypris micromegethes. Next base: position 7,427,486 of record CM051502.1, read on the forward strand.
CATTTAGATTAATCTACAAATGAGGCAATGAATTAATTCATATTTAATTTATAATGTAGTTTATAAAAAACGCTCAAACCTCGCTCACATATGCAAATAGAATAAAAGACAATGATTCATATTAAAACAATCTCTTACCATCGACTTTCAAATGTAACGTCTCTTGTGTGTCCTCGATCCCATACATCACTTCACAGCGGTAAATCCCTGCATCACTGGCCCGCAGCATCACCAAAGTAAGAGAAGCATCCCCGATCACGTCAGAGTGACTTTGCATCGACGCACGATTCACATAACCCGATCCGATCTTAATGACACCCTGCTGGGTGACAAGAACGGTCGACTCTCCTTCCTCCTTGATTTTGGTCCATTTAATGCGCAAGTGATCTGATCCTGTTCTGTTGTTAGAAGCCACTGTGGATTTTATGGAAAAGGGGCACGGAAGGGTCACATCCCCTGACAGAAAGCCACCGACAGGACGCATCTCCAGTGATGTGCTAGAGACTGAGAAACACACAGGTTGAACAATTTGACAAATGGACCTGGAAAAAAGTGTCTCATTGGATCAAAGTAAAAATTTTGCGTCAACTTGTTACACCTAATCACTTTATTTTCAACTTAACATTTTTACTTTGAAAGGAATTAACTATCCACTACTTAGCCAGTGCAAAAAAAACATCTTGGAACAAATTTTAGCTTTTAAGTTTAATGAAATCTAAAATGATACTTTTTCTTAATGTTTTCATTTCGGAAGAGTTGAAAACAGACCGCCACCTTAATATATGCATATATTTGCATCACTTGTTGATTGGAGCTTATGTACTAACACAGGGGTGCCCACACTTTTTCAATTCGCGCTCTAGTTTTCAAATGACCTAGTCAAAGCGATCTACCGGCTGTGTATATATATATATACACACACACACACACACACACACACACACACACACACACACACACACACATATATAAATATATAAACTTTTAATACATTATTATTTCAATAAAAGTATTATTAAATTATTTTGTCCTCAACTGTAGATGTTTGCTGTATATTGCCATCACCTCACTTTATATATGATTTGTTGAGTGTCATCTTTGGGTTTTAAACCAGTAAACACACACTTCAGAATAAAATCCTTTTTCAGGTACGAAAATGTGCGAGTTGATAGCAGACTTACTTGACCGTTGTGTTTCCTCACTCATTCTCTTTGTTTATTGTATGTTTTTTAAAACTCGACTAGCACCCGACTCGTTCTTGTGTAGGTAATAAGCGCACGTGACCGCTGCTGCGCGAAATCGCACGGAACTCCGCCCCATGCACACGTGCACACAGCTGACAGAGAGACACATGTCGGAAATTAGAGTTTGGCAGAATCGTGTAAATGCTGGGTTAAGATTGCGTGGGGTAGAATCGCTTTTTACATGTTCCATCCTTTAAACTCATTTTTAGCCCCTCTCTTACTCGCAAACCTGCTAGAGTTTTTAAACTTTTTTTCCTCTACATTTTTTCTAAGATCTACTCACAATGCCTTTGAGATTTGAAATCTGCTCTATTGGTGCATTTAACAGGCAGAATGCAACGGCGCCTCCGGTTATGGGAATGGCAATAGAATTACAGAATAGAAATATTTCTGGCAATAGAAATACAGCCAAGTCTCTGCTCACAGAACGAGACACACAGATGGACACACAGAATATTTAATTGCTCCTTCTTACAACGAAACAAGATCATGTAAAGGTGTTTATGTTTTATTTTAAAGTTTAAAGGAGTTAAAAAAATTGCATACAGCACATGCAAGCTTCTCATTGGCTCATTGGTCAACTCTCATCGGCCATTTCACAAATCAAGGTCTTCTCTTCTCATCATCTCCAACTCCAAACCACATTTTTACTTTACTTTAAGAAATCTATTTACTGTATACTACAAGACTTACTTTTAATATAAATCAAAGCAAGCTATTTACATTACACTGATGGCGAGGCAGAAAATGAAATCTTTTGAGTTAGATCAAGTATAACAGCTTCTTTAGAGTAACGACACTTTTGCATTTTTTTCAGTGAGGGACGTTAAAAAGACACATCTGCGTACGGCCTCTACAGCAGTGTGAGAAAGGCTTTAGGCAAGTGAGATTGCGTCTGAGGGAAGCCCACCACTGTCTGGTTGAGGTGATGGAGCTGAATTATGCAGTTAAACCATCTGTTTGCACCAGACTAAGAGGACCTTAATTAATAGGTAAGAGTTTCTGGTAGCAAAGCATTCTAGGGAACAGACGTTTAGGAGAACGCTTCATTAATTTCAGCTTTTCTTTGGAATAAAAAGGTTTATGGTGTGACTGTTTTATAATTTGTTTAAAGGCATCTTTGTGTTAAAGACATGTTTAACCCTTATGTTCGGGTCAAATTGAACCATGTTACACACACACACACACACACACACACACACACACACACACACACACACACACACTATGTTTGTATCTTTGTAACAAAAACATGTAGCGGGGCGTTACAAATATGTAAACTGAGCCATTTTTGTTTATATGTAGATGACATTAACTAAGACATGCAGGAGAAGTTTCAAGATGAAAGAATACTTTAAAGTACAGTACTTTTTTTTTTTTTTTTAACTTTTAACACGGATCAATTTGACCCGAACATAATAGGAGGGTTAAATGCTGGACCATTGTAAAATAAATTTCATTGCTTGTTGTACCATGTATAATGTGTATATGAAAATTTAAATTGAAATTTGAATTTAAAATTGATTTATTTGATCTTGAACAGGGGCACTACTGGCCTTTTCAGTCCCCATGAAAATATTTTGTTTTGAGCCCTGTACCTGCACCCAGTCTTAAAATGCTCAAATCAAATTCAAATTCAAATTTTATTGGTAACATACATATTATACGTGGTACAACATGTAGTGAAATGTGCTTTGATCGTTCCAGCATTTTAAATACAATAAAATGTGCAAAAGGAAAATACAATATGCTGGAGATGTTTGAGTGTTTTGACGGTTTTGTCATAATAATTCTGCATTACGACAGGTTTCCTTTGATCAGAAAGTATCAGTAAAGAATAATTGCAGTAGATCATTGAAGATAATAACGTTACTTGTCCAATTGCAAAAAATGTAACATTGTTATACATACAATATAAACTAAATGTGTTGCGAATAAAAAGTGCAACTCCACAGCACTGACTGACAATCAAAGTGACGTAATAAATTTATTAAATGGTCTATTCTGACAAACTCAAATGATGTGTAAGTTAACAAATGGAGAGAACTATCCAGACTTTCTTATTTGAATAACTGATTAACGTGTTAGCATATGGAAACCATTGAGCTGGAGGAAAAGCTCTGAGAATTGCACGTGATAGAATGACTATCATGTCTGTATATAAGACACATGATATCTGAAACAATCTGTCATTCTGGTGTCTTTTAATAGGTTGAAACCCGCATTTAAAGCTGATTCAAGGTCAGGGTGGAAGGGGGGCGCAATTCTCCGGGCCTGCTGTCTTGGGGGTTCCGCAGCGACGTGCTATAACAATGATATCATTTAAGTATAAATTATGTAGTAAACGTAGTAAAAGTCACATATTAAGCGACCTAAATGTTTTGTGACTTTTTTCGCTTTTTTTTTTAGGGAAATGCACCCCTTCTCTCATTTACGGAATGGTATATTCCGTCTCAAACTCGCGCGGCTTCTGACAGATGAAGATCATAGGCAGAACGTTGTACAGTATTACGATTGGAAAATGCCTGATATACGGACCAGTAAAACCAAACCAAACCGAACCAAAACAATAAAAACCGAGAAAAAGGACGCTAATTGCTTACCGACTTTTGTTGACCATCAAGCAAAAAATGTATTAGTGAAACAACTGTATAGGAAGACATGGTTATCCTTCTCGTTCGTAATTCGTTCGTTTTGAAAACAAATAACTTACCAAGTGCAGTTGCTGACTGGCATATGCAGATTAACCATAGTATGTGTTTGATATTAAGCAACATCTTCTGGCTGTGAAATAAGAAAAGAGAGGACAGAATAAATTGCGGAGATCGAATTATTAAAATGACTCACTGACCCATCCGATAAGAGGCGCGGAGGTGGTCTGTTACTGATCGCGAGTGTTTCATCTTCCAGGGTGGGTGGCGGATTGCAGTATATTCAGTTGCTAACATCCACTGGCGGGGGGTGAAACAAACTTCTGTTGCCACCACGAAAGGCTCAAAAGACAGCACGTGCTACTGAGAGGACTTTATTTTTCTTTTTCCTCTTCATCTTCTATAACTACATTTTTCCGCATGTAAGCGAAAAATGATCAAAAACAAATCGCGAAGGTTTTTATATATAATAAAAATATCAAAGTAAATAAATTACTGTATAAATGTAATTTAAGTCAAGAAGATTTTTTAAATGTCATTAAAGTAACATCGATACAACCATTTCAACTTATACAAAATAATTACAGTGGAACAGATATAAAATGCAGATGGGTTTATTATTTTTCATGAATTTAGTTTAGAATGTGTTTAAATAATTAGTTCTGCACAAAATCAAGCCCAAAAACCCCGTGAACGCTTTTACGTACACTTTACATCTTTATATCGAGCAAATGCTTTCCACATCTTTAATGACACCCCGACTGATTCACGCCCGGCGGTACCGCACAATTTCTTTTGGACCAAGATCAATGCAGCTAGATTTTCTGACTGTTAAATAAAATAGCTTTTATTAATTCACAATCTACGGACACTGAATTGTTAGTTGTTATTAAGAGTATGAAAAGAGAGAGAGAGAGAGAGAGAGAGAGAGAGAGAGAGAGAGAGAGAGAGAGACCGAATGAGGTAATGACCGTATAAAATAAATAATTCACCATACCTGAAAAGCAAGGTAACTCCAAATACAAACGTGTCCACAAATACGACCAAATGTCCTAACTGTCTCTTTGGGAAACTTATTTCCTACTCTGTAATTGTGTATGGCATGACTGTCCAGACAGAAAAAGTGAATACTGAGAAAATTGCATTTAACACCCTAAACGTCAGGGATTTGGGGGAGGAGCTCCTCATCTACCCGAAAAAGTGAGTGGACATCAGGCGAAAGGGCGGGCAGAAGAAAGTGACTGAAACAAGATAATTGACTTCACCAGCTTGGACATGTTGTTGGAAAAGTTTTTTTCTGAATGAATAAAAAGTTGTCTTGGAAATGTATATATTTAATATACGTGTTTTATACATGTGTATTAAATATATCAACTTAATCAAATCAACGTTTTAGGAGGAAACAGTTTTAAAGCTTCTGATACTGAGTGTCACAATTACATTAGGATACACTTAGGATGTTCACACTTAAAGCATGCTCAGCGTTTTAATGAATATATTCAACAATGACTTATTTGTTTTTGAAACATTTCTTTTATTTTCTACACACAATCTTAATAATGTATATTTTAATTGTTAATTCAATGCAACTCTGCCCAAAATCTGAATTCAATTTAATGTTAAAACAAACAAGCAGATCAGTTAAATAATGTCTGGAAGTAAAGGCATAACTTCCATGTAATTGACAATAAGGTAAAAAATAAATAAATAAATGCATAATAACAATAATAATAATAACAATAATAAAACAATATCATATAATATGCTTAAAATGTCATTAAACCTCAATACAACCATTTCAGCTTCGTATAAAATATATCATAGTGTGTGTGTATATATATATATATATATTTTTATATATATATATATAATTATTATATAATTTATGTTAAACAGTATAAGTAATTACTGTGTAAAACACACCTAGGTTAATAATTGTATAATTTGTTTACAATATTTAGTTCTGCACAACATCACTAACCCTGTCAATGCTCAAACTATGTAGCATAGGTCTCGCAATGCCCACGCCGGCTTTTAAGGTTCATCTTTGAATACAACTTGATGCAAATGTATTTAAGTAAAGCAAAACCGTATGAGAAAATAATTTCTGAATTCATATTAATACTTCACAAATATGTTCTTAAAAAGATTCCAGCCCATAAACACTGGCCTTTAATGAGATTCTTCTTGGCCTCTCCGTCTTTGTCACTGGCTGGTCAAGCAGCTCACACTTGCAGGAATGTCTTGATCACCTCTCAGTGGTGTTGTAAACTAATTAAGGGGTAATTAAAGGGGGCTTTTTCCCTTTACCAGAGGGTGATGATTATTAGAAAAAAACAAAGGCTATTGACAGACGATGTTAAATTTAGTCATGCAAAATACTTCTTCTAAATATTTGTTTCACACCAGTTAAAAAACATAAATATAAATATAAAATTTAACAATATAACAAGTATATATACAATTTTACTTATGATAATTAGTAAACAATACAATTTCGCCTTTTTAAGGATTAATAAGGACTTCTGATCTTTGTGTTAGCTGAAATATCACTCAGAAGTTGGTTTTAAAATAATTAAGTAATTTATTATTCTTGTTATTTAAAACATTTGACAAACATTTGTACAAAGATCGGATTGTTTCATTTCGTCTAGGCTACGCTTTGAGTATTACATGAAGTATTTCACAAGAAGCTGTTTCACTGAGCTCATGGAGATCATTTATAATGACTCAGAAACACCCTCACCACATTTATGCTCAGAAAAACATCTTCTTTTTCACTTTTTATATGAAAAAGAAAAAAAAAACTATTACCAGAAATAAACATGCAAAATCAACATATGTAAAGTGTTGCTCTATATGAAAAACAGTAAAAGCAACATTTCAAACACTGAATTCACATCTCTGCAGGTTGCAATTATCTCATTTCATCTCACATTGACTTAATCAGATGTTACAAGACCTGTCAGGATGCTAATCATTAACTTCACTTAAGCTTTTAATAATGTGATATCAATCAAACTGATCTCCAACGTCAGTGATGTTCCTCACATATCAGTATGTCATTTGGGAGGAAGTATGTACAGTATATACAGTATACAGTGTGTGTGTGTGTGTNNNAAAAAAAAAAAAAAAAAAATATTTTATATTACATATAAAATACAAATATTATAAAATTATAATACAAATATTACATTACTAAATTTCTGCTTTCTCTGGGAATGGAACCCATGATCTGGTGTTTGAAACAGTTGAAACTGGTGTTTTTATTTTTACATACAAAAATATAATATACATAAAAAACGTAAATAAAAACGCAAGTGACAAAAAAACAAGCTTTAACTGTAACGCATATTGAGAAAATAACAAAAGCAGCTGGTGAGCAAAATGAATTAATAAGCAACTAAAACAAACACCAAATAATTAATTAAACAGACTTTTAATTTCACAGGGCGGGTAAAACCAAAACAAGACACTCGACTAAAAACACAAGCAAAACTGAAATAAAACATAAGCCATTCAATGTTCTGGGCACAGCGAGAAAAACGGTTTCCAAGTGATGACTAAACTATAAAAGAACTTCTACACTATTGAGCGGTTCAAAGAGAATGTGAGGGAAACCTAGAACTTGTGAGCAGAGAAGCCAAGAAGAATAAAGAGAGTGAAAGAGAGAGACAGAAAACACAGAAAACAGCCGGTGACGTCATGCTTCTTCACGCATAAACTCTGCATGGGAAAATGAGGGAAGAAGGGCGTGGCCAGCACGTTCGTCATAAAGATGGTTCTTTACTTTGGATGGTCAGAAGTTCCGTCATGGCCCACTAGAGAAAACCGACGTGGCTTTGCCAGCAAACGTGACAATAATCAATCTGTGTCAAAAACGAAAGTGAGAATATCACAGCAAAAGCTACTGGAATCAAATACTGTATGTCTAACAGGGTGTGTTTGGATGACTTCAGCAAGCTTTTAGATGTTCTTCAGAAAATGACTAGTGAATGAAAATATAATAGGAACCTCGACGACCAGTCATATTTTTTACCAAATTAGTTGGAAAGCCAAAGGTAATACAAAGCTGTGAGTTGTTAAGAAACTCCCAAACTATTACGAATGAGAATAAGAAAGTGCTTTACTGTACCTATTCAAGAACTTGAATCTTCCAGGAGAAAGTTGTTTAATGAAGAAAAAAAAATGTTTTTACTGTTCTCTACTGGACACAGCGCTGATCTTGAAGGCATTGATGGGGTTTTCTCCTTCCTCCTGGTTTTCTTCAGTCAGTTGAACACATTCAAGTGTTGATCAGAAAGTTGATGATGCATTGACAGACAGATGCAGGAAGTGAGAAGTGCACTCTGGTCTGGAGGAGAGCTGGAATTGTGGATTTCAGCTAAGCTTTCAACACAATAAACAAGATCCCTGTGTAGTTCCATGATCTGTCCAGATGTTGCAGGATGAAGTGCGATCTCATCATCCGCTGACCTGTTTGCTCTATAAGCAAACTGTTGGAGGTCCAGTAATGCCTTTCAGTTATTTCAAATGACTTCAAGACTACAGATGGGGGCAAAAGGCCTGTTGTGCACAGCAAACATCTTAAGTCACGGCTGTTGAAGCATTAGCGCCACCTTGAACGTAACATCAAAAAACCTTAAAAATAACATAAAGACTATTTCTACAGTATAAGTATGTACAGACTACAATAAAACTGATGGAAAAAACTAGAGCAGGTACAACAAGGTACAAATTAGTAATTTCACAATTTAAAAAGCTATTTGAAATTCAGTAGATCACAGTTGTGATTATCTGGCGGTGGCCAATTTTTTTTTTAATTTTAACTTTTTGTTGGTTTTTCTCATTTGCAAACAAAGCAACAACAGAAATGACAGAAAATGTGTGTGTGTGTGTGTGTGTGTGTGTGTGTGTGTGTGTGTGTGTGTGTGTGAACATATTATTGTCAAAGATTCCGGCTTAGAGCCGGTCAGGACTTTTATGTTGTAATGTTCACAGACTTTTATGTTGGAAGGTCACCGTGTCGCCGCCATCTTGTCTCATCCACATGCTTTCGTAAATCAGCTTTTTTTCGTCACACCCTGTCTAGTCTGATCACGATAATTGTCTCGTTTGCATCCCAGGTGTTTGTCATGTTAACATCGTTATGTTTTGTATTTATATCAAGCCTCTGTCACAGTTTCTTTGTCGGTTTGTCGCAGTGTGTCCTGTCACTAGTGGAGTCCTGTTCCTGTGCATTAAACCTTAGAAGAAAACTTAACCCTTCATGCTCCTTTTGATCTCGCCCTCGAAGTGCATGTGAGTCCACCCTGCCTTGCTCTAGTGACAGTCATTGTGACAATTATTTGCTTCTTTTTTTATTATTATATTTCTCTTTTTTGTAATTTTTTGTTCGGTTGAGCAACTGTAACCGAAAAAGCAATTTCCCCCTGGAGATGAATACAGTTTTTTTGAATCTTGAATTATCCTTTGTACATTCAATCAGTTAACACTTCTGAGATTTGAAATAACCAATAAAAGGTTACCAGGTCTTCAATATAGTTCAGCTTTTGTTTCAATGAGAAGAGAATCTTATTTTTTCTAATTCCAGGTGTTTCATTATGTCTCTCATTAAGTTAATAGATGTTGGGGCAGAGTTTTGTTTCCAGTTCAGTAATATTAATCTTTGTGCAGGTAAACGGATAAATGATGTTATTCTGTGTTCTGTGCAGTTTCTCACCAGTTCGATATTCCCAAAACAGTCATGAGCGTGTCTGGGTCAATAGGTCTTTGAAATAGTTCCGACAGCAAAAGAGAAATTCTGTTCCAAAATGTTGGCAACTTTGGGCAGCTCCAAAACATGTGCATGGAAGCAAATTTTATACAAATATTATGAGAGGCAGAGAAAGTAGATCTGAGTACATGGGTGAACATGAAACACTAATATTCACATTGTGAATGTATATGTGAGCAAGATTACACAATGTCTTATAAGTGAGTGTTTCTGTTCACGTTTACAGTGTTTACGTTCTGGTTTTTACTAGGGATTATGAGATATGTTATGTGAAGAGGGTTCTTCAGCATCATGGGCTGTAGAATTTGGATGAAAGAATTATAATGTTGTTAATTAAATTCTGATGTTCAAACAACAGTATGCTCCCCATTATATTGTTTGTTGTGCCAAAAAGCAGGATCTTTGTCTTATCATCGTCATTTAGCATCAGGTGGTTAGAGGTTAGCCACCCGTGAATTTCCGATTTAGTGAACTTCTGGCAGCTAGTACCAGAAAAGAAAAGAAACAAGATTTGAAACAATCTGTGAAAGCCGATCCTATGCCTACGTGTAATAAAGCAAAAATATGCATAAGTATATACATAGAAAAAAAACGGCCTTAAAACTGAGCCCTGTGGGGCACCAGAAGTGATCATGAATGCCCTTGGTATAAAGAAATTACATTATCTTTAGCTCAAACTATCTTAAAAAACATGTCAAAGGGCAACACAAGAATTGGACATTACTACAGCTAGCAGTCACCCCAAACAGAGAGATTAGCATATACAAAGGCATCATGACAAAGACATTAGCATTTACATAGGTATTAAAGCTATTTCAAGCTTCTTTATTAAGCTTCTTCTAATTTATTCAGCTCAAAGCATGCTTGGTATTTAAATGGAAGGGTTTTCTTTATTTGCCAATAGTGCTGCTAAATAATTGGAAACTGTGCTATATATATATATATATATATATATATATATATATATATATATATATATATATATATATATATCGAAGCCTCAGTACTTTTGCATCAACTATTTACAATTGTTTTTTCTTTAGTTCTCTTTGTTTTGTAACTTTTTTTGCAGATTTTGCTTTTACGGTTGTCATTTAAATTGTCATATTTGTTTCTGTTTGAACTGCTATCTATCTACGTATCCATCCAACCATCCATCTAAAAGTGTCAGTATAGTCCTCGAAAATTGAATTAAAACCAACAAACATATAAATGGAAAACCTTTAAAAAAAATTTAAAAAAACTTTTTTTGCAGATTTTGCTTTTACGTTTATCATTTTAATTGTCGTCTTTGTTTCTGTTTAAACTGCTACCCTAACCCTAACCCAACCATCCATCCATCTAAAAGTGTTAGTATAGTCCTTGAAAAGTGAATTAAAACCAACAAACATGTAAATGGAAAACTAATCAATTAAGATAAAGTTAAGATGAGAAGCAACGGTGAAAAAAAACCCCATCAGATATTATGCTTTAGATTGGTAATCCTTTCGAGCTGCTGCTCACAGTGACGTTGACACAGCAGCTTATGTCACTGACCACCTGATCAGCTGTCTACAAACACACACACACACACACACACACACACACACACACACACACACACACACACATAAAAACAGTAGGTCTCTTTATTATAATTTTTCCATTATAATCTTGTTCTAACAAATTGGTGCCAACTTCCTTAACTTTCAAAAAGTACAGTGTTACAATGACAATATTGCAGTGATGAACAAATGACACAATAGAAAGAACACATTTGAGTGATTGCGGTTAAGATCGATTGTTTGTCTTGTTTTGTTTGTTTGTTTTTTTTTCCTGTCAATTTGTGAGCCACATGCTGGGAGTGAATGGGTGGCCCGGTCAATACGGTCTTCATTCACCGACACACTCGTCTCCTCCGAGCCACACACATTCTAACGCAAACACGCAAGTGTTAAACTGGCACGTTTGATCTTTTCTCTAGTTGAGCAGATTTAGAGACTTTAGTGTTAATTAATAGTTAACACTTTCACTATTTCCCAAACTCAAAAACATTAGTTCGATTAGAAACTGTTTATTTGTTACTCTATTATTTGACTCGCAGTGAGTATTACACATAGTAGTAACTCTCACTTCAGTACGAGAGCACATGTACAATCAGCAGACAGATTTTTGCTCATGCTTTTTTTTTTTTTTT
>CM051502.1:7439355-7463466 GCA_028031935.1 Paedocypris micromegethes
TTTTTTTTTTTTTTTTCTTAAAAACGCATTTTATTCAAGGGTGTTTTGTTCCATCAGTACCAACTTTTCTCCTGAAATTTGCCAACACATTTTCTGTTGAACAACCTGTATTTTGCTTTTTGTTGTATATGTTGTCATGTTGAATTTTGAAATCTTGTATTATATTTAGTTATACGGTATTATTGGCTGTGTATTCTGTATTATATTTTAATATGCAGTGTTGTATTTGTCTATTTTTGGCTTTATTCACTGGGTATATTTTAACTTTTTCTTTCTGATTGATCGTCTTTTAACCAAGAGACACAATGACAATAAATTGCCTTATTGAGAGAATGAGTGTATCTAAAAATTACATTATAAAGAAACAGTTTCACCTCCATATCACATAATTTGGATAGAATAAACACAACAGACGGTTTGTGAGTGTTTTCAGAAGAAATAAAGTGTCTAAAATAATTTGCAAAAGAAAAGTATATCTGAATAACTCATATCTGAATAAAACACGATGCTGTTGAGTAAACAGCACATTTATTTGAAGGCAACAGTCTTTTAACCAACTTTATTGTCTTTTTTAAAATTCTCTGTCTTTTATGTACTTTTTTTGAATGTTTTGTGCTTATTTCTTCTACAGCTAACATTAAACGTTTTAAAATATTTGATAGTTTGAATCAGTCTCACTGTCTTTTAATAATTGGTATAATGCTTCTATAAAATTAATAAATAAAAGGGCACAGCCAGCACTGGGGTGTCATGTTCCCACTGCCGATTCTAGACTTTAAGCCCCATGATTCCTTGCCATTTGGGTTTGACATGAGACAAGCAGCTTCAACTTTGTCTCCTGAGCATCCCACCCAAAATAAGAGGCAAGTCCTGGTTTGCTATATTAACTAACTACCTAACTAACTAGCGAGCTAGCTAACTTTTCTCAAACAAGCTAGCTCTTGTTTACTGTGGTCTCCTGCAGCAAATGCGAGGTTATCTGATAAAGCAGTAAACGGGCAATAAATGCTATCTGGCCACTTGTCTAGAGGCAACGGTGAAGTTATTTACGATCATTTACAGTTTCTGAATAGTGTTTCTTTCCACAAAACAATCCCAGTTATAATGGCAACTCTTCAGAATTCATAATAAACAAGGCTATGTTGAAAAGATTATTTAAAAACACAACATTATTAAAAGATTATTTTAAAAGATTATCCTGATGAATAACACTTCTCGAGTATCTCAGTCATTCAACAATCATTCTCGTCTGCACCTCATTCATTCAAACGCTCGCTTGTTTAACTTCCGGAAGAAATACGAACGCATCCGAATCACTCGTGTGTGAATTCACACTTGAGATTTTAGTGGGTTAATTTAGTTACGTCGCTTATAAAAATTCAGATCATCAAAGATGCACTGAGCAAATTTTGGCTTTGTTTCTTGTGGCTTGTGTGTAATGAAATTCTCGATTTCCAATGATTGTGTGATCGTGTGTTTGTGGCATAAATCTGACCCTCAAATGTCCCCTGGCAGCAAAATCAGTCTGCAATTGTGTGGTGTTTGATACCGAAGATACGTAGATAGTGGCTTTTCAAGCAGAAAGCATGAGTTATTTGAGAATTTCTGAATATCCCTAATGTATTGATCAATATGAAAAATAGTTTGGAAAAAAAACGGGAAAAATTTCAGTCATTCAGTCCGAATGTTTTCTGTCTAGTCATTTCAAGGCCTGCTCCTGCTCGCTGGCGTTGATTTGTCTGTCTTGGCGGCTTGCCAGATTTGCAAAGAATCTTCATGTCGTTTTTCAGCTTGGTTCAAGCTGTTTCAGAGCATAAGGACTTTTCTTTGTTGGTCCGAAAGCCATGGAGGGGTTGGGTACCGTCGTCGTAGCCAGACAGCAGAAGGTCAGTGGTCAGTGGGTCAAATCACCACTTGATGGTTGGTGGCGCTATTTTGCGGCCACAGTCAGTCTTCACGGCTGCTGGCATGGTAACGGTACTCGTGCTTGTCCAGTTCTTATCTTTGTGAAGGTTACCAGCATTCCAGAGAGAAAAACATTTTTCCTGGAGCGGTTCTTCCCAGACAGCTCCGTCTTGTCATCCACCATCTTGGTGTTGTAGTTTGGCAGCCATCTTTCTTGTAGTTCTGTCGTGTGTAATGGCTGGGTGTGGAGTCCAGTGGAGGGAGCCAGGCAGGAAGGTGGAGCCGAGGCTGAGGGGAGGGGCTTCTGAGGGGCCGTCTTTTCTTTTGGTCCGCAATATGCAGAATTTGTTTGTCAGATCATTCACTCTTTTGGGTACATTCTTGCTCGATTAGCGCTGCTTCAGCGTGGCTGCTTTCCTGCTCATCGCAGAATGATCTTGGGATCCAACGACCTGGTCTTGGATTTTTTTCTTCGTTTAGCGGGCCAATTGTTCGTTTGTTTGTAGTGGTTTCTAAAAAAATATTCTCCGAAATTCACGAAATCACTCCGCACATTTACGGAATATGCGTGGCAAAGCAGTAAAAGACGAGACAGATTTGTAAAACTCGTAACTATGTGGCTTATCTATATGTTTACCGAAGAAGAAATGACAAAAAGTCGAGGTTTTCCTCGTTATCACGTGACATCACGCATTTTTCTGTCCCTGTCATTCCTGTTATTATTCTATTATTGAAATGTCTTACTTTCTTTATCACAAGTGTTCTTTTCACAATTAATTAGACCAGTGTTTTTTTCCCTTTTTTTTTCCAATACAATTCAGTGCATCATGATTCTCTGTTCAACGTTTTCTCAAACATCTGGTTTTTAAAATAAATCTCTCCTTTTCTTAATATTAATATTAGAAATAAGATTTAAGTTATTAAATATTAAAAATATTCTAACAAGTATGTAATTACATATGTAACAACTTCTTTGTAACTAAATTTGACTATGATGAATCAGGGAGGCTTTTGTGGGTGCTACTAATATGCCAGTAAAGGAACTCAAAATGTCTGACGTAATTCCTGCTCTGCCTCTTTTACCTTGGATTTCCTTATGTAAGAAGTAGTGGCATCCCTGATCAGGACAGTTCAACTCTTCTATGAACGCTATTCAACTTTGCCCAAGCAATGGAACAAGTTTGCCATCAGACTTGATATCTGCTATTAGCCAAGGACGGTAGACAAAAGATGTCGACTCAGCTGAAATAAAGACACTTGCACTTACTCAATCAATCATTGTTTCAGAATATCACTACAAAGGACTGTTCACAAAATGGTTGAAAACATGATCGGCTGAAAATCTACAGACCTGAGCAACACAAACATACACCTCTTGATTATGTTGCAATATTTTGACCAGTTCGGCTATTTTTACAATAAGGGTAAAATTGGCACGGCCCGACACATCTCTTCTTCAACACAGTCAGAGAGACATTCTCAAAAAAAAAAACAAATGTGTATGCCTTTTAATTCTGGCCCAGTCAATAACCCTGTGCCCAGACACCTCACCCGCTTAGGACCTGGAGTCAATCAAGAGTAAAGCCCAGCTCCGAGTACACTATAATACCAAAAGTATTGGGTCACCTGCCTTGACTCACATATGAACTTAAGTGCCATCCCATTCCTAACCCATAGGGTCCAATATGATGTTGGTCCACCTTTTGCAGTTATTACAGCTTCAACTCTTCTGGGAAGGCTGTCCACAATGTTGAGGATAGAGCTGCACGATTCTGGATAAAATGAGAATCACGATTTATTTAGTTAAAATAAAGATCACGATTCTTTCTGGATATTTTATTAATTTAAATATTCAACCCTGAAAATCATGGACCGAGACTCTCTGTTTAAAAGCATTTTTGAAATACTTATCAAACAATAATTATTTTGTAGAAGAGCCAATAACTTTGTCCTCAACAGTAGATGTTTGCTGTATGTGGTTTGCTGAGTGTCACCTTCGCTGAAACTTTGCTGAAACCGCAGTAAACACACACACACTTCAGAATAAAATCCTTTTTCAGGTAGTAAAATGTCGGAGTTGATAGCAAACTTACTTTACCGTTGTGTTTAATCACTCATTCTCTCAGTTTATTTTGTGTTTTTTTTCAACTTCATATAGAATAAGATTAGACCTGGCCTGGACATTTCACCCAAGGGTCCCAGAACTCCAGAAGATCAACAACAGAAGATGACCAAAAGGCAATACAGGTCTCTAGAAGACCAGACATTCACCTGTTGTGTTCAGTCCATTACTTGCTGCATCATTCAGGACACACGTCACTCTTGACGGCAACATGTCTTTCAGTGGCGGTGAAATAGTTAAGCAGTCTGTGTGTGTGTGTGTGTGTGTGTGCATGTGCTTCACATGATGAGTTAAAACAGATTCTAAGGGCGTACTCACACTAAGCGATCTGTGCTTGGGTACAATTGCCCCTCTTCCTACTCCCCTGCTGGCTACGTTAGGTTTTTGTCATTGTGCTCCAGTACGCTTATATTACGGTGTATTAAGTGCACTAACTAAATTAACTAGTCTGGACTAGGATGCCCAGTTTACAACACACACTAAGACACACTCGGTCTCACATACAAACCCAAAGACGCAACCCCCATGTAATGCCTCAGTGGGAGAAATTGGATGCTGTGACATGATGTGATAAACGTATTTATGATTTTCAGTGTGGTTGCTGGGGAAGAGTCAGACTTGGCTGGTCAGAAGCAGTGTGATGGGACACAGCGGAACGTTAACACCTCTCAGTCCGGCGGGGTGGAGCATGGTCTCGTGGGACGTCCCGTCATCTCCTGACCCCACTCCCTGTGGCTGGACTCCTGCAGGCCTCGGCCAGTCGTCTCTATGGGCAGCGCGCAGGACGCCACGGCCGCCAGCAGACAGCAGCAGCAGTAGACGGAGAGAGTCAGATGCAGAGAAGATTCCAGCATCACCTGTGGGAGAAACCAAATTCATATTTGTTTCACTGGGGGATCGAGCAAAAAATGCAGAGTATGAGCACCTGGGCCACGAAGGGTGTGATGAGAGCTCCGACCCGCGCCATCCCACTGCTGGTGCCCAGACCCAGCGCCCTGGTGGCCGTTGGATAAACCTGAGGAGAAACGCTCCACATCAGCACAGAAACATAAGGTAGGGTTAAGCAGCATAAGAAGGCTGCACAAGGTAGATGTCTGGAACCAAACCGAACCTGCACCAAAGCATCACTACTACTGCATTATTATTGTCTTAGAGCCCTTCAAAGTGCTAATAGCTTTTGTTTTTGCTCGTTTCACTCCCTGCGAGGTCCTGAGTGATCCACATCCCTGCCGGAAGAGTTGCCACATAGAGGGAAGAGCCGTGCAGGACACAACGTCCGTATTCATCTTCACTAATGACTTTATAATGTTAGCATGTCAGAGGAGACTGGCACCAAAAAGTCGGGTTCTCCCTAGGTTTTATCCTCTCCTCCACGCCAGAGAGGTTTTGTTTTCTTAGCCACTGTGGCGATCTAGCTTGCTCTTCTGGTCATAGCCTCTGAACCCCTTATAATTAATGTGAACAATAAATAATATGAACAATGGACATTTTTCTTTTGTTACCTGACTCTTTTACCTTTTTCCTAATTTTTGAACACAGATAAACAATGGACATTTTTTTCTTTAAAGACATACGGCTTTGCATTGGTCTGGAACTAAGAAAAGCGCAATCTATATGAACTCCCTTGGACTTGAACAGGCTGGGTCATCAGAACCATACCTCGGGAGTGTACACATACGCAGCCTGGAAACCTCCAGCGATGAAGGCCCTCGCAATGAAGATGAAAGCCGTAAGAGACGTCCTGGAACACAAACACAACGTGTCAGAAACAAGATGCCCCCCGAGACTAAGCCCTAGCGTTCTGACCTTCCCACACAGACGAAGAGTGGCAAGAGGCAGACGGTGAACACTAAGAAGCACAGCGCCATAGTCTTCTTCCTCCCTAGGCGATCAATTGCCCACAGGGTCACCAGAAGACCTGAAACAACACAAAACGCCTTGATTCGACCCTAAACGGTTGACTCTGTAGAACCAGGAAACTGGACCAGAGAATTATAGTGGTACCGCTACATATGGAATTAAATTGTTCCGAGAGCAGTTTCGTGCGTAGAACATTTTGTAAGTAGAAACGCATCTAACATGTAAATGCAC
The DNA here is from genome assembly GCA_028031935.1 of Paedocypris micromegethes. Lineage (NCBI taxonomy): Eukaryota > Metazoa > Chordata > Actinopteri > Cypriniformes > Paedocypris > Paedocypris micromegethes. The sequence continues at coordinate 7,445,474 of CM051502.1, forward strand.
TAATATGTTCCAAGCTCTCATAAATTCATATAAAACATGTTACATAGGAGTTATGATAACAGTGAACGCCTCCACAATATCATCAGGCTGACCCACATTGACTTTCAGTGGTTCCAGTCCTAAATGTCTGACAGAAGGTTACTTAATGTTACCCACAGGGGTCAGTTCTTGGCCCTATTCCGTTCAATATCTACATGATACCGCTTGGCCATATCATTCAGAGGCATGGTACAGTAAACTCCTGATAAGTGGCCTGGGGACGATCACAAAATTGCACGTAAGTGGAGCTTGCACTTATCAGATGTTGCCTTTAAATGAAGCAGTTTCCCAAACTTTTGAATGGGTTTAAAAAACGGGACCGAAGCCTGGCGTGCAGCTAAGCGAATCTTGCACTTAAGACACGTGCACATACGCGGAGATGATTGTATGTCGTTTTACTGCTATGCAGATGACCCAGCACTGTATGAAAACTTCTTTCAAGCCCATCTGAAGCCACACACCACCTCTCTGCAAGCCTTGACGACATAAAAACATGGATGAACGACATCCATGCTTTTCTACAGCTAAACAGAAATAAGACTGAGGCCATTCTTCTTGGTGCTTCTCATCAGAACACTTCCTTTTATTAATGTTTACACCTCTTGAGGTGCCACTGTATTGGGGAGTGGGATCATGAGGCTATAAGAACAGATTACACAGCTGTTTTTTTACTTGCCTAGACTCTCTCATCTTTCTGCATACTAACGGTGGGAAAAATACTTGCTAAATTTTGTCGCTACAACATTTGGTCTTTCATACCTTGAAGCAATGTTGTAACTATTTTCTCAAAGAAGCGCTTCGTAACTTGAAACATTTGTTAGTAGAGCTATTCGTAGATGTGCCACAGTATTGGGACTCGAAACACACGCATTTCAGGCACGTACCGGGAAACTCGGACAGCGTGGTCCAGAGAAGATCCTTGTAGTCGTCAGAATTGAGGTATTTGCACTCCAGGTTACAGAGTTGCTCAGTCTTACTGCCCCTCGCCTCTAGGGGGCGACACAGGACCAACATTACATATGCTTTACTGATTATTTCCACATTATATTAAAATGATGTTCCACTGTGCTATAGGTCATCGGTGCAGGTTTATTGTAGTATATATACATGCAGCTGTCACTCACCTCCACATGCTCCGTCGTCCTGAAAAAGCTCAGTGGTCAACAAAACCACACCATAGTAAGAAAAAGCGTTTGAAAACCTGGGAGAGAAAATTGAGTAAATCAGTGTGTGGATGAATATGTGTAAAGTCATGTAGCAGTTCCCACAAGCTTCTAAGAACCGGCTAATGTGACTCAGTGGCATCACAGTTTATTGGTTTTTATAGACGGCGTTATAACGTCGTTTATTATAAGAGTGGGAAGCGATTCCCGGTTAAAGAGTTTTTACACACAATAAAGAGCAGTTACTCACTTCAGCTTATACACAACAGAGGTACCAGAAAACCATACTTGAGTAAATGTACTGATACTTCACTGTATTTACTACGTAATTACTCCATTACGAGTTACAAGTCACCAATTCTAAGATGATCAAATGGATCACCACATGGATCAAATTTTTAAAATAACAAGTATTTTACTGTAATTAGTACTGAATTCAGGCTAAAAAAAGACCAAGAAAGGTGAAAAGAGAAGTTCTTTATCTATGAGGTTTATTTCCTAATATAGAAATGAAATTTAACACCTCAATGTTTCAAAGTGGCAAAACAAAATAGATAAAAAAAAAGAACAAAAAGTCTCAGTCAAAACTAAAATGTGAGTTTTACAAACAAAAAAAGTAGTTAAATAAATTCAGAGCTGACTTTGACGTGATTCACCTCTTAGTCTATTTTTATTCAGCTTCAACAAAAGCTGGTTCTCAAAGTTTTTGGAATTTATTCCAGCTCTTTTTGACCTGAAAGACGTTCTGGTAAATGTTGATGTGCTGAAAAAAAAGCATCCAGTACCTTCAGCACCCTGCAGATGTCAATGTCACCTCATCCACCAAAGAAATGAACCGCGGTAGAAACCGACTTGTCGCGCACAATCACAATGTAATGAGTAACGGCAAGTGTCCATACAAATGTAGTGAAGTAACAAGTATCAAGTACAACGTGGTCAAAAACACTAATGTAAAGCAACAATGGCCAAGTACTTTACACCACTGTCACATGACGAAGAATGTGAGCATGAATGAAGGCAGGTGACCTTCTCACCAGATGAACCACAGCAGAATCGTTGTCAGCCGAAAGTGCGGCGAGAAAAGATCCTGTATTTTACCTCGGTCCTCCTGAACGAAAGAACCAGCATCAGAACCAGAAGGAAGTTCAAGTACAAGTTTATTTATTTGTAGGGGCGTTTTTCTCAAAGCCGCATTACGCAATTAGGAAAATCAAATTCATTTACAAAATAACAAAAGTAGAAGACACCTGTCTGGCGACAATAAGCTTCCCCAGGGGCATCGGGCGGCGGTTTTCCACGGCGATCCGACGCAGCGTGTCCAGCGCCTTCTCCGGCTTCCCGCTCAGAACGTCGTAGCGCGCGCTCTCCGGCAGCCACTGCGAAGGAGGAGCTCGGTCAGATGTGACATCACCGCCGCACAGCTGGATACACTCACAAAGCAGAAGACGGCGAAGACGCAGAGCGGGAGGGTGGAGAGCGCCAGCAGCCAGCGCCAGCCCAGGGTGGGCATCACCGCCACGGCCAGCAGCACCTCGAAGAGCGTCCCGGCGGCCCAGAAGACCTGCCGCAGACACGTGAGCGAGACCCCGAGAGCTTCTGATGGTCAGTGGGACACTCACCTCCATCAGCAGAATGCACGCGGCCCGCGACTTCATCGGGAGAAACTCGGAATACAGCGTCACGCTTCAGAACACACCGCAGCAGTCACACTCCTGGGAAGACCTGTGTGTGTGTGTGTGTGTGGGACTCACGACTGTGGAGCCCCCCCGATGCCGAAGCCCACCAGCGCCCTGAGGAAGAGGATCCACCCGTACAGCGGCGCCAGAGCACTGAGCAGCCCGTAGAACAGAGTCCACAGCACACTCAGCTTCAGACCCTGACACACACACACACACACACACATAGGCACACTCGTTCCTAAATAATTACACACACACTCATCATCATGCCCTGACACACCTAGACGTAAACACACACACACACTCACTCTCATCACACTCATTTTATGCTACCTCTAGGACAGTGATTCTTAACCGTTTTTGGGCCCTGAGCACCACCTAGTGGGCCACAGAAAAATTTAGGCCACAAGGGCAGCAGAACCACAATGCAGCTCCCTGCCACTAGGTGACACTGAGGGGTTAACACGCTCCAATAAGCAGCAACAGAGTAAGTCAGTAGTTGCAGACTTTTGACTGAAGATGGAAACGTTCTTAAAACCAACAAATGGAAATGAATGTTACGACCACTGTACAATTATATTAATTAAATATATGGCAAAAATATCAAGCGTAAGTTTCAATGAAATGCCTCAATTTCTTTTTGGAATTTTTTTCGCTTGCAATTTTTACTTTTTCTTGCGAAAATGCAGGAAAAAAATCTGAAAGGACACAAAAAAGAAAAAAAAATAGTTTTCAACGAAAAGGTGATGATTGAAAGCAAAAAAATAAAAAACAACACGAAAATGTTCTAGATGTTCTAGACACCACATCTAGAAACCCAACCAAACTTAAAGACTCATGCAACTGAATATAGTATGATTCTAAACAGACTTAAACTCTTATCCTCACCAAAAGTGAAAAACCTAGGTGTCATTTTTGACTTTCCTTTGAAAGACACAATAACAACGTCTGTAGAACCAAATTTTTCCCCCTGAGGAATTTACAACTAATAGAACATCTTCAGTTAGTTCAGAATCTGGCCGCTCGATTACATACTAGAACAAAAAAGTATGACCATATTAGTTCAGTGTAAGTGTTGCTACACTGGTTACCTGTTAAATATTGCACTCAGTTTAAAATTCTCTTAATCACTTACAAAGCACTAAACGGTTTAGCTCCTCTATATCTCAGTGAGCTCATCACTTACTACGAGCCTACACGACTGCTGCGCTCACAAAACTTGAACCTCGAATCGCCAAAAGCTACAAACGAGGTCAATCATTTGCATACTTAGCACAAAAACTCTGGAATGCTCTGCCTAGCACAACACGAGAATCAGAAACAGTTAGTCAATTTAAAACTACCCTAAAGACGCGTCTCTTCAACGAAGCATATATTGACCTGTAATAATGACATATGGAATAACTGAATATGAACATTCATAGAAAGTCTGCCTAGTCTAGTTTACTGGAACCGAAACACACCTGCACCTAAAGTGAGTGCTGCTCCTGTGTACTACAGTATATGCTGTACTCTTCGCCTGGAGGAGTGTTGGTGCGAGCAGGATAGGGATGACGTCAATCTTTGGAAGATGGCATCTCCCAGGAGCTTCAGACGACCTTGTGCCGCTGTGTTTACGTGGAGGGACGGTGCCACCTCTTTCCAAATCAGGAGCGTGACATCTTCCGGAATCATCATCACAATGGCTTGGAACAACCATCACAATGAATTTGTAGTGTTAGATTGTGGCACGACCATGGGCCATGTTCTCCGCAAGGTTTTTCCTCGCATCCCGCCAGTTTACCTGGCCACTGTCGTATATGTTGCTTGCTCACTGGTCATAATATAGCCATATTATATAGCCAGAATTGTAATCACCCACGAACAATGGACAAAATTCAACAATATTCTATTTTTCAGTTACACACCGGGGCTTTGAGACAGTGAAAATGTGAAAACTGTAAAAAGTGCTTTACAAATGTACTGAACTTGAACTCATATTCAGGGCCCGACACACACACACACACACACACACACACATGAACAACGCATATTTGCTCCCCACTAACCGTCTTTCTCCCGTACTTATCAGCGACGTTCCCCCACCATGAAGAACTGACCATCATGCCGATGAAAACAGCCTGTGTGTGTGTGTGTGTGTGTGTGAGAGAGAGAGAAAGTCAGCGAGAGGAAACACGGGCCGCTTGGAATCAGGAAGTCATACCGACGTGAGCAGCGCCACCTCCCAGCTGGGCAGCGCCCACTCACAGTGCAGCTGTGGCGCCAGGATGCTGAGGATCATCATCTCCATGGCGTCGGCCATCTGCAAAACAACACACGTGCTGAACACACACAAACACAACCTCTCATCTCGTTCAACATCAACTTACCCATGACAGACCCGTCAGGACAGACAGTTTCCACTGGAATGGCCCGAACCCTATGGCCTCCACCGCACCTTCCACCATGAAGGTATCTAGGACGCGAAGAAAGAGAAGTTGCTGCTGGGTTATGGAATCAGACTAGTGCCAAAATGGTCAAACGTAAATTTCAAATAAATACGTTTTTTTTTTTCACTTGTAATCTACACAATTCCCCACAAAACTTTTTTTTCCGCTTCGCTTTTCGCTTTTTCGCTTTTTTTTCTCGCGCGTTTTACATTACTAGTTTCACGTGGGGGCGGTCCTTACTCTGATTGAACTCTGCTGTTGAGAATGTGACAGCTGCTCTCCTTGAACAGGAAGTGGGAGATGAGTTAACTGTGCAAAAATTGTTTCATAATACTGTGTTTAGGTGAATGTAAGCACCCCGCGAATATAAGCACCCTCCTGATTTGTTATTGAGCCAATAAAAGTTTATATGCACGTCTGCCTCCGGAACCATTATTTAAATACACACATAGATAAGGAAAAACGGGGGCTTATATTTACACGCATATTTGCAGCCCCCAAGTTCAACAAAAAGGGAGCTTATATTTGCGTAAATACGGTATTCTGATGTACCTTTTTATATACAATAAAAGTCGTATTTTGGCACAATTCCTTAATTAAAAAAAATCTCTACATATCAACAATATTATGAAACTCTCTGTAAGGTGAAAAGACTCTTGTTTCTAAATAATTTGAATTGATTTGACGTGTCCAAAATAAGAGTCTCAGAAGACACCATATAAATATACTGTATTATTATCATTATTAAAATGTTCCGTTTGTTTTTACTTATTACTTATAATTCCGTGTTAACTCAAATTTTACAGAACATCCTGAATACACGAATATACAGACCACTGTACAGTAGTAGTCTTTCACTACTAAAGGAACAGATACTCCGACAATGAAGATGTTCCGATTTTGAATTACATAAAAACAGTTTTTGTGTTCATTTTTACTTTGACATATATTGACATGTGTTAACTTTTAATTTTGACATTCTACGTTTCATGTAGAGTTCATTTTCGTGCGCATTTCTAAACGAGCTCCTCTAAGAAAAAGCAAAACGCACTTGACATTTTAGTTTTTATTTTTACGAAAAGCACAACCATCTGTATTTTTCAAGAAAAATAAAGAAAAAAAAATAGACACTTCCAATTTGACGGAGTATTTCTAGTGTGTTTTAAAAGTGTGCTGGTATCACCGGCGTGTTAAACTACTCACCCACGATTCCTGGTCAAGACAATCACATGTCAATACCATTTTTACCAGCCAATCAGAGCCCCCACACGAAACTAGTGAAATATAACAAATGAAAAAATCTGAAAAAAAAAAGTTTTGAACGAAAATGTGAACATTGTAAGCGAAAAAAACCCCCCCAAAAAAAACAAAAAACAAATGAACATATGAAGCATTTCTTGCGTTCCTTTGAAATTTACAACTGATAATTTTGTCACTAATCTGATTTCATACTGGGAGGGAATCACAAAGCGAAACAACAAAGTTCAACGTTTCAAGAACTCAAACGCAACGCACCTTCAGTGGGGTTTGCGAACTCCCGTGGGACTGGAACATCTTCATCCAGGGAAACCGTGTCCAGACCAATCCTGTGATCGTCCTCCTGCTCGCCCTCATCTGCTGAGCACCTGCTTTCACCCGTGCGACGAAACTTCACCACTCTGCAGAGACACATGCACAAAGACTGGACATCAGCTGGAGTTGAGCGGCGTTACTCGAGCTGAGGAACATCTGAGTAAATGAGAACTTCATCACTACAGACCATGAGAGGACAGGAACCAGCAAGGAACCACAGGAGCAACCAACGTACAGAAGCAAACACAGAATAGCCAGACGTTCAGTTGACGTCTGACAATAATGTCAGCACTGGATTCTCTGCTTGATCCAGATCCAGATAATCAAGCTTGATAAGAATCTTGAAAATCAAAAGCTGCCACGACTAATCAATGCATCTACAAATTATGATCATCGGTGGTCACATCGGTGGTCAAGTTTGAAGCCCATGTTTCTCCTGCATTTTGGTTCATATTGTCAATCTCCAATCATCGTTTCCATACCTTTACTTGTCATCACTCATTATCTTCTCCTTTGCTTCCTTATGTGTATTTACCTTGCTTGCATTGGCACATGATCAAGATAGATATTATTTTTTGTTGATTAGGTTTTGCAAATGTCTGTCTCTCTCATTTCCAAACCCTGACATTTGCTTGTATATTTCGAGAACCCAATTTGCTCTGCGATAGTTCCCAAACCATATGAAACCCACCAGAGCTTCCAAAGGTCCATCACTGTCAGACTCTGGTCATCTCTGTCCCTGACCTCATACATTTGCTGAAACTATGATGTCTACAAAATGAGTATTACACTATTTTGCACACTGGCATCTCGGGTGGATGCAATGTCACTCTACTCTCGACTGTAGTAATAATTATGTAATAATATTCTGCGAGAACTGACGCGCATTGACAAGGCCGGCTCTTTTAGTTAAACCACAACAAGATGCACAGCTATCACATACACACACAATTCGGTCGAGCACAGACTCACGGCAGCTGCCTCAGCTGGAACTGATCCTCGTCCATGATCGTCGCCGCGCATCACTGAGTGATTTCACCACTACGGCGCGTGACAGCGACAGTTTCGCGCGCACAGCCGGTGGAAGCGTCACGACACCCACTCATGCGCTCCAACGTATTAAATGAATGTATTTGTACAAAAAACATCTTATACTCAAATTATGGTGGAAGTAGGCGTGTCATTTATTAATATAGCCATGATAATATGAATAAAATAGTCGTTTGATTCGAAAACAGACGTAACGAGTAAAATAAACGATTACAAAATAGAAGACCTCTGCTCAATGAATCAAAGGGTGCAATCATATAAAAAATTACATTTTATTTTCAAGTCTCCATTAAAAAAAGAAAGAAGTTTAAATTATATATTACATGGAAAAAAGTAAATATTGTTGGACAGGAAATGCAATACAAAAATCAATTTGTTGTTAGATTAAAAGAAAAGTCCCGTTAAATTAAGTAATTGACGGGGTAAAATGAAAATTTCAACATACATTTTAGCCAAAGAAAAAACAACCCACATACAGTTTGATTAACCATTTTAGAATAAGTTCATTTATCTTCTTTGTTACAAAAAGTTCTAAATCGCAAATAAAAGAAGCAACTCTAGAAACTAGTATCCCCTTCATTTCCGCTTCCGTCCTCAAGAGCGAGACTAGTGTTACGCCGAACGAAGTTCGTCAAAAACACAGCAATGTTTAGTTCCCCGCGGGCGAGCAACGTCAAACATGTCCTGGTATAAACGGGGATCGACGGGAAAGATCGTTCAAGATATCTTACATTCTGCGAGGTTCGGATGTTTTAATGGCCTCACTGTGTAGAAAGCATCTAAAATAACGGAACGGGACGACGTGTAACGTCGCGCGGACGCGTGTTCGGCGGACTCCAGTCTGCTGCACGCCACGCGTGAATCCATATCACTTGCGCGTTCTTGTTTAGTCATGTGATCGCGTGGTTTTAATCTCACAAGCTCGTGAACGATCATTACATTTGCACAGATGACGATTATAAACACTAGAATGACGTGGTGCGCTTGGACAGAGTTTCTGTTGGGCTGTAATGATGACGCCGTGTGACTGGTTGGTTTCAGCCACAGGATGCTGCAGAACTGGGCTCTGATTGGCGGAGGGGCTGCTGTTCTAGTGGCGGGACTCTATGTTTTATACGGACCGACATCACCTAAGAAGAGAAAGAGACGAGGTGAGATGCTCTTCAGCACCCACACAACATTAGCTTTAAGATCTATTCAGTGTGGTTTCTCCGACAGGAATGGTTCCTGGTCTGCTCAACCTGGGGAACACGTGCTACCTGAACTCGCTTCTCCAGGGTCTGGCGGCATGTCCGTCCTTTCTCAGGTGGCTGGATGACTTCAGCTGTGATCCAGAGAGAGACGTTGGTCTGTCCAGGTCCCTCATGCTCCTACTTCAAGGTTCAGGAGGCCTTCACAGTCACTGGAATCAGGGCTTCAGCTTGACGTGTGTGTGTGTGTGTGTGTGTGTGTGTGTGTTCTCTCTTACAGCCTTGTCTAGTCACGGTCCCGGAGAAGATGATGTGCTGGATGCTGCTGGCCTTCTAGAAGTGCTCCGACTTCACCGCTGGCACATCAGCAGCTTTGAAGAGCAGGTGGATGTTCACGAGGGCTTGGCGCTTATGCCAACATTCAAAACATTTGAATGCTAATGTTAACATTGAACATTTTAACATGATTGCGATTAATGAACAATTGTTTTATTTAGTTATTTATATTTTTGCCTTGTTTTGTACAATAAATATGCTCACATTGAAAGTGAGACATTTTTCTAATAAAGTGTGTTACTTGATTAGAAAGTAATTGAAGGAAACGCACACAGATGTTCTTTATGGTTATTTAATGAACATCAGCAACTAAAATTAATCAAACAATCACTTCTTATTAAAAAAAATCAAAAATAAGTTACTTGGACATTTGTGAACAAAATACATTATTTTTAACATTTTCTTAAAAAAAAAATGAGCAGTTCCCAAAAAAAAACTACTCTTATTATTTCTAATAAGATTTTCATAGTACTGTCTTTATCTGTGCATTTCTTGCATCTTCAATAAACAAATATTTTAATGTAAACAGCAGATTATTGTAATGAAAATCAAACTCTGTTAAACACAATTGCAGGACTAGATGACATGACTATATGAACTTGAATTTACTCTTCAGTTCTTACTAAGAAACACAAGTGTGTTGTAACACGCAGGACCTGTAAACACGCAGGACCTGACGCATGTAACAATGTTTCCACCTTTCAACTGTTTTTCTGCTGCGCCTACACTCAACCTCATTTTGTTCCGTTTCATCCTACCTTAAGCCAAAATGCGTCCAATCGACGAAGGCCACGTTTTTCTTTTGATGTATAAGTCAAGCGGCTCATGTTGTGCATCTCACTCCATAAGGGTAGCAGAGTCATGTGACTACACACACACACACGTTTTCTCAAAGGTCAAGAAATTGAAATATTTGACCTGGAAAAAAATTGAACAATTATATGAACTGGAATTAATCCGATTAATCGCCCAGCCGTGGTCACAAGCATCTTCTTGAGAGCGTTGTGTTGACTGGTGTGTTCTCCTCAGGATGCTCACGAGCTCTTCCACATGCTGACGTCTTCTCTTGAGGAGGAAGGAGAACGTCAGCCCCGCATCGCTCACCTCTTCGACATGCGGGCGCTGCAGGTAAGTCGGGTGGTGTCTGCTCTGGGCGGTTTGAGCTGACCACTGATGCTTTCAGAGCTCCGTGCGGCCTGAGGAAACCCACATCCGCTGCAGAGCTGGAGGTGAAGGTACCTTGTCTTATGAATAAGGGTGTACTCACACTAGCGACGTGCTTTTATTTTGTCTCGCATTGATTATTGTAGCTCATTAATTATTGTAACTTGTAACTTAGTTAATTGTTTTTACCTGCTGCTGCAAGGCTTTTAACATGATCTTCCAGAACAGCCCATATCACTCTGGTCCTATTTTATCTTCACTGGCTCCCAGTCAAGTATAGGGTTTTTTAAAAAAAATTTTAGTGATAACATTTAGAGCAATACACGGCCAGGCTCCTCAGGATCCCTAGTGTGAGTGCGTCCTAAGAATCTGTCGCTCTTGGTTCTCATAATCTCTCCAACTCTCAGGTCCGTCTCATCCCATCCCCGGCCTGTGGAGATCCCGACATCCTTTTCACGGACGCTTCAACAGCTGCATGTCCTGCAAGCGCTGCGAGCAGCAGGTGAAGCGTCTCCGTGTCCATCATCAGGCTCTCGCTCGGAGATGAACCTGACGCTTGTGCTTTCAGAGTCCGGTTCACTACGACTCCTTCCACAGTCTGTCGCTCGCCATCCCTTCATCTCCGCCGGCGAGTGCTTCTCTCCACACACACACACACACACACACACACACACACACACACACTAGAGCTGCACAATTTTTCGTTGAAAGATTGCGATCTTGACTCCCTCTTCGCGATATTATCCCAGCTTTTATACAATTCAGCTAAACTTGATAACACACACTCAAGTGTTTCTATGGGATCAAATTAGTGCCAAGAAGTATTGTGCACGATCAACGTTACTACTTCATAAGGATTATAAAAGATTAAAAAAAATTGCTTTATGGCTGTTAAACGATTGTTTTTTTTTTTTACTAATAATTGCACTTCCCCTACCAAATTAATCACAATTTATCGCAAATGAAAAACTGAAGCTAGTAATATTGAAGTGTAAAATGTAAATTAAGATAAACTAAACACTAAATAAACACTTGATTTAATACTGTAATAGAATTTAGTAGACTATTTGTTCAATTTGCATTTATTTTCTTTGTTTCTTAACAAATTTGCAATAAACAATCAAGAACCTTAAAACTGACTGTTTGTTTCCAAGACATCTCTTAAATCACAAGCATCTCAAATGAACTTCAAAACAATCAATGGCAATGAAAAAAAAAACATTTTCATGCTCATGACGATTTCAAATAAAGTCCACAATAAAGGCATTGCAGATGTGTAAAGGAACAATGAGTAGTAATGTAGAAACAATTAGCTTAGTCCTCCCTTACATCAAGATAGTTGCTGAGACCGATCAATCTGTTGCTTTCTGGCCACAAGCTACTTGCTGTTCCTTTAATTCTGGATCTTCGGCTGGACTGTGATTAACACGTTCAAATCTACTGTCGTGAATGGAAAGCGTAAAAATTAGTTGGAAACTGTTTGCGGTGCAGGGACGTGTTTAAAAGAAGCATTTTTGCGGTACTAGCGCTGTCAGTGTCTCAATCCTATTCATTTCTTTTATGCTAAATCCATAGAATGATAGACTGTGAGAATGATTGCATTTTCCCTTACGCTGTGATTTCAGCTTTGCAAAATACTGTACAAATAATAATGTACTTTTGTTCTTTCTACAGATACATCTGGCAAAGTTTTAAAATGAAACTCTCCGTCTAAAATTGATTCTTTGCTCCTATTATTTGCATGTTGAACAAACGGCGCCCCCCACAGGAAGTTATAAAAGCTGCAACTGTGTTAGTCCGTCAATTATTCTTAATCGCAATTTATTTTTAAAATCGATTGCATCCATTGGCGCATTAGCTTTGACAGCACTAAAGTAAAGTAAAAGAGAGTAAATATAATGATGTGGAAAAAAAGAGTAATGTTTTGTTTGACAACTTGATGTTCAGGCTTAAATCTTTAAAATTAAAGAATAAATTCCAGAATTGTGGTCTTTATTCTAAGCAAACAACTGTGATTCTCATTTTATCCAGAATTGTGCAGCTCTAACACACACACACACGTTTCACGAGGCGTAAACACTCTAGGTAAAGTGTGTGTGTGTGTGTGTGTGCTGACGCAGGGCGTGGCTGTGAGCTTGGAACAGTGTCTGCGGCACTTCCTCTCCTCCGAGACCATCCAAGAGGTGGAATGTGAGATCTGCTCCAGGGTGGGATGCTCTTCCTCTTCCTCACACTTTCACCTTCACCGTAAAACACTGCTGTTGTTCCGCAGGCCGGCTCGTCTCCGGAGAACCAGAGGAGCACGTTTGTCAAGCAGCTGAAGCTGGCAAAGGTAAAGGAGTGCGGCGGTGGCGTGAAGTGGGTTACTGTATTTAAACTACTTTTCCAATGAAAAAGTAGTGTAACCGAATACTGTTCATTTTGAATTGAATTGAATTGAATTGAAAAATCCTTTATTAGTCCCACAGCGGGGAAATTTCACGTCACAACAGCAAAAACAAATCCAAGCAAATAAATAATCAAACATTGGTTTTAATGTATCTTATTTATGTGAATATAAGCACCTATTTTTTCGAATTTTGGACGCTCAAAAACTTGGGGGGTGCTTATAATCGCTGATTTAAAATATGCGCGTAAATAAGCCTCCATTTTTCTGTCTTTCAAGTCAGGTACAGTCACAAATAAATGGAAACACATTGTCTTTATGCAGCGGCACGTGTTTGCGTCTTTAAATAATCCGTACGCAGACGTGCTACAGTATGAGCTTTTATTGGCTCTAAAACAGAAATAAGGAAACATTAGTCGGGGACAAAATAACACTAGAAGAAGTAAGATTAAACTCAATACAGTAATTGTGACTTGAGGTGTGAGTTTGAGGCCGGTCGGGGTCTTTCTCTGTGGAGTTTGCATGTTCTCCCCGTGTTTGCGTGGGTTTCCTCCGGGTGCTCCGGTTTCCCCCACAGTCTGAAAAACATGCGTTTGAGGTGAATCTGGCCGTGTGTGTGTGTGTGTGTGTGTGTGTGTGGTGTGTATGCTCGCCTGAAGTGGACGCTGGCGCAGATTGGCTGCCGCTATTTCACCGGGCAATTGGTGTGTGTGTGAATGTTGTGTGTCCTGTAAGGCGACCTTGAGTGTCTAGAAATGTGCCAAGAAATAAAAATTTGTATGCATTATTATTAATATTACAACAAACAGAAACTACAAACCACGACCGGGTAGCTTAGCTTAGCGCTAACAAACGGGTCCAATGTGTCATCGCAGAAAGAATCAAAACAGTCGAAAATGAAAAACGCATTCAAATTTTTTTCACACAGTGTCAGATAAACTGAGCTCGACGCGTCTCACGCTGTTGCTTTGCTTTGCTCGGACTGGTGCAAAAGATGCTGGGAAAGGAAGTTCTGACCACTAGAATCGACTTTCTGTTATTTGTCATTCAAGCGAAACAATATAAAAATGATACGAGTTACAAGTTAGGTTTGTTAAATAAAGAAAAAATAGTATATTTGGGAGAATTTTCACGTAATTGAACCAGAAATGTAAAAAAAAAAATTTTTATATTGTCGGGGTGCTTCTATTCACGTAAATACGGTACGTAAATGACGGTAAAATGATGAAATTTGCTGAATATCATTATTTAATTTTATTAATCTATCTTGTTATTGTAGAAGTTTACTCTGCTGCTTTAATAATCGTTGTAGTGCCAGTGCACGGGATTTGGCAATAGTTGGCGACAGTCGTATTTACCTCCTTATGGCCTCGTCTGTGTACTGACCATCATGGAATCACCGCCTGACGTGCCAAAACGGATTGGCCATGTTGTGGTGGTCTGAGACTTAGTGGTGTCCGAAGTTCTGTCCCTGCAGTGCGGGAAGCAAGTCTTTAGTGTTTAATTTTTATTAGTTTTGGAAAATTACGAGCGTGATGTTTAGGTAAGACCTTTTGTTAGGTAGGTTGGTATATACTTTATTAATGCCTGAGGGAAATTCTTGTTCACAGCAGCATACACATGCAGGATACAGATAGCATACAACTAATAACAAAAGACATATTGCACCTTTACATACATATTGCACACAGCACTTTTTTTTATCTTATTGCACACAGCACACAGTAAAACTTTTAGGCCTTGTATATAATATTATTACATTTGTAATATTATAATTATAATATATTTGTGAGTTGAAGAGTCTTATGGATTGGGGGAGAAACGATCTCCTAAACCTGTCCGTGTTACAGGGCAGAGACAGCAGTCTGTTGCTGAAGCTGCTTCTCCGCCTGGAGATGATGTTTAACTGTGTTGGTCTCGGACTAAGAAAAGCGCTATAGAAATTAACTTGAAGTTCAGGACCTGTCGCTCCATTATGGATTATAGGCCTTCCAGCTTCCCTTTTCTTAATGCTGCCTCCCCAGCACACTGCAGCATAGAAAAGTGCACTTAGGACACGAAAGATTGATGAAAATAAGTAAATATTTAGTAATGACATATGTAATAGTGACAATTTGTTCAAAATGAAAGAATCTTTCAAATGACTCTGTTTGTTCGTGATTTGTTCAAACGGATCATTCGATTCACGTGTCACATGAGAGCCGAGCCGCAGCTTTCCAGTATGTTCGTGACTCGTTCAAACGGACCATTTGTTCTTCGTTCATTTTGTTCTTTTCATTTCCGCGATCAAGCTGTTAAAACAAAGATGGCAAGGCAGATGCTTGACCAATCACGTTTTGCTAGGTTTTCACATGATTTGAATAGTTTAGTGGTGTTTGTGGTATAATTTTTTGTTGTCCGCTGAAGGAAATATATACATATTGTTTTAAAGCGCGTCCACTCTTACAGCGCCGCCTGCTGGAAATGAACGAATGACTCGATGATTCGTTCCCTTTACTGTTCGAGAAATAAAGATTCGAATCATTTAAAAGAATCAAACTTCCCATCACCAATATGTAGCATCTCCAACACTAAATCATGTAAAAAAAAAAAAAAAAAAAAAAACTTTTCATTTTTACATTTATTTTGCTCCTAAAGGCCCAACTAGCAAAGGATTATAATTTCAGTGCTCTGGTATCATGAGGTTAATGTTTTATGAAATGGCAATAATCACATAACGCTCCACGCTATGATTGACGGCTACATTTTGGAAGAGATGCTCCGTCCAGCAGAATCTCCATCTTTGAGGTGCTTTTATTGTTGCTGGATATTTTTAGTGTTTCAGGAATTGTGTTTTTTACATAAAAGGTTACATTTATTACTAGTAATTTTATTTATTATTAAAACATTTTTATAGAATGCAATAAAGAGGATTTAGAAAGTTTAAAGGCTCAACTTTTACGTGTTTTACTGATATGATTTTTAACCGGTATGTTCGCTTGCATATGTCATTGTTGCAAAGAATCAAATTACGTAAGTACGTATTTGATCTTTCTGACTCCCTTTTTAGCTTCCATTTTGTCTGAAGGGTCAAACTGACCAAAACATTATCTTTGGAACAAAAACATGTAGCGGGCGTTACAAATAAGTCAACTGAACCATTTTTTGTGTATATGTAGATTACACTAAGAGAAGCAGAAGTTTCAAACTGAAAGGTTTTTAGGGATTTTAAGAAGTATTTAGCCAAGTTAATCAATTAGAAACTTGTTTCAAATTTCAAGTAATTTAGTAATTACGGCTGTCAAACGATTACATTTTTTAAATTAGTTAATCGCACTTTCCTGACCAAATTAATTGCAATTAATTGCATTTAAATGACTGAAGCTTGTAATATTGGATATTGAGGTGTAATATGTAGATTATTGTAAACTCAACACTAAATAAACACTAGTTTAAATATTGTATATATTTAGTATAATTTTGGTTCCATTTGCAATGTATTGTCTTTGTTTTTTAATCCTCCTAGGTCGAATTGCACTTTTTTGAAAATAAAACACAAAAAAATCAATTTTGGTCTTGGATATAAGTGTCTATCAATTGAAAGTTTGAAGTACGCATTTTTTTAGGATTTCACTCTTAATAAAAACAGGACGTTGTGTTTTTTGTAGTATTAATATTAAAACAAAAACTTAAATGTGAAGCGTGTTTTGCCGTTTTGTCAGCTGAAAACGAACTGTAACTTAATAAATGCTTATCACTCTAACATGAAATATATGTCTACATAAGGCTTAGAATGTCTGTTTTTAAAAACAAGTTTAAGTAAATACAGTGTTGTCTGTTAATCTAGTCTGTATGAATCTAAAGTTTCGGCTTTTTGAACAGAGCAAGTTATTTTCAATTGTAAAGGTACTGTGTCTGTGTTGCGCTGAGAGGGTAAAGGTAGGTCAGTGTCACTTAAACACTTTGCGCCTAACTGACAACACCTGAACTCAATGACAGTGAGCTGCTGATCTTAATGAGCCACACCTGGAGACAGCGACGTGGCTCTCTTGGTTCTATTCATTGCATTGCCAAACCGAAAGTTAAAAAAAATGCAACTGTAATTAATAGTGTTAAAAATATTTGACGTGATTAAGCACTTACAATTAATAAAGTGTGTTAACGCATTAACTTTGACAGGTAAGAAATCACTTTTTTTAAGGGAGCTCACCCAGCACTGCTCATCTGTGTGTCTGTGCAGCTGCCGCGGTGTCTCTGCATCCATCTGCAGCGACTGAGCTGGTCCAGCGAGGGCACCCCCATCAAGAGACACGAGCACGTGCGCTTCAGCGAGTTCCTGTCCCTGCAGCCCGGGACGCCACCACCACTCCCCAGAAGAAACCCCCCGTGCCCGTCCTCCAGCGACACAGATGCTGACTCCACCGGTTTGTGTTGTGTCGGAATTGCTCAAAGTTTCTTAAGCCAGAAGTACCGTATTTAGGTGAATATAAGCATCCCTTTTTTATTTTCGACGCTCAAAAACTTGGGGGTGCTTATTGGGGTGCCGATTTCAAATATACGCGTAAATAGTCCCCATAAAAAAAAGTTACATTATGTTGTATGTTCAGATTCGGAACGTCACAACGTATGTTTCATGTTACATTATGTTGTATGTACAGATTCGGAACGTCACAACAAGAACAAGTCTGTGATCAATGGAACGTTTCCTTCCGTGTTTCTCCACTCAACCAGACCGAGTTCAAGACCCGGCCTCACAAAAGATTTAAGGTCAGAATCCCAGGAAGTCCTGATAAGATTTATTTCAAGATCGGAACAAAATAAAGTAAAGTAAAGTGAGTGAGATTGACAAGTAGTGGTACCTGGACTTATGAATGTCTCTATTAGTGTCACGATACTAGAAGTTTCAACTTCACACCATACCATTTTTGATATCACGGGAAAAAAACAACAACGTTAGGACCTTTTTTTTTTTGGTAAGAAGTGCCAAACAATAAAGTGCCAAAATC
>CM051502.1:7463483-7567962 GCA_028031935.1 Paedocypris micromegethes
AAAAAAAAAAAAAAAAAAAGCTGCTCTTAAAAGCTTTTTAAAAAATAAATGTTAAAAATGTGAGTTTTGTTGCTAGAAGCTTTCTATTCCAGGCCAAAAATGTGTGTAAAAGTAAAACAGTACAATATTGACCAAAGACCAAAAAAATCTGGTAGTGTGGTAGAAGGACGTGAATGAGATTTATTATCTCATGACTTCTTTTCTTGATTGTTTTACAATACTTTAATGGGGCAAAACGGATCTTCTAAGCAATTCTGTTAATAATAAAAACACCTCTTAAACACTTCTAAAAAATTGTATTTAAGTCAGCATGAGGCTCCATGAGATTCGGTTAAGTAGCAGCGCTTGGATATTGATCTGCCCGTGTTTATTTGTCTTGAAGTCGAAGCTGTTAAGC
The DNA here is from genome assembly GCA_028031935.1 of Paedocypris micromegethes. Lineage (NCBI taxonomy): Eukaryota > Metazoa > Chordata > Actinopteri > Cypriniformes > Paedocypris > Paedocypris micromegethes. Next base: position 7,463,881 of record CM051502.1, read on the forward strand.
TATTATTTGCGCATGCGCGAGAAGAGATGACCCTCGAAGCGTGGCTAGTATCGATGCTTATGGGCCAGACTGTTGTATTGTTTCTAATGTTTCAGTATCAATAGTTTTCGAAATATCGAGGTTTTTGAAAACACTAGTCTCTACAAACAAACGTTAACAGACCAACGCAAAGTCGCTTGATTTCTCTGTCACTCCTACGCCAGCTCGGAGGCGCTCTTCCGGCTGACTGCGGTCCTGGTCCATCACGGCGACGCCCGGTCCGGACACTTCATCACGTACCGCCGCGGCCCCTCCGCTGCTCCAGGAGTCAGCCCGCAGTGGCTGTGCGTGTCGGACGAGTCGGTGCGCAGGTGCAGCCTGCAGGAGGCGCTGTCGTGTGCAGCCTATCTGCTGTTCTATGAGCGCGTGGAGCTCCACAGGACCCCTGAACCACACCAAAGACCCTCAGAAAACCTCCAGGACACTTCGCAGAATGACGAAGAGCCTCGCTGACACTTGTTGAAATGCACGTTTCCTCATCAGGCGTCGTTAATTTAATAAATTGAGAAATTTTAGCTTTACTGTACTATTGGTAAATCCATAGCTGCTCTGCGACTGTAAGTCATGTGGCATGAACTGTACATATCCGTTTAACGTTAACCTTTTGCACAAAGTAATATTTAAAAAAAAAACAAGACTGATGAACTATTTTTTTATGTGAATTAAAATAAAGAAAATGGCAAATGTGTCAGGTTTTATTGTCATCAGCGTTTTCACATTGTATGAGTTACTTTATCGCAAAATTCCGCACAAAACTGAAGTAACAATTACAGAAACAACCATCTCCAAAGTTCTGATCTTCGCCGTTGATGTCAGAAAACCGTGCGGCTATGCCAGAACACAAAAAGATGATAGAATGCCAGAACATGATATGAATCAAGCGAATGCAACTCAATTATGTACATGTGAAATACAGGCGCAATCTGGGTTTTATTACAACATAGATCTGCTCAAAAGAACGCGAATATATACAGAAGTCCAGTGATGACTCAACAGTATGTATACTTTACACTCAGTTATCATCAAGACAGTAAGTCCCATAAAAATGTTGAGCAAGCAAAGCTTTAAAAACTGATTCTCCGTTTCTGTCCCTTTTACGAGAACCAAACCCAACGTGCAGCCATCACGTCCATCATCACCATCAGCTCCTCGTCTGATGAACATCACCAGATGAAGAACAAAACCGTAATAATATTTTACACATGAACGCTTTTATATCCTCAAATGTGCAATCAATGTCTTATTATAAATATGCATATACACACACACACGCTGCCGAGACAGATGATTCTGGGTTAGAATAGCTTCAGCGCCGCCATATTGAAGCATCAGCGATATATTTAAGGCCTCAAGAATTATTACAGCAGATCTCAGTTCTTCAGGCGAATGGAAGCGTCATCAGCTCAGGCACAGGAATGGAAGAACAGTTCTGCTGACCTGAAACCTCACACACACCCTGCCTCACAGATGGATGACAACAGTGAAACTGAAAAATAAATTAGAGTACAAATCACCCAAAATGCCTCAGAACCCGTAAAGCTGTGCTATAAACATCCTCTACTGAGGCTAGAAACGGTCAAACATCTGCAGAGCATCAGGCCGTCTGCACGTCCTCTTGTCCGGATAAAGTGCTGCTGTTGTGTTCCGAGAAGTCCAGCGGATCGTCCGGAGCGCCGGCCAGTGATGTGACCGACACCGTGTGTTCCTCCATCTGCTTCTGAAGACTGTCCATCTCCTGCCTGAAACCAGAAATCAGGACTATTTCACACACTAGAGCAGAGGTCGGGAACCTGTGGCCCACGAGACGTATGTGGCTCTTCTAGGAGTGGGCGGTAAATTGATCTGAATGTGAAAACCGCTATTGATATGCCATGATATGTATTTTGCAATACTGTGGATACCGTCACACATGAGTTTCACATGACTTATACACGTACATATAAACACTTTAAAACAGTATAACACGTTTGTTTTGTTACAACTTTTAATGACGACACAGAGGCATAACTAATCAAACCCGCGAGCAGCTCCGATGTCTGTAGTCATGTGTCTTTAAGAGCGGCTCTACTAAGAAAGAGATACGTAAAGACGCACGCTTCTGCTTATTTTAATTTTTTATCAAAGTCGTTTGTAAATGTTGGTTTTTAAACGAGGTTTGATTCACAGACTTATGCTCCGTCGCAACAGGGCATGAGCAAGAAGCTCTCTTGCTCTATAAAGTTAGAATGCACATTTTGTGATTGTTGGGGAAAATGAGTTTACAAAATGCCATAAATGTTTAATATTCAGTAAGCTTGAATTGCAGAAGAAAAAGGTTTGGTTGTCATTTTCACAAAGTGTGTGTGTGGCATCAGATTGTTGAAGAGCTGAAACCTTGAAGCATGTAGACGCCTCGCGCTAGAAGTGATGCTATATCCAAAATATGACCTGCTTTCCTCCGTTGTCTAATTATATTGACTATACAGGTGCTGGTCAACGAATTAGAATAACTTGAAACAGTGCAATCATTCAATTCTTTGAATGCATTTTTTGTGGAGAAAGAAAATCAGGTGTTCACCGCACCTGTCCTACTCGTTAGAGTAACAGAGTAATTTGCTCAGCTGAGCTTTCCAAAAGGCCCATTTAGGCCATTTAACTGTGACACTGTTGTTTTCGATTGAATCGCACCCGAGTTCGTTTCGCTGTTTGGTTCGACTCGTTTGGGCAGGTGTGAAGTGGCAATCGAAGTCGCGGATCGAGCACCAAAAGCGGATCAAGATTTTCCTATAGGTTTAAAGGGGGGTGCGACCAAAAAAGTTTGAGAACCACTGCTTTAGTTAGAAGCATCTCATTAACAGTATACAATTTAAAAAAATTGTGCGATTTTTCGGACCAATGCACAATGCGTCATCCTGGGCCAGAAGTTTTGGTAGTCGGGCCAGTGAACTTCAAAAATTACTAAATTTTTTACTTCAAAAATTACCGCTAAATAAGCGGCTCACCGTGAGTGTGTGTGTGTTGCTGAGAGTTACGGTGACTATTTCTATTGCAGTTCACTTTATATCTGTTGCTCTCAGGGCGTAGTGGCGGATGAGTTTAGCGGTCGCTTAGAGTGACTTTTTGTACTGCATTTTATGTTATTTTTTTTAATAAATAAAATGCACACATGCACTTTTTTTTTTTTTTCATAAATATGTGGCTCTCAGCTCAAAACGTTTCCGCCCCCTGATCTAGTGAATGAGAGGCGGGTCTTCAAAAGGTGGGCTACTCACTTGAGCTGCTTCAGGCAGGTGTGCAGGTTGTTGAGCGGCTCTTTACTGACAGACGTTGAAGGCTTCAAAAGTTCATCCAACAGAGACGCAGGAACAGGACAATCTGGGATCTTCACTGGTGTCACTGGAGTCGATTCTCCCTTTAGATCCATCCGCTTTAAAACAGTGGTGTAAAGTACTTGAGCAAATGGACTTTGTTACATAAGTATGTTTTTTGCTACTTTGTACTTGTACTGAATGTCAAAAATATAAACAACTAAGACTATATTTGTGATTGAGTATATGTACTCTTTACTCCACTACATTTACACAGACACTCACAGTTACTCGTTACCTGTGTTGTGGAAGTTACTTCGAAATTGTAGTACATTACACATTACTTATTACTGTTTGTAAAAAGTAATAAGTTCAGGGTTCTTACACTTTCTGAAAGATAAAATTCAAGCACTTTCAAGGTCCATGAAAATGTATATTTAAAGCTATGCCTAAACACAATCAAAATGAAACTACCATTTCTTTGGAGAAGGTATTGGGGTATTGGTGGAAAAATGTTAGTAAGGTCTACTAAAATGTAATGTCCATTTCATTACATTTTAGTATACCTCACTAACATTATAGGCAAAATTTGTATTCTAACTTTATTTAAAATGAGAAATTAGACATCTACCAATTATTCTCCTTTTTAAGGAAAGTGTGTTTTAGTTTAGGTGTAACAAAGCCGAGAAGACGGCAACGATAAAGGTGTTCATGCTTCCCACTTTCTGCAGAATTATCCGGACTCTATTGTAGAATTTCAAGCATTTTCAAGCACTTCATTTAAAATTCAAGCGTTTTCAAGGCCTTAAAACCACGTTATTAAAATTCAAGCATTTTCAAAGATTTCAAGCACCTGTAGAAACCCTGTAAGTTGCATTACAATATTTCTGTCTCAGAATTGTAATATATTACTTTTACCAAAATAACTGAAGTAGAATACATCCTAAAATAACAAAATGTACCTTTTTACTTTTTTACTATAACTTCTGTAATAAAAAAATGTAATCTGTAAAAATTTAAATGAATAAATAAATAATAAATAAATAAAATAATATGAAACAAGTTTTAAAACATCAACTTCTATTAGAAAATCCAGCTTAAACAATACATCTAATAACTATAGAATCCCTATTAGTGAGCAAAATTAGTTGGCAGTTGTCATCTAAAACGTTTTTATTTGACAAATAATTTTATAATATAGAAATGTTCAATGTATTAGTAATTTACTTTATATGGGTACTATGTTGTTTATTCATATATTAACTATAATATTTCATGTAATAAATAAAAATTTGTGTCTGGTCTGACCTAACAACCTTTACAAACAAGCTTTGAAACATTAAGACGCACAGGGTTTAACCTGGAGAAGCATCAGCGGTTTCAATATATATATTTTTTTATAGGTAAAAAAAAAAAAATTACGGGACAAAAGCCTGTATCGTTTCAAAACGAGACGCCCAATCCAAGTCTCAAATGCTCTTTTCTCAAATAATTTAAATCACGGGTGGCAAAAATACAAAAACTAATATATTCTTGTAATATATTACTTTTTTTACTCCCAACGCTGATCGTGACATTGTGATTGTGTGAGACAAGTTGCCATCTATTTCTACCAGGGTTAATTTCTTAGCCACGAGGTGATCTGCTGGAAGCTGAAGGTACTGAATGCAGGATGCTAAATCACGTGAACTTGATTTGGCGGTTGCACATTTCAGTTTTAGGTTCTAAATTTCATGTCTACATTAGAAAATATTAGAAATATTAAATAAAACCTCTTATTTCCTGTTAAAAACATTTCTTGCTTTCCAAAATTCAGGAGGAGCAAAATCACACAAGTTAGTTTAAAATTGGATTCTGTACGACTTTTACTAAATGTATTTTAACTTTTTTACCATTTAACTTCTATGTGTTTATTTAGATTTTAAAGTAGATTTGGCAGCACGCAGTGTTCTAGTCTTACTCTTCGGACTTTGCCGTTCTTGAGGTCCTGCTTCAGCTGGTTGTTCTGCTGGAGAACCGTCTTCATGCTGTTGCGCAGCTCCACCACTTTGGCCTGCAGCATGAACTTGTCCTTGCGAGAGCCGCCGAGCTCTTCCTGCACCATCTCCAGCTCCACTTTGATTCTCTACAATGCAGAAACACAGGATTGTTTTTCACATTTCCCCTCTGATGGCAGGCGGCATGTGTATCCGCTGACCTGTAGTGTGTCCTGCAGCGCCTCCATCTCGGTCCGGTGACACTGCTCCACCATCTCCAGCTGCTGCCTTTGTGTCTCCAGCTCCCGCTGCTTCTGCTCCAGCTCCCACTTCAGATCCTCCACCTCACACAGTGTTAATCAAAGTTTTGTTTGTTTGGAGGAATTATGGCGCATGAATTGCACAAATGTTACTTTGCCGCTAAACAAATTTCCCCGATGCAAACCAGCGTCACAAGCACCAACAGAGGACTGAGTGTTTGAGTCTGTGTGTGTGTAAACTGAGACAAAGTGTGTGTGTGTGTGTGTGTGTGTGTGCGTGCATAGAGTCAGACAGTAGTGTGTGCCCGTGAAGAACCAGACAAGGATTTGCATGTTTAATGGAGAGACACAGTAGTGTGTGTGTGTGTGTGTGTGTGTGTGTGTGTGTGTGTGTGTGTGTGTGTGTGTAAAAGTGAGATATGGTTGTGTGCGTTTGAGAAAAAGAGAAAGAAAAGTGATACAATGGTGAAAAGTATATCATAGTATTAATGCCTGTGTGTACAAAAAGAGACGGGTGTGTGCATGTCCGTGTGTGTAAAGTGTGAAAAGCTCGAGCGGATGTGTAAAGAGACGTGTAGTGAGTGATTAAACGCTCACGTCTCAGAGGAGATTTTAGAGATGTTGTGGGTGAAGGTGATACCTCTTGGTTGGTGAGCGGCTGCTTGTTCAGCTCGTCGTCGAGTTGTTTCTGAAGCAGCTGGAGTTGAGCGTGAGCATCCGCTAACTCGTCCTGGAAGCGAGAAACCTCCTCCGAGTGCTTCTCGTCCTCAGCTCTGAAAGAGAAGCCAGGTTTCACCACAACACCGCAGACGTCCCGCACGAGCAGAGGTGTGGCTGCGGGACTCACGCCAGCGTCTGCGCCTGCGTCTGCAGCGCCCGCACCAGCTGCTCTTTAGCCTGCAGCTCTTTACGGATCTCGCCCAGCTCCAGCATGGCGGCTCGGTAGTGTCTGCGGTTGTGAGCCGCCTCCAGTCTCGCCTCCGCCACCTGTTCCAATGTGACCGACACCGATTATGCCAAAAATCTAAATCTCGATTAATCTAACATGTTAACACGTTTACGATTAATGAAGGCTTATTTTATTTATCGTTATTACGAAAACATAAGCACCACCCCGTTTTTTACATTTCTGGTTCAATTACATTAATATTCTCCAAAACATACTATTTTGTCTTTATTAAACAAACCAAACTTGTGACTCTTTACTTTACAGTCATTTGGCAGCCGCTTTTATCCAAAGCGACTTACAAAAAGAGGAGCAAGTGAAGCAATTTGTCTACACATTTTGATAACCAAAAGATGATTCTAGTGGCCAAAACTTCATTTCCCAATCCGCGCAGGTGCAGAGTAACTACGGGAGGCCAGTCGAGCTCTCTGTTTATCCTATTTTAGCTGTGTGAAGAGAATCGAAGCGAAGAATTATTATCCCCCGTTTAATAGAACGAGCGTTTTGATTGTGTCTGTTCCTTGGATTTTTTACTTATTGCCCGCGTTCTTAATTTTTGACTCTTTCTGTGATGACACACTAGACCCGTTTGTTAGCGATAAGCTAAGCTAACCAGCCGTGGTGTGTAGTTTTGGTGTGTTGTACAATTGTTTGTACAATCAATATTAATGATTGTATTTAGTTTAATCATTAGTGTTATATTATGAATAGTTCATCCAGTGTTATATTGTCCCTGTTAAGTTTTGCGACGTCTCTAACGTTTCTTGTCTAATTATAAGCCTTAACGCTTACCTTTACTGTGATTACCTAACTTTTTTTTCTGCAGCGTCTCATTTTGTTCAGTCATCCGTCCTGAAGCCAAAATGTGACCTAACAATGTAGACCGCAATTTTTTTTGTATTACTGTATTTTTCACCGTATAAGACGCACTATTTCTTCCTCAAAACTGAGGTGGAAAAGTTGATGCGTCTTACACGGCGAATGCAGAGATCCGCGGAGCACGGTCACCGCCATAGGAAAGGCCGCGGCTTCGGTCTAGCTCTGGAATATGGAGCAGTCGGCCATCTTAGTACACCCGCCGGTGCACGTATGAAAGATTCGTTCATTTTGAACGAATTGTTCACGAACTACACGTCACTACCTACCATAGCGCTAATCTGTTCTTCCTCATTTCTGATAGCAGCGAAGAAGAGGAATTATTGGGGTTCGAATAAAAACATTACAGCCTTATTTTTGTTACTTTCACTGTGTACTGACTTTACTGACTGGCATACAATTGTTCCTAAACTGCAGTTAACTTTTATACAGTTGATATAAAATTTTTAACAACAGTATTTGGTTCAGAATCTTTTTTTTCTAGATTTTCCTCCTTTAAAATTGGGTGCGTCTTATATGGCCAAAAATACGGTAGCTAAGCTGCTCATGTTGGGAAACTCGCTCGTCGTTCCACGAGTTTAGCGGAGGTCATGTGACTCAGGTCACGTCCCTCCACATGCGAAAGTTTTCTTTAAGGAAAAAATAATTGAAATAATCGACCTGGAAATGTAGAAGAATTTCAATAATTTTTTTTTTCGCCCAGCCCTAGTCAACGCAACGGTTTCTAATGATCGGTTTGGTCTGATGTTTCCGAACCTGCTGCGTCAGATCCTTGACTTTGAGCCGTTCCTTCTCCAGCGCGTTCTGTAGCGTCTGCACCAGGCCTCTCATCTGCTGGTCCTCCTCCTCCTTGCGCTGTAACACGGCCTGGACCTGAGGTCACAGACAACCTCAGTGACCGGCCAGAAGTGGTCAAATGGCGGAGCAGGAACTGACCTGCAGGTTGAGCTGAACCAGATCCGCTTCTCTTTTGGCCAGAGCGGCTTCCAGGACACCGGCATGTTCCCGCAGGGCACTGTGAGACTTCCCCAGGCCGCACAGCTTCCCCTTCTCATGCTCCAGCTCCAGAGCCAGTTTCTTGTTGGCGTCCTCTAGGCGGCGGATTCGCTTTCTCATGTTCCGAGATTCCTGGAGCTGGCAACCGGAATGAAGGGAACATTAGCAATCAAATCTTGTTCTTACACACATCACCCCGCATACCACTTATAATAATAAATAATAATAATACATTATATTTTTTAAGCGCCTTTCAAGACACCCAAGGACGCTTATTCAGCATGCTGCCCTCTGGACGGCGCTACAGAGCATACAAAAGCCGGAACAGCAGACTCAGGGACAGATTTTTTTCCCAGAGCTATTCACGCTCTAAACACCATGAGGACAAACTTAGGTGTTATATTTGATAATAAACTGTCATTTGAGAACCATGCCAACCATGTCTGTAGAACCGCATTTTTCTACTTCAGGAATACGTCAAAGCTGCGCAATATGCTCTGTAGGTCGGATGCAGGAAGACTCATACGTGCGTTTATGAAGAAGGTTAGATTACTAAAATGGTCTTCTGGGGGGTTTTCCTGCCCGACTAATAGATAAACTTCAGTTAATTCAGAACGCCGCTCCATTAATGACCAGAACAAAAAAAGAGACCATATTAGTCCAGTGTTAATATCGCTACACTGGTTACCCGTAAAATGTAGAATGCCATTTAAAATTCTCTTAACAGCAACACTTTTTCCCTGACGAAAACGAAACGAGAACTATATAAAAACTAACGCTCAGAGACAAAAACGTTAACTACATTTACTGACACTTTCTTCAACGAATAAAGACAAAAAAAATGCCTTTCGTGACAACATCCAATCATAATCCGAGCTTGTGGAGAAAGGGGAGAGCAACCGCAAAGAGAACCAATCAGAAAACAGAGCCTTTCAGCGGGGCACTAAAGCAGGGTGAGCTGACGAGGATAGAGACGAGCTTCTTCAATAACGTCTACTCCTCGAAGGAAAGAGGTCACATATTATGGATTCATTTTACATTCAACGCGACCTTAGAAAAACTGAAATCTGTAAAAAAAAATCTGTATGCTACGCGGAGCAACCAACACAGGGAAAAAAATACAACACGCCTGCAGAATACAAAAGCGGCATCTGCAGAAGAAACTTCTGTTTTTCTTTCACCGTGCAACAATCTGTAACTTAAAAACGTGATGCAATTATAATTTATTTTATTTTTATTTTCCACTTTGTTCAGGTTTAATTTATGAGAATACATTTATTTGGCTTGAAAAAAAAGTTCATAAAAACAAGTTATAGAAAAAATTGATGTTTTTAGAAACAAGTACCGTATTTTTCAGCGTTTAAGACGCACTTTTTCTTCCCCAAAACTGAGGATGAAAAGTTGGTGTGTCTTATACAGCAAATGCAGAGATCCGCGGAGCGCGGTCACCGCCATCTTAGTATGCAATACCGCATTATTACATTATAGTAGACCGTATTAACATAATTGGCAAAATCTGAGAGAGAAAGGGGCGAGCGGGCGGGCGGGAGGGAGAGAGAGAGAGAGAGCGGCTGCCTACAGTAGCTTTGTTTCTGGTCTTCGTTCGTAAACGTCTCACTTTCTTTCTCTCGCAGAATCTTGTGAAAAAATGAAACCATGATTTCCAAACGAAAACAGACTTTGATCTAAATGAAACAAGCAGAGTCTGTTAAACAAGTCAGTCTGCTACACTGCTTTCTGTGTTCGATTAGCAATGTCCGTGCCGTCACTGGTAGTTGTAAGTTACGACTTGTAACGAAACTAATGTGTAAAACTGTTTTAAGGTGGTTATATACTTATATAAATATAATCTAATTCATGAATTATCACGGTATCCACGGTATTGCAAAATCCATATCGTGGCACATCTCAACACCGGTGTGATTCTCGTTAATACCGGTATACCGCCCACCCCTACTTTCACTATTTACTGACTTTACTGACTGTTCATGTTACATGTTTGACATACAATTGTTTCCAAACTGCTGTTAACTTTAATACAGTTTTTTTATTTTACTTTTTTTATTTTACTTTTTATAAAATATTTTACTACAGTATTTGGTTCAGAATCTTTTTTTTTCTAGATTTCCCTACTTTAAAAATGTGTGCGTCTTATATGCCGGTGCGTCTTACAGTCATGTGAAAAAATTAGGACACCCTTTGAAAGCATGTGGTTTGTGTAACCAGAAACATGATGAAGAGAAACATCAAGGCCAGACTGACATTTGCCAGAGATAAAGTTGACAAAGACCAGGACTTCTGGAATAATGTTCTTTGGACAGATGAGTCCAAAATTGAATTATTAGGACACAACAGCAGAGGACATGTTTGGCGTAAACCAAACACAGCATTCCAAGAAAAGAACCTCATACCAACTGTGAAGCATGGAGGTGGAAGTGTCATGGTTTGGGGCTGCTTTGCTGCAGCAGGACCTGGTCAGCTCACCATCATAGAATCCACCATGAATTCTACTGTGTATCAGAAGGTGCTTGAAGAACATGTGAAACCATCAGTTAGAAAATTAAAGCTGAAGCGGAACTGGACCATGCAACAGGACAATGACCCAAAACATACTAGTAAATCAACCAAAGATTGGCTGAAAAAGAAGAAATGAAGAGTCCTGGAATGGCCAAGTCAAAGTCCAGATTTGAATCCCATTGAGATGCTGTGGGGTGACTTGAAAAGGGCTGTACGTGCAAGAAACCCCTCAAACATCCCACAGATGAAAAAGTTCTGCATTGAGGAGTGGGGTAAAATTTCCTCAGACCGATGTCGGAGGCTGGTAGATGGCTACAAGAACCGTCTCACTGCAGTTATTTCAGCCAAAGGAGGTAACACTCGCTATTAGGGGCAAGGGTGTCCTATCTTTTTCCTCAGTTAGAATAGGCATTTTTGTAGAATGACATTTAAGACTTCAAAGACTTTTCTTCAGTTTTCATTGTTTGTATTGTTGAAACTGAGATGAAATAACCATTTATTAAAAATGTTACAAAAAACCACATGCTTTCAAAGGGTGTCCTAATTTTTTCACATGACTGTATATGGCGAAAAATACGGTAAGAACTTTCTTCATGGATACGTATTCACAGCAACTTTAGTAAACATTTGGATAATATAGCACTTAGCACTATAACATTTAGTCGACTACACAACTAATTTGACTAAAACTGAAAACTTTTTTTGAAAAAAATTAAGATGATTAATTTGGGACTAAAAAAACAGAGTTTTAGTCAAAAGACTCTGAGTAAAACTAAATTAAAAATCTTTGCCGAAATTAACACTGGTTTATCCATATAGTTTAGCCACATATCGTTTATTATAAAAGCATAACTTGTCCATTTTATCCAATATTACATTACAGATTAGTCTTACAATAGGACTTTACAGTATTTACCTCATCTTCCAGTTCCAACACTTTCTCCTGATATTCTTCCAGCTCTGTGGTGGTAAGCGTGATGACTTCCTGTAGTTCCTTCTCCAGCATGGCTTTACTTTGGCTTACGGCCAGCAGCTCCCCCTGCAGGGACTCCAGCTTCAACTGAAACACCACCAGAATGCATTCTTTAAAACCAGCCGTCAGAGAAGAAGCTTTGGTGCGTTCACATCACGTTACCTCAAGCTCTCGGCTGTTCCCTCCGACAGAAACCTGCGTTCGGAGTTGTTGAAGCTCAGTTTCGGCTGCTTCTTGAGCGGCAAGAGCTTCCTGCAGCCTGCGGCTCAAAATGCCCACTGCGTTCTCATAGGCCTTGTGCTTGGCCTTGACGTCCTTCTGCGCACTGGTCAGATCTGTGCCCAAGCGCTTCATTCTAACCTTCTGCTCGGAGATGGCTCTGGAAGAAATTGTAGAAACTGTAAGATGAAGGAAATGTGAGCGCTGCTGCTCAAGATTACTTTTGTTATTTGTGCAATGTGTTCATGTACTTTTATGTTGTACAGTCGACTCTGCGCAAGTGCAAGTCATTTAAGAGCAAGAGTCGCTTAACTTCACGTCAGTCCTTGGTCCCGTTTTTAATCCTATTCTAAAGATTAGTCACTCTGTTTAAGTGCAACATCTGATAAGTGCAATATCCGCTTAAGTGCAAGAGCTTGTTTGGTCTGGAGTACACGGACACCGTAATTTGACTTCGGATAAGTGCACGCTGCAGGGACGAGCAAACCGCCGAAGTGTTGTGCGTTAAAACAGTTCTGGAATGTCCATTTACATTACATTTATTGTAATAATTTACATGACAGAAAACATTATTAAACAATAATGCATTATATGCTTTCTCAATGTGGTGCTTTGTGGTGGTAGGATTGCTGGTCTCTGCTTTTTTTGGCTTCGAGTTCTCCGACAACAAAGAAAAGACATGGAGATTGTGGTCAAATCTTCCAAATGTCACCCAAAGGCTTTGTTTTGATTATTGAAATACAATCTGTAGTACATAGTTTAGAAAGAAATGGGCGTGTAGTCACGTGACTCCAGTTTTAGCATTCACTCCTGATTAGCGCACGCTCCACTTAAGTGCAAATTTGTGTTCAGTCCCCGGCCATCAACTGTTTACGCACTTTTAATTTGACAACAAGTTTGTGTTCGGCTCACTGTGGTTATTTCCGAATGCTTACGGGTAGAAAAACAGCATTATGTATCTAGTCGGCAAGGACTGGAGAAGTAATTCAAGCTAAAATAAATCAGTAACAAAGCTTTTTTCGTCAAAGGAGAAACGGTGAAACGCTGCCTCTCAACAAACACTAGAAGTTGGATGCGGCATCAAGACAACAAGTTCATCACACTTTCAATGTGTTTTCGGTGCAATTGGTTACAGCTGGAGGATTTCCAGTTGAGCTGCGAACATAAACTGTGATACTAAGACTCAAAAAGGCCATTACCTTACAGTGAAATAATGGACTGATTTAAGTTGAATTGTCAGAAGGAGTTTGCTTTCCATCAAACTCTTTAAGGATTGTTATGAAAAATAAGTTGATATGCTTGTGTACTGATTGTCTGATTTAAGGTACATGTTATTGAATTTACATCGCCAAAGTTGTTACATTTTTGCTTTGATTTAAGTTTGTTGACCATTCCTACTGGGTATTTGAGTTTAAAGGTCGGAGATTAAAGTATAAACTACATAATGGCTGCAGCTCAACAGAGTTATGGTTGGTGCAAACTTGCAAGAAAATCAAGTAGATGAAGCCAAAAAGCACAAAATTGCTTTGACACAAGTACCGTAGTATGTTGCAGCCGCAATTCTTTCAAAAATAAAAGCCCCATCTTCACTATAATGAACCCTCCTGGTATGTTCGTTTCAGAGGAACATCAATAATGTTCGCGGGTCAATTTGACCCGGGGCCTTTTATTATGCATATAAGTGTCAGTGTTTGTATGAGAGTGAGTGTGTGAGTGTGAGACAGCGGTGTATTATGTCTCATTGTAGCAAAGAAACAAATAGTATTTGATCTTTCTGACTCTTTTTAGCTTCCATTTTGTCTGAAGGGTCAAATTGACCCGGACATTATCACTGTAACAAAAACATGTATTGGGTGTTAAACAGGGAATCTGCAGGTTTCTAAGAGTTAGATTTAAGACTTTTTAAAAACCTTTTGAATGCCTTTCTAAAATGAAATTTAAGACCAGTTCTCTAATAATAAATTTGCAAACATCACACAATACGTTAAACTTGAAGCTGATTCAGACGCAGCGTTTGGGATGCAGCAGCGCTCTGTGGTACTGTTACTGCAGAACTGAGAAATATCAGGTGTTTTCCGACAGGTTTCTGCAGCCACTCTGTAGCCGCTCTGACTAGTCATAAATATTTGGAGATATCTTTAAATATTTGACTATTCTTACAAATGTATTAACACTAGTAAAAATATATTTGAAGATTAAATAAAGTAGGCATACAATTACGCTATTATAAGCACCAACAACGCTGCAGTGCGAGTTTGCACCAAGCTTTTTTACTCACCACAGCTCACATGCTGGGTAATTCAAGATATCTTCAATTCAATTGTGACTAGGAAAAACTCATTTAGAGATATCTTCAACTGTTTTTCAATGGGAGTCTATCGAGCAATGTGACTAGTCAAAGTAGATTCAATGTGACTTTTTACAAATGTTCTATGACTATTCGCGGCGAAGGAAGAGACGTTAATTCCGATCTCTGTTTAGCCGATTTAAATTTGAGCAGACGAGAACTGAGCGTCAGCGCGTGTCTATACGTGCGCGCTTCTAGACTCAATACCCTAAAGCTCTTGCGGTTCATGCAGCTAGCGTAAGACCGGTATTAACGAACTCCCCGCGAACACAGATGGTTGAACTTGGTTCCGCCTACAGTAATTTGTTCTACGTGACAAACGAAAAGATTTCAAATGTATTTAAACCCAAAAAAATAAAGTCCTCTTTACAAAGTCGGTTACATTTTATTTTTAAGACCTTTGAAAAGCGAAATTAAGACTTATTAATTCTTTTTAAGGCCTTATTTTTACATTATGAAATCTAAGACTTTTTAACTGTTAAATATCAACTGAACCATTTTTGTTTATATGTAGATTACCCTAACTAAGACATAAAAAGTACTAAGACAAAAGTATTTTTCTTTATTTTTAACACTGGTGAATTTGACCCAAACAGTATCTTTGTAACATACACATGTAATGTGGTGTTACAAATATGTCAACTGAATCCATATATTTTTTATATGATGATTACACCAAATAAGCCAAGCATGAGATGTTTCAAAGTGGAAAAAATACGTTTTAAAATAAAAGTATTTTAAAAATATTTTTAAACTTAATTTGACCCTATAATAATAGGGTTAAGCAGCGAGACTCACTTCCTTGTTTCATCTTGCATTTCTTCCATCTTCTTCCTCAGGCTGTCATTCTCTTCCGTCACTGCCACCAACTGGCTCTGGTCAAACTGAAGGGACTAAAACACGAGAAAACCAAGGCCATTAAGACCTTTCCCCAGCACTGAGACGGCATCCATCCACCTGAAGCTGAGAGTCCAGCTGGTCTCGCTCGGTCTGCACGGCCTGTAGATGTTCCTCCAGACCATTCATCTGCTGCTGAACCTTCTCCATCTCCCGCAGCAGACGCGCATGATCCTGCTGGCCGCTCTGCTTCTCCCCCTCCGTCCTCAGCAAATCCTGCTTCAGCTCCTTCACCTCAGCCGCCAGGCGCTTCTTGGAGGCCTTCAGCTCGGAGATTAACTGCTCTTTGGAAGTGGCGTCTCTCCTGTAGGCCTCCACCATCACCTACAGACAGCCGTGGGAAAGGTTTTAGCAGTGAGGAGACACCTTAGGCTTCATTGCGGTACCTTCTGCTGCATGAACTGCTCTTTCAGTTTGTGTGCTTGCTTCTTCAGGGCGCCGTTCTCCTGCTGTAGTGATGCGATCTGGTGGAGATAGAGAAGTTCAGGGTTCCTACAGTTTATGAAAAGTCAAATTTAAGCACTTTTCAAGCACTTTCATGGTCCATGTTCAAGCTTTTCTGGTAAAAAATATACTGTGGTACCCCGACTTACAAAATTAATCTGTGCTGATGGCAGTTTCGTTATGCATGAATTTCGTTAGCTGAGCCGCATTTTACCTAGATTAGAATAGAATGCCTTTATTGTCATTGCCTCACATGGTTCCAATGAAATTAAGAATACTACTTTGGTGGAAAAGAACACACAAAATAAAAATGCAAGAATATATACACATTGATTACGATAAAATATAAATAGTATATCTAGTATAAAATGGGGGCAGAAAAGTATACCAAATGTTTCAATAAATATATAAAGCAGCATGTTTATAATAGGAATGTTAGTAGGCTATTATGTTTTTAGGCTACTTTATATGTGACAGATTGTGGTCCTATTTCTGCAAGATATATATATATTTTTTACTTTGATAAAAATGCCTATTTTCTACCCACTGGTAAATACAGTCTCAAATCTTTCTCAAATGTCAAACATATGACAAGCTCAACAGCGACCCATTTATACTATTATTAAGACCTGCAGAGAAATGTATCTTTTGCACTTGTTCTGAATGCACTTCAAAATGAAATTAACGTTTTTAATGGAAGAACATTTCATTTTACAACATTTCAGAAGGCTAGTATATTATTGTTTGTGTACACATGAGAAGGGTCAAGTTAAGCATTTCAGTTTTAGTTATATTTAATACTCTATAGCAGGCATGTCCAAAGTCCGGCCCGGGGGCCAAATGCGGCCCTTAATCAAATTTTGACCGTCCCGTGACTTGATTCATAAAATGAATGTAATACGGCCCGCGGCCAGTATTCAGTCCCTCCAGGATTCGCGATCCCGCCAATTCACGCAAATTCAGCGAACCCCCCCGCGATTTATTTGCTACCTTGCAATTTCATCCAATCACCGCAAATTTACCGCAAATTCGACCAATCCGTTTGGTCTGTCACAGCAAGCAGCAGTGTTTTCGCACTTCCGCATGGTGAACACACCATGTGATCTCAAACAAATACGGTTTGTTTCACCACGCCCACCCGAGCTTGTAAAAAATTAAATCAAAATCATATATTTTTTTTCAATGTTCCATTATGAAGAAATTAACACGATTTAATGCTAAATACTAAATTATATACAAAAATGTGTATATCCTAAAATGCGTTTTTTTTTCCCCGAGCCCGGTCCGGCCCCTTTGTCAAATGTTAGAACCCAATGTGGCCCACGAATCAAAAAGTTTGGACACCCCTGCTCTATAGCGTTGCAATATGCTTAAAAAATATTTGTATAATTTGCAACATGTTGGTTTTATTTATTCTTTGAAACTTCATTATTAACTAATGCAACGCCTTGATTTTAGTAAAGTTAGTAAACCATTGTGACAATAAATGCAAAGATACTACTAATAAATGCCACCATTTCTTTCGGTGCTTCAGTTTTCGGCCGAAAACAATGCGAAAACAAACAAAAAGTAAAAAGTACTTGTAAAAATAGAAATGCTTTTAGACATTGAGTGAAATACCCATGTACCCCAGTACTAATTTTTCATGTTTGTTTTTTTCAATAACTGTTATGTAACATGTTTTTATTACAGTTATTACAAGTTCAAGTTCTGAGCATTTGTAATTTTATAAAAAAAAAACTTTCTAATTTTACGGGGTTAGGGCATTTACAGTTTAATGGCCTCCTGATTTATTAATTTTTTGCCTTACAAAACTGCAGTCTGCACAGATTATTTAAGTACCACATTATTTGTTTGCTGTGAAATAAGCATAATGAAATAATCATAAAAATCAAGGACTTTCAAGCACTTCATTTAAAATTCAATTTATACACAATTGAAATTCAAGCATTTTCAAGGATTTAAAGCCAAGGGTGTAAGGTACTTGAGTAGATGTACTTCATTACATTACTTAAGTATGTTTTATGTTTTTTATAGCCTTATTTGAATGATGAACTTTCTTTTGTCGAAAATAGAACGTCGCTTACAATGTGTCAGCTTTGTTTACCGCGGACAATAAAAAGAAGTACAAATTTGAAGTCTAAGATAAATTTGGTGAAACACATTGCGGTAATTTAATGTTAAAGTGATTTTTTGTCAAGTTAAACTATACAAATCTTCCCTGACTATACAGTGGCATTTGTAAGCATAATGTTACTAACATGGCAAAAACCACTGACATGACTTTTTTCGCCAAATTTGTTGTGTGCAACGTGAATAAACGAGTCGCTTAAATGATACATTCTGCATAAAGTACATTTAGCTGTAAGTTTGTGATGTGTTTTTCATTTAATTTATACGTAGTTAAGTGCGCTCTTTGTATAATTGTAATGCAGAGAAACCGTCCTAATCACTTGAGAAGCAACTCAAACTAGACCTTGAATACTCAGAAGAGGAAGTATGTGTTTTACAAACGTTATTATATAATATATAACTTCATACAATACATATAACATATAATTTACTATTCAGAATTTTATTTTATATCTACTTGCAAATTGAAGTCATTGAGACTGACTTGTTCTTTTTATCTACTTTGTTCTACCATTTTGAGGTTGAGGAACATTGAGGTTAAATTCTGTTTCTGTATTAGAAAACAATAGTTTCTTTTCACATTTATTTTTTTGTGGCCTATATTGAGTACGACTAAAATACTTCTTAATACTTAAGTTCTTTTAAAATCGGACACTTAGCTACTTTGACTCAAGTCTTTTTGAAATTGGCGACTTGTTACTTGTATTGGAGTAATTTTACAGTAAGTATCTGTACTTTTACTCAAGTATGGCTGTCCGGTATTCTTTACACCCCAATTTAAAGCACACATAGGAACCCTGGAAATTGTTCTAGAGATGGTTTATCATTATTATGATGCGTGTGGCTCACCTGTGTGGCTTTAACCTGCACTTCCTGTCGGAGCTGGTCCAGTAGATCTGAGGCCACCAGCACGTCCTCTCCCAGACTCTCCGCTCCCTCATCAAGCTGGTTCTTCTCGACACGGGCAGCTTGCAGAGCCACTTCCAGAACAATCTGCTGGTTCTGCAGGTATTGCAGGGCTTCTTCTTTGGCTGTGGCGTCCGACCGAAGCTCCTGCAGCTGATCCTGGAGCTCCTGGTGAAGAGCCTCCAGCTGGTTCAGCGCCTGCTCTTTGGTCTGAAGCGTCTCCTGAGTCGAGGTCCACTGCTTCATCAGCTCCAGGTGCTCGTGCTGTAAAGCTCTCAGCTGAGCGTCTTTCTGAGACAGGAGGAGCTTCACCTGAACAGAAAGACAACATTTACGTCTAGTTCTGTACGATTGTTCATAAAATGTCATAAAATGATTTCAGGTTTTATGAGGCGACTCAAGAATTGTGTACTGTGATTATGTCCAGGGTTCCTACACTTTCGGAAAGAGAAAATTGAAGCCCTTTTCAAGCACTTTCAAGGTCCATGTTCAAATTTTTCCAGCACCGTACAGTTGTGGTAAAATTTACATTTAAAACTACGCTTTTTAAGCTCATATTTTCATTTGCACTTTATTTCATTTATTATTCAATATTATTTAAAAATATGTATTTATTTAAATGTTTTTATTCATTTATCTTACTACAGAATTTTCTTCATCAGAATGTTCTATTTTTCTTAAAGTACATACTTTTGAGAGAACTACCTTGCTCGGTGTTACATTTGCAGTTTACACAGACAAAATAAAAGTTTTTGAGATCATCATGGCGTCATATTTATTTCACAAGGTTTTAGCTTTGTTATCTATATTTTAGTGTTAAGTGTAATTAATATACATATCGGTAGTTATTAAATACAAATTTTATTGTGATTTGGGTCATCTGAAATAAACTTTTTTTAATGGGCCCCGGGTCAAACTTTGTAATGGATATTTTGGGCCCCGAGGTCAAAAAGGTTGAGAACCCCTGCTCTACTCCACTGCATTTCTGATTGAGTAGCAGTACTTTTCACTCCACTACATTTAAACGAATATTTATCGTTAGTTGTTATATTGTAATTGTGCCCGACAAGCCAGAATCGATTTATACCGTGGTTAATTTCTTGGGTGGACGAGGCGAATGTCGCCATCTTTAGGCTACTGAAGGTAATGGATGCTATTTGTTAATTAGGGGCGTAAATGTACGTATAGCAGGTGTTATACTAGCGACACGACTGACGCCAATGATGAAGCAAACGCCAGCAGCCCATCAAAAGCATCATCCATAGCCTTATTTGAATGATATACTTTCTTTTGTCAAAAATAGAACTTCGCTTACAAGGTGTCAGCTTTGTTTACCGCGGACAATAAAAATAAGTACAAATTCGAAGTCTAGGATAAATTTGCTTAAACACAATCCAAATGAAACACTACCATTTTGTGGGAAAGTTTTGTGCTTTTGGTGGAAAAAAAGTGAACATAACATTTTAGTAGAGCTTACTTACATTATAGGCAAAATTTGTATTCTAGCTTTATTTAGACGCCAATTTCTTCTCCATTTTTAGCAAAGTGTGTTTTAGTTTAACAAAGTGTAACAAAGCCGGGAACACTGCAACAATAAACATGTTCATGCTTCCGGCTCAAACAGACCTGGATCATAGTGATCACGGCCTGTTTATTCACAGACTTTATATATCTGTATCTCTCTGTCTCACTCTCGGAGTCTGTGAATCAAAAGTCGCGTGAAACCAGACACAGAGCAGAACAACAGCATAAGTTCAGATCCGGTCCAGAGGATGTGGACTTATCTGGATTCCCCTGTATAATTTCAAGCATTGTCAAGCACTTCATTTTGAAATTGAAGCATTTACAAGGTCTTGGAAACACATTATTGAAATGTAAGCGTTTTCAAGGATATCAAGCACCCGTAATAAATATGTCTGTCTGTCACCAAGACGAAAAAGCCTCAGAAATTGAATTATTGACTTGTAGAATGAGCAGAATGGGTTCAGTGAGGACTGGGCAATTGATTGAAAACATCGAAATCGACATTCAGAACTTATAATCAATTACATTGTTCCAGGTCAATCATTTCAGCGACCTTGGGTTTTAGAAAGATGCTATATAAATGAAATGTATTAAAAAAGTCTTTCATTAATCATAATCCTGATAAAATGTTCAATTAATCGAAATTTAGATTTTAGGCCAAAATGTAGCCCTAGGTTCAGTTATGCCCAAGAACACCGTCTACCATCCTGGATTCAAATCTGCAACCTTCAGATCAAGTCCCATTAAGGATAAAAAAAAAGAAATATTTTAAAGTTTATTTATATAGCGCTTTTCTCTGTACAAGACCAACGCACAATCACTATGTGGAATTAGAGGGGAAAAGTCAATTAAAAAAGAAAAATGTCCATCAGTGTTCAGTCTATGGGCTATGACTAGAAGAGCAAGGTAGATGGCGACAGTGGCTAGAAAAACAAAATCTCTCTGGCGGGGTGAGAGGCAATAAACCTCAAGAGAACCCCACGGGCATCGTGACCTGCCTGGTCCTCGAGTGTGCCTTACCTGCACCAGCTCCGTCTCCAGCGCACTCGCGGTGTTCGCCAGCTTAAGAAGCTGATCTCGCTCTTCTTCAAATTCTTCCAACTTGTGCTGAAGATCTTCCTCCACCAGTGTCTTTGCTTCCTGGATCTGGTGAATGGCTGCTTCCTGGGTCAACATGTCGGCCTGAATTACACAAAAAAAATGTCGCTTTAGTTTTTTTCATTGCACTTTATTGGGATCCCTAACCGGTTAAACACCAATACAAGAACCATGGATGCACCAAAACCACTTTTTGTGGTGTTAAATTTTGTCGAGTTAGCATTTAACTCGTGCGAAAAGTGCATATTTTTAGCTTATTCTCGACAATTTTGTTGGGCACAATTTGCGATCTGCTATTTTGTCATCTTCATTCATTTTGAAATACATGTGGCTGATGTGTTTCGCCTCGTCTAATCGTTTGCTCGGAGGCTGAGCAGAAGCGACACTGGGGGCGGGGCATTAAACCCTTAAACGCCGTTCATTTCTCACACCGTGGTACCTATGTCATATACCGGTATCGGTGCATCCCTAACAAGAACATTAGCTCATGGCTAATAACCGCAGAGATGCTAGCATCAGAAAGTGAAGCGCCACAGACCTCAATGTTCTGCAGCTGCACAGCGATTCGCTCCTTCTCTTTGATGGAGCGATGGCTGGTCTCTGAGAGTTTGTGAGACAGGGTGACGTTCTCCATCTTCAGATTTTCCAGCACTCCCATCTGAGTCATCTGGCCGGCCTGAAGTCAACACACAAATCCAAATTTCACTCACTACCAGTGCTGTCAAAAGTAGTCACATTCGTTACTTAAGTAGAAGCATAAGTACGAGAGTAAAAAAAATACGTCTTTGGAAGTAAAAGTATTAGCTCAACTTTTTACTCGAGTAAACATACAAATTGTTGCAATCCAAAATTGCATTTTATTACAATGCTAACACATTAAAGAACCATATATCTGCGCTATGCTAAGCATTACCACGTGTTTCAGAGTGTAAAATATGAATAGTATTGTAATAGTGAAAAAGTCATACTTCCCACAAATTGACCTTTGTTGGAGTGATGTAACAAAATAACATAATTTAAACTCAGGACACGCATCAACAATTTACCAATGCTTTGTTCAGTCGCCATGCAAAAAGGATGGCCATATTTTGATTTCCTAGATTCGATTTCTATATTTTGAACCTGTTTTCTTATGCTTCAATAGGGTAAAATTAACTTCTGTAATGAAATAAAACTAAATCTGTAAAAACTTTGTAACAAAACAATAGTCTTGGATTTAAGTTCTAATGTCCTAAATATGAAAACTCTTCTGCAAATTCTTCTGTTTGAAAATCCAGCTTCAACAATATACAGTAAAGTATCTCCCAAATTACTATAAATATAAGAATATAAGATAAGAAGAAGTCTCACAAAGATACTAATAGAAGTGTTTTTTCAGGATTCACGTGAGCTTTGAGATCTCCAGCATCTTTATTATACACAGAACATATGTGCAGCTATACAGACTTCACACATGTATGTGGGACATTGTTTTGCAGTTCACCTGCCTTTTGCGTGCACAACCTTACTCAGTAAAATAAACAGCGATAATAACAAATAAATAACTATTGCAGTCAATAAAATTAATCATCATAAAAACGGTATTTAAAAAGTATTACAAAGTGCAAAAAAAATTATACATCCTGGGAATGATACGCGTTTATACGTCTCATCCAACCACAATCCGTAACCAGACGCCGCCATTTATCTGGATTGCTTTTTTAAAATAATGACAACACGGTAATACAACTAACCGAAACGAGATAGAAGTAACAAGGCTAGTTAGTAAAATGTTATGAGAAGTACAGATAATCAAAAGCTGTTACATACACCGGTAACTTTCAAATTAAATATTCAAATCACCTATTGTACTGTATAATCTGTGTACTGTAGATATCCTGCGTTTCATTTTCTGTACATTTTTATATAACTGTACGAAAGACAATAAAAGCTTTGAAGACATTTGCTTAAAAAAAGAACATGTAAAAAGTAGAAGGTAAAATAATGACTCAAGTAAAGTGTAAATAAGCCAAAATTCTACTTAAGTAGCAAAGTATTATTACTTGGTTCACTTGACACCTCTGCTCACAACTCATTGAAGCCTAACACACACACACAGGATGTCGGATCACCTGGATGTTTGCCATCTCTCCCTGCAGCCGAACCCGAGCCTCCTGAGCCAGCGTCAGCTGCTGCTGGTACCAGAGCCGGAGCTGCTGCAAGGAGTCCACTTCCGTCTGCGAGGTCTTCAGTCGGTTCTGGACGGCGTTCTTCTCACTCTGGACTCGCTGGAGTTGTCCCTGCAGGCCCGTCATCTGCTGCCGCAGCTCACACACTTACGGAGGAACCGCATGGGTTATCACTGTCAGCACGGAGATGGTGCGCTTCAGGTGCCTGCTCACCTGTGCCGTCTTTGGCGTTCAGGCTCTGCTGCATCTCCTCCACTTTCTGCATCAGTCTCTGGTACTGCTGCTCCGCTGACTGCAGGTCACGGCTGAGCGAGGCCAGGCCAGAGTTCTTCTCCTCCACGTGGGCCTGAAGCTCCACCATAGCCTTCTCCAGTGCGGAGCAGCTGGAGCGCAGCTGGGTGACCTCAGTGAGGAGGGCGCTCTGCTTGACCTGCCGGCTTTGGTTTTCCTCAACCTGCACCTGCAGCTGAGCGTTTGCTGTGGCCAGCTGCGCTTGGAGCTCGGTCTTCTCTTTCAGAGCCTGGAAGAGGAAAAATGAAAAGTACCGTATTTACTCGCTTATAAGTCGACCCCCCATTTCAGCTGTGAGATTGTGGTATTGTTTTTTGTGAGATTGTTTAGACCCCCTTATAAGTCGGGGGAAAGAAATGAGAGAAAGTGAAAAAATAGAAATGAGTAGACACCCAATTTTGGGTTTCATATAAAGTCACCTGTTGTTATTTGGGGGCCATCGGGATACTAAAGCGACGCTGGGAAAAAATGATGGAACACCTGTTCAGATGCTCTTTAATCCAATAGAAATAATAAAACTATTCAGACATCCTTGGTGGTAAAGGAAACCTAAAAATCAAGTAACCCTGTTTGTTTATGTTGGTATTAATCTATTTAAGTTATTGTTATTGTTAATTTTTGTTTAAAGTTTAAATTGTATATGTATGGCTGAATTATAATTTTAAAGAATTGTGGAAAAAAGAAAAAAAAGTCTTTCGAAAAAATTCCCGACTTATAGTCGAGTAAATACGGTATATGTGTTAAAAGTAGCCCTGGCATTTATTCACATCTTTTTTTAAAAGAGACCAGGTTTTCACAATCATACCAGTTTACCATCCACTCCTAACCACTGTATATATTGTATATCAGAGGCTGTAGAGAAGTAACGAACTCACCTGGCTGGCCTCGGAGGACAGAGACTCCAGCTGTCCTTCTAACCTCATCTTCTCCTTCAGCACTTGCAGCATCTCATCATGAGTCCCCATCACAGAACTGCCGTATGACACGCTGCCGACACAAAAGAGAAGCTCTTAGTCTTGGCATCAAACTTTGTCTGCTTTACTGTAGAGCTGCACGATTAATCGCTAAAACATCGCGTTTAAAAAACATAAAATAAACAGGGTGAATGAGTGAGAAAAAACAGCCAAGTAATCTGCTATCAACTCTGACATTTTAGTACCTGAAAAACAATTGTATTCAGTGTGTGTGTGTGTTTACTGCAGTTTCAAACCAGAAGATGACACTCAGCAATTGTCCTCAACTGTACATAATACTGTAACTTGGTATGTTTATTTTTATTACAGCTGAGTGTTTTTTTTTTCTTAACAACCTTACTTTTATTTTTACATTACTTTACTTTTCCATTTCATACATTTCAATTTTAAGCAGAGTAATATGGATAATTTTATTGCTGTTTGACAACCTGATTTTCATGGTTAAAAAAAAAAATCCAGAATCGTGTTCTTTAAATCGTGAAAAAACAAAATATTGTGATTCTCATTTTATCCAGAATTGTGTAGTTCTACTGTATTTATTACTCATGTAGCATGTTTTGTGTGTAGGACCAATGTGAAGGATCTCCACACCTGCTGGAGAAACTGTCCCGGCGACTGCGTGGCTCCGCACCGTCTTCTCTCGCCTGCTCCAGCTCTTCCATCTGCCTTTCTTCTGTGGCCGCCTGCAGAACTTCCTGCAGCGAGGGGAAGTGGCCCATGGCTTCCGCCGCGATCTCTCTACCTTCTACGGTGTAGGGAGCCTCCGGCCGGTTGGCGATGGTGGCGTACGCACTGTATGTGCCTGCGGTGGACGCGCTACTGTATGAAGAGCAGTCACTTTCGTTGCCGTCCACCCTGAACCCCGATTCACTGCCGTCCACCTCCGAGATGTTGTCTCTAGTTGATTCTAGATGCACGATGGACTCGGAGCCGATTTCAGAAACCGTAGATGTGGAGCTAATTGTGGAATGCAGGGAGTTAAAAGACGAGTCGGCAGAAAGCGCTCTAGCGGACCCTTCAGCAACCCCCCCGTCAGACTCTGGCGTTCTGTAGTCAGCCAGTGAGTGAATCTTGCTGGATCTGGACTTCTTCTCCTTGTGTGAAGGGATACCCAGGCTTCCTAGTTTGGGACCACGAGGGACACTGGTACGAAGGAAAGAATATTCCTTCGTCATGGCAACAGTGCTGGCTCGAGGAAGACCTTCGGGATGAAGCATGAGCTCCGGATCCAGAGTGCTGAAGGGCCGGTTCTTGGATCGATGCGTCTTGAGGAGGACACACACATGAAGATGAGCACAATGGAAAATTCGATGAGTGTGTGTCAATCATTTTCTCATATTTGATTACCGTCATTACATGAATATAAGCACCTCGCTGATTTTTCACTCAAGACAAAAAATTATTTTTACATTTCTGGTTCAATTACATGAATCTTCTCTAAAAAATACTTTTTTTTTCCTTTAACAATTCTATCTTGTGACTTGTCTCATAATTAATATCGTTTTACTTGAAAAATAGATTTTAGTGATCCAAACTCTAACCAGAATTCTCAGCCGATCCCATGAGCCTTTGCACTGCAGTGGGCACAGCCGTTTTGATTGTATTTGTCCTCTGTTATTGGCACCTTGCCTGTGTTCTTTGTTTTCGATGCTTTTGGACTTTTTTTCAGCCATTAGCGCCAAATAATCGGATGTTCCGATACAATAATAATTGTTTTTTGTTCTAACACGTTATTTATACCCTGCTAAGTGTCGCTGCGTGACTGATGTTTCTTTATTTTTGTAATTGAGATAATAAAAAGTAAATAAAAGTACTGCATTTACGCGAGTATAAGCACCCATATATTTTTTTTTATTTTCAATGCTCAAAAACTTGGGGGGTGCTTGTATAATTGTTGATTTCAAATATGTGCGCAAATATAAGCCCCCATTTTTCCGTATTTCAAGTCAGGAACAATCACAAATAATGGAAACACGTCGTCTTTATGCAGCGGCGCATGTGTGCGTCTATATAATGTTAAACAATGGTCCATAGGCAGACGTGCTATAGTATACGCTTGTATTGGCTCAATAACAGAAATAAAGAAACAATAGACACACCGCGACACTTAACAGAGACAAAAAAACACCGGAAGTAAGATTAAACTACAGTACAATATTTTATATTACAACAAACAGAGACTAAAAAGCATGACAATTAGCTTAGCGCCAACAAACGGGTCCAATGTGTAATTGCAAAATTACACAGTCGAAAATCAAGAGAGTCAAAAATGAAAAACACGGGCAAGAAGTAAAAAATAACGAAGTAAGTAAAGAACAACGCTCGGATTGCTTAACGGGATAATAATCTTTCGCTTTGATCTCTCTATCTTGGGAAATGAAGTTTTGACCACTAGAATCGACTTTGTTATCTATTATTCAAATTAAACGATATCACAATGATACAAGTCACAAGTTAGGTTTGTTAATTAAAGAAAAAATTGTATTTTTAAGAGAATATTAACGTAATTGAACCAGAAAATATGTTTTCAGGGGGGAGCTTATATTCACGTAAATAAGGTATTTCCATTGATTTGTGATTGCTCCTGACTTGAAATGTGGAAAAAAATCGCGGAGCGGCGCGCGGTCACCGCCATAGGAAAGGCTACGAGGTCTACTCACATTGGGTGATACGTGCTTCGGTACGAATGTCCCCCCTCCCTACTCCCGCTTCAGTACGGTTACGTTGCGATGTATTAAGTAATTCTAGTAGTTGCCGGTAGATGGCGTAGGTTTTCATCATGCTTTGTCAGTGAAATAATGTGGGAAAAGTTAGTAAAATGCGAACGAAATAAAAACGGATTTGTGCGTTTTCTTGGAATCCAAATGAGTCGAAATGTATATGTTACTAAGCATATAGATGGGGACAAAACATTCATTATTATGGTGCAACGGTTTCAAGATGAACAGGAAGAGCGGCACTTTCACTGAAGCAGTGGACTCTGTCGCTCTGGTGAGTTTGTGGCTTATCATTTTTCAATCGTCTGGTCTGCGGAGCTTCACAGCCTCGCAAAATCACTTGGCTATTTCACTGTTTCCTGACTTTACTGACTGTTCATGTTACATGTTTGGCATACAATTGTTCTTAAACTGCTGTTAACTTTTATACAGTTGATATATAATATTTTACTACAGTATTTGGTTCAGAATCTTTTTTTTCAAAATTTTCCTCCTTTAAAATTGGGTGCGTCTTATATGCCGGTGCGTCTTATATGGCGAAAAATACGGTATACTGTATTTGCGTAAGTACAGAAAATCACTCAATGTTTTGAGATCAATAAAATGCATTTCATGGACAGTTGGTGCTGAGGATGATGTGTTTGGTCTGGGAAGACTGACCCGATCTTGTCGTCTCTGGACACGATATTGCTTCAGCTGTTCCTCCAGACGTCGACGAGCCTCCTGACGGATTCGCTCTTCGTTCTCCATCTCCATGGATGGCTCTGTCGAAGCTGCAAGAGAGGGATTAGAACCAATCAGCCATGACAAAAAAACTACAAGCTTTTCTTCAATGATAACAAAAGATCAACCACCAGGGGAAACAATGCAATTCTAGTTTTGATGCAAATGAAAAGTGTGAATTAGTTTCTTAAATGATAAATAAATAAATAAAAACACAAATTTTAACATGCGGATCAGAGCAAGAGAACCGGTTAATGTAACACTAGACATGGATTCACCCCAATGCAGAAACTATTCAGGGAATATAAAATCTTTCGGCAAGCCAAAGCAAAAGAGCAGGCGAGTCACGGGATTCAATCTCCACGGCAACAGTGGAATCAAACCACAGGGGGACGGGATGAAGGATTCTGGGAATCGGGTATTGTGTGCTTACACAGTTCCGTCTCCTGCATAGGAATACTTAGTCTGAGCGATTGCAAGGCGTCCCGCGTGTGATCGGAGCCCGCGGCCGCCTCTAGACCGTCAGCGAAACAGGCCGCACCTGCATCCGCCCGCGGGGACGAGAACAGAGGGGGGATCCCGTCTCCATCGGCCTCCACAAGGTCAGACTCTCCATTCAGAAGCACATCTGCTGAGACGTGACCTGCCAGAGCAACATAAGACGCAATAAAACCTCCATCTGTATGTCCGCGGACTAAACGCATGAAAATCACACTTCTTTCCTAAAATCTCCACTTTGCGAGGTTCAAATTCTAAATTCTAATTCAAACTTTGTTCGTCACATACATATACATACATGTTAGGGTTTCCTTGAAAATTGTGAAACTGTGACGTAATGAAAGACACTTGAGGCCTGATTGTCAGGATTCAAACTTTAGTCATATAAATTAACAAAAAAAAAAAGAAAAGACAAACCAAAGGGCTAGTTTGGAATTAAGAACATTTATTTAAAATGAAATGCACGTTGTATGCAACATACCGCAGTTTATTCGCTCCGCGTCCGCCGGCGTGTTCGCCACCCTATTATAGTGTAAACGCGTGACCTGCCCAGCAAAGTAACGTGCAAGAAGCAAAATCTTGCGCCGCGTAAAACGCTCGTTAAATCTGGGCATCAAAAATGTAAAGCAAGATTAAATAAAGCAGTGAGGGAGAAAAAAGAAGGCAACTGCTTGATTTACCGATAATCTCTTAAAAGGAAGGTTTGTTAAATAACGACGCATTTATGTATAATGCTAACTCGACTTTTCTAACTTACGCCATTCAAGACTGAAACAACGACACACTTTACTATTAAACCAAAGTATAATGGCCAAACTACTATCGTGAATATTACCCAAAGAACAACATATCTGACGTAAGATGCAGCCTAACACGCATCCTCATCACACAAAGTTCCTAAACTTTTCTCCAAGTTAAACGTCTTAGACGATTGAAGTTCTGTATTTGATGTCATTTTTCATGGTCTTTAACTCCAAGAATGTCTGAAAACTTTTATCAGTTTGAATCAAATGTTTATTTAACATTTAAATTTAAATATCTTTTTGTATTTCCATCAAATTTATTTCAAAACGTTTTTATTGCAATTTTGTAAGGTCAAAGGTTTTTGCCGTTTAAATCACTAAGGTAGGAGTGAGTAAAACACTTTACTATGGCACTTTGATTACGTCACTGTGATGCTGCTCTTTGCTCGTTTTATTCGAAACACATTACATATATTGGCACTTTGACGGTAAATGTACTTTTATTATTACTATGATTGTTACAGACGGATTAATTCTGAACAATGCAAACCAGACAATGCAGGCGAACTATGACAAAGCTGCCAACAACACTTAAATAGTGCTAGCTTCTCAAGATAGAAAACGAATAGTTTTCCATCTGGTGATGGAAACACCAGATCATTGGTTCAATTCTCTGGAAAAACTGTACAATTTTTACTAATCTTGACGGATTTTAAATGACATCCAAGTAGCTTTATATCAGGGGTGGCCAACCTGTGGCTCTTGAGCCTCATGCGGCTCTTTAACTAGTTTCATGCGGATCTTCAAGAGCTTTCACATGACATGAGTCAAATATAAAAATCTAAAATCTCAACTAGGAAAGAAAATTTTAAAAATAATATAGTTTCAGAGCTTGAGTCTCTAAAGGTTAAAATACGTAGTTACGCACGGCTGATAGGTTCCACCTCGCATTCGTTTTTGAGCTGGCAGGCGGGGCTGGTGGCGGAGCACTCGGCATCTGTGATTAACCCCTTACACGTCGCTCAAACTTGGACATTTCTCAAACTATGGTATTGGTTTCAGTACTCGACAGACTTTTAACAAGTACAGTAATCCCTCGCTACTTCGCGGTTCAACTATCGCGGATTGTTTCTGTTCATTGCTCGAGACGGACCGCTATGTCACCGGGCCGCCAGCTGTGGAAAACGCCGCCAGTGTCTGCGCGCGCATGAAAATGTGATCAAGGTCAATATTTCTAGATTTAACGAATCAGTCAACCACAAAACGAACCTTTCGCCAACACTCATTCTTCTATGTTTTGGAACAGTACATTCCAAAAACTAATCTCCTTTTAAAGGCTCTTCCTCACTATCTTTCATTAAGTGAATGTGCTTGTGATCTGTAATCAGATGAAGAGCAAGTGAAGCCAGAAGATCTGGAACAGCAAGTCAAACAGCTGAAGATCAGGAGAAAGAGGAGTGTGTTTCACCCACACACACACACACACACCAAAAAACAAATCTACACAGTGTGATTGTGGAAGTGTAAATAAATTGGAAAATAATTCCTTCCGTAAAAAATGACAATGATCACGATGCTGCTGAAACTCAGAAGGACTAATATAATGAATCTAAACGTGGAACAATAACGCCACAAAATATTTATATATTTCACCTAAACATTTCACAGACTGTGAAGAAATCAATTTATGTACGTCTTTAATAGTCAACCGGGACTCCTGCCATAGGGGACATAATGTACTCTTACCGTTAGGGATCTTCTCACTTGCTCTTCTCTTCACCTCATCTCTTTCTGGACCAGGGCTCTGAAGGACATCTGGACGCAGAGGATTTCCACGTTCCATACTTTTTTAAATACAGATGCAGCTTCAGCATCCATGAACACGGCCCAGTTCCTTAGCCTCCTCCTTTACTGCAGCATCTGGTACAGCCAGGGAGAGCAGAAGATCTTAATGTTCTCTTTCTAAAAAGAAAAAGAGAGACAGATAGAGATAGAGAAACAGAGAGAAAGAGAGATAAAGACGGAAGCTGCATCATGCTCTCCATAAATCATCTGCTTCTCAGTTACCCGCACATACGTGTTATGAACGATGCATTTACATTCATTTAATTATTACAATGACTTCTGAATGTAAAAACAACATCAACAGATTGTGAAAATGTCTGCCGGAAATCAACAAAGTGGAAATGACAGGACACGGAAGAGGCGTTCCACAGTCAATATCATTAATTAATCTTTCTTCTAATGAACGGAACTTTTCCTACGAACGAGTAGAATTGCAAAGGCTGATGCGTGTTAGAGTTGATATTTATAGCTTTAAAATAACAAGATGGAATAACGGGATTAACGTAATGAAGCCGTAGACAATTTTAAACACACCAAGCCAGTCACCTGACGTCCTAATTCACTTAATTGCCTGACGCCCAATTTACTTACATGTTTCTTTTGTTATTAGAGAAGGTCAGGTAATCAAAAGCACGGGAATCCTGGTCAAACGGACGCGCCGAAACGCTCAAAAGCACCATTAGCATGTTAGCCACAACACACGACAATCGAAAACTACCAACATTCGACACGTGACACGCCGCAGTATTACTGTAACGAGGCTCAATAAGCTATTAAAAGCAATTTAACTAGACTGGAGATTAAACCACACAGTCTAAACAAGCAAACACGAACCTTTCAGACCTGCCGTCAGTACTACGTGGCTGGTAAAGTCCTGCCGTGTATTGACTCCGGCAGGAATCAGTTTCCTCGACAACAAAGGTTCCGCTCGAGACCGTTACTGCCCATTTACATTTCAACAGTTGTTTTACGCAATTGTCACGTTTGCAAAAGGATTGTTAAAATCCCTATAAAAATCTTACAAGTGATAATACATCTTCAGATTTGCTGATAGTGACATTTCCCATCTATGGGACAAATAAAGGATTTTTTATCTGTCTATCGTCACATACTTTTAAACACGGGGAATTCCAGTATTTTAGTAAAGATCCTAAAATGAAGCCAGAACCTTTAAGATTATACTAAAAAAGTTTGAAATTGTATTTTGCTTCTGGTTTTCACAAAATGTTCAGGCTCCAAAGGAGGCATCCGCAAAACTTGAAAATGCATAAAAAAGCACCAAAATATGAAATTGAAACCAACATGTCCAACACCAAGCGAAAAAAAAAAAAATAAAAAAACAGTGCAATGCGTATAACATCTTTCCATTAACACGGACTGAAAAAAGAAACTAGTGCTGACAGATTCAATCATTCTTTATTCTCAATTTCGTTTTATTTAATTTCATTCAGACAGGTCATGTTCAAACTGAAACGTCCTGCTAAAGATGGTGCCGTCACCTTCAGAAAACACTGGGATAAACCTGAGCCACAGAGAAACCATGTGACTGAACTCGTTTCAGCTTTCCATCCTTTCCTACCACCCGAGTAACAGCAGTTTTCAGCGAGACACTCGGAACACGTTCTTGAAGTACAAAAGACTAAATAAAACAGCAACAAAAAAGTCCCCAAACGATCGCACAAGCCTTGTGTTACATGTGTGTGAATACAGTAAGAGATGTGACTGGTCCACGACGTGACAGTGGATGAACGGAGGAAGACGCTGGGAAACGGACACGTGAAGCGGCACAGAGGGCTTGTGAAGGCGAGAGGCCAAAAGAGAAGCGTCCAGTTGTTCATCGTAAGAGTCTGTTGTAGAAAAAGGGGGGGGGGAGACGAGTGGAGGATCCGTCAGCTCACTTCTTCGTCTCCTCCTCTTTTTTCTCCTCCTTCACTGCCTCTTTCTTCACCTCGGAGCTCTTGGTCTTGTCGTCGTTGACGGACAGCTCCTCCAGCTTCTCGGCTACTTTGTTAGCGCTATTCATGCTTCCTGCGATGGGGAAGAAAAAAAAAAAAAAAGAGCGTTAGCGTCGGCGTGAGCGCAGACCCTCGCTCTGATCCACTTGCCTTCTAAGAACTTCCTGGCCTCCTCTTTGCACTCGTCAAACTTCATTTTGAACTTCTGTGCATCTGGAACACAAACGGAAAGTCAATGTGGAGTGAACAACATGCAGAAAAACCCAAAAATAATCGGCTGCCGGAGGAAAAAGAAAAATCAAAACCCTTTCCAAACACGTTGAAAGCTGCAGGCTTTTAAACTCAAATTTAAAGAGGTCCGGTTACCAACCAAGACACACACACTTCTTAATCCGCCTCCGTGTAATCAATACTTGACTGTTACCTCAAATTTATTTAGTACAATTCAGAAACCTTTTGACAAATGTATTATGCAGGCAACACTAAATGGAGCATATATTTACAATGTCTACGCATGTCTACAATGCGCCCTTTACATTCAGACTCCACTGTTCGAACCTATAAACATGAAAAAGAAAATCAGTTTTTTTTTGTTTTAGAGGTTCATATTCTTACTTCTAAACCTATTTTCGCTGTCCACTTGTCTCTTTATGGACAGTGACGTTTTTATATTCATCTTTTTCAGTTTTTTGCATTTGGACTTTTGGCAATAGTTTCGAGTGGGCAGGCCTTACTCTGATTGGCTGGTGAGAATGTGATAAGACGGGCGGGAGGTTTAGTGAGCACTTGCACACATTCTAAATCGAATCTTCATCGTCTGAGTATTTATTTGTTTGCACTGATGAGTTCTATCTAGACCAGGGGTCAGCAACCTTTAACACTCAGAGGCATTTTGACCTGGTTTCCGTGAAAAAGAACACTGGGAGCCGCAAACACTTTTTGACATCAGAAATTATGTTGGTCTATATATCTTTACACGTTTACAAATAGAGTGTTGCTAATAAAAATTCATGTAGTATTTATGGTTCAGAAAATGTAACTTTATTGTTTGAAGTTGAACACATTTGAACTTTTACAATAACAAAAAAAAAATGACATTGCAGCGTTAAATAAAAGGTCTGTTAAATAAATAAACCGAAACCGCTTTTTTTTTCCTCTCTTCTCCCTCAGAATATTTTACAGCAAAGGGTGTGTGTTTTAATGTCTTCCCACATTTGACCTTTTATTGTTGGCCAGTTTTTCGCCACAAATGAGGCATACCGGTAACCCGCTCTCGTCAGAGGTAAATGCAAACGAATCTGCCCATTCATCAATAAATGTTCTATTTTCTTCTGATTTTTTTTTTTACCTTTCTCCATAAAGGTTTCGTCCTACCTGTGGACGAAAGTCCCAATAAATGTGAAGTGATTTGGCAGGCAAAGTGTGACGCATATTTTAAGCGACGAAAAATAATACAATATATATAATTTTATTTCTATATTTTCCGATCACAGTAGTCTTACACATTACAACTGCAATTAAACAAACGTACAAACACAAATAAAATACAATGTTATTATAACGGCCAGAACTATGAGATTTTAAAGAGAATGCGCGGGTGCGTCACTACGTGGATGTGTGTTTGTGTGAAATGGATGAACGTACAGACAAGCACGTGGCTCCGTTGTCGTTTCCAAATCCTTGTTTGATTTATTTTACTTAAGTTTATCTTTTCTCTTGATAATTTTGAAACGCTCTCCCACTGACTTCATGGCCAAATAAAGATGCTGCTCAAGC
The DNA here is from genome assembly GCA_028031935.1 of Paedocypris micromegethes. Taxonomy (NCBI): domain Eukaryota; kingdom Metazoa; phylum Chordata; class Actinopteri; order Cypriniformes; genus Paedocypris; species Paedocypris micromegethes. The sequence continues at coordinate 7,499,009 of CM051502.1, forward strand.
TTCCCTTTCTCGCGAGGGCGCGTTACATTATGAGGTTCATGTTTATTCATCGATCGGTTATATGCCGTTTCACTATTGGCTCCAGAACTCTAGCTCCGCCCGCAGGTTATAAATAGGAGTGGTATGGTTCAGATAGTGTTTTTCTGTTTTGGTTTTGCTGGGCTTTGCTTGCATGCAGCTCCCTGCTTTTGTAGGAGGCAGATCAAGCGCTAACAAACGTATTTTAATGCAACGGATGCTGAACAACGAAAATGCTGGTCGTCGAAATGTCTGAAGATAGAGGTTAAAAACTTTGGCTTAATAATAAAACATTATACACGTTTTTGTGACTAATATCATGCACTTTAATAATAGTTTTGTTTTTTCTTTCCCAATTTTTTTTCAAGCCATACGGAGCTGCAACGCATGTATTAAAGAGCCGCGAGTTGCCGACCGCTGAGTTTCATGTTAAAATTTAGTTAGCACGGAATTATAATAGTTTTAAAACCAACGAAACATTTTATAATTAATAACAGTAATACATTTTATTTGTAAGACGCCTTTCGGGACCTTCTCGTCTCTTCAAACACGGTTTCATAATATTTCGATGTGTTAAAACAAAAATGAGTACTATTATTCTGAAGGATCTGCCACCACAGTAATTTAGCAATATTGCACAAAAATAACACTTTAATCACAGTTTATTGTATAATCATTAAATAAGCAGTGAAAGAAACAATATGCGCTCGCTGAACTTCTCACACACTTCCTGGTCAACTAGGCTTGTCCCGATCTGATATTGATATTGTAAATCAGTCCGATATCAGCCAAAAAAACGTATCGGATTTTATCGGACTGCGCTAAAAATCTCCGATATATGTGAGTGTTCCGCTCAAAACTAACGACCAAAATAAATACAACCAACCTCATTGCGAATTTAAAAACAGCATCACAAAACTCTGCACAAAAACTTTCGCAAGACTACGGAGTTAAATGGGGTGAGCAAGCGTCCGATAAATTCACAGGGTTTATAGATTCACTAAAATGTCAGGGTTCCCCTCGTGTTTATTACCATTACGAGTTATTACCATTGACCGGCGCTTTGCACACAAAATACGGGTGCAGCGCAGATCACAAGCTCCCCGTGACATTCACTTCACACCAGTGGATCTTAATAGAGAACATTCTCTCTCTTTTTACTCCGTTTGAGCAGCAAACTAAAGAGATCAGCTTGTCTGATGCATATGTAGCAGACGCTATTACTTTTATCGCAGCCCTAAAGCGTCTATTAAGCAAAGTGGTTGATGCGGACCACCAGGTAAAAACTATGAAAAGTCCGCGCTTAGAGTCTGTCTGCACACGATTCGCAAAAAACAATATGAATCCTATGCACTTGATCCGCGTTATAAAGAGCATTATATGAAGGAATTAAAGCAGTGCGTGCGAAAAAAGTACAGACAGCGGTGGACGCCAGGGCTGTGCGATTTTGCCCAAAATCAATGAGTTTTTTAGAAGCAATATTGCGATTGCGATTTTTTTTAGAAGCAATTATTTAGTTACATTAAAAACTACTTTTAAAATGACACCTATTACATGTTTTAACATTTTTATTGCGGTGGTGGTGGCTGAAACATCAAGTCTTGTAGCAGCTACAAGCATGTTGAAAAAAATAAAAACTAAATAAATATGCCATACCAGTTATACAAAACTATTGTTTAGTGCAGGGGTCGGGAACCTTTTTGGCTGAGAGAGCAATAAACACGACATATTGGTAGAAATTAAGTCCAAAAGAGCAATACCGGTTTAAAACTAAATACAAGTAAATCTATGCATTTTTGTAAAACCAATATAAAATGCAGAACAACAAGTCGCTCAATTTGTTTTGATAACGCTGTTATTATATGTGAAATGTCTTCATACTCGTTTTCAACTTTTAATTCTGACAAAACAAACATGCGGTCACGACCAGAAGTCCAGAGGTTGTTTCAGGACCACGCGTCGCTGCCCCGCCCGTGCCCGAGTATTATTTTTCTGACGCACATTAAAGCCTTACCAAAAATAAAAATTACTTAAAATAAACGCAGACATATACAAATACATTTCCAATAAATCCAACACAAATAAAATAAAGTAAAAATCGGGATGGCATCCATTTACACTTCAACTTATTCTACAACTTTTAACTTATTTTACCCAACGTCAAGTGATTAACTCATCTCCCACAACACGCGACTTGGAAAACGCGATCACGCAAAGCCCGGTGTTTGCCCGTGCACACGACTCAAACGCAACGCAAAAAAAGTTTTGATTGGAGATTGCAGGCGTAAAATTAACGAAACAGAAATCCTGCAATAAAGTACCTCAAATAATACTAATAAGTAGGCTATTTTGTTTTTAGTCACCTTTATATGTGACAGATTGTAATCATATTTCTACAAGACATTTATTTTTTATGAAAAATATATAATAAATGCTTAATTTCTATCCACTGGCCTTATTTAAATTTAGTCTCAATATTTTCTCAAATGTCAGACAGATGACAAGCTCAACAGCGACCTATTTATACTATTATTAAGACCTGCAGAGAAAATGTATCTTTTGCACTTGTTCTGAATGCACTTTAAACTTAAATGTACTTTTTAATGGAAGAACATTTCATTTTACAACATTTCAGCAGGCCAGTAGGCGTGTACATTATTGTTTTACTACACATGAGTAGGGTCAAGTTAAACATTTTAGTTTGAATTATGTTTTATACTCTTGAGTGTTGCAATATGCTTAATAAATATTTGCATAATTTGCAACAGATTCTGTTACATTTATTCTTTGAAACTTCATGATCAATTTATGCAATTGCAATGCCTTGATTTTAGTAAAGTTAGTAAACCATCGTGACAATAAATGCAAAGATACGACTAATAAATGCCACAATTTCATTCGGTGCTTCAGTTTTCGGCCAGGCTTTCCTCATTTTCGGATTTGGCCGAAATGTCACTATTTATTCATTTAAAAAGAGTCCCAAGACTAATATTTGTTTAAGTTTAAGTAAAACATTATTTAACTTATTTTATTACAGGAGTTAATTTTGCACCACTGACACATGTTAAAGCGTTCCTCGACCTCACGCCTGTCTGAATTTGTCTCGAGGCCGCACCAACTGTCCTCATTTTTTAATTCATTTTTTTTAAATGTAAAAGGCTCAAATTTATGCAACCAACATATAATAAATTGGTCGTTTTTTTCCCATACTTACTGTTGCTTATTTTTGTTTTCCATTTGATCTAGCCCATCATACATACCACACAACGAAATAGGTAAAAGTATTTGTATCGGTGGCTGCAATATCGGAAATTAAAATGTTGTATCGGGACATCCCTATGGTCAACCGCTAACCACATTCTCACCAGCCAATCACAGTTAGGGACCCACTTGAAACTAGTGCCAAATGTCTAAACGTACAAATCTGAAAGAAGAAAAAAAAAACTAGAAACATTGTCACTTATAAATGTACGTTTGATATTTTTGGCACTAATCTGATTTGTGCTTTTAGGCCAACAGTGCTTTCGGTCCAGACTCTAAAATCCTGCATGGCGAGAGCAGAGGGGAAGACACTCACTCTCGGAGTTGAGAAAGCGTATCGCCAGCATCTCGGCTTTGGGCTTCTCATCCGCAAAGTCGGCATGTGTGTTCCACACCCAGGCCCTGTCGCTGCCCGCGTTGGGTTTCAGCTCCATCACCGGCATAACTGCAGCCATGACAAGTAAGACGACACATCAGAGCCACAGCAGAGCAGGAGGAGCGGCGGCGTGCAACACTCACTCAGGTGGTTGGCACAGATCTTCAGGGTGCGGTCTCTCCTCATCAGCAGCCGGATGGTGCCTTTCTCTTTGTGCCGCAGGAGCTTGACGTCGCCGGTCCCTCGCTCCTTCCACTCCGGCGGGTCGTTCTCGCTGGCGAAGCGGTACAGCTTGGCTCTCCTGAAGCAGAACAGACTAGTGTTGGCACGACACTAGAAATCTCAAGATCGATACAATACTTAAAAGTATCGATACCCGATACCATTTTCGACACCACAGGGAAAAACTGCAACAATGTTGGGGCCTTTTTTTAAGAAAAATAAACATAAGACTGGAACATGAAAATGTGTTGAAATGAGGAATCCCAAAACAACGTGGCAATAAACAAAAATAAACTGACACAATCATATAGATTTTCTAGAAAAGAGCCTACCTAAAAACTTGTCATAAAAATAATTAAAACAAATTAAACAATTGTAAATAAAACTAAAAAATGTGAGTTTTGTTTGTAGGAGCTCTCCATTCCAGGCCAAAATGTAAAAGTAAAAACTAACAATACTTTGTTTGCCAAAAAATCTGATAGATGGACGCAATTGAGTTTTCACTGCAGATTGCTGGTCCTCAACTTCCTTCTGGTCCTTTAAAAACATATTTGAACACATATTTGATCAGGTAAACTTCTCACATTTATTAATCTCTTTTTGTTACAGGGATCTGTTTAGACCATGTAATGAATAAGAGTATAAAAGCAGTATTTATATAAACTACTTCACATTTGGGATTTAATTAAACAATCATTGATCAGCGCAAAGACATCTACTGTAAATACAAGTGCATCACATGTTTCTAGTGTCATTATTTAATGTCATTCCTGTCAGATTTTCTCTTTACGAGGCGGATTGTATTACAACACATTAACGAGGCAAAACGAGACTTCAAAAAGCTTCCGACAATAATTAAAACAACTACTAACCTCTCGAAATTCTTTATTCAAGTCTGCATTTCAGAACATGACGTGTTTAGCAAACTGGTGGTGTTTGTGCGGTTGGTTAGCGCGGTTTAGTGTTTACTGATACACCGGCTACTCGCGCTAATTTGCCTCGAAGACGAAAACGTTTCAGACAAAACTGCAACAACGAGCTCTTTCTACTGTCTAAATCCGCTTGCAGACTGCACTCGCCATCTGACAATATTTATCTTCTGCGCTATTCTTCACGTAAGTTACGTGACGTAAGCCGAAAGCGCGACAAGTATCGATACTGTTTGGCCATCAGTATCGCATCGTTTCAGATTGTTCAGTATCGTTATTATCGATATTTTTGACAACACTAGAACAGATTCCGGATCCAGTAGGCTGAAGCGCTCACATCTTGAAAAGCTCCTCCTCGTCCTCCTCCAGGGTCTTGACATCCTGCTCGGGCAGCGAGACGATGGGGTCGTAATGGGGGTCGTGGTTGGCGTCGTCTCCGTTGTCGGTGGATGGTTCGTGATCTTCTTGTACCTCCTAAAGAAACAAAAGAACACTTACTTGGGGTGGCGGAATTACAAAATAAAAGAACGATTAATAGAACTTTTGTTGATTTGTTTAAACAAGATAAAAAAGCGAAAGCACACGGGCAGCGCTCGGAACATTCCTGCAGCATCACCAGCGCCTAGTTTCTCAACAGTAACACATTTGCTGAGCTGCACAGATGCTACGGCAGAGGATCCGGCCCTCAGTGAAAGGAAGAGGATTAGACCAGATCATTCTCTCCACTTACACCAACTTCACATCGCAAAACCAGCTCACGCACTCCCATCAGGGAAACCACGGAAATGTTTTTTGGAAATGTGGGAGTGCTTAGAGTGATGCCACATAGAACCGCACGATTCTGGATAAAATGAAAATCACAATTTGTTTGCTTTAACTAAAGATTATGATTCTGAAATTCTTCATTTTAAAGAATAAACCCTGAAAAACAGGTCGTCAAACAGCAATAAAATAATTTTATCTTTGCTTTGAATTTAAATGAATGTAATGAAAAATATAGTAATGTAAAAGTAATAATGTAAAGACAAAAATGTAAGTGTGTAATTTTCGTGTAAATGTGTAAAATGTGTAAATCTCTAATCCTTTTCATATTTGTAAAATATTTCAACCGATTTCAGATTTAGGACCTGTTGTGGTGTGCGGGACCACAACGATGGGGTTCTGCTTTGCGATTGATTCACTTTGACCAATCAGAGCAAGGAGTCAAAAAAGCGGCAAAAAAGATTTGATCAGAAAAACTTTCCAGAGGCGGCTCAAAATGTAGCATATTTACCAGATTTAACACATTTAACATAAGTAATTAACTCAAGCACGTAAAATCACAACACGACGACGAGTAGAAAGTTTGCTTCTAAACCAACACAACTCACGCTGCAGCAAACACAAGAAGAAACATGTTATTAGTTTATTCAAATATTGTGCACTAAATAGCAAAGACTTATTAAAATTCCCTTGTGCTGCTCAAAGCTGCAGAGTTTAAAACAAGCTGAAAAAAATACTTTTGATACTTGAAAGTTGCACAATCACTGTTTAAATATATATTTTTTTTATTTATACTTACAATATATTTATAATATATTGTGTTTTATAAAATGTATTTTGCAATGTTGCACACAACATGCTTTTAGTTTTAAATAAACGTTTTTAACTCCAAACTATCCCCTTGTTTTAATTTTTTTACATGTCTAAAGCTGTTACCTGTAAATTCAAATCGTGTTTTTATCAAGTACTCTGTATCGGTGAGTGCAAATGCAAGTGCTCGTTTTCCATAAAAAAGTGGTACTTGTGCATCTCTACCACTGACCCACCAATATTTATTTTGGACTAACACTGATGCATTATGACTTGTAGGACACGAAATCAAAACATGTAATTATAATGTTATTATCACATGCATTCGCAGAGCTGATATTATATGAAGTAACCCGTAATCAGGGATTAAATCTCAAAGTCAAAAAGAACAAGTCGTTCAGATAAAACGTTGATTTTCTTTCCCCCCAAGGAGATTCTGGCTAGATAGTTTTATTTCACGATGACACGTTTGATCGCTGACTCTTTGTTAACTGATGTGACACATGGTTGCCGGTTCGAACGGCTCGGTTTCGGCAAGATCGCAGAATTACCTGATGAAATCGAACCCGTGAATACATTCAGGACTTGGGTCGTAACGGCTTCAGATGTAAACACGCACGTTAGAACAGCTTCCCAGGGCACAAGTATGTTAGCATTAGCCGTGGCTAACAAGCGGCCCACATGCAGGAACACGTCCGAGTCGGACCCAACGTCTCGATGGAAACGGCACTTGCGCGATCGCGCTCGACACAACGCGGAGCTCGTGAGGAAAATACCGGCCGCCGAGTTCACGTTAGTGATGCTAACACCCGAGCTAACAGTGGCGTAGCACGGTCGTGTCGTGATGCAAAGTTTGCTCCGAGATACACCGTCAGCGTCTTTGTTTTCACCCGATGATAAGGAACGTCACGGACACTTTTGAAAAACGACGATACGCGCCATTTAGTCAAGTAAAGCAGTTAAAGAGTGTTAGATTTAGGCGCCGAAGTGTCATTTGACAAAACGAGCGCGTTTGTTATGTTCGATTAAAAGTTAATATGAAACTAAAATCTGCGTTGGTGATTTGTGTCGGTTATATTTGACGCGAGCGTGTTTGTGGGAATCCGCCGCGGGAAAACACAGCCGGCTTTTCCCGCTCAGTTTAATAAGACTCCCCGACATCATATTTCGGCTAAAATAGTGTGTGGTCGTCATCGAGAGCAGCCGGATGGATCAAACTGTGGCGTTCTTACCTTCGGGTCCGACATTATATCAGCAGATGTTTGAAGATTACGAATCAAGTTCCGATCAGGTTTGATTTGAGAGAGCGCGTGAGGTTTCGCGCGCGGAGAGGAGAGGTTCTGTGACGTAACCGCACCGCAGCACTCGAGTGACGTCAACGCGTCCTTTGACCTGCGCACGACGTAGGTTTTTTTTCTTTTCATTGGAACACTTTTCTTCGTTTTATTTTAATTAGGATCTCTGTTTGAATTAATTCGCCATCTATCATCGAGCAGAAGCAGAAATGATGCATTTAAATACTTGTGTCCAATCATGAATTCATCTGAGCTGTGCTGAATTACACAGAGTCTCTGAGCAGAATTGTTTTGTGGGCCATTGTGTTTCTAATAGAATCGACCAAATGTCATTAATTCACACAACACAAACCTACCTGCAGTTTTTGAGAACCTCCATTACTCTCATCTCTTTTTCCTCTTTGAAACTATTTTTCACAAGCTGATGAACTTTACAATTTAATTTAGTTTTAATGCCCATTCTGAGGCTGTGACATCAACACCTGAAGAAACTCCACAGAATCAACACGAACCATTTGTGATGAAAGTAGGGGGAAGTTTATTGACACAGACCAGCAAAAAGATCTTGGCATTGCTCCTCAAACATCCCCAACACTAACTTCACTTGCAAAAGTTGATTCATTTGTAAAATATACAGCAACATCTTCTTTCGATTTAAATACCCCACATTCCCTCCTGTGATTCGCTCCCTCACTCTCCTGTGCAGCATATTGCTATTCTTAAGACATCTGAACATGAACACTACGTCTCGTTTTCTGCAAAAAGAACCGAGTGAACTGAAAGGGCAATGTCCTTCACTTTTCTTTGAATCATTTCTTATTCCAACAGTCTCAGTCCGTCTGTTCCTCTGAAACCCAGAAAGTCCACAAGAAGAAATGATGGGTGGGTCATTTCACAAGGGCTGGAGTGAATGGCCTGAGCACGTTCAGTGTCACTCGTAGGCAGGTGGTGGTCACACTCGCGGCGAGTACTTGGGGTTTTTTGGCACCTCGGTGAAGGACTTCAGCTCATATGCGATCCCAGCATCCACCTCCACGGACTTGCGGGAGAATAGCAGCCGGATATCATTGTGCAAGTAGATTTTCCCAGATTTGGAACTCTGGAATCTGACAGGAGACATGATTGAAATGTTATTTTTCATACATTTCCAACAACAGAGTCAAATTCAGCTTATTTTTTCCAAAAAATATTGATTAGTCATTTAAACTACAGTACTGATGTTTAAACTACTAATTTAAAAACCAGGTGTAGGTGTATCAGTCTTTTACCTGAGGTGTATCAAGTGGCAGAGAACCTTCTTCCTGTCAGACGAAGCTGTCTGAAGCCCCGCCCCCTCTGGCTCCGCCTCCTCCACAGGCACCAGGAAGATGCGATGACGCAGGAAGGTCATGTGATTACTAGGCATGTCACCAAAATTGTATTTCACCAAAAACATTTTAACCACCGTCTTATTGGGGTTAAATAAGGTCTGTGAAAAAAGAAGCAACAAGAGTAAATTTTAAACAATTTTCTGAATACTATGTCCTTATGTATATTCACACACACACCAGTGGTTTAAAGTACATGCTTGAGTAAATGGACTTTGTTACTTTAGCATTTTGGCTACTTTGTACTTGTAGAGAGTAAAAGTTGCTTAGTGTTGATACTCTGTACATGACTACATTTTATACCGTGTTTAATTTTTTGGGTGGACGAGGCGATATTGCCATCTGCCACGATTGCTCTGCCAAACTGAAACATTTAGGTGTTACATTTCATGTCTATATTAGGAGCAAAAAACCTAGTGTTTCTAGTTTTTCACCTTTCTTGGGTGTTTTTGAACCAAAATTCAGTACAAGTAAAGAGTACCTGAAAACTATGCTCGAGTAAAAGTAGCGAGCTGACTCTGACACACACACACACACACACACACACATGCCCACCACTTGAATGGTCCCTGCTTTTGGAACACTGTATCCTTTCTTCCCCAGTGGTTCCAGCAAGATTATTCCCTAAAGAAGAAAGAAAGAAATGGTTAAATAAAGGGCTGATTTTTCATGAAAGTACATTATATACACTTAAGCTAATCAAAACAGGCAGAAATGGAGCGTCACCAGGAAGGGCGAGGGGGCGCTGTGCTCGGAGCTGTCGTAGTAGGTGACCTGCACGGGCAAGGTGGCGTGTTTGGGGCAGTAAGAACCACTGGCTCCGATCTCGGCTGTGAATCCTTCGATCTGCCCTGATGGAGTGAAACGGCCTTTCAGAATCGACTCCTGGAGAGAAAGATGGAACGTCGAACCAGTGCAGAAGTGTCCCAACCAGTGATGGGAATAACGGCGTTACTTTTTTCTGTAACGAGTAATCTCAATTGCTTTTTCCTAGAAGCATCATTTATATTTAGTCTTACTTGTTGGCCAGTGCAATAAATATTAAAAGTTATTGGTTACCTATTGTGCTTTATTGTTCACTATACTGATGATAATATTTACAAAATTATTTTGAATTTGATAGGTGTCTCTCACATTGTCCCACAACAATATTAAAACAGTATAGATTAATGTACAGTGCTTTATAGTAATAATAATAATCATTTATTTTAATAATAATTTATTTTACTTAGTGTTCATTTCATTCATTTAACATATTTAATATTGCCAGCAGCCAAGTTATTTGACAAATTAAAAAAAAAAATTGATCGCAAAAAGTAAGACAATAGTGACGTTCCCTGGTAATTAGTTACTTTTGTAACAATGTAAATCAATTACTAACTCGGATACTTTTTGTTAGTAGTTACTAGTAACTGTAACTAATTACTTCCCAACGTTCCCAACACTGGTCCCGACTCACCTCAAAGTTTCCCAGCAGCGGTCGACTGATGGAGGACAGAGCAGGAAGTGAGCGGGCACTCTCGGTCCTGCGGCCGCTACGCAGCTGTCGACTGCTCGCACACATACAGCAAACATGTGTTAGTCTTCTGCTCTGGAGTAAAACACAAAAAGGACTTACGATTTGAGGCGAGTGGCCGCTTTCACCCTCCGCCCTGCCCGAGAACAGTCCACTGCCGCCTAAAACACATTCAGGTCTGTTAGCAGGACGATAAGACGAGCATCAGTGCATCTCATAAACCTCCAGGTTTCCCGGTCGATGATGCTGAAGACGCGCGACTTACTGACGGAACGGGGTGTGTGAGGTCAAAGGTCTCAGAGTCCATCCTGACATTCTGACCGGTCCTCAGCTCGGCCCGGCTGCTGTCACTATTCTGAAAGCCACGGTTCTGTCATTCTCTTTTTCCTCGTCGTGTCTTCGTGGGTCTGTGGTCATTTGTCTTCTGACCTTTGAGGAGTGACTGTTCTGCTGTGGTGACCGATGTATTCTCTCGTAAGGTCAGTCATTCTGGAACTGAACCTGGCTGTAACCTGGGTGTGCGTGTGTGTAGTCAGGTGAGGGGATTCACCACTCCAACAATGATTCCCTCTCTCTCTCAATGAGCTTTGTTCTGGAGAACTGATGCGTATTGTGGTGCTTCTCTTTCTCACTCGCGCTGTTTTTGTCTCATGGAAATGTTCACTTTTCACGAGGAATCGCAATCTCCACAGTGGAAACTGATAGTCCCGTTTTAACACACTCATTTATTCATAGCGTAAGCTCGGCTACCACAAACCAGCAGGAACAACCTTGGATGTAAAGAATCGCCATTAAATGTCAAAATGTTAAATGACAAACTATTTTACCGCCATAAAGTCGAATAATAAATCACTACATCAATGATTTAATACGAACTTAATATTCCTTGCCATGCTTGTCGAGCTTTTTTTTTATGTTGCTTGTCATATGTTTTTTGCTACAGAATCAAACAGAAAAGGCATCTGACGTAAACTAGAGCTGAACGATTCTGGATAAAATGTAAAATCACAATTTTTGGATTCGACTAAAGATCACAATTCTTTCACAAATCTGGAATTGTTTTTTTATTATAAATATTTAACCCTGAACATCGGGTTGTCAAACAGCAATAAAAAAAAAACACATATTACTTTTTGCTTTGCATTTAAATAAATGTAATGATAAACAAAGTAATTTAATGTAAAAGTTATGATGTAATAAAAAATCTTGTACAATTCTTTTTATACATGCAAAATATTTCAACCGAGTTTAGTTTTAGGACCTGGCGTGGTGGGCAGAACGACGGCGGCGATCTGCCTTGCGGTCCGCTTTGACCAATCAGAGCAAAACGTAAAAAAAAGTGGCAAAAAGATTAGCAATGAGCAGAAGCGATTTGAGTGCGAGCTCCTCGATTTGCACACGAGCGCAAATTAAAGCACTCAAATATGTGTTGCTCGCGCACAAACCACTAATTTGATCCCGTAGAAGCACTGGAGTGTGTGTTATCTCGAGATCAGTTTGGTAAGATTGCGAGGGGGGTGGAATCGAGATAGCAATCTTTCAGCGATTTTTTAATTAATTGTGCAGCTCGATAACAAACTCATTTATAATGGAATTAGGCAGCGCCACCTAACTAAAGTTCCATTATAGAGGAGATCGTTACAACAGGAATGCTGTAAGAGGTTCACCTTGTTGTGCTCTCGTGCCGACGGCAACAGATGGTTCCAGAACGGCGCTCCCTTGGCGTCAGTGCTGCGACATGATGCTAATCCGAGTCCGGGTGCTAGCAGTGCTAGCCGGCTGCGTTTGGAGGTGGACGGGCCCTCGTCGTCTGAGCAGGACTCTCCCGTATCACTGGAGGAGAGAAGTCTCTTTTTCACCGGAGGTGGCCCTGACACAAGGATGCCGGCCTCCGTTGTAGATTTCTCCAAAGAGCTCAGTCTGCTGCACAAAGGTGAGATGGTCTTCATCTCTGGTGGCGGTGGAGAAGACTCGAACCTGCTGCCCCATTCCACAGCGTCAGCCGGAGAAGAAAAAGTCAACGGTGCCCAGCTGCTCCCAGCAAGCAGGATCCTAGCGTCCACCTTGGTGCCATCCTCTGGGGGCTTTTCAAAGGAGCCGACTGGGAGGTTTTCCGCAGTGGAGGCCTCAGCATCAGCACCAGGGGTGATGGTGAGCGGACTGCCCTCGCCGTGGACCCAGGCGGAGTGAGGGCCCTGGGGATCCACCATGGGCGGAGACTTGGGCGAGAGCGGTGCAAACACGTCGGGGATGGGCCTGTCGTGATTGTGCTGGGCCGGACGGCGGCCGGGAACCATTGGATGGGACGGGGACAGGGGAGGAGAGCGCGGAATATCAGAGTCTCTGTGCTCTAGCCTCTCCATCCCGGACCCACACAGCACCTCCCCGTCCTCCTCGTCCTCCTCATCCTGGTCCTCCAGACACAGACGCTTGTGGGTGACGGGGTTAGACGCCCCCTCCAGGCTCCTCTTCGTGCAGAGACGGACGGGGCTCTCGCCGAAGCCGCCTCTCTGCGAGAGAATGGACAGCTGATAGACCTTCTGCAGCCGGATCTCCTCTTGTCCAAATGTTCTGTGAAGGCCCTGCCGTCCTCCCGCCTCGCTGCTCTCACTCCGAGAGCTTGGTAGATCACCATCCTGGTCTGGAAGCTCGACGGTTGGCTCCTTCCGGGCCAGTTCCACGTGGATGTGGCGCATGACGCCCGTCTGTGCTGGTCGAGCGTTTAAGGCAGCACCCAAAGAGTTCTTGAACGTCGGATGATGAAGCTTTCCGTCTAATAGATCAAGAGGTCCAGTGTGGAAGCAGCCCAAGTGGAAGCAGCCCAAGTTGAATCCAAAGTGCAACAGGCTACTAGAGGAAAAGAGAAAACACCATTAGGACATGAATTGAAAATCGTTGCATTATTCAGGGACAACGCTGCACAAAATACATTCTCGACAAGCCAAAGAAATCTTTAAAAATTAGGCAATAATCTTGTTTTTTTTTTTTATGATAAATTAAGTAGCTTACAATTACTTTGCTTGTTTAAAAAATTAGGACTTGATCTCTTGCTTAGAACAAATTGCAAATTTTTATGTTATTTTACACCATGTTTCTCAATTTAGGAAACGACTACTTTTTTATATTAAAGCCAATGAGAACAAGAACTGATATGCAGGAACAAATCTTCCATTATAACAAGATTTCTTTGTCTTGTTACGATTTTTTTGCTGTTATACCAAGTAAAATTACCAAATTATTTTACTCATTTTGTTTTTTAAATTGTCACATTTTTTCATGTGGACTTTTTGCCGTGAATGATGTTTTGTCCTGAAGATGCTGAAAATCCTCTAGACAGAACACCGATCAGAAAAGGCTACAAGGATATTAAAGACACACGTTTTTGACACATTAAATCAAGTGTGTAATTAAAGATACGGCGTCAAAAAAAACTTACGTGGCACTGTGATGCAAACAGGCTTTTCTTGTGGCCAATCGATTACAATGTTCACAACACCAAAGGTTATGGGTTTTATTCCAAATACCTAACGTTTCACGGTTGTAACACTGCAGTTTTATTTTAAACAAAAAAATAGAATTAAATTACAGCTTGTGCTTTCCAGAGGTATAAAAGTAACTGAAAACAATTGTAAAAATGACTCCAATACAAGTAGAAGTTGTAAAGTATCCAATTTTACAAGAACGTAAGTGTTTTACTTGTACTGAATTAATGCTCATAAAACAGCAAGAAAGGTAAAAAACAAGAAACTCTTTATTTATGAGGTTTTAATTCCTAATATAGAAATGAAATGTAACACCTCAATGTTACTAAATGATTAAAGTAGATAAAAAAGTCAGTCTCAGTCAAACTCAAATGTGCAAAAAAGTGCAATTGCTAATTCACTTTCACACTTTAGTTCATACACAGCATCCAGTACCTTCAGCATCCTGCAGATGGTGATATTGCCTCGTCCGCCCAAAAAATTAACCACGGTAGAAAAAGATGCCAACTTGTCACGCACAATCACAATGTAACGAGTAACGTTAAGTGTCCATCCAAATGTAGTGTAGTAAAGATACTCTTTCACAAATGTAGTCAAGCAGAGAGTAAAAGTAAACTTGTATTTTTGATGAAATACTTAAGAAACAAAATCAATTTACTGGAGTACTTTACACCACTGGCACTTTGTGAAATAAAGATTTTAAGAAGTGAAGATCCTCACTTGTTTGTCTATGGGTCTGGTGCTTGACCACTTCCTCATCCGCTGACCTCTGTGACCTTGGCACGTTGACCTCAGCCTCTGAGTCCAGCCATCTCCAACACTGCCGCTTTCGAGCACGACACACAGGCAACTGACCCCGGTGCTGATGGAGGCAAACATACAAAAATAAGATAAGAAAATCTCTTATAATAAGATAAGAAATGTCTGTGTGATCTCCACTGGCTCTTCTTGAGAAACATTTTTACGTCCTAAGAAGTCCAGATTATGGATTGTGAAGATTATGTACAGAGCTCATGTTGTGCAGGTACTTCTGTAGAAACTTATCAAAAGAATGCTTTGCGTGCAACAGTCAACCAGACCTGAACTGGTGACAAGGCGGGGGTTTCTAAAAAAATATTGATGGTCTTTTTCTTTGGATGGTTCTTGGCATGTTCAAGAAAATGTCACAAGAACAAAAACAAGCAGAAAAGCGGAACTAAATCAGACAAACCTTTTCTGTTTAGCATGATGAACAGGTTTTATCTAACTGGGGACAATTATTTTTTAAATGGAAAACATTCTAAACCTTAACTGAGACGCAAACTCACTTTAAGATGTATACCATATTTACGGAATATAAGCACCCCCCTGATTTTTCAGGCACAAAATAAAAATGTCAAAATAAAAATTAGTTTTTTAAATTTCTGGTACAATTCTGTTAATATTCTCCTAAACATACTATTTTTTCTTTATTTAACAAACCTTCTGACTCATATCATTTTGATAACGTTTTACTTGAATGATAGATAGACAAAATGTATTGTACAAAATCTAGTAGTCAGAATTTCATTTCCCAAAAGTCTGTGCACCAGTCCGCGCAAAGCAACTGCGGAAGGCCCGTTGAGTTCTGTTTATCTGACGCTGTGTGAAGAGAATCAAAGCGAAGGATTATTATCCCCGTTTAGCAGTACGAGCATTTTGATTGTGTCTGTTCCTTGGAGGTTTTTACTTCTTGACTGTGTTCTTCATTTTCGAATATTTTGACTCTTTCTGCGATTACACAGCGTTTGTTAATGCTAAGCTAAGCTACTCTGTCGTGTTTGTAGTTTCTATTTGAATTGTATTTAGTTTAATCTTACTTCTAGTGTTATCTTATCCTTGTTAAGTGTATCGGTGTGTCTAATGTTTCTTTTTTTCTGTTATTGAGCCAATAAAAGCTTACTATATGCACTTCTGCATTAGCATTATTTTAAGATACACGCGCTCGCCGCTGCATAAAGACGGCATGTTTCCGTTTATTAGTTATTGTTCTTGACATGAAATGTGGAAAAATGTGGGCTTATATTTACGCACATATTTTAAACTGCTGATTATAAGCACCCCCCAAGTTTTTGAGAGTCGAAAATTCACATTACTGAGAATACTGTAAATCAATGTTTTGGCGCATGTCTTTAAAACCTGAAACTTTCGAGGTATTCGATGCTCACTGCTCAAAGTCCACCGCACGAGTAAAATATATGTACTAAACAGCTATTAGCAGCTCGTAGCAATAGCACGCTATTGGTGCAAATGCCCCATTGCCAACCAATAGCACACCCCAAAGGGCACAGGGACATACAGGCAACACCCACTCTGCTACACTAGTGCCAAAGGTAAAAATTTGAATCGCAACGGGAAAACAACTTTTAACTAAAATGGGTAGATTACAAAAAAAAAACCTAACAAACAAAAAAAAACTGTTTTGTTCGTTTTTTTTTTAATTAATTGATTCTGTACAGAAGTTGCTCTCTCTCTCCACAAAAGTACAATACTCCTTGTTTTTATCTCTTTCTTTTAGCCATCTTTTCTCTTAAAAACTTGTATTAAGAAGAGGGAAATTCACATCCTGACGTCACAACATTAAGCATCATCTACTAAAAATGTGGTGTTTTCACAAGAACTTGTGATTTGCTCCAGCCCCCCACAACCATGACCATGAGCAGGAAAAAAATGAAAGGATTAAAATACAAGAGAATGTTTAATATTTCTAACGTTATTATATTCTTATTAAAGCTCTGTCTATGACACATATGCAGATCAGAAGAGACATGTACGGCTCGCAAGCCACAGGCAGGCATGGCTCTCACTTTAAGAACGACTGGTCAAACAGGCGCATACTTAAGCAGGAGGCTAATGTATATGTGAGACGTAGTGGCGACGTAACTGCAATGATAGATTTATCATTGTTAGTGAGAGATTTGGCTAATGAGAGAAAAAACGGACACTCTCTCCACATTTGCTCTCACCAAAAAAAAAAAATCTCAAGTGCCTTCACTACACAATGATAAACATGGATAAACAATGAAGTGGATGGGTGCTTAAGCACTTTGGCCTATAGGGCCTGAAATTCTTGGTTATGAGAACCTTGTGTTTGAAAGGAAGAAACAATTTCCTACAATTGGCTGTAGAATTTGTAAACGCATTGTTTAGGGAATGTGAATCAAACGTTCTAGACCAGACTAGACTAGTGATGTCCTCACCGAGGGTAGCGCGTCAGTGATACGGGAGACGTCGTGCAGAAGGCTGTGAAGAAGAGAGAGTCTCCCTCCTACAGCTCCAATCATACAGGGCCAGGGGCTGCTCAGGCCTCGCCGCCGCTCCGCACCGGGGTCCACTTCTCAGCAGCGGCATCCTGATCTAGGCATTCCAGAGTCACCGTCCCATGAGAAGCAATCGGTCCACTGGACACACAAACAGATGATCTGATCAGGACATCACATGAGATTTCACACCAAAGATTGAGCAGTTTAGCACACCAGTGTTCATTTTGACAAAGATTTTTTGTTTCGTTTTGTTTTAAGTCCCAAATTAGTCATCTTCATTTATTTTTAGTTTTAGTCTAATTTTAGTCGACTAAATACCACAGCAATTTAGTCGACTAAATTACAGTGTAGATTTAGTCAACAAAAATATACGTAGGTGATATAAATTCTAAATGTTTACTAAATGTTTCTTAATGTTGCCATGTCTAAGAAATCTGAATACGTAGTTAACTATGAATTAGGGATGTCAAAGTTAATGTTTTAACGCACATGATTAATTTCAAGTGCTGCTTAATCTCGTCAAATTTTTTAACGGCATTAGTCACAGTTGTATTTTTTTTACCTTCGGTTTGGCAACTGAACCAATAGAACCAATAGAGCCGGGCGCTGTCTCCAGGTGCGGCTCATTAAGATCAGCAGCTCACAGTCATTGAGTTCAGGTGCACTCAATTGCAAACACTTTGCGCCTAAGTGACACTGACCTACTTTTCCCCTCAGCAGCAACACAGACACTTTTCAACTGCAAATAACTTGCTCTGCTCAAAAAGCTGAAGCTTTAGATTCATACGGATTAGATAAACAGACAATACTGTATTTACTTACACTTATTTTTAAAAAACAGACACTCTAAGCTTTATATAGACATATGTTTCATGTTAGAGTGATAACTATTTATTAAGTTACAGTTCGTTTTCAGCTGACAAAGAGAAGGCCAAAACACACTTCACCTTTTAGTTTTAATATTTTATTTTATATTTTTTACAAAAAGCACAACGCCCTGTTTTTATTAAGAGTGTAACCTAAAAAATATATATATTTCAAACTTTCAATTGATGGATAACATTTATATGTAAGACCAAAATTGACTTTTTTGTGTGTTTTATCTTGAAAAAAAGTCCGTCTCGACCTCTGAGGGTTAAAAAAAACAGATTTTTTTTCATTGCATATAGAACAAAAATTATACCATATTATTTTACAGTATTTAAACGAGTGTTTATTTAGTGTACACCTCAATATCCAACATTACAAGCTTTAGTCATTTAATCGTGATTAATCGCTTGACAGCCCTACTATGAATATATAAAATATATACAACAATCTTTACTTTCAATCCAAATAAATGTATTCTCATAAAGGAAACCTCAACAAAGAGGAAATTAAACACAGTAAAATAAAATTTTTATTGCATCACCTTTATAAATAACAAATAGTTGCACGATGAAATAAAAAGTTTCATCTGCAGAGGGCACTTCAGGTGTGTTGTATTGGTTATAATAATGGCTCCATGCAAACAGCGCACAGTTTTTCTAAGGCTGCGTTGGAAGAAAAATTAATTCATATCTGAGCACTTTTTCCTGCGGGAATAAACACTATTGAAGAAGCTAGCGCCTCTATCCCATCCTGCTTTCGTGCCCTGCTGATAGGCTCCGTGTACTTGTATATAGAAATGTCAGGAAAAAAATGGCGTTGAAAAAGAGTTTTAATCGTCAACGAAATTAAAACTGCAGCACAGACACACGTACACACACTCTAACTAGGGATGCACTGATATCGGTATCGGCCTTGATAACATCTTAATATCTAAAGTAGTTGTCAAAAGTCACCCCACGATAACGGGGTACCATGGTCTGAGAAAATCCTGTGTTTGAGCGGCGTGTGGTGGGAAGCGCAAAAGGGAAAAGGCAACATGTCAGTGGCGTGAAGCTACGCATTTCAAACTGAATGATTACGTCAAAACAAATGCGGATGGCAAATTGTGCTCCGCAAAATTGTCCGGAGGCTCAAATTGTACCGCGTTTACCACAAGTAATTTAATCAGGCACCTAAAACCACAACGAGTAGAAAAAGTTAGTTTCTAAACCAACACAACTCACACTGCAGCAAACTCTTGCAAGAGAGAAAACATGTTGTTAGTTTATACAAATATTGTGCACTAAATAGCAAAGATTTATTATTAAGGCCCCTTCTGCTGCACAAAGCGGCAATTTACAACAAACTGAAAAAAATACTTGAGTTACACTTTTTATAATTTATATTTATAATCCATTTTATAATTTATATTTATTCTGTAATATGTGGCTTACAACTTAAATTATATGACTTACTCTTAAATTATATTAAGTACTCTGTATCGGTGAGTACAGGAATGCAAGTACTCGTTTTCCAAAAAATGGTATCGGTGCATCTCTAACTTAAAGACTGATATTGTGTGTTAAATGTGTTCTCGGCCTTGTTGAATGGGTTTTGGAGTGGATAAATGACCCCACTAGTTTAACTAAGTGTCCTGCCACATAGTTTCCAGACAGAACCAGCAGGAATTCAATCCGTGAAGCTTCAGAGTGGCGACACGGGTCGAGGCCGCTGGTATTATTTATAGACACCAGTCGAGACCTGAAACAGTGTCCACGGCCTAGAACTCATGCACACGCACTGTTAAACATACACAAACACATGCGTGACACATATAGGCATACACAAACACACACACACACACATCATTGTTAAAACAGGAGTAACACACTGAAGTTTCACATATACATGCACAAGTGTGAAACACACACACACACGCACAATTGTTAAATACATACACAAACATAAAAGTAACACACACACACACACACACACACACTAGTGTTAAACATACACAGCATAAGAGTTACACACACACACACAATTTTTAAACAAACAACAACAAGCAGTACACAGTAGTTACACAGTACCCACACACACAATATTGTTAAGTACACAAATATAAAAGTTACACACACAACATGTGTTCACACATAGTTAAACACACACGCACACCATTTTAAACAAACACAAACAGGAAGTACACACAGTTTTGTTAAAAAGGTGTTGCACATGCAGAAACACACACACAGGCAATATTATTAAATATTCAAACATAAAAGTAACACACACACACACACACACACACACACTAGTGTTAAACATTAGACTTACACACACACAATTTTTAAACAAACAAGTAAACACACACAGTCTTCTAGGGTTAACAGACACAGGTGTTATAAAAGACACACACTATATAAAACACACTACACTGTGGACTTTTTAAAACACTGAAGACAATCAGCATGTGAATGTGTGAGGGCGACTGTGTCGCTCACACACACTTTATCTTTAGACTCCTGACACACGAGAAAATTATCTCTGCTCCTCACAGGGCTGTGATGTCATCAACTCTATAGCAGCACACACACGCTACAAGTGTGTGTGAGTGTGTGCTGCTGACATTCTGAAGTTCCACAGTTCTGTTTAGCTGCAGAGACAAACTCACTAAAAAGAAAATCACTTCAGAACAGAAACAGGATTCTGAAAAGATTTCAGCAAACGTTCAAGAGCATTTCGACAGCTGTGAACAAAGTGATTTGTGGTGAACACTTTCCCTTTCGGGGTCACACCTCACCTCTCAGAAAGCGGCGTCCAGTCCTTGTCGCTCTCTCTCCTGCAGACAAACACAAGAGCTCCTTCAGTTTAATCCGCGTGTGATGTGCCATTCACACACACACACACACACAACTCTGTGACCTCTTTCATCTTCAACTTCAGCACAATAACAGCAGCGCTGAAGCCCCCCCGCTCGCCTTCTCCCACTCTCTTTCTTTCACTGCTGTGCTTTGCTGGCCTTACTTCCTCTCAGCTGGTTTCTGGGGGCGTGGTTTTCTCATGTTAGCGAGGGGGCTGGCTCTGCCGCCATCTGATTGGCTGGAGGGAGGGGTCAGATAGCGGAGCCACTTTCTCGATAGGTTCAACGCAAAAAACAGGAACGGATTCCCCGCCTACCCGTTCAGCTTGTTTTGCTCTTAGAAACAAACACACACATAAAGGCAGACGAATACAACGATGGAAATTTTAAGGACAGACAGACATAAATAATAACATGTGCATTCTGGTGTATATGTATGAACAATGAAGAGGAAAGCGTGTCATGAAAGTCTCACGTGGCGTGCGGACAGACGTGTGTCACTGGCGAGACTCGTTTGGTCGCATGCAGCCTTTCCAAATAAGGAAAAGCGAGCATTAGCATGACACGGATTCATTTCATGGCTTTACATGCAGGGACGGGGGAGGTGGAGGTGGAGGTGGAGGTGCTGAGTGAAGGGATTCCGGTGTCAGGCAGATTAAGTTCACTTGAAGGCAGCAAGGCTAATGACATTAACGCTTCCAAGAGGACAAATCAAAAACAGCTAGTGTGTTTTTGCCGAGCCGCTGGTTTTTAGCTGATTTGATTAAGCTGAACTGAAAACAGCGGCTGCTTCCTCTTTAAGAACTGAAGCTCCTCGACCATATATAGTGCTGGGGGTGGGGCTTCCAGTTCAGCTGGCCTCTGACTAGTCAGCTATATAGAGAGAAGCAAAACAGTACAAAGACAAGCAGGCAGGCGTGCACACACACACACACACACACACACACACACACACTCTCAGTCAGCCATAGATCTGGCGTATGAGATTAGCACTGAGGAATATGGAAGTGTATCGTTACATTAACCAAATTGTCATCATTTACATCTCCCATTAAGCTTGATCGTTGCACGCCTGCTGCTCTACACACTTCAACAGTCCTGCACAAGAGTGCCTTTAGAGGATCAGAATGTTCCAGAATGAAAGACCCAGTCACAGGAAGCAGCTATTTCCAGCGCTGCTGAAGTCATCTTGAACAAGCGCGGTTTAGAGCAGAACTCCAGAACGAGATCGATAAACCGGCATCTGGACACAGCAAGGCCAGATTTAGGTTCAGATCAGTGCTTCATTATGACCTTCTTCAGCAGCTTCCACAGGCCGTTTAAAGAGTTTAAAGGAACGCTAAATAGCTTAGAAGGTCAGAACCTTGATTTTGATGCTGACACACAAACACACACCTTTGTTATTCGTCACACGAGGACAGAACGAAGGCGTTTCTGGCCATCAAACATTGAGCAGCACGAAGAAAGATTCCTTTGACACATCTGCACTTGCGAACGCACG
The DNA here is from genome assembly GCA_028031935.1 of Paedocypris micromegethes. Classification (NCBI taxonomy): domain Eukaryota; kingdom Metazoa; phylum Chordata; class Actinopteri; order Cypriniformes; genus Paedocypris; species Paedocypris micromegethes. Next base: position 7,521,538 of record CM051502.1, read on the forward strand.
ACCCTCATCAGAATGTTCCGATTGACTCAGAGCAGTGCTTATTCCAATATTCCTTATTCCAGTCCTTATTAACTTCAATCTGCGTTCACACAGGGCAGTTTGCCGGCAATATCTCACCGCGTGGAGAGAAAGTGTGGACTTGAAACCCTTCATTCAACATTTTCATGCATCGGCTGCTTCATCCTGTCATCCTCTGACCTGTCGATGATGTCACGAATGCCACACAGAAAGAGGTCACGTGGCAAGACCATGAAAGAGCCCAATCTGCCTCTTAATATTCAGACCAGAAGACTCCGGGCTGATCCTGTGTTCATTATTTGGGCACAATGAAAGCCCGTCCGCAGCTCTGGCTCTCCGCTGACGTCCTGTCTGGCATCAGTAATGAGGATGGAAACCTCTCACAGGGCTCAGCATCGGGATGTGATCCTCGCATGGGCCCGGGGCCAAAGTGTCGCCATACAGAAAGGTGGCGTGATGCACAGAGAAATCCGACGCATGTGGACTGTGACAGTGAGGATGATGATAATGATGATGATGATGGTGATGAAAGTTGCCCGCTGTGGATGAAATAGCGTGAAGCAGACAAAGCAGAAACGCCCCCCGCGCGTGAGTGCGCTCTCTTGGTTGATTTGGTGACGTACAAACTCGCGTGAAATCTAATAAAACAGCCTCAGAACCAGCTGAATCAGAGCCGATCGTATGAAGAACGTCTTCATCATCAGTGTCTGATTCGGTGTGACTCAACAGTTCAGAACGAACCTGATCCAACACTGAGAACGAGCGCACAAAGAGACACTTACCTCCAGCGGACAGGCGATGACAAAGGCCAGTGGAACGAGAAAAGTCGTATTCGCACACGGGAGGAAGAGTTGCTCTTTATGTCCGAAAAGAGACGAAGCCCCCGGGGTCCATCCAGTCAGAGCGACGTCTAAACCTTCGGCGTCTAAAGCCCTCCACTTAACGGAGATTTGTCCTCCAGATCGGATGTCATCTAAGCGTCGACAAAGCTGTTTTGAGGAGTCTCTCTCAGCTCGCGTCTTTATGTGGGAGGCCTTTTCTGTTTTTTGCTCGCCTCTGTGGATCAAGCCGTCGCCCATAAAAAGCTCCTATACCTTTAAAAACCCAACACTTCCGGGGTTTCGCTGAAAGAAATTCGGGGAGGGGTGTTGGAACAGCTGAAGGGCGATCGCTCAGACGATTGGTCGCAGGTTCACCCACCAGCCAATGAGAGGTCACGGTTTGAATATTTTTCCATGGGCTTAGCACGTACTTGACAGACGACCATTTCATTGGCTTTCTCGAACGCACATTACTTGAGGCCACGCCCAGTACACGTGCTATTTGTTCCCGTTTCTCAGCTGTGGCGAGGGACTGGACTGAAACGGCGTTTAAGTTACGATACGCGGTCACTGTTACATATGGAGGACCAAAACCACCAAAATCAAATATAAATTCCAAAGGAAATACATGTACTTATGTTTAAATAAATGCTGAAATACAAACCTACAAAATACATTTATAAATACATATATTTATATTATTAGAACAAATGGGAAATAATTGTACTTATGTATAAATAAAAACAGAAATTCATTCGTGTATAAATACATACATTAATGTTAGTACAACAAATAGGAAATACATGTAACCATTAAGCTTTTCTTTCTCTCAAGCCCTTAATTTTTATCTTTATCAATGAGTTTTGGCCTATTTCTTACAATCTTTCTTTACAATCCTAAAAGCAACCGAATCACCCTCATCGAAAAAGATGAACTGACTCGCAGTTTTGCGACCAAACAAACAGGTGGTCTCTGTAAGTAACCGGAAGCTTGGCTTGCAAACTGCCTTTATGACAGCAAAAAGAACAAGATTTTTACATTTTTTATTTAGTTTTTTAATCTAAATTTGTGTTTGTGTTACGAACCTGCTCCCCCGAGTGGCAAAGGAACAAAGCACAAGAGTTATTGCACTACAAGCGCTAATTCTCACTGTGGTGCCGTGTTATTGATGTTATGGACGTTGATGTGTGGTTTGTGTTTGCTGTCATTCCCGTGTGGCTTTTGTTTTTGGCATTTTCACACTTCTTGTGTTCTTGTGATTGCAGTTTTGGTTTCTCAACCAGCTGTGTTCTGTCCGTCGCCGAAGTTTGATTAAACAACGTTGAACCATTTTAATAAAAAATGCCATATTTCTGGCATCGCGTTTTAAAACTGTTTGACACTATGTTCAATAAATGTTATAACTCCCTATGCCTAATATAACAACATTTGACTGATTTATGTGCAATACCTAAAGAGATGTGAGTGAAAAATGAAATGCATATAAAGGAAGAATCATATTCCAAGTACTGTATATACATTTAATCTTCTTTAGATTCAAAACATCTGTGTTAAAAGTAGCAATTAGAATAGATCAAAAGCTGCAGGGGGCACTTCTCTGTCCGTAATGTCATTTCAAACTGAACAAGTTTTCCCGAATTAAATCAATCTGAAACACCACAAAGTCTGGTGTAAAACTTTCTGAAATGTCCGGAAGATGTCTCATGTTGATTGCTTTTTTATCAAATCTATTTGGGTTTCAACCCCAGACGCGTTATGACCCGCAGATCATGACCAAGTGTCGACCTTATTATTATTATTATTATTACCGCAAGTATCGAGCGGCATATTAAAATTAATATCTTCCCAAGTCCGCGGATGCGCGAACTACAAATTTGTGCGACTCGATGGCCAAAAAGCGATGAGGGTCGAGGGATCGTTTTTGTGGAAACATCAACAGTGTCGCAGAGAATCGGCCGAATAAATTTATTGGTTGGTCGAACAAATTACAATCCCCGGGTCGAAACGTCCTGGGTTGAAAAGTCTAGGCACCCTTTTGATCAAAGATTTATGGCTGATGTTAGTTACAAGGCAATGCATTCAAGCAGACGCTAGAAAAGCTTATCTGAACACTACCGAGGAACCGCACAACGCCTCTTCTTGCAGTATTTGCACAACACTACCATACTGCTAATGTTTTCTTTTTTGCACTGTTCTTGTTTATTGTTTGTGTTGTACATACTTGTATTTATGTTGCACCGTATGCTGACTGGAATGCAATTTCACTGTGCTGTATATCACAGATGTACTGCATATGTGACAATAAACTTACTTGAACTTGAACTAATCAAAAGGTGTAATGCCCAGTAGAGGGAGCTCTCGCGGGATCTTCGAGCGATGGTTGCGTGCTACGCCCACACTTCCGGTGCGGAAGTATTTGAATCGCGCTGAGCAGGGCTGGCCCAAGCCTTCAGGGGGCCCTAGGCAAAATTTGCTTGTGGGGCCCCTTGATAACTGGACAAAGCACATAATATTAATAATAATAATAATAACAACAACAACAACAAAAACAATAATCAAGTACATTTTTAAGGCACCTTTTGAGACCCTCTGAAGCAGCAGTAACATCAGGCATCTCTCCTGCAGTAAAGTGAAGTCTGAAGGTTTTTTTTTTTTATGACAAAAGCAGCTTATAACAGCCGAGCCTGCACCTTTTTTGACCCACAAGATTATAACCTACAGTCCAGAAAAGATGTGTTCAATTCTTTCAGTTAATTCTTCCGCTTGTTGTTTTTTCATGGAATAATGGATTTCAATACTAATATGATATTTATTGAAATATTATACATACACAGTTGAGGACAACATTATTACCCACCTCTACAAAATGGTTATTGTTTTAAAGGATTTGCAAATCAGAGCTCTGATTGCAAATAAAAGCTCTGATTCTGCTTTTAATCAGAGCAAAACAATACAATGTAAACAGCTTTATCAGACATTTAACTGTCAAAAAAACTGATTTGCTTTGTTTTAAAGCAGATTTTTGCAGAAACCTAAATGCCGAACCGAATTTAGATACTGTCCCTAGCGGCTGTATTAACCAACTCATGTAATTCCAAGTTGTCACACTCTGTTCCTCATCGTTCAGGCTCTGCCACTTGACCCAGTTCCCACGCACACAGCTGGAGGCGATTTCAATCAACACCAGTATATAGGTGTGCCGCGTTCTGAAAATTCCTCCTACAGCTCAGAAGTTCCTACACTGACGTCACTGATCAGCTGTTCCTAGCTAGCGCCCTGCGCAAGCGCGTTAAAACACGTCAAAACAGAGTACTAATATAAATAACTACAATATATAGTAGCATGTTACGATTATCTTGCGTACTGTTATAAGGGTCCGTGTTCATTTAGTGCGTTTGTTTATTCATTGATCCAACGCTACAATATCAAAAGTACATACAACAAAAGTACAGAATGTTTGTACGATTAAGTAGAAGAAACGATATGTAGCAGGGCCACCGGTTCGTGGAGACACAGGAGGCGGGAGACGTGGGTAGGAAAATACAAAAAAGGTTTATTTTATACACAAAATTAATAAAAATGACAACACACGCACGCGCACTCGCAATACCCACATCGGACAGCGTTCCTTGTCGACAGATTGGTCGTTTCGGCACCCCGTACACGGCACTCGACAACAGCAATTGTTACACACTGAGATTAGTGCTCCCACGGCCACCACCAACACTACCAATCCGTCGCTTGGCTTCGCTGCCTTCGGCGAGTATACAAACACACGCACTCACACACACACACAAGCACGTTTCAGACCGACGCACCTCGGGACACAGACACGCCCTCCCAGACAGACTAGCGGCGCAGGGTGATCACACACTCTCTTTGAAGCCTCCGCGCGTCTTCGAGTATACAAGGCTCGCGCCACCACGAGAGTGCAGGAACAAATATATTCGCTCCACTCGCGGGATCCGACCAAATATGGCCCTCACGTCGCTCCACCGCCGTGTAAGAACCAACCGGCGTCCCAGGCACGAGTCACGCCCGCAGGAAATCGAAGCCGCGCCGCTCTCGCACCGCCGCAGTCTCTCACACAGCAAACCGCTGCATGAATCTGCCGCACCGCCCGTCGCATCCACGCCGGGACGGACCCGGTGGTGGCAATCAAAACCCAGGTGTAGAGCGCCTTTAACAAAATACCGGTCTCGGTCATTGGCCGGCCGCCAAATCTGCGGGCACAGTTTCTGTCAGCTTTACTACAGATAGATATAACAAACTTTTTAACGCTCCTGTAGCGTGGAAAGTAGAAAAATCTGAGCGGAGAACAGCTGAGCAGTGACGTAGTTTTAACGCGCATGCGCACGTGCTATCTAAGAACAGCTGAGAGGTAACGTATGTTCTAGCGCGCAATGTAGGAACTTCTGAGATGTAGGAAGAATTTTCCGAACACCGGGTTATCTGTTCCGTGTCCAGCAACGTCTTCACTTACCTGAGACTCTTGGGACTCCCACTCACATTTGGATTCTGTTCTCCGTGTTTCCTCGTTTCCTCGTCCCTGGATTGTTTCCTCGTTCCTGTTCCCTGGAGTGTTTCCTCGTCTAAGTCCATCGTGTTCGTATTCAGTCTATTGTTTGGTTACCTGTCTGTCATTAAACCCACTGTACACTTACCCATTGTCGCTCACGCTCGCCTTGGCTTCTCGAGAGTGTGACACAAGTATTGTTTGGCATTTTTTGTCATATTAATTAATAAATGAATATTGTATTGGTTTAATTTAACATTATATTAATTATTATGACAGTATTCGAACAAAGAATAATCATAGATTAAGATAATTACTTTAGTTGTAAATTGTTTAATCTCAAGCAAACGCGAAAAACGCAAGCAAGCAGCGTTTTCATTAGGAAATAGCTCAGAAACAGAACAACAAACTCTTAGTTAATAAAAACTGTAATATTTCTCTCTCTCTCTCTCTCTCTCTCGAGAACGTCGCAGCTTTAACTGTTTTGAACGAGCGCAAAGGCTTTTCTAACTTTCAAATACTGATCTGACGCGCACCAGATGGATTGTACCACATTGTTAACTAGAGGAGGGGTGTCGAATGCTTGGAAAAGCGGTGTTTATGATGCCCACGGGCTCTTAAAAGCTTTCTAACTTTCGCCCGCTTAACAACGTCCTGCATATAGAATAATATTTAAAATGAAAAAAATATCCGATATAATTAATGTACACTTGGCGCAGCCACGTAGTTCGCATTATGCCTTGACCGGCTCTGGCGCTGAGAACCGAATGCACTGCTGAATATTGTCCGTCCCTCTGCTTCACGTGTTGATGATCATTCATAGTTTTTTTCTGGCTACTGTCTGTTTGCTTGTCTTGTGTACGTTGGATTTGTCCATTTCGATTCAATTGCCGTGTGGACTGTCTATACGTTCTGATCCTGTTTGCCTGTGACCGCGACTCTGTTTTATGCCTATCGTCTACTTTTTTGTTTGCCTGTTGATTAAAAGTCATCTCTGCGAATGGATCTTCCTCCTGATGATTCAGCGGCGTTACAACAGGGAACTCTTCACAAATTAGCCAGTGACTGTTTAGCAATGTAAAAAGAAATAGACCAACACTCATTGATAAAGATAAAGAAAAAGGACTTGAGAGAAAGAAAAGCTAAATGGTTACAATTATTTCCCATTTGTTGTACATTACTAACATTAATATAGGTATTTATACATTCTTTTTGCACAAATGGATTTCTGTTCTTCTATATAAAGTATATACATAAGTAAAATTATTTCCCATTTGTTCTAATAATATAAATAGGTTCAGAGGTCAGCACCCCCATGCTCTCCCTGGGTCACACCAGGGAGACTCCCGTCAGAGCGATGGCCCTCCCAGACCCCGGTCTCAGGAGCCCCATGGCTTCGTTGATCCCTCTCAGACGGTACTCGAGACAGTGGGCGTGTGTGATCTGAACTGTGAGACTCGGCTATGCGCTGCAGTTCGCCCGCCGGCCTTCGGTGTTTCGAGGCGTCCTCACCACTCACGTGGCATCGAGAGACACGCTCGTATTAAGGGCAGAGGTTTCCACGCTTTCCTCGCTAGCAAAGGGCTAGCAGTGTTGTTCTTACAGGAAACTCATATGATGTCAGTAATGTCTTTGTAAGCCACAGCATGTCGCAATAGAACGATTTTAAAGCAATAGAAATAGTCAAAGGCCGAATGCTAAAAGTTACAGTAAAATTGAAGGAAACCGTATTTACTTGCTTGTTCATATGCGCCCACACAAACGCTGGAGAGGATGCTTTTTCTAGAAACCTTATCAAAGACTCCAGAAGATCATGAAGGGGAAGAAATGTTGTTTCTAGCTGGAGATTTTAACTGCACAGTGAAATGCGGACTGGAACCACATGGAACTTCATCCTCCATCACGCAAAAGACTCATTGAGATGTTGGCAGCACATGAGCTGTGTGACGTGTGGAGAGTTTTTAATCCCAATGCAAGACAGTTTTTCGTGGATTCACGTCAGGGACAACACGCTGTTTTTAGCACGGCTAGACAGACTGTATATGTTCAAACAACATCTGAACTTTTTTAATAGATGTTGCATTATTCCTGTTGGGTTTTCTGATCATAGTCTTCTGTTTTACAATGTTACAACAACTGCAAATAAACCGAGGCGCGCGTATTGGCATTTTAACACCATGCTTTTAAATGACCCGTGGTTTTATGAAATCTTGCAATGTTTTGGGGGTAATTTAAGAAAAAACATTTAAGAAGTTGTTGGGATTATGAAAAACTCCAAATCAAACAACTTTGTCAACAGTACACCCTGAATGTTACCAAAGATTTAAAGGAAACAGTCCAAAATATAGAAGAAATTTGTGCAATACAAGGCAAAATACCAGCTGAAAATCAAGATATAAAAGGTTATAAAATCAAGAAATCAGCACTGGCAAATATTCTGGGATTGAAGGCTCGAGGAGCATTGCCATGCTCCAGATTTCAAAGCTGTAACAAAATGAACATTCCCACTAAGTTCTTTTTTAATCTATAAAGAAAAAATGGTGAAAGACGTGTTTTGAGTTCGCTGAAAAGTGAGAATGATGTATTGATTACGGAACCGGCAAAGAGCTATTCATTTCTACTCTAAACTCTACACCAGTGAGTTACAGGGGCAGACGGATCTAGAACAAGTTTTCCAGAAAAAACCTACCGGACCTACCCCAAACATCAAAAGACGGCAACATCAAGAGCTGGACAGACCAATCACACTAAAGTAAATGCATCAAAATCTCAACCGAATGCAAAATGGCCGCGTCCCTGTAATTAATGGACTTCCTGTACAGTTCTATAAAACATACTGGAGGATAATAGGCGAAGACTTACTGGAAGTTTTAAACAGCAGTTTACAAGAAGGCTCTCTACCTCAGAGAGGCTCCCAGGGCCATCCTCACCCTGCTGCCAAAGAAAGGGGATCTCACAAGAATCACCAGCTGGAGACCAGTATCACTGCTCTGCTGTGACTACAAGACACTTTCAAAAGTCCTGGTAGGCGGTATACCGGTTTTGACGTGAATACCGTTATTGAGATGTGCCACAATATGGATTTTGCAATACCGTGGATACCGTGATAATTAATGGATTTGATTTTTATATAAGTATATAAACGCTTTAATACAGGATAACACATTCGTTTCGTTACAAGTTGTAACTTACATCTACCAATGTCGGCACGGACATTGCTAATCAAACACAGAAAGCAGTGTAACAGACTGAATTAATAGATCACACACGCGACGCGCATATGCGTGCCACTCTGTTTTCTGCGCTGTGCCTTTAAAAGAAAAGCAACTGTTTTAGTTTTAAAGACGCGCGCAAGAGAATCTGCTTCGGGTTCGCAGTCCGACTTCGCGAAGGCCGAGTCAGCGGGTAATTGCGAGTGTGAGTGCGTGTGCGCACGATAGCGACCTAGGATCCGACGACGGCGGGCCTTTGGTGGTGGGAAGTGTGGTGCACCGAACGATTTACGCGGAACCTTGTCACCAGTGGGTGTGCGTGCTGTGAATTCCACTTGTTGGCCTAGCCAGTCTGTCGGCGGTGGGACAACCTTTCGCCCAGCGTATGCCGTGTGGTTTGTGTGTGTGATTAATTTTAATGTGTATTGCTGTTATGCTGAGTCTCCGGACTATCAATTTGTGTTTAATAAAGTCATTTTGTATTTTCCCTACCCACGTCTCTGCCTTTTGTGTGACGAATACATCTCCCCTGCTACACATATTTAATCAGACTCAGACGCAGTCTCATTGGTTTTAAAGTTCCAGGCTGCACAGACTCAGTGGTTCTGTCAGCATAAGCTGATGATTTGGTGGTGATTGTGGAAGGCAGAAAAGACAATAGGAGCCTGAAAAAATTGCTAAGGTTTTGAAAAGGTTTTCTCTGCACGAATATACTAGGCAAAAAGTGAAGCAGTTTTACTGGGAACTAGAACATTGCAAACTCCAGACGTTCCCGGAGGCCTGGAATGGAAACGGGATGGTCTCAAGTATCTTGGAGTGTTCCTGGGTGAAGAGGAGGTGGTCCAGAAGAACTGGGAAGAAGTGATCGAGAAGGTGAAGGGAAGACTGGACCAAAAACCAGAGGATATACCGAGGAAGAGCCCTCATTATCAACAACCTGCTGAACTCCATGCTGTGGCATCGCCTGGCCTGTGTCCATCACTGTGTCCTCCTGCCCCGCTCCTGGCCAAAGTAGAAGCGCTGCTGACAGATTTCTTCTGGAACAAACTTCACTGGGTGCCACAGGGTATACTGTGCTCCATGCCTATTTAAAGCATGTCGCTGTTTTAATGTAAAGAGACCACCACCAGCATCATCTCTGTTGTGGCTCTTGGAGGAACCACTCATGCCAGGAACAAGGTTGGAGACCAGCGGAATCCATGCCAGGGCCTTCAGTGAAGCTGGAGTCTTCAACCTGAGAAACCTGCTGACCCTGGCTGGTAAGGAGCTCAGTGACGCTCGAGCAGTGACAGAACAAACAGGGATCAGGTCTGAGAGAACTTTAATGCAGACACTGAACAAGTTCCACTCAACGCTCACAGCACAAGAGCTCACAATGTTGAAGAACTTCCAAAACCACAGCATTTATCCTGACCCCACTGATCCTTTCCCACAACCCTAAACTGAATGGATTTTCAGGAGCAAAGAGAAAAAAAAAACAGTGATCTGAACTTCAACGAGACCAGCGGTAAAGAACTGTACAAAGCGTGCGTGAAGTTCTTCCACAAAAAGACACTGGACAAAAAGCGAGACATGGTGTGGCGTGGGGTTCTGGGGGTGGATGAGGCGGTCAGGCCGCAGTGGAGGGTGATGTACAAGCCACCATTAACCAAGAGAGCAGCTGACATTAACTGGCGGGTCGAACACGGCTTAATCGCGGTAAACAGCATGGTTTCTCATCTAAACCATGACGTGATGAAGAACTGTCCCTTCTATCCTGAGGCGGAGCTTCACTGCTTTAGCCAGTGTTCCAGACAAAGCCTCTGTTTGAGAAACTGGAAAGGATTTTTACTTGTTTTAATGAAACTTTCTCTGTGAGTTTTTATCTTTGGTTTAAAATGCGTGAAAAGCAGACGCAGTGAATGTCAGCTGCTGAATTTCATTCTGGGGGAAGCAAAGATGGCCATTTACGTACATGAGCAGAAAACAACAGATGCTGTGAGAGCGTTTATAATTTGAACCAAATCCAGAATCATTGTGGAATATAATTTTTTACACACTTGTGAACAATCTGATGCAGTTTGAATGTATATGGTGTATGAACGAAGCTTTATATTTAGTAGTGTGACGGAGAATTACATTTTTGTTTTTAACTTTACACGAATGTCCAATTGTATGAAGAATACTGATTACTATTTATTGTAATAAAATGTACTGTTGAAAAAGTAAAAAAAAAAGTATATCTGTCTCTCTCTCTCTCTCAGCATTTCACTGTTGCAGCAGCAGTAACATTTACAGGAAAAAGTTTGCAATAAGAAACATCAAGTATAAATTATATTTAATACAACTTAAAGAAAATATACGAAAAGTAACAGATATTTACACACATGTATACTGAAGTTTGCATGGTGTACAGGTACAGGTTGCAGGAAAGAGAAAGGAAGATTGCAGGAAAGAGACCGTGGGATAAATACATTACAGACAGAAAGACAACAATATTATTCAAAATAAATACGTATTGAAAGACATAAGTCATTAAATGGCGTATTAAAAAAATTATTATTAGTCATGAACACTGACTAATAACACAGTTTATACAATGAACAAACAAACAATTCAGCAATATCATTACAAAAGTAAATACAAAAATGTAATTTTGTCCACTAGATGGCTGTAGCGCAATGACAAGTCGACAAAAAACCAAGCACGACAAATATGAGCGGTATTTTAACCTTCACTTTTATACATTCACAGTTATACAACTGCAGATTTCTGGAGTTCAAGGAGGTGCAGCTTTATTGGTATGACGACGCACTGGGTTGACCCAGACAACCTTCAGCGTCGCTCTGCAGTACTTGCCTGACGCCCATTAAAGGGGTTGCATATGTTTGATGTACTTGCAGCTGCAATACATGACATACATTCAGAATTTCAGATCCACGATAAAGTAGTCTGCATAACAACAGACAATGGATCAAATTTTATGAAAGCCTTTCGGGTCTATGGAGGTGAGAACATACACGGCAACAACGCAGAATATGCAACAGCAGCAGAAGATGAGGATGAATGTGATGCTAAAGACGAGGAGCCCAGGATGATCTTGATTTTCATTTGCCCAAGAATCACCGTTGTGCTTGCCATCTTCTGAACTTGGTTCCTACTGTGGATGTTGAAACCGCTTTATAAGATGAAACATACAAGAGGTTATCAAGATCATCCTTCGCCAAATGTTGGGCCTTGTGGAACAAGAGTGCCCGGTCCAACAAAGCTGCAGAGAGGATGGAAGAGGAATGTATCATTCTTTTGATCAAGAAAATGAAAGGAACAGACGGTTATTGAAATCTTGTGTCCAGCTCAGTTAATTCAGAAGATGTTGAGTGTCACCAGTTCCTTTCCTTGCTAACACAGAACGTTGGAAGGAGGATGTGATACCTGAGAAGGTGGGCACAGCCAAACTGAAGGAGAAGATAACTTTGAAACCGCATCATGAGCGTCTAGTATGGGCTCAGCTTCCCTCATCAGCGCCTATTTCCATTGGCAGCACCGTTGTGATTGAACCTACCTTTAGCAGGTGTCGTCCGAGAAATGTGTTCGTTGGCAGAGTTATTGCACCTATGTGGGGCAACAGATGTGTCCCGTTCAGAGTGATCAACCCAACTGACAAAGCTGTGGTCCTTAAGAAGAACACCAAGTTGACGTTTTCACCTGCATGGCGGTTGAAAAACTAGATGTGCCAGAACCTTTGTGGAGCAACTTCCAGAGCACTAAAAGGCCTGTGCAACATGTGTTGACTAGCAGTGAGAGGAGACATGCATTGAAAGAGTTGGGACTACAGGATCTGGAGGCTTGTGAAGTTTCTGGTGAATGGAAAGGCATGGTCCTGCATCTAATTGAAAATTATGAGTCAACATTTTTCCGCGGAAAGATCGACTGTGGTGAAGCTACTGATTTTGTGCACAAGATCCACCTAATTGACAAGAAGCCATTCAGACTTCCTTATCGACGTGTCCCCCCATGTCATTATGATAAGCTCAGGAATGTTTTAAATAAGATAAACTGAAGGGCATTATCAGAAAGTCCCAGAGGGACAGGGACGCACACCCACTCCCCCACCAAGCTGATGCATTGGCGGCTTTGGGAGGAAATGTCTTCTTTTCGACTATGGACTTGACATCTGGCTTCTATAATGTTCCCTTGTTTGAAGGTCACAAGAAGGGCACAACTTTCTCATCCTCTTTTGGCCTTCACAAATACAACAGACTGTTTCAAGGTTTGTCCAACAGCCCAGCAACCTTTATGAGGGTGACAGATGGTGAAACCCCATCTCAGAAGAAGATAAGATCATCCCTTAGCATGGTTTTGTACTATCAACATTTTATTTAGGACTGTTCTGCCAAAGCAAAACCTCTTTTTGCTCTCCTATCAGACCGATCACAGGAGAGAATACTGAAAAAGTGTGGCCGTGCAAGGAAAGCCCCTTGTGTTCTCAAACTCACCTCAGAGGATTGGACTAAAGAATGCCAAACTGCCCTAGACACACTGAAGAGCGACTTGCTTAACAGCGTCACACACGCCCATCCCGACTTCAGCAGCCCATTTATTCTCTCTGTTTGTGCTTCATTTGACGGCATAGAGCTGTGTTGTCCCAAATCCCACCTGGATAAAAACAGCATGACGCTTTCAAAATCTCAGATGAACTTCCCAGCACACAAACTCAAATTTCTGGCGTTGAAATGGGCCGTTTGCGACAAGTTTAGCCACTGGCTGAAAGGCAGACACTTCACAGCGTGGACCGATAATAACACTTTGACTTACATTCTGACAAAGCCAAGGATGGATGCTTATGAACAGTGTTGGGTGGCGAAGCTGGCAGCATACAATTTCGACCTGAAGTATGTGCCTGGAACGAAGAACGTCATCGCAGATGCGCTGAGCAGAGAACCCTTCGTCAAACGAGTGTTAGCCACTGTCTGCTAAAAGAACCATACGTTTCCCTTCTTGATTCAAGATGCGTTCCGTGTCTCATGTTCAGCATCTACAGCGCAATGATGTGGAGTGCTGAGGAACATCAAAATGCTGAGCATGAGTTCAGTGTTGGCTCTGGGGATGCAGCTGAAGTCTTCGCGGCAATGAGTGCTTGCAGTGGTGATGTTTGCAGTCTGTCCCCTGTCGTAAGCCCAACATCTCTCCAGATTTCCTCTGAAGACACGTCAGTGGCAATTCCATTTTCCAGACACGCAGATCTCCAAGAACAAGACAACACCATACTGTAGGAAGAGTAGTCAGTTTTGTCGCAAGACGCAAACGTTCATCCCAGAACACCAAATTGAATGAGCCCAGATCTGTGACTTACCCTTTGAGACACTGGAAAAAGCTGAAGATTCGCAACAATGTGTTGTATAGAGTTAAGAAGAACAAACTAGACACTACTTCAGTTTATTGTATCGGACTCCTTGAAGCAAGATGTCCTTCGTGGTGTCCATGATGCTGCTGGTCACCAAGGTAGTGCAAGAACCCTTTCATTTGCGACCAAAAGATTCTTCTGGACAGGCATGACCAAGGACATAAAGCAGTATGTGAGGAATTACAAGAGATGTGTTGTTGGGAAGACACCAGAGACCGACGCACGAGCTCCACTTCAAAACGTTAGAACATCTGTCCTCTCTTCACTAAACCAACCGGTTATAAACCTTCCTGCCCCTGGCATACTAACACCCTTTGCAGCTTTATAGCTAAACTCAGGGCTGCAGAAAGTACATGGCGAAAAACCAAAAACCTTTCTGACCTGAACAGCTACCAAGCCTTACTTTCATCTTTCTCTTCCGATGTCTCAGACGCTAAGATCCGCTTTTACCAGAGTAAGATCAACAGTGCCTCAGACATGCGGAAGCTCTTCTCTAACTTCTCCTCCCTCCTCCACCCTCCGACTGCCACCTGTTCTATCTGATCGTTCCATCGACGCTAAAGAGTTTGCTCAATTTTTTATTGACCAAGTGTCAACAATTAGCAATCAGTTTTCTAATCTGATTTCTCCGCAATATACACCACCTGCTGCAGATACTGCTTCATTTCAAACTTTTTCGCCTCTCTCAAATGAAGACGTCTCCAAAATCCTTATATCTAGGTCAACCTAGTCCAACTGATCCAATTCCATCTGATCTCAAGCAGCCAATCTCTTCGGCTGTTGTGGTGACCCCACTACTTAAAAAAACTACCTTGGACCCAAACTTGCTTCCCAATTATAGACTAATATCCTTACTACCCTTTATGTCCAAATGTAGTTCTTTGCCTCTCCTCGTCCGCTGGCGCCTTCAGGTGGTATTTCAGACTGGTAGAGCTCCGGCAGTAAGCGAACTCCGAATCGCACAGAGTGCAAATTACCTTTCACTTGTCGATGGTTCCGTCTGGAAGCAGCTTAAAATTGAATTTTCCGTGGAGCAAAGAGGATTTTTTTCGACGCCACCGCCATCCTGACTCGCACAGGCATAAAATGACTTTTCGCTTGTCGATGGTTTCGTCTAAAAGCACCTTAAAGTTGCATTTTCCGTGGAGCAAAGAGTGGATGGTCCTTTCTCCAACGACACCTCCGTCCGACTGCGGTGTAGCTCGGCGTGCTGATTAGCCTCGGCAGGTGATGGTCATGAGCTGGGGTCTTTCCCCAGAGTGGACTCCTCTGACGTAACAGGCAGCCTGGGGCCAGGCTTGCTGGAGGATTCAGCTACGACTTGGATGAACAGTGCCTGCTTTGAGGGTAGATTACCAGGGGGATTTTTTTTATTGTGCGATAAAAAATTAGCCGCGGTAACGCTGATACCGGCCCAACCCTAAAATATATTTATATATATACAGAGAGAGAGAGATTTTACAACCAATTTATTTACAACACTGAAAGAATATTTAATAACTTAAATCTTAAAACTGAATATAATTTTTTATCTCATATAAAATGCAGCACAGCCAGACGCCTCTTTGTCTGTCCCAGCGAAGGCCGTTGAATTGTTTTTTATATTCGTGTATACAGATACGTGACTGCCTAAAAGTTGTTTTGACTTATTCTTCTAATCCGTATGTGCGTTGAAGATTTGCATCCAGGATAATTTGATTCTTACGTAAATTTATAGTTACGGTAAACGCCACATCTCCAGTCTCAGCTGTCTTATCAAGACCAAGGACACTAAATAAATAAAAGCTAAATCTGGGTGAAAGGTTAACAAATTTTAACTAAGAAATCCTGATGTTTGTATGACTATTTAAATTATATTTATTAATACTTTCTTGTCATAATCATAGCTATTTACTTAACACCAACAACCAGACAATCAAATGACTAAAAAGTGATAATTATTTTACAAATTTACATAGTGTGCTTTGAGACAGTTAAAACTGTGAAAAGCTCCTTAAAAATAACTCAGAACTTGAACTCAGAACTTATATTAATTTATAATTGACCAAAGATAATATTTATGCTATAAAACTTATAATTAGTGTTTAATAATGTTATTCTGATTCTCCTCATGTTGAGACCTCGTGAAGGCCGAATGGAGACCTTTGTGTCATTTTTGTATCACCATGCCAACGCCTATCTATGTTTTGAATATGATACCTCGTGCCGCCATCTTCTGACAAATCTCGCATCCTGCCGATAGTCACGCGATATATGACGTAATTTAGGGTATAAAAGATCCGCATTTCCTGAATGTTATTCAGCAATGCATTGAACGGCAAAATAAACACGTGTTAACCTCTAACGCTGTGTCTGCATTTGCTCATGGATTCATTTTCTGAACAACTGCCTGGGACAGAGACCTGCACCTCGGCCAAGATGAGACATCTGACTTAAACTATTATGATGAAGCCTCCAAGAAAGAAAACAATCTTTCAAATACTTTTCACATTTTCGTGAACATTTGAGCTGTACAACTTTCTAAAATCTTTTAGAAAATGCTGTTAAGACATCTAAAAGCAAAAGGTCATCATGTATTTCACACAGAAACCCTTTCTTACACCACTTAAGTTCAAAGTAACATAAATCACCTGTTTTTCCATAAAATCTGAACTCAATCAGTATTCTCGCTTTCAAAAGACCCCTGAACATGCTCGTGACTGTCACGGATCACGGCTCATAGCCGTGTTGAACTTTTATTTTGACGTTGTCACAAACTATTATTTTTGACTTCCAGGGTTCCCCTGTGATGTTTTGTTTAAGTACCCAGCTGTCTCTCGCTTGTTCCCTAGTGTTTCCTGATTACGTTAATTGTTTTTCCTATCCAGCTGTTTGTCATTATGTCTTATATTTATACGGGTCTTGTCCTTCTCTTGTGGCCAGTTTGACAGCCATCTTACCTGTCATTCTCGCCTCAAATTCTTGTCCAGTCTAGCTCTTGTTCATGCGTTTTTGGACTTTCTTGTGTACCGACCCATTGCCTGTCCCAACTACGATTCTGTAATAAACCCTTGACAAACATTTAACCCTTTGTGCCCCGCGATCTCTTCCAGGCTCTGCGCGTGAGTCCACCTTGCCTTTAGTGACAGTCAATTTTTGACAGTGACACCATCATCTTTTCCTTATTCAATTTTTCTTTTTCGACTAAATTGCCATTTTTGCTTGCCCCATGATGAAGTTTAGAATTTGACATTGGATATGCTTTGCCCATGAATACTTAAAACTAAAGATAAAATTTTCCAGACAAAAACATTCATCACACTTGTTTTGCAATTTAAAAAAACAGTGGTTTAAGTCTTTCACACTGCATAAAAGCATGTTGAATTGTCGTCTTCGAAACAGAACGGACCGCGACAGTCACAACTCGAGTCAAATTTGCCAAACACCAAAGCATTCACCGCAATCGCGCCATGTAAAACTCTCCACTGCAAGTCACCCGTGCGCTTATTTAATGGCGGCTTATACAGGACTCTCCATTCCGGTCTCACATTATCAACTACTCTTAACGCGGCACGCGTTAAATAAAATAGTGGTACGCCTCTGAAGTCCAGGCTTTTGGAGTCCATTAGAACCAGGGTTTTGTCCAAGCCAAGATGGCCCACAGTCCTGAGCAGGAGGCAGCTGACGGCTCTCCAGCTGGTGGGTGGTGGACCGTTCAGGAGCTTCTGCAGGAACTGAAGACGATATGCTGCGAGGCAGGTGGATCAGTCCTTGTCCTCCTTGGTCTTTTTTTCCACCTCCACCGGTCCAAACGGCTTTTTACTTTTTCCGCAACTCCATCCCAGTTCTTTTCTTCAAAGCTTACATTTCCCAGAAACACACCGAGGTACCTCTCTTCCAAGGGGTGGGTGTCCCCTCTGACCATGGGCTCAGCAGCAAGGCTTCAGTTTTGTCCCAGTTCACTTTTGCCGATGATGCTGCTTGAAAGCCTCCAATCGTCTCCGTATTTCATTTATAAGTGGTTCTGTGGCTAGTGAATACAACATTCTGGACAGCAAGCAGCCCTGTCTGATCCCCCTACTGACCAGAAATGGAACGCATAAGCCGCCATTTATCTTCACAAAACTCTGTGTTACAATACATGATTTTAATCATCTATAAAAAATCCGAATCAAAACCAAAAGCTTTAAAAACATTACATAAAAAACCATGCTCTACTCTGTCAAATGCTTTTTCTTGACCTAACAACTCTTTCATTTTTTGTTAATAGAAGGAATTTTTTTAACTCTTCAACATTGATTGTTGCTTGGAGGTCACACTTTGCGTCATTTTGCTTAGTTCATCTGCCTCACTGTCAGACTCTGAATCAGCCAGGCTCGATTCACTTTCCCCCCAGTTAACTTTTGTCTCCAGTTTTTTTTGTGCTTTCCTCCTCTTCCGAGGAACTTTGAAACCATTGTTTTCTTCTTCTGCATTTTCTTGCGACTGCTCTTCTATGGTCATTTCATCTTCACTAAATGTTTCAATTTCAGGTTCATCATTCGCCGTCTGAGCCTCACTACATTCACTCTGCTCCACAGCCTTCACCAGCTCCTCCATCACCGCCTCTTTAATCTCAGCTTCAGACTCATACACACGCTTATCCACATTCTCTCTTATTCCAGCTCTTTTAACTTTTTTTGGCCAGTTTCTTACAAAGTGTGAACTCTCTCCGCACTGAAAACATTTTGCTTTGGCAGAGGACACTAACAACAAATAATTGATTCCTTCAACTTTGAAATTCAGCATCACTTCCAGATTAGCGTTCCCCGGAATAATCATATACACAAAACGGCAGAAAGACGTGACAAGCTTCCACTCTGGGAACTGACTACTGATGGTAGTATCTTGAATCGGTGAAGTAACTTTGCCATACCGCGTCAACACTTGTGTCAAAATTTGGTCGCTGAAACAAGGCGGCGCATTTCATATTGTAACTTTTTTCGCCGGCCTCACGGGAAGGAACTCGCCGTCAATCACAATACCCTTCTCCACCAACTAATTCACCTTTTCCACACTCTCCACATACACTACAATTCCACTATTCATCTTAGAAGCAGACTCACCACAGCGTCGATCGCCATACAACACACATCAACACTAACCGCGGACACCACTTTAATTTACCGTGAATATAAAACGGAAACGTTTCTGGACAAATTGCAGTCTGAAGGCTGTTCTCCTGCTGGACTGATCTATGATGGCATGCCCACCCTCTTCCTTGGGCAGGTACAAGGTGGTTTTGGGCAACAGTCATTTCCACCTTCCTATTTTCCATTCTAGCTGTTCCGAGACGTTTTGCCAGTTCTTCTTCACCCAGTCGTCATCTCCCAGGAAGACGCCTGGTGAAGACCCCTCTTTGACCAGACCACCTCCAGTTCTTCTGCGGTCTGATGCCCCACACTCTATGCTGAGCTTTAAAACTGGCGACAAGTTGTGTAGTTCTGGAAAGTTTGGAACATAAACGACACCCGCATTGTGGAAAGCTAATGTGCTAACAGTGTGTGATGACGAGGGCCATCACTGAGACTTCATGTTCTATGTTCACCGATTTTTCTTAGTCAGCATTTAATTTTTCTGGTCACTATGGTTTAGGTCAAAGAAAATGCATCCATTTGGTTTAGTCATTTTATTCAATCAGTTAAATCCTGCATACTCACCACTTCCTTGTTTGTGGTTGGGTCAAAGAAAGGCGTGGCCTTTCTATCAGCCATTTTAAAAGCTTGGGCTGAATCCATTTTGGGGTAGTGGGTGTTGTTGGGTTTTCATTTTCTTGTTTTATTGCAGATGTATGTATTGTGTATTGATTTGGCCATCCTAATTTATTCCTGATTTATTTAGCTTCGGGTAATTTTGCCGTGTGTTAATGTTGTTAATGTTAATTTGGTGAAGTGTGCTTATTTTTCTGTTCCCCCTCCGGATCAAAGTGGGTTGGCCCAATCAGTTTAGGCGGGAAAACAGGCCTTTAAAAGCCAGTCCTTTGCTTGAGAGGGAGGTTAATCTTTGTGGAGGAGTTGGGTAGGGGGGAGAGCAAAAGAACGTCAGATGAATTGAATGTATATACGGTGGAACTATTTGCAATAAAGATGGCATTGGAATGGATGGAAAGGGAGAAACAAATAGGGAAAGTATTGATTGGAAGTGACTCAATATCGGCATTGATCAGCCTTTGAGACGGGCAATTCTAGAACTAGACAGGACATAGTAAATGAAATAATATCAAAGTATACAGACTTAAAGAGAAAAGGGAAAGACGTGCAACTGATGTGGACACCAGCCCATGTGGGAATAAGAGGGAATGAAAGAGCAGACAAAATGGCAAAACTAGTGACAAAAAAGGAGAGAATTGATGTAGAAATAAAGTTGTCAAAATCAGAAGGGAAAGGAATAGTGTGGAAACAGGCGATGAAAGAGTGGCAAAGACAGTGGGATGGGGAGATAAAAGGCAGACACTTATATGAAATGCAAAGTAAAGTGGGTGTTGAGAGGAAATGGGGAGGGAGGAGAAGGGAAGCGGTAATAATTACTAGAATAAGAATAGGACATAGTCAGTTGAATAATAATTTAAGAATGATGGGAAAACATCCAAGTGGATTGTGTGGAGAATGTGGGGCGCTAGAAACAGTGGATCATGTCATGATAAAGTGTAAAAGATATGAGAGACAAAGAAGAGAGATGATGGAAGAATTGAAAAAGGATGGAATGAGTGGAAGTGGAATAAAAGATATAATGATGCAAATGGGGAGCAAGCGGGGTAGAAAATTAGTATTAGAATATTTGACAAAAACAGGACTGGTGAGTAGGATATAGACGGGACAAGAGAAGGTGTAATTATGTAATGAACATACGGTGGCGGTAGTGCGACAGAAGTGGACGCAAACCGCCGTTAAAAACCATAGAAGAAGAAGAAGAGAGGGAGGTTGGAAGGTTGCTTGAAGGCTTTGAGTTCAATGGTTGAACCAAGGATGCATATTGTGCAAGTTGACCTTTATCTTGCGTTTAGGATAAATATTTAGGTCTGAACGTAAAGCACTTTAACGGTCTGGTTAACTGTTACTCCTGCTTTGAGGAGATTTCGTTTTATTTCCTTTTTGTAAGTTCTTGTTTTTTCGTAAATAAATTGTTGTCACTGAAGATTGGCATCTGTGTGGCTCCTACCACTTCCCCTTGGCCCGACTCGGGCGCGTTTTACGACACAATGAATGAGCCATGCTTGGAAGAAGCAAGTTCTTTTTCAGTACAATTCTGGAAGAAAGACGGATAATGACTGGAATAATTGGACATATGGACTCTTTTGACAAATCTGGTGAACAATGGGTAACGTACATTGAACGTTTTGAACATTATGTTTTAGCAAATGATATACGGGAAGCTAAGAAAGTTTCAGTGCTGTTCAGTGTAATGGGACCTAAAACGTATGGACTGCTCCGTAGTTTGGTGGCTCTTGCGAAGTCCAGTGAAATGACTAACAATGATGTTGATGATGTATCTGTGCTGCAAGCTCATTTTGCACTTAAACCGCTGGTCATAGCAGAAAGATTTAGGTTTCACAAGTGAAATCAGGGGGAAGGATAAACTGTAGCACAGTATGTCTGAACATTGCGAGTTTGGGGCTTATTTAGAGGACGCCCTGCGAGACAGATTTTTATGTGGATTAAAATGCAAAGCTGTGCAGAAACGCCTTTTGACTAAGGCATTTCTCAGCTAACATTTCAAAACAGTAATTGAACATGCTCACTGCCGAGACTGCCGCACATGACATGCAACAACTAAGCAGTTCACAGAACTCCCAATTTCACAGAGAGAAATGTCGCCGCTGTGGGAAACCAAATCATACTGATGATGACTGCTGGTATAACGATTGTGAGTGTCACCAGTGCGGGAGGAAAGGCCACACAAAAGAATGTGTCAGTAAAGAAAAAAGCAGTTAAGACGGAGAACACAAACCCAAAGATGTGAAGTCGGAAAAGAAAGGAAAGTTTTAAAAACGCCATATGAACGATAAGAAGAAAAAAAAAATACCTCACGTCGAGGCAAACAAAAGTGAAAGTGAGGAAATTACATAAACAGTAAAAGTGATTTGGGACTGTATGCCGTTTAAGACCTAACGGTGTTCCTAAGTTCTGTCCACCAAGTAACGTGCCCTATGCCCATTGACCGCGAGTGGAGGCAGAGCTTACGGAACTGGGTGTCATCTCACCTGTGGCGCACAGTGACTGGGCAACGCCCGTAGTTCCCGTCATCAATAAAGATGGCACCGTGAGACTTTGCGGAGATTTCAAAGTCACTCTCAACTCGGCTCTTTGTGTAGATAAATACCCAATTCTGTGTATTGAGGACTTGTTTGCTTCTCTAGCTGGAGGTCAATGGTTCAGTAAGTTAGACATGTCCAACGCTTACCTACAGATGGAAGTAGATGAGAGCTCGAGGAAGCTACTGACACTCTACGCAGAAAGGACTATTTTGCTTCATCCGCTTAACGTTTGGTGTATCACCCGCCTTGTTCCAGAAGGCTATGGACCAGGTGCCCTTAGGACTGCCACATATTCACTAGCCCTTTTCGCACAGCAATGCCGGTAAAATGCAGGAAAATTACCAGAACGACTTCACTGGTAAAGTCTGTTCACACAAGCGCCGCCATTCCTGCATTTTAACGGAAAAGAACCTTTCACACAGCGGTTTCAAAATCCCAGTATTTTTGGTTAAACCATCAACTGGCGACACACTTTAAACAGCTGCTCCTTTGTAAGCATAACAGCGGTAATTGTTTCACACTATCTGTTCCCTTGATAAATGTCTTCATCCGCCCGAATTATTATAAGTGCTTTGATTTCGCAGTCGTTCCAGTTAGAGGACATTTCCGACTGTGATTTCTGTAAACAGCGACAAGTGAACATTCTGTGACATCATAAACCGTTCTGATTGGCTCAGAGCAGTGGGTGACGTCAGCCCCTTCGGCCACTTCTCCACGCTTTTCCGGGAATCTTCGTTCCGCTTTCACACACAGCAGAATGCAGGCAATGTACCGGGAACGTTAGTATTAACGGTGCAGGAATATTCCCGGAACGAATTTCCCGGCATTTGTCTGTTCACACACATGTGCATGCAGGCAATATACCAGTATTTTGCTGGGAATGTCTGTATGTGTGATAGGGGCTACTGTTACCTGGATGATATACTTGTAAGTGGTCCTGATGAACAGACACACCTCAGAACCCTGGATGCGGTCCTCAGCAGGCTAAAAGAGTATAGCCTGCACCTATACCCGCATTTTCTGTGCAGTACTGCTGCGCTGATGTTCTGGCGCGCGTCTGTTCTAACAATGTTGACGTGTGTGTGTGTGTGTGCGCGCGCGCACGCACGACGGCGCAGTTTGTGCTCTAACTGTATTGACACCAGTCGAATCCATAAAGCCGCCTCTCCGTCATTTTTTCGCCGACAAAGCGAGATGCGCAGGTGTGATGGACCGCGCGCAAACCAATAGGGTGTCTGAATGATATGTGTTTATACGTCTCATCCAACCACAATCATTTACCGGCGTGATTTGTCCGGATGTTTTTTTTATATCAATTCAACACGGAAATAAAACTAACCGAAACGAAATCGCAGTAACGTGGCTGGTTTTGAAGAAGTAACGAATAGAAAGTACCACTATTTGCTTAAAAAAATAAGAAGTAGAAAGTAAGCGGAAAAATAAATACTCTAGAAAAGTAAAAGTAAGCCAAATTTCTACTTTATTAAGGTAGCGAAGTAGTATTACTTGACACCTCTGTCAGAAACCAGAAAGACCTGTCGAATTCCACCGGAATCCCATCCAGCCCAGGAGCTTTGGCGGTCTTCATTCCCTGCAGAGCACGGGCTACAGTTCCTCCAGTGTCATAGGATCCGTCAGCTTCAGCTGGGACTCTTCACTCAGTTTTGGGAGGTCTGAAGTAAAGTTGTTCATCAAATCTTTATCCACTGCACCTTGTATGTAGAGCTTGCTGTAGAACACCACAGCTCTCTTGCCAATGTCTGAGTCTGTCGTGAGTAGCTCACCTTCTTCGGACCGCAAGCACCGGATGCTCTTTTTCTGGCCGTTCTTTTTCTCAAGACCGAAGAAGAATCTGGTCGGGCCGTCCATCTCAGACAGGTTCTGAAAGCGTGAGCTTATCAGGGCACCTTTGGTTCTCGTATCTAGTAGACCCGTCAATGCTTTTTTTATGCGTTTGAATCTGTACTTTTCCCACATTGCACCACTGCTGCAAAGATTCAAACATTGACTTGATGTTTTCCTTAACCTGAGCCCAAGTGTACTGTCTGTCAATATGGAAGCTTCTCCACACATCTCGGTATTACCTCGCTGACGTCACAAGATAATGGCAAACAGCACTTAGAGAACTGCACAGCCACCACCGTCCCGTCCCACTCCTGCTGCCACGCCACCTCCTGTTCAGAGGTGCTGTCTGTCTCTTGCACAAACATAATGTTAACCTTCTTCAGCCGCATCAGTTAATTTAGTGTCTCTCTTTTGTTCCAGTCTCTAGCACCGTTCTCGTTCAGTGTTGAGATAATTAAATCGCCCATTAGTTAAAAATAGCCAAAGACAGAAAGTGATGTTGTCATTATTTCTGGTGTCAGTCTTGGGAACTGTCACTGTACAGTTCTTTAGAATGAACTTTTTAAAACGCCTCACTGTCAGAGTCCGACACAGTCTCGCACTCTTACGAACTTTCATTTACAGTCTTCTCTGATGCTTTCTTTTTCAAGGCCTTTGATTTATCCGATGGCCTCAGTTTCTTCTTTGCCGCAGGAACTTTAAAAACAACTTCGTCGCGTTTAACGATTCCAGTCATAACTTCATCTAGACTTTAGGCCATTGTCTCTAAATTTTCCTGCACTGTCAAGTCACTGTGTCCAGAGTTAAAGTCATTAACAGTTTTCTCTACTTCATTACTAACCGTAACTTCCATATCATCCTTAACCGTTTCCTTATTTGTAACCGTTAGATCTGTATCATCATCAACCGTCCCCTTTATTTGTGACCGTTAAATCCCCATCATTAATAACTGTCTGGTCCCGTTCTGCACTAGCCACAGCTTCTCCGTCGGTCCTGCCGCTCTCAGCGACGTGCTCCGCCGGAGGAGCTGCAGGTCGCCTGCTCGGACACGCGCGGATTAAGTGCCCTTCTTTCCCGCAGCCAAAAACCTGTGTACATGGAGATAAATCAGATTTACCTGCTGTGGAAGTGTATATAGAGGTAAATGAGCAGCCATATTAAATGAAAGTCGGTGTTGCTGAGTCATTGCCATATCCAGTGATTTTGGGTACAGATTTGCCCATGTTGGCAGAGTTGGTGCAGAAGACAGTGTGGTGTGATGTTGTAACAAGAGCACAGGCTCGTACTGTGGTCGACTCCTCACAAGGCCGAAACTCGGCACAACAGACACTATCCGAAATGCCATTTCTTGATGATGATATAACAGCAGACACAAAGTGTTGCTCTTTTTTTCGTTTGTCACGTTCTTCGTGTAAGCAGGTTGGATGCTTTCCTTTGCACATGTCGCAAACACTTCTCTTTAGACATTTCTTTGACAGGTGTCCAGAATTGAGGCATCCAAAACACAAACCTTTTGTTTGTACGAACTTGACTCGCTCTACTAGTGGTTTCTCAGTGAGATGTCGAAATGTGTGAATAGTATGGTACAATCTCTCACAGAATATGCATCACTTTGCGTTTGGTTTCTCTTCTGCAGCACTTGCCAGCACTTTTATTCCTACAGTTTGTGTCTTCATAAGTTTGTTTCTCTCTAATTCACTTCCCTTTAGTGCATTGAGTGATGTTATCGGATTGCATGCCATCTCTGAATTCAAGTTACTAAAAGTTGGAAAGGAACCCTGCTGTTCTTCAACTTCGATGACTTTCCTGTTCCACCTTGATGTTATCCAATCAGGAAGTTTGCTAAGTATTTTCTGATTTTCGCTGCAATCATTTAAGATGTCAAGACCTTTAATATGTAGCATGGCAACTTCACATCCTCTGAGAAAGTCTGAAAACTCTTGTAACTCAGTACTGTCCTTGTTTCCCATCTTTGGCCATGAGCTTGTCTCTGAAAGCTTTGGCAATTACAAATTAACTTCCGTATCTTTCTTCCAATGTGTTCCAAGCTGCATTGTACGCTTCATCTGTACCCAGCAGGAAATACCTTTCGACAGCCTTTTTTGCTATACCACCAACATACTGGAATGCTTTTTATGTCAATCAGCGTCTGAAACGGCATTTTCCAATCCTTGTACTTGAGAGGATCTCCACAGAAAATGTAAGGCTCTGGTACTGGCAGTCGATTGATCAATCGATATATCAATCTGTGCTCTTACCCAGTAAGGTTATTGGCTGCTCTGAAAACTGAACGGCGTCCACGTTTCCCTTTGAGAGATGCTGATGCTGGTGTAAGATGTCGCCACTCCTAAAAAGAATTACATGACAGAATTTGTTAGCAGACATTGGAACAAGCAAACTGATGGCCAATTTATAAAAGTATCTGTTTTCTCTAGACAACGTGAACACCATTGCTGAACATCACGTTAGCACATTGCTAACATTTAAAAACACACAAGGAACAGATATTTGTAAACAAGTTATAGTAAAACAAGCCAGATCAAAACTGACTAAATAACTAGGCATGATAGCTAGTATCACGTCACAAACCAAACAACAGCTTCACGTGCCGTTATTATCATTATTTAGTTGTGTGTGACTTTACCATGAGTTTATTACACAACTACTAGCGATTTTGTAAGGCAATGTCAAGCTCCAAACAGCCTAAACTATTCAATAAATAGTCTATACGTATAAATTGTAATTATAAGCATGTTTATACACTTTAAAAAATGAGACAACACTATAACTTACTTGTCAGTATCCTCCGTCGGATCAATTCTCTCTTCAAAATGCAGCCGTCGAAGTGTATGTTTGTCAGAAGAAACGGTGAATTCTTCCTCGCTGTCCATAAGTTTGTGAAGAGCAGCAGTTTACCGTCGTGTCACCGCGCAATAACAAAGCCACACGTGCGCAGAGCGGGGGAGAAGTGGGTGTGTGAGCTAAAGCGAAACTAGTTTGCATGTGAACGGAAGGGGGCGGGGCTAACTCGTCTCATTACTCGGATAATGAGGGAAACCAACTCGGACTGAACCTCTTGTTACATTCAGATGGATTAGCGAAACGGACAATATTTCTGTTTATTTCTACTCACATCGTTAAAAAATAGACATTCTCAGCTTTATGTAGACATGTGTTTTGTATAAAGTTATGGCTCTTTTTCAGACGCATTTCTGAACGGAGTCCTCAAGGAGAATGCCATCAAGGAGAAGGCAAACGCGCGACACGTTTTAGTTTTATTTTTTACGAAAAACACAATGTTCTGTATTCATTAAGAAAAATATAGAAAAAAAGTAGACACTTTAAACTTTCTATGGATGTATAACACTTGTATTTAATCCCAAAACTGACGGAGTTATTTTTGTGTGTTTTACACTGATCTTAAAAAAAGTGCTCTGGTATCGCCGGCGACACCGCCGACCCCAGAGGGTTAATGGCATCTGCTAGCACTTTAGCCAGTGCTGTGGTACTGTCTTCTTGTGTGACAGCAGTTGGTACTTGAGTTATAATGGGTTGTTGGATAGTAGATATTTGTGGAAGTATTGAAATGGGTTCATCTGAGTTGTCTTCTGCTCATACACCTGCAGATGTGTTTTGGCTGCGTTCAACTTCATTGTTTCTAGTTGCTCTAACTGTCTTTGCTTTTGTTCAAACAACTTTCGTTTTTCAGCATTTTCTGCTTCTTGTATTGCAAGCCATTGTCGATTTTCTTCTTCCAGATACTCAAACTCTATTCTTGCTCGATCCATCTCCTCCATAACTTTCAGAGTAGCTTCAGTTGCGGCTAGTTCTGCTGCTGCTGCTTCTTGCTTCTTCACAGACAACCTACTTGAACTTCCATATGAACTTCTTGACTTTTTAGATCTTTGATATTCTGAAATGAATATTGAACCAGTTTCACTTCAGTGCGTCAATCTTGCCGCTGAATCTTTCACATTTTCTTCTAGTGCAAGACAGTCATAAGCTTGTTGTGTTAATTTTTGGGAAACAGGATCACACGTGGCCATCCTTCGACGTGTGTCTCCATCAGGTGTTTCAAGGCCACGAAGATTCTCATAAGCTTGGGTTTATTCAGATGAAACACAATGAAAAAGCACAACTTGTTCATGCAATTCTGCATTAATCGGCTCTTTAAGCTCTTCTTTAAACTGTTAAGCCACAGCTTTCCATTCCCCATAAACGGTCTTGAAACGAACTTGAAGCTTATTCACTTTCTCTTCATACAGAGCTTGACCCTTTTCGGTAAATTTTCTGACTCTTTCACTTTTCCTTGTGCCTTCTTTACCAGATTGATTTGTGCTCAGATCTGGGTTATTTGTGTCTCGAGTTTCTGCATCAGGGTTTACTTTTAAGTCTGTGGCTTCCATCTCACAAACCTTTTCATCAGCCAATAACTATAATTATAGCACACTTTAAACTACATAAATATATAACCTTAATGTTGTATGATTGACTTAAGCAAATTATAAATGCACTTTTCAAACACACAAATTAACCTCCAATATAAAATAAACCCAAACTTTGAGAAACTAAATAATTAGATGTAAACTTATGTTACTTGTAAATTTAATTTCTTAACATTAACTTTATAACCACGTTACATAATCAACAAACAACAACAAATGAACGTTGACTGCAACACGTTTCCCCTTTAAGCATGTAAACAAGGTCCCTTTTAAATTCAGCAAGGTTAATCTTCACATTTAACTTGTTTTAAATGCGTTGCTTATTTAACCACACTGCTATGTTGGATCCTCGTCATCGCTGATTCAGGCTTGCGTGCAGAACGTCCTTTGTCTCCTGAGCGAGACGTCAGCTCTTAACGAACGGCAGCTGCGACCTGCACCACTCTCCTCTCTTCTCTTCCAGCGCGACACAGGCTGAGTTCTGACTGTTGCTCCTTTTGATTTCTTCTTTTCTCAACTCGTTGAGAAAACGCAACTCGTTCTTTGGGTTTTTACAGATTGATGGGTTTTAATTGATTCAACACTTGCTGTCCGAACAATGCCGTCAGAACTAAGAAATGACAAACGATAAAATTAACTAAATGCAAACACAAACAACAAGACAAACACATACCTCATTGGCCTTACACATGCAAAAGGAACAAATTTCACGTCACAAACTTCTTAACTCTCACTTCTCACGTGCGTTTCTTGCGACTTCAACACACAAAGCTCACCGGAAGCAGTCTGACGCAATCGTTAAACGTTCCCCAAAATGCAAAGCAAAGCCCCCCCCCCCTCTGTAATACCTGTTACACCAACGAGGTAACGAAACAATACACATTTATAACAATATATTACATACAATGGACAACTTTGCACATCAAAATTAAATATAAACATTGAACATAATGACAGTAACACAAAGATTGATGTTGACGAGAGATTGCAGAAACGCAGACAGTGGGTTTGTGATTGTATGCAAACACCTGAAGTATCTGAGGTGAGGCTAGAAGAACCAGAGGCTGTAGAGCTGCGTGTTGACGTTCCCAATGAACTGGCGGAGTTACAAAAGAATGATGAAACATTGTCGTGACAGAGCAGAAAAAGAATCTGCAGTAGATCTGTTATTTGATGATGTGTTTGTAATAATGAGAGACCAGTTGTACAGACAAAGATGGTTTGCAGCTGGTAGTACCGAAGCAATACCGGAAGCAGATTTTAGAGCTGGGGCATTTAGTGCTATGGGCTGGACATTTGGGTTTCATGAAAACGCTAATGAGAGGGGCAAAGGGATTTTATTGGCCTGGCATGTACAGTGAAGTGAAGGATTTCTAAGTCATTTCCAGAATGTCAGATTACCACTGGCAGAACTCCATCTATTGCTCTCTGAAGTCTCTGAAGAACATGCTAAAGAGATTTGTCTCTGATACCAGCAAAGACTGGGACAAATGGTTACCTTACCTCTTGTTTGCCTATCGTGAAGTCCCTCAAGCTTTCACGGGACGTTCTGAAAGACAGCTGGAAAGCCAACGACAGTTCACGTAAGCGGAATTTGCTGTCATATGTCCTACAGATGAGAGACAAATTGAAGCAAGCAGTCACCACGGCCAGAGAGAACCTACAACAAGCTCAGAGTAAACAGAAATGACAAGAAAACCAGATCGAAAATTTTCCAACCTGACGACCAAGTACTTCTGCTACCTCCAACTTCAGAAAACAAGTTACTGGCGAAATGGCAAGGTCCTTTCAAGGTGAGAAGAAAAGTTGGTCCAGTGAATTATGAGATTGAAATGCCTTCCAGACACCAACCACCGCACATCTTCCACGTGAACATGCTCAAGAAATGGCATGAGCAACCGTCACAACCAGAACCAGCAGCGGCCAGACAGGAGCTTCTGGTGAGAGCGGTGCGCACGGAGGAAGAGACAGAGGAGCAGTACTTGCCTGATCAGCAAGACGACGACTGTCTGGATTTGCAACATCTGACGGAGGAGCAGAGGGAACAACTGCAGGATAGCATTCCTAATCAGCTGTTCCAGAACTCACCTGGTAAAATGCACTTTGTTCACCATCAGATTTATCTAAAAGACTGTAAGCCAATTTTCCAGCATCCATACCGGGTGCCACAAAAACGTCTGCCTCTATTGAAGCAAAGGATTGAGGCGATGCAAGAACTGGGAGTAATAGAACCTTCCAGCAGTGAATGAAATAATCCAATTGTTTTGGTTCCCAAGATGGATGGAACAATCAGATTTTGTTTGGACTTCTGAAAATTGAATGCTTTGAGTAAATTTGACCCATATCCCTTGCCAAGACTTTGTCTTGTCATAACCGCAGCCATTTTACTTAACACCAGACGATCACATGGATACACGTGCGCTTTGAGACAGTTAAAACTGTGAAAAGCGCCCTACAAATACTCATATTATTATAAGAGTGGATGAACTTGTGGAGAGACTGAGAAAAGCACAGTTTCTCACCACTCTAGATCTTTGCAAAGGTTACTGGCAGGCGCCACTGAGTCCAGTAAGTACTGGACATGTACTGGGCCATGGACTGATTTGACCTCAAGTGGGGAAGATTGAGGCTGTTCAAAATTCTGAGCAGCCAACCAAAGCAGGTGCGAACATTCCTTGGACTAGTGGTGTGGTATTGACACTTCATCCCGCACTTCTCTTCAAGGGCAATAGCTCTTACTGAACTGACTAAAAAGGACCAACCAAATAAGATTGTCTGGCTCTGTATAAAGTGCAGGGGATAAATCTAGAGGTTCAGATGGGACCAACTTTGCATTAGAGACAGCAGACTCTGCACATTTCTCAGCAGTAGGAACTTTCATCACTGACACTGTCGGAGCACTCCGCTAGCATCACTTCAGGTGCTTGTGGGATCTAATCACAAGAGTTGTCATCTAGTTGGAGCAACCATTCAGATGTTTTCGTCATGGGATTGATGTTATCTGTCAGCTCTGGCTCAAGTAAGCTGCCACAGGTTGCATTGGAAGAATTTGACCTCACAGATGCTTCATCATCATCACCTTCCAAGATATGCAATTGACTGGAAGAAGATTTCTAAGAGGTTAGATAATCGTTGATTCTGTACACATTGATCTCTGGATTGACATATAGCACCTCATAGAGAACGGAGTCCCACTTATCGGCAACTTTCTTCATCCCTTTTTTACCATGGTTAGCGAGCAAAACTCGATCTCCTAATGCCAATGGTGAGGCTTAGATTTTACAATTGTGAAGGATGGCATGCCAGTTCTGTTCTTTGTAGCTGTGTTTGCGTGATAACTCCACAGCTGTGCTCAGGTCCTTTTTGAGTCCAGTGACAAACTCATGGTGGCTGACGACCCTGTCATCACAACGAATGGTCTGGAAACCTTGGAATGTGACCAAACATGAGATAAAAGTGAGCAAAATCTGTTGTTTCATGCACAGTGCAGTTATAACTGAAAGTCAATGTCTGCAGAAGTTGTGGCCATCGTGATTTTGATTCTGACAGCAGGGCTCTGATCATGCTGCCAAGTGTTCGATTAAATCGTTCTGCTAGGCCATTTCCCATGGGATGGTAAGGCGTTGTGTGGGACTTCTCCACACTAGCTATCTACAGTAAGTTCTTAATGAGTTTGCTCTCGAAGTTTCGAGACCTGTTCTGAATTAATTATTTTGGGAAATCCATCAGTGCAAAAGAAATTGTCCCAGAGACGACGAGCAACTTGCTTGGCAGATTGGTTTTTGTAAGGAAAGGCATGCGCCATCTTAGAGAAATAGTCAGTCACTACCAGGACTTCAACAACTTTTCTTGACAGCACTTCAAAAGTCGATGCACACGAGTTCCATTGGCTCAGATTTACTTGACTTTACAGTCGTTTGGCAATCGCTTTTTCCAAAGCGACTTACAAAATGAGGAGCAAGTGAAGCAATTTGTCTAAAATAGGCTACAGTAGATGTCTACACCGGCTCTATAAAGAAACTTACTAGACAGAACAGCGTGACAGTCAGTGAACACAAGACAAAGAGTTTTTAATTATTATTTATTTTTTTTATCAGTGTTAATATGCTGGTGAAAGAGGTTTTTAGTGATTTTTTTTAAACGTTGAGAAGGTTGCAGACTTTCTCACAGGAATATGTAAATTGATCCATGTTACGCACTTTGTAGTTGGAATGTCGGATGATGGTGTGAGCAGTGCTTAAGGGCCTGTGTGGTCAGGAATGGACAGGTACAAATACTGGCTGGTACAATCTAATTTTATTTGTACACCAACAAAACCAAATAAAATCAAGGTGAGAGGAGAAATAAAAGGAAACGCAAAGAGAACTAGGTGCATCGTCAAATAAATGAAATTAACCAAAACTCCCGCCTATCTTGTTTCCCAACCATAAACTAAATAATGAAAAAAGACAAAGAAAAACCAGTGTTCTTCTGCGCATGCGGTGCCTAACTAAACTATACTGACTACTAACAAACATACAGAGATGACGACAACACACGGGGCTAACACAGAATGGATACACGAATTAAACCGATTAATCACAGAGACGCGACACGGACTAAAAACAACCGAGTGATCACAAGAAAACGCACGAGCGGACGAATCGGTGACAGAGGGAACCAAACAGCAAACACCAACCACACAATATGACGAACAGGGACTGATTGCTACGTAGAAACAGCTTTCAAAATCTCGGGATCAACGGACGTGCCAGCGAGATCGGAGCGAGCGAGTGCCACACCGTGCGCTGGATTCTGGCTTCTGTTTTAACAGCTGATCGCTGATCACTGACGTGTCACCAGGCGCGGCGGGGTGACGTCACAATCAGCTGATTCCCTTCACCGATCTCATGCAACACAGAAACAAAACAAAACAAAACACTGAGATCCTGAGATCGTAACAATCCACCATACAGCCGCAGAACGAGAGAAGGTTTTTGTGAGGGATTTCAAGCCGCGTTGCAGAGGGACCACTAGCCGACGTTGGTTCTCAGATTGTTGACTACGTGAGGGAGAGTATCCCTGAATTATAGAGTTGAGGTAGCATGGTGCCGTACCAGTGATGGTCTTGAAGGTTAGTGATAAAGCTTTGAACTTGATCCTGGCAGAAATTGGCAGCCAGTGCAGAGAGACAAGCAGTGGAGTGACGAGTCATTTTCGGTTGTTTGAAGACCAGTCGTGCTGCAGCATTCTGGATTCTTTGCAGAGGCTGTGTTGCTGTGACGGTCAGACCTGGCAAAAGAGAATTGCAATTATCCAGCCTGTACTACAAGCTGAGTGGCGTATTGTGAGAGGTAAGGTCATATCTTGGTGATGCTGTAGAGAGCAAATCTACATGACCTGGCTGTTGCACAGATGTGTGCAGAGAATGTAAGTTGATCATCAAACAAAACCCCAAGGTTTCGGGCGGTCTTGGCTTGTGTTAACTAGGGATGAAACGATATGCAAATCTCACGATACGATATTATCACGATATGATCCACACGATACAATATTTATCACGATATACTGTAGGAGCTCACGATATTACAGAAGACCTCACAATTATGTCTCTTATGTTTTTAGTAACAAGGCTGACAATATAATAATCATTGGCCATTATTAATTAGGCCTTTTATTGTCATATTTTAGAACAAGGACAACAGAAAACTCTGGTCACAATAATTCCAAACTGCAAAATTCAAGTTAAGTCAGAAACAGCAATATACTACCTATACTAATATACTAATAGCAATATACTAATCAAAGTTCAAGCATATTACTAACACTAATCACTTCAAGCTATTCTTTTCTAAAGAGCAACTACTGTAAAGTAATAAGGAAACGTCACTGACGTCATTTCCTCAATGTGCAAACAAAGCTGAAATTAACAAGCCTATTAAAAACAGCCAGCCAAAAACTTAAATTAAAGTTGACAGTGACACCATAACTGCAATAAAGTAAACAGCTGGCTCTTTACATACAAATCTGTTCGTCACCTTTTCCCCTTTAGTGTTAGTAGAAACGGCAAAACCAAAATGTTTCCATACATCTGATTTAAAGGTGGAAGGGGCTCTCGCAATCTCAACATCAGGATTTTCTTCAGAGTTCACGCTGTTTTCACTGCTTTCTGCCATCTCGACTGGGCGGATGTGGAGCATGTGCAGTGTATTGGCTAAACCGCAGTGCAAAGCATCATGGTATATGTAGTCGCTAATGACTTGCGCTGCTGCAGCGTGATAGAACTATTGTTTTTTGACTGAGATGTGCCATTTATTATACCGTAATGACGACGACGGTATATTGAGACAATTTTAATACCACAATATTGCGATATCCTCAATATTGTTACATCCCTAGTGTTAACGTGGTTGAGCCAAGCTGAACAGTAATGTTGTGGTGTATAGATAGATGAGCAGGAATTACCAAGAGTTCGGTCTTGTCACGGTTGAGTTGTAGGTGATGTTCTGTCATCCAGTTGGAGATATCTGTGAGACAGGATGAGATTCGGCTGGACACGGTCTTGGTTGAAAAGAGGGCTGTGTGTCATCTGCGTAGGAGTGGTAAGAGAATCCATGTTTGTTAATGACCTTGCTTAAAGAAGTTGTATAGATGGAGAAGAGTAGAGGCCCAAGCACTGATCCTTGGGGAACACCAGTTGGTACAGGTAATGGATCATATACTGTACATTTCCAGGAGACGGTGAAGGTTCTCTCAGAGAGGTATGATCGAATCCAATCCAGAGCATTGCCGGTGAGGCCCATTCCTGTCAGCGCAGATAGTAGGATCTGGTGGTTTACTGTGTAAAAGGCGGCTGATAAGTCTAGAAGGATGAGAACAGAAGACTTGGAATTTTCTTTAGCCAATATTAGATTATCAGTGACAGACAGAAGTGCCGTCTCTGTGGAATGGCCACTCTTGAATTCGGATTGTTTGGTGTCAAGAATGTCATTGTTGGTCAAATACGTTGTCAATTGCTGAAAAACAGCTTGTTATGCGCTTGTAAGATGTCAAATTTGATGAATGCTTAACATAAGGGGAGAAGTGCATCAGTCTGTGATGATCTGGATTGAGCAGAGGCAGGAGACTTAAACGAAGCCTTATCAGCTTTTATTTTAAACAAGTTCAATTAAATAAAGCAACCAAAAGTCAGCGCGTCTTCAAATTAAAGAAATCAACAAAACCCACACCCATCTAACTCAACCCCAGTCGCTAAAACTCCATAGGACTTAGAGGGTTACAAGAAAGAATCTGAGGACTTTTGAAGTCTAATGTTTAAAATATATTTTTGTGTGCAGATTATTTAAAAACAGCAACTAAAAAATAATAGGAATCAACTGTGCAACAACTAGAGTATACGCGAACAATTTAACAATAACTAAATATTTGTGAACAACGCCCATCAATGTACTGTATATACATGTTTCTCTCTGTGTGTGTGTGTGTATATATATATATATATATATATATATATATATACACCGTATTTAGTCGATGTCGAAGTCGAGGATTTTTCCTTAATTTCGGGCTCAAAGTGGGGGGCTCGACTTATACGCGCGGTCTACCGAAAAAGAAAATATTTTACTCAGAACAATGCATAGATATTTCACCCTTTCTCACAAAAATAAACAGCAGAGACACAAGCGCGATAATTAACATTTATGACGTGAACTAAATACATCTCTCAGAAATCGGCACAAGTCGAGGAAATGAGTAGCATTCCAATTTTCTTGTGCTGGCTGCTCCGCTCTCTCTCTCACACACACACACACACACAGACACACACTCACGGACACGCAGACTCACACACACTTTCGTCTCAGCTCTCATATAAGTGCGGCTCTTCTGACTCCAGTCTCTATTTGGCGTGATGCTTCACAAATAAACGAGTCTATATCGAACGTAGTATTTATTCCCAAACCAAGAGTTAGCATTAGCCATCGCTTCTTTCCCCTTAAAGGGGCAGGGCACTTTTCCAGCTATTCTTTAAAATTATAATGCAGCCATACCAATTACAATTTAAACCTTAAACATAAATTAACAATAACTTAAATAGATTAACACCAACATAAACAAACAGGATTACTTGATTTTTAGGTTTCCTTTACCACCAAGGATGCATGAATAGTTTTCTTATTTCTATTGGATTAAAGAGCATCTGAACAGGTGTTGTATCATTTTTTTCCAAGCGTCGCTTTAGTGTCCCGATGGGCCCCAAATAACAACAGGTGACTTTATATGAAACCC
This sequence comes from Paedocypris micromegethes, assembly GCA_028031935.1. Taxonomy (NCBI): domain Eukaryota; kingdom Metazoa; phylum Chordata; class Actinopteri; order Cypriniformes; genus Paedocypris; species Paedocypris micromegethes. The sequence goes on from CM051502.1 coordinate 7,558,315, forward strand.
AAAATTGGGTTTCTACTCATTTTTTCACTTTTCTCTCATTTCTTTCCCCCGACTTATAAGAGTGTCTGAACAGAATGCTACAATCTCACAGCTGAAGTGGGGGGGGTCGACTTATACTGTAAGCGAATCGACTTATAAGCGATTAAATACGGTGTATATATATATATATATATATATATATATATATATGTCTCTCTGTATACCTATACATATCTGTATACATATATATATATATGTCTCTTTCGCTCACTCTCTCGAATGCATAGTGCGAGTGTGTGGCATCTTGGAGGTATGTGTGGTTTTCTTTTCCTTCTGCTTTTGGTCTACATAAACTCAGTCTGAGTTGGGCTTTCGTGTAGTTTGACGGAGAGTTTGCTCCTGATTGTCTGCCGGTATGGCGGCCGCAAGTGGGGTTTTTAAATCTCTGACGCGCCGCCACGGTATTAAGATTGATTCCACAGTAAGTGTGGAGGAGTGTAGCTTGGCCATAGGTGAAGTTGTCGGATGCGAAAACCTTATATCTGCGTCCCGAATGAACAATGTAATTGTCTCGTATGTTAGAACTGTTGAGATGGCGAATCAGCTGGTTGACAGCGGCGTGGTGGTGAATGGTGTGTTTACATTGGTGCTTCCCCTGTCTTCTCCATCTAAAAGAGTTAAGTTACACTGTCAAATGTCTGACCGTATATTCCAGATGCAGTCCTGGTCAAAATGCTTTCACGTTATGGAAAAGTAGTGTCACCGATTAAAATGATCCCGATCGCGTGCAAATCTCCTCTGTTAAATCATGTGGTGTCGTTCCGGCGCTATGTGTACATGATTTTAGAAAATATAGATGAGCTTGATTTATCATTAAATTTCCGACAAGAGGAGATTGATAATGTAATCTATATTACAACAAACAATATGAAATGTTTTTCTTGCGGGGAATCTGGTCACTTGATCCGCGCATGACCACAGAGGCTGAACCAAGCAGAGAAGGAGTCCACGCGACTGTAGAAACACCCAGCACCAGTCACCGGCTTACTGAAACCACAAAACGTAGCGAAACACCAGCTTTATGACCATTATTTGCGAGAACAGAGACGAGCTGCTTATTCAGCTGACGGTGGATGAGATGAAGAAAAGTAAAGACCCAGTGTGTCGCAATGTGGAGCAGGAACTGATTTCGATGATGGAACTGAATGAATTTGTGTTTATCTAAATGCACAGCAAAAGTCTACTGAAAGCTATGGAAATACACAAGTAATGTTAGATTTTCTTGTTGAGCTAGTATGGTAAATTTTTCCATTGCTTCTCTGAATGGAGCTCGAGATGTAAAAAAAAGATTTCAAATGGACCAAATTGTTCAACAAAAGAAAATTGAAAGAATGTTGTTTCTCAACACACTCAACCAGGTGTTGTGTGACTGTAATTCTGAACATTTTGTGCTGTTGGGAGGTGATTTTACCTGCACTGAGAGCACACTAGATAGAAATTACAATGAACCACACATGCCCTCCCAAAAAAAGACTTACTCACACTAGGTACTCTGGTCCGTGCCCGGGCACCAAAGCACGGTTGGTTAGACAGTGTGAGTGCTCCTGGCCGTGCCTGGCCGCGGCACTTCTGGCCGGCGGTGGCCCGGTTGGAAGAGGTGTGCTCGGGCACGGCCCGCAGGACTGCGCTTGTGGTGTGAGTGTGGGAGTGCCCGTGCACGGACCAGGGGGCGTGACGTCACGTTTCAGACGCTCCAAAACGGGAAAATGCGCGCACTCCTCACACGAGCAGCACGTTTGTGTGCAACAAAAGCGAGCGCAGCACAAGCAAAAGCAAAAGCTCTCCACATCTCGTGCTGAGTCTCTCTCTCTCTCTCTCTCTGAAACACGCGCGCACACACACCGGTTGTGTGTGTGTGTGCCGCGCTGCTAACAAGTGATTTCGCGAGGCTGTGAAGCTCCGCAGACCAAACGATTTAAAATGATAAGCTACAAACTCACCAGTGACAGAATCAATGCTTCAGTGAAAGCGCCGCTCTTCCTGTTTTATATTGAAACCGTTGCACCATAATAATGAATGTTTTGTCCCCATCTATATGCTTAATAACATATACATTTAGACTCATTTGGATTCCAAGAAAAGGCACGAACCTGTTTTGATTTCGTTCGTATTTTTACTAACTTTTCCAACATTATATCAGTGACAAAGTATGATGAAAACTTACTACATCTACCGGTAAATACTAGTATTACTTAATACATCGCAGCATAAGCGTCCTTATTTCTGGTCCTTCTTCCATCTCTTCAGCGTGGGCTTCTTTCCCACTAAACATTTGACGTCGACATGACGTGCAGACTAAGTTGATATCGCGTCCGTCGGTCCTCAACCTGATCTGCAACGTACGACGTCGTCTTCACGTGTCTTGTGCGACATTGTGAATTTTTATGTACATTTATACAAAAACTTCATTTTAATGTTACCTTTTACGTGTCGCGACGTGTTGAAATGTATTGCATAAAGTTTTTGTGAAAATCATTATTTTTTTCTTTTAAAATAGTTCATGTGTTTGAGCCGTTTCGCCGTTAAATTACTTTTTTAGTTTGTGAGTTTTTTTTTATTTCAGAGCCAAAGTTTGCAGATCGGTTTTGCTTTTTGCGATCCACCGGTGTCTAATCGTACAACCAAGCCGCTAGGTGGCAGTAAGTACAGCTACTTGCCAACCACCAGAATGTGAGGAAGTATGCGCTATTTATTAAACCGCGCATGCGTCCAATCTAGCGGAAGAAAGAAGAACCAGAATCGCGTGGTTGCTCCCTTTGTTGGTCGTTCACGAGGTACATCTTCCCTTGTTACGAGGTAAGTTTTTCTTGCAATGTTAATATTATGTTAAAGGTGTTAACGTCTTATTAGCTTGTTTCATTTTAGTACTTGTTAAAAATCAGCAACTTATTGCCAAGTTGGCGTCGCAGACAAAAATATTAAACCGCGCATGCGTCATTCTTGCAGAAGACAAAGAACCAGAACCGCGTGGTTGCTGCCTTTGTTGGTCGTTCACGAGGTACATCTTCCCTTGTTACGAGGTAAGTTTTTCTTGCAATGTTAACATTATGTTAAAGGTGTTAACGTGCTATCCAAAGCGCAAAATGTGGAAAAACTTCAGTTGCACTGTTTCTGTCTTTCATGCATTTTGTTTTAAATGTTAATTCCAAACTAGCCCCCCTTTTTTAATTACTACAGTTGTTACCTGTAAATTTAAATCATGTGTTAAGTGCTCTGTATCGGCAGGTACTGAAATGCAAGTAAAAAAAAGTGGTCTCAATTTAAATGTAAATGATGAGTGATTTATGATTTATTTTTTTTTTTTTAAATACACTGTCCGACCTCTTGTGGGGCTTAAGCGTGATATTTCTTTTGGTTGTTGTTCAGGTGTTCTGCGGTTAAGAAGCAGGTTAGAAGTACATAAACAAATTTTTACTCCTACTTTTTAATTTGTATTTGCACCGGACAAAAAGTAAAAGTGAACCTTTAAAGGAATCATAATTTCACATTGGTGTTTGCAGATGGCCTTAAAGATGAGAGGATGGCGGAAACGCCAGAGAGAGCGATCAATCAACTTCTTAGTTCTTCTGACAGTGATGAAGAACTGTGCAGAAAAGATAAGAGGTCTGATTGTGTGCCCTGTACTTCACAAAATTTAAGCTGTGACGATGTTCCTGAGACCCCACAAACCTCTGCCAGTGTGCCTGTTCCTGACAATCCTGAGTGTTTTGAATTTGACACTGATGTGGACAATTTCTCTACTGACTGTGACTGTGAACCAGAGGATGAAGCGGATCATGAAGAGACCAGCAACTTTGAAGAAGACCTGAGACGATGGGCTTTGGAGCACAAATTAACACATCGATCTCTCAATGGATTGTTGCCCATTCTGAGGAAGCAAGGACATCTGTTGCCTTTGGATTGCCGGACACTTCTTGCCACACCACAGTCAAACACGACAGAAAATAAATGTTCTGGGCAGTACAAATACTATGGATTGGAAAAGGGCATTTGCCGTTATTTAAGTCAGATGGAGACCATCTATATTAACCTCAGGGTAAACATTGATGGAATACCACTTTTTAAAAGTAGTGGTGTCCAATTCTGGCCGATAGTGGTGCGATTTGGACACTTTGACCCATTTATTGTGGCCATGATTAGTGGAACACATAAGCCAAGTCCCTTTGAGGATTATCTGCAAGACTTCATAGCAGAGTACAAGCATCTGCAAGAAAATGGTATAGTTTGTGAAGGCCAAACTTACCATGTCAAAATAGATGCTTTGATCTGTGACGCACCAGCAAGAGCGTATCTCCAATGCATCAAGGGACATACGTCATATGAAAGTTGCGAAAGATGTGTCATCAGAGGTGCACGTATTGAGGGCAGAATAGTCTTCAGTGAACAAGATTGCTCTTCTCGGACAGATGACCGCTTCTCCAGAGGTGAATACGAGAGACATCAAACGGACGTCAGCCCATTCATTGCCGCAGGAGTTCCTTGTGTCACCTCATTTGTCTTGGACTACATGCACATGGTATGCTTGGGAGTAGTTCGACGACTTCTAATATATTTGAGTCGTGGTCCAAAAATCTGCCGTTTAAGTGTGAAGCAAAAGGATGCAATCTCCCAAAAGCTAATATCTCTGAGAGGGAAGATGCCAAGTGAGTTTGCAAGGCAGCCACGAAGTTTGCATGACCTGGATAGGTGGAAGGCAACTGAACTACGCCAGTTTTTGCTTTACACGGGGCCTGTGGCATTGAAAAATGTGTTGTCCAGTGACCGGTACAATCATTTTTTGTCCTTGACTGTGGCCATGTCTATATTGCTGGAGTCTGATGACAGGATTCGCAATGCCTATCTCCAGTATGCGCAGGAACTACTTAAACACTTTGTCTCCTGCTGCGCTGACCTGTACGGCAGGTCACCTTTTACGTTTACAACGTTCATGGGTTAGTTCATCTCCATGAAGATGCTAGCCGCTTCAACTGTTCTTTGAACGACATTTCTTGTTCTAAAGGTTGTCTTCCGCTCCTCACAAGTTTTTTAATTCTTTGAAGGTAGTTTTCAAATGGAGAACAAGTTACCCGGCGGCTCTCAGAAATGGAACATGTCGAACTGAATCCAGGCAAACGCCCTAAAGTGTTTGTGTCAGTAAATGACAGGGATGGTTGTTTTCTTCTGAAGGACGAGCGATTTGCATTTGTTCGCCAAAAGAACGTGAATGGTACATTTGATTGCGATATCCTGGACCAGCGTCACACGTTGCCATTTTTTCACAAACCATGTAGCTCTGGAATTCTGAACATTGTTCGTATGGCACATGGACCAATGAAGATGAAAAAAGGATTGCTGCACAAAAGGGATCTGCTCCGTAAGGTGGCCTGCCTTCCAGAAGAAAGTGGTGGTTCTGTCCTGATACCCCTTCGCCATGGCCTGGAACATTGATCTCAAAGGTTGAGTTATAGTATTCTTTTTGACTTACACAAGCTCATCCCCTCTTTCTCACCGCTTTAATTACCCTCCCCTTTGCCCTCCCGCACTCCTAACTCCAGCCTAACCCCGATCCCGTCATAACCCCGTTCCAGTCATTCTTCGTTTTAATGTCACATGCATTTCTTGGAACTTTTAATTCATTTATTTACTTGGCTTTGGCTAAATCTTCTAACAGATTAATTATAATTTCATTTTTTAACTGTTGCTTTTTATGTAGTGTTTCTCAAAGAGGGGTTCATAATTGGTTTTAGAAGTTGGACTAGTGTGCTGCAATTTGTCTAATTTATAGTGATCGATTGGCTAAAACTTTCAACTCCTAAGGGTTGAATACTTTCAGTGATTGTTCAGAGTTATGAATGACTGAAATTAACTTGTGATGGTCAACTGAGGCATAAATGTACTATTTGTCCATTCCAGGTCATGTACTCTAGAGCAGTTTGGAGGGAGGGTGTGCGCGAGGAGGAAGGAGTTGTTCCAGACTGCTGGATCAATCGCGAGGACAACACTCTTAGGTGGCCACAAAACATGTGTTCTGAATTTTGGGCGTCGTATTAATGCTTTATGTTAATTTAGAGCCAGTTTTATAAAACTCGGTCTTTTATTTTGAAGATCCGGTTCGGGCCGTTAGACCGGAAGTCGGCCATTTTCCGACCTTCAGGCTAAAGACTATTGAGGAACGCAAATCTTACTTGAAAGATCAGGGCATCTGTTTTAAATGCTGCTCGTCCACCTTTCATCTCGCACGCGACTGTAAAGTTACCCTGAAATGCGACGAGTGTGACAGTGATAAACATATCACAGCTCTTCACCCCGGTCCACCGCCATGGCCTGCCAAGGCCTCAAGTACCCCAACAGATGACGGCGAGGAGCCCGAAAAGGAAGACGCTACACCAGAACCAGTTGCAAGCCCACTATGCACTAAAGTCTGTGGCGATTGCTTCAAGTCAAAATCCTGTTCTAAGATATGTCTTGTTAAAGTCTACCCGAAAGAACACCCACAACAAGCTATCAAAATGTACGCTATGCTCGACGACCAGAGCAACAAATCTTTAGCTAGGTCAGAGTTTTTCGACTTATTCAGAGTCAAGACTAGCCCATTCCCGTACACCCTAAAGACGTCTGCCGGCCTGACCACAACCTCTGGCAGAAGAGTAGATGGCTACCAAATTGAAGCCGTCAATGGAGGAGTTAGCCTTACACTCCCGACACTGATTGAATGTGATGACTTACCAGACAATCGTGACGAAATACCAACACCTGAGGCTGCCTTCCCCCACCCGCACCTCAAGAGTGTTTCCGCTGAAATCCCACCAATGAACGACAATGCCCAGATCCTTCTTCTGCTCGGAAGGGACATTCTACGTGTTCACAAGGTGAGACAGCAGATCAACGGCCCTGGAGATGCTCCTTTCGCACAAAAGCTCGACCTTGGATGTGTGTTGATACTAGAGCGCAAGCCACGGATGAAAGACCAGTTCGTTGCCTTCATGCGCAAGATAATTGACAACAATCATGGAGAGCCAGCACCTCCGCTGCCAAAGGGAAAGGAGTGCTGGTACTTGCCGATGTTTGGGGTCTACCATCCCAGGAAACCCGACCAAATCAGGGTTGTCTTCGACTCAAGCGCTCAATACAATGGCATATCTCTGAACAACGTGTTACTCACCGGACCAGACTTAAATAACAGTCTTTTGGGGGTCCTCATTCGCTTTAGGAGAGAGCAAGTAGCTGCCATGGCGGACATCGAGCAGATGTTTCATTGTTTTATACATTCGCCTTCCAAGTATCCATCAGTGACAAACCGTTCACACGACGCGGCATCCTTTCTACCATAAACAGTCTTTTCGACCCTCTCGGCTTCGTTGCACCTGTGACTATTCAGGGCAAGTCATTGCTGAGAGAGCTAACCTTGGACGGAACTGATTGGGACAGCCCGCTCCCTCAAGACAAATGTAATGTTTGGGAGATGTGGAGAGACTCCCTACAGGAGCTGCAACATCTTCTCATTCCTCGAGCTTATACTACCACCTCCTGCTCCAGTGCTTGTCGGAAAGAGATATGCATCTTCTCTGATGCCTCCACCAAAGCAATCGGTGCAGTAGCATATCTCAAGACAACAAATGAAAACGGCAAAATCTATGTAGGTTTCATTCTAGGCAAAGCTAGACTTGCACCTCCAACGGAACCCACCATACCCAGATTGGAACTGTGTGCGGCAGTTCTAGCCACAGAAATGGCCGAGCTTATCGTTCAAGAGATCGACATTCAACCTGATACAGTTACCTTTTACTGTGACAGTAAAGTGGTACTAGGCTATATTCATAACCAGTCCAAACGTTTCTACGTGTATGTTCACAACAGGGTACAAAGAATCCGACAGTCCACAGAACCAAACCAATGGAAGTTTTTTTTTTCTTTTTCTTTCTCCCCTTTCTTCTGTGATGGGTCTTGGACTCTCTCCCCATCTACACTTCTGTAAAAAAAGTCAAACAAGACATTTTGACTCTTCTAATGAAATGGGTTTTTTTTGTCCCCCCAGTGTACCAGAGGAAAGTCTTAAACCTTTTAATGGACCTAAAGAATTCCTTCAGGCAAACCCAGCCGGTCTCATCCAGCGTCCAGATTCAAAGACTTAAAACCACCGATGAATTTGACGTGGAAGAGCAACGCCTCAGTGATAAAACTGCCTTCGACACCCTGGTAGGTTATAAAATTCTTTAAGTAAACAGTAACTTGGCATAATACTAGCTTCTGATTTTTCCAAGTGTTGGAGTCAATTTGTATATATTCATTTCAACAGGTTCTACAGCTTGAGCGAGTAGGAGGCAGAGACAAAAAGGACTGTGTCCACAAAGTCCTCGACAGGTTTGTTTTTACATGTGTACGTGTTCACGTGCGCTGGTCTGCGCAGGGGGTGGTCTAAACTTATTTTATGTTTGCATTTTTTTGTTAAGGCTCATGACCAATCCCCTAATGTCGGAGTTTAATTTGAAAGGCCAAAGGAAACGAGGAAAGAGTGCCCTGGCATCAACTAATATTTACAGAGCAATAAAAGGTTAGTCTATATGTGAAATATTTACAGTAAAAATAAACTTGTGCAAACCTGTAAATGTTTATTTTAGGGATAATTGTTTTCACAACTGGCTATCATGGTAATTTTAATGTAATGAATGATTTTTAATTGTTTTTTTCTTTCTTGGGCAGAAGCAGTGATGCGGTTTGATAAGACCTGTACAGAGGACTTTATCAAAGCCACAGCAGCGGAGCATTTAAAACATGCGCCAAGGCGGCACGGAGGAGGAAGAGTCGCTCTAGTTAAAATTTATTTTAAAATTCATGCTGCTATTTTATTTGTGTATATAGTTTTGAGAAATGCAGAAATCTGCTCATTGTGGCATTTTTATAATTTGTTTTGATGTTTGTCTTGTTTTAAAACGTTTTATATATATATACATATACAAACACATACATATACATTGTTTTGCTTAACTTTATCCTTAATACTTAATACATTCTTTTGTATTTAACAAAAAGCAATATCAAAAAACAAATACAATAGTAATGTTTTATTGCTGTGCAAAAATAAAAGTTTGATTTAACTTGTTTTTGTATGTGCTTGTAAGTAAACATTTAGCTGTTAGTTAAAAGCATAACAGTAGTGATCTACTGTAGTTAAAATATAGTATAGAATGAAGTTTAAAAAAACGTCCATAACGACCTAATTTCTACTATAATTAGACCTTTTATACACGTCGCGCCAGCGTTAATACGTGACGTCGACGCGACGTGAAAAAAATCACGTCATCTGGAGTAACGTTCCTCACCATCTGAGTCACCTGATCGCGACGTCGAATAATAACTTAGTTTTCACGTCGCGTCAATGTGTTTTTGCGCAGTGGGTTAATGGATTCAGAACGACTTGTTTATTTCCACACAACGCGCAGCATTCACAGTCCGCTTTTCCGGGAGACTCACACCTGACTCTCGTTATTTCTCGTTACTCCAAGTTCGCCTTAAAGGGACAGGGACCTTTTTCCCCACAATTATTTTAAATTAATATTTCAAGTTAAATAATATAATGCCAATCACAAATTAAACAGTAAAATAAATCAACAATAACTTAAAATAGATTTA
>CM051502.1:7567983-7713459 GCA_028031935.1 Paedocypris micromegethes
TACACCCTTAGTCAGGTACTGAAGACCATCGAGATAGTTGATGTATGGAGGAACTTTAATGGGACTCAAAAGCAATTCACGTGGACACATGTACATCAAAACCACATCTCTCTAGCAAGACTAGACAGGTTTTACTGTTTCAAACATCAAATCAATCGAATTCAAAGTTGTTCAATCTGTCCAGTTGGGTTTTCTGATCACAGTTTGGTTCATTGTGAGGTGTCTCAGAGCTCTGTGAAACCAAAAAGCGCTTATTGGCATATCAACAACAACTTGTTATGCGAAAATAATTTCAAGGATGAGTTTAAAGCCTTTTGGAATATTTTTACAAATACAAAATGGTTATATCAGAGTGTACAACAATGGTGGGATGTGGCTAAGGCCCAGATTAAACAGTTGTGTCAACAGTATACTCACAACGTCACCAGAGACATCACCCGGACAATGAGAACACTAGAGAAAGATCTGCTGGAACTCCAGACTAGCGCAGATGACAATACTGTAGCAATTTGGCTCATAAAGATCTAATTAACAAAAATAAAACACCCTGGGCCAATTACTAGACACAGTAACACAAGATGCGCTAGTCAGGTCATGCTTTCAGAGCATAGAACAGATGGACGCACCTTCAAAATTTGACAGAGACGTTTAAAGAGTGAACTACAGCATGAACAGAACGATAATGCCTTTCTGCAGAATTTGCCTCAGTTTTCTGAGGAGGCAAAAACAATACTCAGCGAAGCTCCCACCCTGGAAGAGCTAACATCAGCCCTTCAGAGCATGGAAGGGGTGAAATCACCTAGATAGACGGTTTGTCAATCGAATTCTATGTCTTTCTGGTCGGAGCTGGGTTCGAATCTCCTTAAGGTCCTCCTTAAGGAGCTGCCGCAGAGCCGTCCTCACCCTGCTGTTAGTGATGGGTCGATGAGGCGTCATGACACGTTTCGACACATTGGCACACTGTATTGATACTGCGTCGATACAGTGACGCTGAATACTGACACCTGCTGGAGTCTAAAAATTCCTACAGGCAATGTCGTTGAGACTCCACTGACGCTGATTTGGTGGCCTATTTGATTAGTATATATTATTTCATATCTTCATTAAAAATGATGAAGCGTCTTTGTTATGTTTACATATGTAGCAAGCCGACAGAAACCCCGCCCGCAGGCTTGGTGGCCGGCCAATGAAAGAGGCCGGTATTTTATTTAGGCGCTCTAGGGACACCTGAGTTGGTTGGATTAATACCACCGGGTCCGTCACGGCGTGTATGTAACAGACGGCGTGACTGAGTTCGTACCCGGCGGTTTGCGGTGTGAGAGACCGCGGCGGCACAAGTGCTGCGTTGCTCTGATTCCCCGCGGGCGCGATTAGTGCTTGAGACGCCGGTTGGTCTTTGCACGGCAGTGGAGCGACGCGAGGACCATATTAGGGTAGGTCTGCGGCTTTGGGAGCACAACTCTCGGGGAAGGCGCCTAACGCGTTGTTCTGATTGTTTAGATCCCGTGAGTGCGTGGTTCACGAACTGGAGTAAATATATCTATCCTGTGCCCTTGTGGCGGCGCGAGGCTTGTTATACTGGAAGACGTGCAGAGGCTTCAAGAGAACGGGCGCTCTCCACACGGTGCCGCTAGTCCGTCTGGGGTAGGTCCGCAGTGATTTCGGCTAGTTAGCTCTGGTGACTTTAATGTTGTTGCTCACTGTGTGCAGGAGGGCGTGTGCTGGACGGGACGCTGTCTCCTGCCACCCCAAGTGGTGGACCCTGCGTTTCATTGTTCCCCCTGCCGATTTAACCCCTTGTGTCATCGGTTTCTCACCCTATTTGGTCCACGGGGTTTTCGAAACGTGCGTGTGGATGTGTGTACATGTGTGTGAATTGAAGCGCACTGTTTCCGAACGTGCTTGTGTGTGTGTAGGTGTGTACATGTGCGTGAATTGAAGCGTATCGTTCCCGAACGTGCTTGTGTGTGTGTGTGCGTGTATATGTGCGTGACCCGAGGCGCATCGTTCCCGAACGTGCTTGTGTGTGGGTGTGCGTGTATACGTGCGTGATCCGAGGCGCATCGTTCCCGAACGTGCTTGTGTGTGGGTGTGCGTGTATATGTGCGTGACCCGAGGCGCATCGTTCCCGAACGTGCTTGTGTGTGGATGTGCGTACCCGCCATAGGCAGCGGGCCTGGCGACCGTCTCTTGCGTTGGTGGTGGGCGTGTGAGCACTAATCCCTTTGTGTATCGATTGCGTTACTGACTCACTGCGGGTGTGTGGTGGTGTGTGTGTGGCGTGCCGGTTACGGGTGCTGAAGCGACCCTTGGGTCGACCGGGAACGTTGTCGAGGCGGGGCTGCGAGTGCGCGTGCATATCGGATTGTATGTCTGGGTCTCAGACCACTTTTATTAGTTTGTGTTTAATAAAAGAAACGTTCCGAGATCGTGTCTGATCGGATGGGTTAAATGCAGAGAAAAAATTTCCCCAAGAGGGACTAATAAAGGTTCAAATAATATTATTATTATTATTATTATTAAAGTAATGTTAACAAACATCTCCCCGCCACACGTGTCGTCCCCGCGAACATATTCATTTTCAGAATGTTGGGGGATATGAGTCACGATGATGTTGTCCGGAGGACAGCTGTGATTGGCTAGTGCACCCGCAACCAGGAAATGGATGGATTGAAATACCGGAGAACGTTTTAAAATTTGTACGTTGTTATGTATTTTTAAAGCTTTGTCTAAGAGCCATATGCAGCCACCAGAAGAGCCATATATGACTCGCGAGTCATAGGTTCCTGACCCCTGCGCTAGAGGCTTTTGGCATCAATTCTGTTTTTAGTTCAATGGTGAAGGTGCTGTACAGTGACGTTGAGAGTATACTGAACATTAATAGTGACTTATGTGCTCCTTTTAAAGTGCTCAGAGGTGTTAGGCAGGGCTGTGCCTTGTGCGGTATGCTTTATGCTCTAGCGATTGAGCCCTTTGCAAGTAAATTAAGAACAGAATTGAGTGGTCTGTGCATAGCAAAGTGTCCAAATGTGTTTCAATTATCTGCATACGCCGATGACATTATTATTTTAATAAGTTGTCAAAATGACGTTGATGTGATTTTAAAACTTTAGGAAGATTTTGGTGTCTTCCACCAAAATGAATTGGACTAAAAGTGAAGCAATAGTGATCGGGAAATGGCTGGGTGGGGAACCAAACCTTCCAATGGGTCTGTCATGGTCCAGAGAGGGGTTGAAATATTTGGGTGTGTTTTTAGGCAATGAAAATGTCACCAAAAAAAAACTTTGAGGGGATTGTGGAGAAAATAAAAGGTTGACTCAACAAGTAGAAGTATTTACTTCCAAAAATGTCATATAGAGGCCGGATGTTAATCATTAACAACCTGCTAGCATCTTCTCTGTGGCATCGTTTAAAGTGTGTTGACCCGCCAAAAGACAATGTTCAAAATTCAGTCGGTACTGGTTGATTCCTTTTGGGACAGAATGCACTGGGTGCCGAAAGCGGTTCTGTATTTGCCGAAAGAAGAGGGCGGTCACGGACTCATGGACCTGCAATGCAGAACTGCAGAGTTTTGACTGCAATTCATTCAGAAACTTTTAACCGGAGCAGTCGATTCAAACTGGAAAGCAATAGCTGTCACGCTCACGCCCTCGTGAAGCCAAGGCGAGCGTGAGCGACAATGGAACACAAACACAGGGGTAAGTGCACAGTGGGCTTAATGACAGACGGATAACCAAACACTAAACGGAATACGAACACGATGAGTAGTTGACGAAAGAGACGAGGAAACAATCCAGGGAACAGGAAACGAGGAAACAGTCCAGGGAACAGGAAACGAGGAAACAGTCCAGGGAACAGGAAACGAGGAAACAGAACGAGGAACAATTCAGGGAACGAGGTGCGGTCCGAAAGTCTCAGGTAAGTGAAGACGTTGTTAGACACGGGACAGGTAACCCGGCACACCTATATACTGGTGTAGATTGGAACTGGGTCAGGGGGCGGAGCCGGGAACGATGACGGACAAGGCGTGACAATACCGTTCATGGTCTTGCAATCTTGTGGACACCTAGGTCTGGACAAGACCCTGTTCTGGGTTGACCCCAAAAAGATGGACCTGTTCAATTTTTCACCTTTTTACCAAAGTATTTTTAAGGTTTGGACTATGTTCTCTGTAAAAAGACCCTGTATGATGAGTTCTCTACTAGACCCGAGTTACCCAAAATTTATCGCCAACATGTATGATTTTATTCAACATATACTAATGTTATTAGGACCTACGTAATTCTCCAAAGACTAGTGCAGTTCTCTGGCAAATCAGCTGTTGTTCAAGTAAATGTTGTTCATTGTTTTATTTCTGTTTGGTGTGAAAAATAAAAAATTGTACAACAGCTTCCAGAGTTTCCATGTTAAACTAAATAATAGTATATATTATAAATAGTAATAATTATTAAAAGTGCTGAGTGTAATAAACAAAGTGATTAAAGTATTTTCTACAAAAATGCCAAGTTAAATAAACTTATATGCAAGTTTTCATTAAGTGCGTGCTGAGACTATTGAACTCAATGGTTCAAATATAGTTGACAAAACTGCCAAGTTAAATTAACTTACAGTACATACGCAAGTTTTGGTGGAAGGCATAAATGAATTAATTTGAGGCAACGAGTTTACTCAAACCGTTTAAGTGATATCAACTTATCAGGGTTTTCAGTGTACAAGCCTGGAAAGGAGCTCTACATTGCAGACACACTGAGTCAAGCGTACTTGAACGAGAAATCTGAACAACTACTGGAGGATGAGCTACGGGTTCATCTGCTTGCAGCGCAACTACCGATAACTGAAAAGAAATTGAACATGTTCAGAACACAAACAGCAGCAGATAAAGAGCTGAAGCTGGTCATAGACGGGGTCCAGGATGGATGGCCTGCAGAAATACGACATGTTCCTACAGAAATCAGAAAATATTGGACTTTCAGAGAGGAACTTACATATGATGATGGTCTTACAGTTCAAGAACACACGACTTGTTGTTCCATGCAGCCTGAGAGCAGACATGTTGGAAAGGGTCCATGAAGCTTATCTTGGAGTAGTCAAATGCAAAGAATGGGCAAGATGTCATGTTTTGGCCTAGCATGGCTAAAGAGATTGAAGGTGGTGTGTTAAAGTGTGCTGCTTGTTGCACATTCAGGAGGAGTAACACAAAAGAGCCACTCATCAGCCATGACATTCCAGAGAGAGACTGAGCCAAAGTAGATCAGTTGCACTGAGCAAAGTGATTATCTGCTGTGTGTGGACTACTATTCAAAATATCCTAAAATTGCTAAACTCACTGGGACGACCAGCCGACAAGTAATAAAAGCCCTCAAATCAATGTTTGCAAGACATGAATTCCTAATGAGGTAGTTTCTGATAATGATCCACAATTTGCGAGTGCTGAGTTCAGGACATTTGTACAAAGATGGGAGTTTTTACACACAACATCTAGCTCTAGATACGCTCAAAGTGAGCGAGCAATTTAAACAGTAAAGAACTTGCTTTAAAAAAGCACAAGAGAGCCAGAGTGATCCTTAAACTTCTTTATTAGAATATAGGAACTGGCCATTGATTGGAGTAAAACTGTCACCATCTCAACTGCAAGGCAAAATGTAAATGTTTTGTTTGTTTTGGTTTACAAAATGTAAATGTTTTGGTTGTTTATATACAAATGTGTATATTTTATTGTAGGGTCTAACACTGGGTATTTTGTGCATTGCATTTCTGGAAAAGCAGGTCAGTCAGGTCCCTATCATTGGCCCAAATAAGGGGTGCCCATTACGTCGATCGCGATCGACTGGGCATGACATTGGGAAAAAATGTCGAGGAAAAAAAAATTTCAAAACTCTAGCAAGTTTGCGAGTAAGAGATCGGCTAAAAATTTGTTTAAAGGATGGAACATGTGAAAAGCGATTCTACCTCATGCGCAATCTTAATCCAGCATTTACACGATTCTGCCAAACTCTATTTTCCGACGATCATCTCTGTCAGCTGTGTGCGCGCTCTCATGGTGCGGAGTTCCGTGCGATATCTCGCCGCAGCGGTCACGTGCACTACACAAGAAAACATACAATAAACAGAGAGAATGAGTGAGGAAACACAACGGTCAAGTGAGGGCGCTTTCACACCTGCCTTTTTTAGTTCGATTAAATTGCACCAGAGTTTGTTTCCCTGTTTGGTACGGTTCGTTTGGGCAGGTGTGAAAGCGGCAATCGAACTCTGTTCCGCACCAAAAGCGGACCAAACAAGCATACCGAGAAACGCTTCCAAGCGAACTCTGCTACGGTTCGCTTGTGGTGTGAAAGCGGTCTCGGAGCGCTTGAACCGTACCAAATGCAAAAACGACTGCGCATTTTGACTAAATTCCGCTGCCGTAGTGATGCTGCGCTGTGGATTAACCCCGGTAAATGTCTGTGTCACGCTTACTCCTGAAGTGAAGAGCGAAGCGTCTTCGCGCATGCAGCATTCAAATATTCTTTTGTAGTCGCTTCTGCGCTACACTCTCTAAATATACATGTGTGTATATAATAAATGTTTGTCTCAAGCGATCAATACAAACTATATATGATACTTATATAGTTTAATACAGGCACAAAGCCAGCGCAGCCGTCTCTCCAGACTGAATAACGGCATGTTGTCTATTTGCTTTATTTAAGGAATTTACCCACAATTCTGATTAGTTCAAAAGCAGTTTAAGAAATAATTAAAGGACACATCTGGCCAATGAGTGAATTTTGACTAAATTTCGCTGCCGTTGTGATGCTGCGCTGAGGAATATCTCCGATTCCGTGTCACGCTTTCTCCTGAAGTGAAGAAGCCCCTTCGCCGCATGCAGCATTAAAATATTTTTTTTGCAGTCGCATCTGCGCTACACTCTCGAAATATAAATATGTGTGTATATAATAAACATTTGTCTCAAGCGATCAATACACGCCATTTACACGATAGTTCTGTAGTTTAATACAGGCACAAAGCCAGCGCTCTCAAAGTCGTCTCTCCAGACTAAATAACGGCATGTTGTCTATTTGCTTTATTTATGGAATTTTCCCGCTAAATAACTAATTCTGATTCGTTGAAAAGAAGTAGGAATATTAAAAGGACACATCTGGCCAATGAGTGGCGTGAATGTTGTCACATAACTGAAATTTGGTTCGGTTCGGAAGAGAGCAAAAAGTGTGGTGTGAAAGGGGACTAAAATGCCAGAGAAATGCAACAATGTATCATTATAGTCCCTTGGTCCGGACTAAATGAACCGAACTACGGGTGTGAAAGTCTATCAACTCGGATATTTTCGTACCTGAAAAAAGATTTTATTATGAAGTGTGTGTTTACTGCGGTTTAAAACCGGAAGATGACACTCAACAAACCACATTTAAAGTGAGGTGATGGCAATATACAGCAAACATCTACAGTTGAGGACAATATAATTTAATAATAAATTTATTAAAGTAATAAAGTATTAAAAGATTTTATATATACTGTATATATATAAATATAATAGGGCTGTCAAAGTGAACTAGTTAACGCACACGATGAATTTTAAGTGCTTAATCAAGTTAATTTTTTTAACGCCATTAAGCACAGTTGCAGTTTTTTTCACTTCCGGTCTGGTGAAAATGCAATGAATACAATAGACCCAGAGAGCCGCGCTAGTGTCACCCAGGTGTGGCTCATAATGATCAGAAGCTCAGAGTTACTTTGTGCCTAAATAGCAGCAGGTGAAAGTGTTTAATGACAGACGCTTGTCTCATGGATCTCCTGGTGTTTTGAAGGTTCTTGAATGGACTTGTTAAAACTGAGACTCAGCCTTATTTAGACGTTTCAACTGCAAATACATAAGTTGTTCGTCAAATCTCTGTTCAACAAGCCGCCACTGTAGATTCATAGGGATTAGATAAAGACAATACTGTATTTACTTACTGTTCTTTTGATTTACTAATTTATTTACTTAATAGTAAATTGGTTACTCTGCTGCTACTTTGTTAACCATTTTTCTACTGTTATAAACAATTTACAATTTGCAGTGTGTTTGCACTTTGTTTCTAAAAAAAAAGAAACATAACTACTATGCTTTTTAAGAAAGACCCACATTATGACATACACTCAGTGTTTTCTACACTACAAAAACAATACCCTGCCACTAAATGTGTTTCTCTTGCCAAGGAACACCACCTGCAGGTGAGACAAAATAGTCACAGTGTGTTGCGTTGCATTTTGAACAGATGCATTATGTTGGCCTCTATGATCCACTCGTTGGAAACACCCTGTTCTTTGGTTTCTCCAGTTTCCCTCAACTATGCTGTGGTCGTCATTGTTCTCCCAATCTGCGAAGGCTGGAGGTGTGTAGGCCTCAGATCTGCGTTCACGGAGGAAGTTGTGGATGCATAATGAAGCCATAGTTAGTTTGACTACCTTCTCTGGCTCCAAGCATATGGTGCTCCTGAAGACTCGTAGCCTGTTGGCAAGAATATCAAATGCATTCTCTACTACTCTCCATGCTTTTGACAGACGGTAGTTAATTATTCGCTACCGTCGACTGTGACGGCGGTGGTCCATTTGTCGATAAGGTTTAATGAGGTCAAGCCTTAAAGGAAATGCCTCATCGCCAACAAACATGCAGGGCATTATGATGTCACTGCTGGGCTGGTGGAGGAAAGTTTAGCCGTCCTTGATCCATTGCTTTGCGCAAGTCTGAGTGAGCGAAAAGTCCAGCATCAGAAACTCTACCTTGGGTTCCCACATTGGCGTAAATGAACTTGTAGTTTGCATCCACAACAGCCATCAGTATAACTGAAAAGCTAGACTTGTAATTGTGGTAGAGACTGCCACTTTTTGCTGGAGGCGGTATGCGTATGTGTTTCCCGTCTAGTGCTCCTAGGCAATGTGGGAATTGCCATTTGGATTCAAACTCATGTGCTATTGCCCGCCATTCTGCCTCTGTTGTTGTTGTCTAGAAAAGAACAGAAGAACAGTTAGATTTCAAATATGTATTATATTTATGTGTCACACACATGTTGCATGTAAATTACAAATGTTATTAATTACTAATGTATTAACTGTGTCTTTTAATCAAGGTATTTTACTAAATTTTGGTAATCAAAGAGTACCTTGAGAAAGTCTTTTTTCATTACCTTGTATATTAGGGGTGTGACGAGATCTCGTGGCTTCTCGAGATCTCGTCAATGCTTCTCGCGAGATCCAATTGAATCTCGTGATATCGCGAGAATTTGGCGCCATTTTTGAAATATTTGCAATACCGTGAATACCGTGATAATTAATGGATTTGATATTTATACAAGTATATAAACCCTTTAATACAGTATAACACATTACAAGTTGTAACTTACAACCATCAATGACGGCACGGACATTGCTAATCGAACACAGAAAGCAGTGTAACAGACTGAATTAATCGATCACACCCGCGACGCGCATATGCGCTGCTCCGTTTTCTGCGCTGTGCCTTTAAGAGAACGTATGACGCGCGCGAGAAAATCTGCTTGTTTTATTTGAACAAAGTCTGTTTTCGGTTGGAAATCATGGTTTCACGTAAAAAAAGAAAAGAAATCGGCAAGAAAAGCGACGAATACCAGAAACAAAGCTAAAGTAGGAAGCCGCTCTCCCTCTCCCTCCCTCTCTCTGTCCTGCTCTCACTCTCTGTCTCCCTCTCTCTGTCCTCTCTCTCTCTCTCTCTCCTCTCCGCTCTCTCTGCTCTCTCCTATCTCTCTCTCTCTCTCTCCTCTCTCTCTCTCTCCTCTCTCTCTCGCTCTCTCTCTCTCTTCTCCGGATCATGCTTCTCTCTCTCTCTCTCTCTCCTCTCTCTACCTTCTTCTCTCTCTCTCGCTCTCTCTCTCTCCTCTCTCTCTCCCTCTGCTGCTCCTCCTCTCTCTCTCTGAGTCCTCTCTGTCTCTCTCTCTGCTTCGCTGGCTCCTGGCATCTCTCCCTGTTTTGAGCTCAATCTTCCTCATCTCGTTCTGTCTCCGTGAATCCGTCCTCTCACCTCTCTCCTCTCTCGGCCAGGGCTCTCCGTTATCGCTATCTGTCTTCCTAATACTCCTCCTCTCCTCTTGCTGAAATCGTCTCTCTTTCCTCCTGTCCCCCTCTCTCCTCCGTTCCCGTTACTCCTTTATCTACTCCTCTCTATCTCTCTGGACTCTCCCCTCTCCTCCTCCCATCTCTCTCGTCTCTCTGCCTTCCTTTCTCCCCTCCCTCTTTGACTCTCGTCTCTATCTCGCCCCGATCGGCTCTCTCGTCTCTCTATCGTCTCGCTCCTCTCTCTCTCCGCTCTTCTCCATCTCTCTCTCCTCTCTCTCCGCCTCGCATCTCACCCCGCTTCTCGTCATCTCTTCGCCTCTCTCCTCTCTCTCTCTGTCCTCTCTCAACCCTCTCGACTAGCTCTCTCATCTCTCTCTCCTCTCTCTCTCTCTCTCTCGCTATCCTCTCTCAACCTTCTTTCTCTTGAAATAATAATGAAGTAATTGATGTTTGAGTTGAACTTGATGCCAAACGATTCTACCATTCTTTACAATTTACTGGAAGACTGTCTTTGTTTATAAATAGTGTTTAATGTCTGCGCTTGATGGATTTTCTATACTATTGACATTAAACATTCTGTGAAATTACTCTTTGATAATTTGCCGTACTTCTCTAAACTCTTTTACTTACTTGTGCTTATTAGTAATATTACTTTTGCCTGGCAATTTATATCATAAATATTATCTTTATAATGGCATATTTTTGTTATGATCAATATTATGTTGGTTTCTGGTTAGACTCTATGACTGCATGCAATTGGTGAAAAGGGGTTTGCAAGCATCAAAACAGTTTTGAATGTCAGTCTCTTCTAATCTATCTCATCTTCTAATCTCCATTTCTATCTATTCTCGCACGCTTCATCTTTACAGGGTCCGGGAGCTGGATGGCGCCTATCCCTCCACTCACAGCGTCTGTAGGGTAGGGCCGGAGGCAGGATAACACTCGGTTGGTTGGTGGCCACCATTCGCAGAGCGGGACAACACAGACAAACACATTCACACACACACATGTGGTCAATTTTCCAATTCCCAATACCTGAAAGCGCATGTTTTTGGACTGTGGGAGGAACCGGAGACCCGGAGGAAACCCACAGCAACGGGGAGAACATGCAAACTCACAAAGAACGGCCCCGGCCGGCCTTGAACTCACACCTCAAGTGTCAAACGGAACCATCTTGCTGTGAGGCAGCAGCGCTAACCACTGCGCCACCGTGCCGCCCCAGTTTTGAATGTTTTAGTTAAATAAAATACAGATAAAATATGGCTCTCCTTATATTATATCGAAGGTTTTTTTTATTAAAAAAAAAATCTAAATCTCGTCTCGTCTCGATCTCGTGAGCCTAGTGTCTCGTCTCGTCTCGTCTCGTGGGAAAAGTGTCTCGTCCCACCCCTATTGTATATAGAGCAGCACAGATTTCCATAACAATCTCAGAAATGGTGCTGACCACCACCCTGTATTGGAGACTGAGGGAACTGAATGTTTCACCTGCATAAGAAATAATGTAACTTTTACAGAATGGACAGTAATGTCTACAAAAAAAATGTAAATTTCTGAATCAATTTGCTGTGGCAGACTCACCTGTTGCGAAAAACCGCATTGTCACTGCTAGGCGCTCTCTTGGGGATATTCTCTACACTTTACAGATGCTTTACAGTCTCTTGCCATGTGTGATGTAGAAGAACAACATCTAAAGCAAATGGATCTTTCTTTCCATCTAGATGTTTGTTCCTGAATGTTTGACACTGGCGAAGTGGATGAGGCTTGTTGTGCAACGTGCAAAACTTGTCTGGTTCTACATTGCTCTCGAAGTTTCTGTCTTGACTTTCAAGTACTGTATTGATCTCCGTTTTATTGACAAAAACTGAGGTTCTGTTGGATAACTTGGAAGCTTCTTCTTCCCTGGCGTTATTCCGATAACCTGGTGCAATGATTGCAAAGCTGGGATCGTTTCGATTTCTCGCATCTCTGCAGACGAATTCCACAAAAAAGCTGAATGGAGGAAAACAAACATGATGTTCTTCTTTAAATCTGGAACCTTGCGTGATCCACCTGTCTTGGAGACTGAAGGGCAGCTTTTGCACTATATGCTTTACTCCTCTCGCTGTATCCAGATAAGCAAATCCAGGAAAATAACCACTAATCTTAGCGGACAGTAACTCCTGCAGCAGGTCTCCAAGCTCTCTCAGACAATGGGTGTCTCTAGCTGTGATACGAGGAAAAACATCAAGTTGTCTTAACAAAGCCTGCTCTACGCCCTCTGGGTTTCCGTAGCACTCTTCCAAGTGATGCCAAATCGTCGTCACTCCTCGAACTGGATCACTGACATGTACTGATTTAATTCTTTTTGCATGTTTGGATTATTCTGGACCGAGCCATATGACAAGAAGATCAATTTTTTCTCTGCTGGTCACTTCAAGATCGCTGATCACGGCTTGAAATGATGTTTTCCATGCCCAGTAGTTTTCGGGACGGTCATCAAAATGAAACAGGCCAGAACTTAGTTTCTTTTACATTGCCAAGTCACTAACAGGTGGTAGTGATGGGTCGATGAGGCGTCATGACACGTTTCGACACATTGGCACACTGTATTGATACTGCGTCGATACAGTGTCGCTGAATACTGACACCTGCTGGAGTCTAAAAATTCCTACAGGCAATGTCGTTGAGACTCGACTGACGCTGATTTGATGGCCTATTTGATAAGTATATATTATTTCATATCTTCATTAAAAATGATGAAGCGTCTTTGTTATGTTTACATACAACGAATAAACAATGTGAACATGTTTCATAGTGTGAAGATCTAGTGAACATGTTGTGATTGGGCTTCTGGACTGGTTTTTATTGTTTTACAAATTGTATTACAAAAATACGTTTTATGTCGGAGCACATGCAACATTTAACCGGCAGATAATATGAATAGTAAACAAAGAATCGTATTGAAATGAATTTTAATTCAGATGGAGAAAGTGGGACAGGATGAAGCAAAAAGGAAACAAATTGCGTTTTTTAATAAAGATGCTTTACAACTTAACACATTCATTCACTCTCTCTGGGAATCGATCCCATGGTATAGTGTATTTAAGACCAGCGCTCTACAGACTGAGCTACTGGGAAATTTCAAGGATCTGGCCCAAGTCGACGCGTCGTATTGACACTAATCGCAATGCAAACGGCACCAATACTGACCAAAAACACAGAACAAATACAATACCAATTCCCCCTTCTTTTTTGCCTGCCGTTTGACCTACTCATTGGCACCCCTTTAAAACATTTTGTGTTGGGCCTTTTGCCGGACCTTTATTTTGTACTTTGAAATAATTCAAAAGATGCAACGAAATAGATGCAACCACCAAAAAACTGGAAATATTAAAACAATATTTTAATGTAACATTTAATTTAGATAACATAATTCAGGCATTATTGGGGTTAAACACCATGATACATTTAATCAAATAAATTATTTCAAACGTGTTTGAAAACTTGGAGAAAAGGTGTGGTGTGATGATGTGTGATCTTGTGACGAGGCTGCGTCACATGTCACGGAAATACGCGTCAGATACTCTATGTTTTTTGAGTAATATTCATGATTTGGCTATTGTATTATTGTATAATAGTAGATTAATTGTAAAGCGTCATTATCTCACCGTCGGGAAAAGTGTAAAAATACGCGGTTTATACTTCAAAAAAGCTTTGCGAACAAACCTTCTTTTAACAAATTATCAAACAAATTATAAAGATTATCTTTACAATGAACCATAAGAGATCGGAGATGCTTTTTGGTCGATGCGTCCTGTTGACAGACAGATGCGCTTCTTCTTATAAACACGGTTTGCCGCGTCACTGTCCGACGAAACCGTTTCTGTATCGGTCACGTGACTCGCAAAGCGAAACACGCACCGACACCGAGGCTTTGCTACGCGAGCTCGACGCAGGCACCGGCGCATCGGTGTTGCCGGACCCATCACTAACAGGTGGCTTTGTGTGTGCATGGCGCTCATGTGTGTTCCGACGTCGTCGCTCGCTGCAGTTTTAGATGTGGTTTCTTTGTGTCTGCATTTTCAGGTGGAGATGAATGCAAATTTTTTTGGAGCAACTCAACCAAAATTAATGCAACGTAACATTAATCGAAAACAAAATTTGTACGACGGTAAAAAATAATGATAAATAATGATAATGACTGCAATAAAATCTGTAACTTTTTTATTAAAAAAGTACAAGGTATCAGAGATAGTATCACACCCAGCACAGTCAATTTAAATGACAAATCCTCACCTGCCACCTCATGGTCGTCCTTCACTCCTGTTACTCTGCAGGATGTGAATAACATAGTAAGTAAAGTCAATTCATCTGCTAGCCCTGTTGACGTTTTACCTACATCTGTACTTTTAAATTTATTCGATCTGATTGGTCCCTGTATTGTGGATCTGATAAACCTCTCTCTTGAGACTGGCTCAGTCCCCAGTTATTTTTAACACGCAGTCATAAATCCTATTCTCAAAAAATCAAATCTTGACATTTCTGACCCAAAAAATTACAGACCTATATCAAAGCTTCCTTTTATTTCTAAAATTCTAGAAAAAGTGGTAGCTGGACAACTGACTTCTTTTATGGAAACTGTTTGATAAATTTCAGTCAGGTTTCCGCAAGATGCATTCTACTGAAACCGCTCTGCTTAAGGTCTCTAGTGACATGATGATGGCCGCAGACTCAGGACGTTATACTGTTGTAGTTTTATTGGATTTGACATCTGCATTTGACACTGTAGATCATGGGATTCTAAAAACTCGACTTCAGTCTGAATTTGGCGTTTCTGGCTGCGTCCTCCAGTGGTTCTCCTGTTACCTTAACAATCGCACTTTCAATGTCTCGGTTAATAACATCATGTCTGAAGTGGCTGGTCTGTCATGTGGAGTCCCACAGGGTTCAGTGTTGGGTCCAATTTTGTTTTTATTGTACATATTTCCGCTTGGTCAGATCATCCGGTCTTTCCCAAATGTCTCTTATCACTTCTATGCAGATGACATTCAAATTTATTGTTCATTTAATGACTCAGAGTTTCATTTCCTAACAATGTTGTTAGAATGTTTGTCATCCATCAAGAACTGGCTAAATAACAACTACCTCCATATAAACTCAAGTAAGACTGAAACTCTGATAATTGCCCCGGACAAAAAGATTGCCTCAATCCGGCAACACCTTGGTCAACTGGACTATTCTGTTCACTCAAAACTCAGAAACCTTTGTGTCGTATTTGACCAATCAATGTCACTAGATCATCATGCGAGACAGTTAGTCAAGAATAGCTTTTACCACCTGAGAAACATTTCTAAAGTAAGGAAAATGTTGTCAAAGGCGGATCTCGAAATGGTTATTCATGCTTTTATTTCGTCTCGCATTGACTATTGTAATTCTGTTTTTACCTGTTGTAACAAGTCAACCTTACACCGTCTCCAGACTGTCCAGAATGCTGCTGCAAGGCTTTTAACAGACACTTCCAGAACTGCCCACATCACTCCAGTCCTATTTTATCTCCACTGGCTTCCAGTCCAGTATAGGATTGATTTTAAAATCTTAGTGATAACTTTCAGAGCACTACACGGTCAGGCCCCTCAATATATTACTGATCTTTTAACCCCCTACTCCTCTAACCGTGCTCTCCGTTCCTGCGGTCAGTCGCTCCTGAAAATCCCCAAAACTCGGCTGAAGACCCGGGGAGACGTGTCTTTTCAGGCCGTAGCTCCCAGACTGTGGAACGCGCTGCCTCTCTCATTACGGACAATGCATTCGGTTGATGGTTTTAAAAAACAGCTGAAGACACATTTATTTAAGCAGGCTTTTAGTTGACAGCGTTTTAAGGCTCTGACTGTTTTTTTTATGATCTTTTATTTCTTCTTTACTTTTATACTGTTTGGGGTTTTATCTTGTTGATTTTATGATTTTATAGCCTCTTGTCTCTTACACTTTGTAAAGCACTTTGTGATTCTGTCTGAGAAAAGTGCTATATAAATAAAATTTACTTACTTACTTACTTACTAAAAAATGACTTTTTATAAGTCTTGGAAATGAGACCAAACGTCTACTCTTTACCCATGCTCACTAGCGCCTCTCCCCCCGGCCTACTTTCATTTTTTTTTATTTATTAAAGTGGATTGATTTATTTTGAAGACAAAATGCTTTGTCTGTCAGAGAAAATCTGTGCGAAAAATGCCCCAAATATTACATAAAGTCATTTTGTTATTAATGTGATTAAAATATTTATTATATTTGATTAAGTCCCATTTTTGCTAAAATGGTCCCCACGTTAGTCACGGGCACCTACTGTAACGAAGGGTCAGAGGCTTGAGGATCCATGTGTTACTTGAAATGTCAGCAACAGCAAAACAAGACTTCGCAAAGGTTGAGTGTTTGAGGGATCCTTATGAAGGGAAGTCTAATGACCC
Organism: Paedocypris micromegethes; assembly: GCA_028031935.1. Lineage (NCBI taxonomy): Eukaryota > Metazoa > Chordata > Actinopteri > Cypriniformes > Paedocypris > Paedocypris micromegethes. Next base: position 7,584,492 of record CM051502.1, read on the forward strand.
TCAGCTGGCTGTAATTACCGTATTTTCTGGACTATTGGCCGCTACTTTTTTCATAGGTTTTGAACCATGTGGCTTATACAAAGGTGCGGCTATTCTGCAGATTTTTTCCACCGCTAGGGCCGCTCTAATCTTTGATTCTCGGAATTAGAATCAAAACTAAATAAATGCAAAGAAGAATACGCTACTTCCTCGTTAGCAGATATAATTTTTAATCAGTAAAAAGTTTTAATCAGCAAAGTTGCTGCCGTGTTAAAATACAGGTTAGGAAAGAATCTATTTAGTTACATACATAGATGTACATTTACAATTCAAAAGCGTTCTGTTCCTGTAGTAAATTTCTAATCCAAAATCATACATGTTTGTGGCTTGCAAAACTTTGTTTAATAGAGTGGATGTGGCTTGTATGCAGGTGTGGCTTGTTTATCTTTTTTTTATTTATTTATTTTTTAAATGGAGCGGATGCGGCTTATAGTCCAGAAAATACAGTAGGTCAGTTTTTTCGGGTTTGAGAGCAGGAGTCTTCAGGAGGCAGGTTTCATCATAACACCTACAATGTAGAAATACCAGTAAAGTGAGTATGTATTTATGCAAGTCTTTACAAACTTTTTCTACCAGATATCCAATTTGAGGAAAACGTCACATTGCTCTATTAAGCTTTATTCTTAATAAGTCACTGGTGTTTTTGTTGATATCTGAATCTGCAGTTAACTTTTAGAAATAGGCGTCCCCACAATATGGCATGTAGTCCCAGAACTGGTTTGAAAAGTGTGTGTGTATGTCAGCCCTCCAGGCCATACCATTAGTCGGCGTGTGTTTGTATGTTACAATAGAAACGTCTTACACTCTGGTCAAACCAGTGAGAACATGAGCAGGCGTTCTCAGCGTTTTTCTGCAGCATCTCCTTTATCATTCCCTGCATTTATGTGTTCTCTTGTTTTTTTAAATGAACATATCTGAGCGTGATTGTATTCTTTAATCATAATAGCCATTATTTTCTGATAATCTATGAATAACCAGATAGTCAGTTCCACACTTTGCCAACTGACTTATGAATGAGCAAATGTGCTGAGAAGCATTACATTATCGTGTTCCAGCACAAATTGACAAGGTCTTCTACAACTCAAAGCCTTGTTTGTGCTTTTAACTTTTGAGCTCTCTGGACTATAAAAAAAGTAAATACATGTTTAACAAATAACAATACAACAAGCAATAGCCAAAGAAAAAAAAAAACATTGATATGATACATTCCATCAAATGTCAATATCAGATTTTGGGTGTGAAAAAGGTTGACTATGACGGTCTTGTGAATCTACAATGTTGATAACTCAAGTTAACAGCTGTGGGAAGTGGCCAGTTGGGCAGGGGTGTGTCCAGCGTTGCAGCTGCATATAAACCGCGGCAGCAAAAAGGCATTCAGGTCGTTTCTCTTTCCTACGTATAGTTTGGCGCATCGATCAAGTGCTGCGTTTCCTGTGTCTCACATCAACCGCACGTGGCCATTAAGCTTTTATTGCTTCTCAGATTATTAACCTGCAGTCATGAGCTGGAGTTGCTACATCACCTACCTGACTCAGAACTCCTGGGTGGATGATGCAGTCATCATCGGACATGCGGCGGGGGAAGAGTCTGTTTTGGCTTCAGTAGACGGCGGCTGGTTAAGTCGAGTGTCGGTACGAACTCAATTGGATTTTTTTTTTCGTTTCTATATATTACTATATTCTGTTGTTGATTTCTTCTTTCTAAATCAGATTCAAATTTTGAAACATTTTAAATACAAAAACAATAGTTTATAATAGTCCGTGACAGTGTCGAAAAAAAAGTTCAACAACTTTGTGCAGGGATATCCGTGACATCTAATAAGTATGTTATATAACCACCGATTTACATTTAAGGTAAAAGACTTTTGGTAAACATGTGCCACTTAAAGGGAGACCTTGTCTTCGGGAACTTGACAAAACATGAGTGGCGCTTGGATGATGATGGGGTTAAAATGCTTTTACCTGCTCCTACATACTAAACACACAGATAATCTGTTTTCTCTCTCTCTCTGCTCCAGCCAGCTGAGGTTCAGGCCATCGTAGCCAAGGACCGTAATAACTTGTCCATGAACGGCCTGACACTGGTAGGCAAGAAGTGTAGAGTGCTGATAGATTCTCTGAATGATGATGGTCTGAACGTCATGGAAATCAAAAGATTGGAACCTCTTTCATTCTTTTTTATTGGAAAGACGCACAAAGGTAAAAAAAAAACAAACAAACAATTGAACACAAGTGAACGTGGAAAAGTTAAGCAAATGTAAAATACAGAAACTTCATTCCATTTCCTGTTACTTGATGTGTTGAGCAATGGTGGGATTGGAGCTTGTGACTTTGATTTACATTAGTTTCATTGTTGGTTTGTTTTTTTGTGAATACAGTAAATGCAATTTTTTTTCATTTGTTTGAATAATTATATTTTTCATGTAACCCATGTATGGAACTATATTAGTCTCATATTGATGTATTTGATGTATATTGAGTCATAAGTCATAATATGATGGTATAACCTAATAATGCTTGTATCTTTTAGCTCTAATTATAGCTAAAGGGAGTCAAGATGCAAATAGAGGACATATCAGCCAACTCGTCTGTGACCTGACCAAACGTGTCCGTATCTTGGATGACTGAACACGGATCTGAACCACACCATTCCAATAATAATGTCCAAATAAAGCTGATTTGCCAAAATTTTGTGTTGTCATTTCACATACAAGATGTGTTGTTTAATTCATATTTTATTTGACTCATGGAACTGTAAGACTGATACCAAATGACCAGGATCAAAACATGTGGACCAACGCTCAAGTCTTCTCGTGGCCTGACTGATTTAAAACGCCTTAAACGTTTAATATAAAATTATATAGCCCAGTCAAATCTAAAATATAAAATGCGAATAGGTCAAGTTCACATTTTCATACAGTGTGTGTGTGCGTGTGTTTAATCAACTAGACTTTGGAAAGCTAAAACCTTGAGCTTAATCAAAACTGTCTGTCCGCTTGCACAATATGCCCATATATCAAATATTCTTCCAAAAACATTATTAAAGACTAATCTGGAGATGGTTTTTTTTCATTGCAAACTGATGATCCAGACTCTATATTTATTATTTTCTTATATTTCTTCATGTGTGTAACTATGTTACGTCTTCCAGTCTCGATTAAATAAACTTGGTAACTGGGGAACAGAGGCAGAGATCGGGAAGTATCGTGCCTCTGAGTCTGTGCTCACTCCTCTCTAATTTTGAAATTAACTTTAACCATTGTGTTGTGTAATTTATTTCGAATGAGTACATCAGTTTAGGCAAAGAACCGGTCATATCTGGTTTTAGACCCAACACTGACCGATCAACTTCTGAATGCATTCACTGTGTGAGTAAATAGACGTACCTCAACTCCAGGCTGCCCACAGTCCTTTGTCTCTCTTCCATTCAACATCCAAAAACTGTCAACGTTGTTATGTATCTTTTGTATACAAACTATACATATTTGATATCCTTTTAAGGTCCTTGAAAAGGTCTCACTCTCTTCGACTCAAATCATGAAATCAATTTTGAAATTTCCGTTTCTTGAAATTTAGAGACAACCTGAGTAACTCAAAACAGATCTAAGCTACCTCCGGTATGCAAATGGAGCCAATCTTACCTCAAAGATTCAGACACATTTGCCGTCAAACGACATACCTGACATGTTTCGACGGCTGACTTCCGTCTTCTTCAGAGGCTAAACCAGGTGGAATCATGACTTGGTTAAAAACACAACAGTTTTTTACCAAGGCGGAGTCAATGGTTTGACAGGTAGACTCCGCCTCTTGCTGTTTTACTGCTGCTGGAGGACGTTGCTTCAGGTGTGTGAAAGCTGAAAGTTCCCCTCATCTCGGTTCATGGCCTTATTTCCACCGCTTCCAGGATCCACATCGGGCGCTTATTTCTTTTTGTGCGGATAATACTTGTTGTGATTTTCCCGTTTGCAGTGGTCTGTGATTGCTGATTTGAGGTTGTCCTGCGTTGCTTGCTGTTGTGCTGCTCTGGTTATCATTTTTGCTCTTTCTTCATCATATTCTTTTTGGTGTTCATTTCTTCTTGTAGCAAATGACCTTCCTGTTTCCGCAATGTATGTCTTATGCAACGTGGTTTACGAAATTCCCTGCAAGTCTTGCAATTTGTGGTGCTTCTCTATTTTGTCCTTTGGGTGTAGCAGACGTTGTCTACGTTTTGTGTGAGGTTTGATGGGGTGCCGATGTAATGTTTTTTCATGGTAGTGTGACCATTTCATTTTTTTCTATTTAGTTTTTTTGAAGCTTTTAAAGGTCAGTCCAGATCCTCTAGCCAAAGCTGCACATCTTTTAAATGCACAGCACTTCCTTATATTTTGCACACACTAATAAGTAAAGAGTAAAAAACTCTAAAGAGTCCTATAAAAACTCACATAGTATAAAAACTTAAATACCGTATTTACTCGACTATAAGTCGAGTATTTTTCCTTAATTTCGGGCTGAAAGTGGGGGGTCGACTTATACACGCGGTCTACCGAAATAGAAAATATTTTACTCAGAACAGTGCGCAGATATTTCACCCTTTCTCACAAAAATTAACAGCAGAGACACAACCACGGTAATTAAATTAACATTTATGACGTGAACTAAATAAATCTCTCAGAAATCGGCACAAGCCGGACAAATGAGTAGCATTCCGCTCGTCTCGTGCTGGCTGCTCCGCTCTCTCTCTCTCTCACACACACACACACACACACACACACAACACAGAGCCGCACACACTTTCGTCTCAGCTCTCATATAAGAGCGGCTCTTCTGACTTCAGTCTCTATTTGGCGTGATGCTTCATAAATAAATGAGTCACACGATGGATTTCGAACGTAGTATTTATTCCCAAAGCAAGAGTTAGCATTAGCCGTCGCATCTTTCCCCTTAAAGGGGCAGAGCACTTTTCCCACAATTCTTTAAAATTATAATGCAGCCATACCAATTACAATTTAAACCTAGAACATAAATTAACAATAACTTAAATAGATTAATACCAACATAAACAAACAGGGTTACTTGATTTTTAAGTTTCCTTTATCACCAAGCATGTCTGAATAGTTTTATTATTTCTATTGGATTAAAGAGCATCTGAACAGGTGTTCCATCATTTTCTCCCAGCGCCGCTTTAGTATCCCAATGGCCCCCAAATAACCACAGGTGACTTTATATGAAACCCAAAATTGGGTTTCTACTCATTTCTATTTTTTCACTTTTCTCTCATTTCTTTCCCCCGACTTATAAGGGGGTCTAAACAAAATACCACAATCTCACAGCTGAAGTGGGGGGGTCAACTTATAAGCAGATCTGTCATGCTCTGAGACCGATCGGCACGACATGTTGTCCCGTGTTATTGTTTTGACAGCTCAACGCGTGCGCTGATGTCAGCCTTCTCCCCGACCCTCAATTCACAGCTGATATGTCCGCGCCAGCTGATGCTCTGCAGCAATCACTTATCTGCCCTTTATTAACCCCGGTCGTGTGCGCGTTCGTTTTTGGATTGTTCTGTATGTTACTTGTGTCTCGTCCAGCGTTCTACCATCTGCTACTCAGGTGCGTGCTTGCCGTTTTCCGGACTGTTTCGCGACGCTCGCGGCCGCCCGCAAGACCCGCACTTTTGTGCACGGCGGGAGGAGGATTAACCTGGGTCCGGCGTGAGAAACTGTCGGCGCGCTTCAGCCAGGATTTGCCGTGGCGTGGATTTTTTGCCCCGTTTCTGGGAAGGATTTGTGTTTGCTTTTTGCCTTGTGAGAATAAACTTTGTTTTGCTGCAACTGGGTCCAGTCAGTGAATTACGACCTTAACATTACAATCCAACCAAGACGAAGATGGACCCAGCAGCGGAAGACGGCGTTCGCAATGCTCTGACCCGTCAGGGAGCGCTTTTGGGGCAACATGAGGCTCAACTGGCGGATGCAGCGCACGTGATGGAACGCCTGGCCGACCAGGTTGCTGGACTCTCCTCCACCGTGCAGGAGCTACAACAGGATCTAGCTGAGGCACGAGCTGGAGGAGCTTCAACCTCATTCCCGGTCGCCGGGGAGCCGGAGCCACATGCCAACAACCCACCATCCTACGGTGGGGACCCTAATTCGTGCCAAAGTTTTTTAACACAGTGCAAACTAGTTTTTTCTCTTCAACCACGCCGCTACCCCACCGAACAATCCAAAGGTAGCCTACATCATCACCCTGCTGACAGGCAAGGCGAGGGACTGGGGGACCGTGGTGTGGCGAGCACAGAAGCCATGCTGTTAAGAGTTCCGCCGGTTCCAGCAGGAGATCTAATTCCACACACTCGTCTAATCCGCCTCCGGCAACGGAGAAGTTCGATCACTGACTTCGCCAATGAGTTCCGAACCCTGGCGGAGGAGTGTGACTGGGAGGACGATCATCTTCGCCACCTCTTTCGCGAAGGTTTGTCTGCCCAGATCCAGGATGAGCTTGTGCTGCAGAAGAGTCCCCCGGACCTGGACACCCTCATCAACCTGGCCATCCGGATCGAGACACGCCTGGACAGACGCCAGCAGCGCTCTCTTCTGCCTCCAGCGTGGCGAGGCAAAGGTCCCGAGGACCACCGTCTCCTGGAAGCGGCACCTCTGCATGGAGACCCAGAACCGATGCAGCTCGGTCGGCTGAAGCTGACTCAGGAACAGAGGCGTGAGAGGATTCAGAAGGATTTGTGCATGTACTGTGGAAAGCCTGGACATTTTGTTCAGGAGTGTCCAGTAAAAGCCGCCGCCCAACCGTAGTTCGGGGAGTTCGGTTGGGCGTGTCGTCTGGTTTCTCTCCTCGTTGCCGCACGCAGCTAACTGTCACTCTACAGTTTGGTTGCAGGACTATTCGTACAGTAGCTCTGGTCGACTCAGGGGCGGAAGAGAGCTTCATCGACGCTGGCCTGGCTAAGCGGTGGGGCATTCCAACCGTGAACCTTCTGCCTCCAATCGAGGTAGAGTCCCTCGGTGGCCATCACTTATTTTCAATCACACAAAGCACTATTAATATCAGTCTTACCGTGTCGGGCAATCACAGAGAGGAAATTAAACTGTTTTTATTCGAGTGCCCTAGGATTCCCATTGTGCTAGGTCAGCCCTGGCTGGCTCAGCACAATCCCCACATTGATTGGTCGCGAAACCAGGTGTTGTCCTGGAGCCAGTATTGTCTTTCTTCATGTCTTGGTGCTGTGCAGTCTGTCTCGTGTTTGTCTCCTGTGTCACAGGTCGGAGCAGCAGATTTATCTGGGATCCCACCGGAGTATCGTGATCTGGGAGCGGTTTTCAGCAGGACACGCGCGGCCGCCCTCCCTTCTCGCAGACCACACGACTGTGCCATCAAGCTCCTCCCAGGCACCTCTCCGCCCCGGGGTCGCTTATTTTCCCTGTCAGGTCCAGAAAGAGAGGCTATGGACAAGTACATCAATGAATCTCTGAGAGCCGGGCTCATCCGTCCCTCTTCATCTCCGGCTGGAGTGGGGTTCTTTTTTGTGAAGAAGAAGGATGGCTCTCTGAGACCTTGCATAGATTATCGAGGTTTGAATGACATCACTGTTAAGAATCGGTATCCTCTGCCGTTGATGTCCACTGCTTTCGATCTACTCCAGAGAGCCAGGTTCTTCACAAAGTTCGATCTCCGAAATGCTTACCACCTGGTTCGCATTCGCGAGGGGGATGAGTGGAAGACAGCCTTTAACACCCCCTCGAGACATTATGAATATAGGGTCCTACCTTTTGGTCTGACCAATGCCCCGGCTGTCTTCCAGACCTTGGTCAACGAAGTGTTGGGCGACATGATTAACAGGTTTGTCTTTGTGTACCTGGACGACATTTTAATTTTTTCTTCATCTCTCCAGGAGCACACCCAGCATGTTCGCCAGGTTCTGCAACGGCTCTTGGAGAACAAACTGTATGTCAAGGTGGAGAAGTGCGAGTTCCACACTAGGTCGGTTTCGTTCCTGGGCTTTGTTATCTCGGACAAAGGGGTGGAGGCGGATCCTGCTAAGGTAAGAGCCTTTGGTCATTGGCCTGTTCCCGACTCTCGGAAAGCGCTGCAGAGTTTCTTGGGATTTGCCAATTTCTATCGGCGATTCGTCCGGAACTTCAGTCAAATTGCTGCCCCGCTTACGGTGCTCACCTCTCCCAAGGTAACGTTCAGCTGGAATAGTAGAGCTCAGGGAGCCTTTGACAATCTTAAGTCCCGGTTTGTCTCTGCCCCTATTCTCTCCTTTCCAGACCCTGAGTTACAGTTCATTGTTGAGGTGGATGCCTCCGAGGTCGGCGTGGGCGCGGTCTTGTCGCAGCGGTTCCCCAAGGATGGCAAGGTTCATCCTTGTGCCTTTTTCTCCCGTCGCCTCAGCCCGGCAGAGCGTAACTATGACATTGGTAATAAGGAGTTTCCTGGCGGTCAAACTAGCACTGGAGGGGTGGTGCCATTGGTTGGAGGGGGCGGAACAGCCCTTCGTGGTCTGAACCGATCACAAGAATCTTGAGTACATCAGATTGGCTAAGAGACTTAATTCTCGCCAGGCTCGCTGGGCTCTGTTTTTTGGACGATTTAATTTCACCCTTTCGTACCGACCAGGCTCTAAGAACATAAAACCCGACGCCTTGTCCCGACTCTACAGTGTTGCGGGAGAGGAGCGTCGCACTGGGACCATTCTTCCTGAGCGAGTGGTGGTGGGTGCTCTCTCCTGGGACATTGAGAGGCGGGGGTAAAGTTGGCTGGACGGGGTGTGAAGTGCCAGGTGGTTGCCCTGAGGGTCGGCTGTTCGTTCCTGATGCTCTGCGCCTCGAGGTCCTACGGTGGGGACATGACTCGAGGCTCACCTGCCACCCAGAAGAACTATAGTGGCCATTCAACAGCGGTTTTGGTGGCCTACCCTACCGCGGGACGTCAGACTGTTTGTATTGGCCTGCTCGGTCTGCGCTAGAAACAAGACTTCTAATCGTCCTGCCTTTGGTCTTTTGCGCCCCTTGCCTATTCCCTCGAGACCGTGGTCTCACATTGCCCTTGATTTTGTGACAGGCCTTCCCGTTTCTAAGGGCAACACTGTCATTCTCACAGTGGTGGACCGATTCTCAAAAGCGGTGCATTTTGTTCCCTTACCCAAACTTCCGTCTGCCAAAGAGACTGCACAACTGATGATTGATCACATCTTCCGGTTACATGGTTTACCCTCGGATGTGGTCTCGGACAGAGGACCTCAGTTTGTGTCACGTTTTTGGCAGGAGTTTTGTCGACAGATCGGCGCTTCCTCGAGTTTGTCGTCAGGTTTTCATCCCCAGACCAACGGGCAGTGCGAGTGGGCCAACCAGGACCTCGAGAGAGGGCTCCGATGTCTGACGTCCCAAAGTCCCAGCTCCTGGAGCTCTCAATTAGTTTGGATTGAGTATGAGCACAACTCCCTACCTGTAGCGGGTACCGGTATGTCACCCTTCCAATGTTGTCTTGGTTATCAACCCCCGTTATTCCCCTCACAGGAACCAGAAGCCTCGGTCCCGTCCGCCTTGGCTTTTGTCCGGCGGTGTCGTCGCACATGGAGGAGAGCCAAGAAAGCTTTGACTCAGGCCTCAAGACGGGCCAAGGTTGTGGCTGATCGTCACATGACTCCGGCTCCCCAGTATATTTGTGGTCAGAAGGTATGGTTATCCACCAAGGACCTCCCTCTTCAGGTGCCCTCTCGTAAGTTGGCTCCTCGGTTTGTTGGTCCATACCCTATCACAAAGGTTCTGAGCCCTGTGACGGTTCGTTTGAAGCTACCCAACACACTGGGGCGAGTTCACCCCGTGTTTCACGTGTCCAGAGTGAAGCCGGTGATTCGTTCCCTGCTTAACCCGGTCACGGATGCCCCCCCTCCTCCCCCACGTTAGATAGATGGCGCTCCGGCCTTCACAGTGAGAAGACTGCTTGACGTCCGACGTCGTGGTAGGGGTTTTCAATATCTTGTGGACTGGGAGGGTTATGGTCCTGAAGAGAGGAGTGCCGTCGCGGGACATCCTGGATCGCTCTCTGATCGCAGACTTCCGGAGGACCCGAGGTGAGGCCCCCTCAGAAATGCCAAGTGGCGTTGTTTGAGGGGGAGGGTACATGCTCTGAGACCGATCGGCACGACATGTTGTCCTGTGTTATTGTTTTGACAGCTCACCGCATGCGCTGATTTCAGCCTTCTCCCCGCCCCTCAATTCACAGCTGATATGTCCGCGCCAGCTGATGCTCTGCAGCAATCACTTACCTGCCCTTTATTAACCCCGGTCGTGTGCGCGTTCGTTGTTGGATTGTTCTGTATGTTACCTGTGTCTCGTCCAGCGTTCTACCCTCTGCTACTCAGGTGCGTGCTTGCCGTTTTCCGGACTGTTTTGCGACGCTCGCGGCCGCCCGCAAGACCCGCGCTTTTGTGCACGGTGGGAGGAGGATTAACCTGGGACCGGCGTGAGAAACTGTCGGCACGCTTCAGCCAGGATTTGCCGTGGCGTGGATTTTTTGCCCCGTTTCTGGGAAGGATTTGTGTTTGCTTTTTGCCTTGTGAGAATAAACTTTGTTTTGCTGCAACTGGGTCCAGTCAGTGAATTACGACCTTAACAGGATCGACTTATAAGCGAGTAAATACGGTAGGTGTAAAATTGTCTAAGAAAATGTTTGTGTTTAAAATAACTTAAAAATAATAGGTTTAAAAGGAATTAAACAACAACCATGATTAAAAGATGTGTGTTAAAACAAACATAAAAACAAGAGGCTACCACCCCATAACAAAACAAACAAAAAATAATTTATATATACTTTTTTTTCTTAAAATAAATAGTAAATTCATAAAAGGCGGAGTGCTCAACATAGAAAGCCACACATGCCACATGCCACAACATAGAAAGCCACACTCTACAAAGGCACACTCGGGTATATACAAAAAATGTTAGTGCTATATACAAGGATAAATTCGAAAAAGTGCCATATATTAAGTGCTACACTTCAGTTACAGAATTAAGTGCTAAACATTTCACCACTGCAAACCATAAAAGCATATGGTCAAAGTGAAACCGTTCCTGTCGAGAGGGCAGTTTGAGACACTGATCCATGCTTTCGTAACAACTCGGCTGGATTACTGCAACTCCCTATACATCGGTGTGTCTCAGTCGTCCATCTCCCGTCTCCAGCTGGTGCAAAATGCCGCTGCACGGCTGATAACAGGAACTCGTAAAAGAGAGCACATTACACCGGTTTTAGCTTCACTACACTGGCTACCTGTCCATTTTAGAGTACATTTTAAAATTCTTTTATTTGTTTTTAAGTCTTTAAATGGCCTTGCCCCCCAATACCTCTCTGAGCTGCTGTGCGTGCACTCACCCTCTCGGTCACTCCGGTCAGCTGACCAGCTGCTTCTCTGTGTACCGAAGACACAGCGAAAGCTCAGAGGTGACAGGGCGTTTGCGGTTGCGGGTCCGAGGCTGTGGAACGCTTTGCCTCTGCAGGTTAGGCAGGCACCTACCCTGACAAGTTTTAAATCCCGGCTAAAAACCCATCTCTTTTCCATGGCATATGACCGAGCGTAAACAATTTGGTTTATTTTTAGTAAATTTAAACTACACATTTTAGTCCTTTTAATCTTTGTGTGCTTTTTAGTAATATGTATATTTATTTGTAAATTTTTACCGTGATTGGATTTTGTGGATTATGTGATTGTTTTAATTGTAAAGCACTTTGGTCAGTCTACTGTTTTTTAAAGTGCTTTTATAAATAAAGTTGACTTGACTTGACTTGACATATTTTAGAAATTGTAAATAAATAAATAAATTAATTAAAATTTTAATTATAACAATTGCCATACCATTTAAATATATAGATTATCTGATAGAACGTTTTATGTTATGGCTCCCTCTGATGGTCCAGTGTGATAAAACGAGTTAAGAGCTGGACCTCTCGTTCAGTCTTTCATGCTCGATTGATTTCAGGGTCCTCATCCATTTGCGCTCCATCACTTGTCTCTGCTGCTTGGACCAGGTGGCATCAGACTCCAAACTGGTTATCCGCAGGTGAGTCACTGGATGTACATTAAAATTAACATATATGTTGAGCCGTCTTTTTCTGTTGCTTTTTACTGATTTTTTCAAACTAGTCTCCTTTTCTCAAAACACTAAACACAATTCACCAAACCACACACTCAAAGTGTAAAACACCTCACATATGCTCCAAAATGAACCACTGCATCCAAAACTATACACAACATTCTCAAAGTCAAACTTGCACGAGATGCTAAACACTTCATTTGACAAGATTTTTGTCTAACTAACTACACACTGCTTGGTAAAATGAAAAGCACCGCCATCTTTAGTCTGCTTTTCCATAATACTAAATGTTTTAGCCCTGTTTACAATAATTCACAGTTACGCACCCATGCTGTTGCAAAATTTTTTTTTTTTTTTATTATTTTTCACTAAAATTAAGTGAAATCTGTGTAACAAGCACAGTACAAAAAAAAATTGAACGTTGCAGCAAAAATGAGTAAAAAAAAAAAAAAACCAAGATTTAGCACCAATCTTGTTGCATAGACGGGTCTGGCCAGAACTGTCACAAAATCCCCTTCTCACCTCCTCACGATCCCAGACTCCGCCCTCTGACCCACATTCTCCACTGCACACCTGTTCCTCGTCTCTTTTGGACACTATATGTACCTGTGTGTTTGCTTAGCCCTTTGTTCGATCTCGTCAGTGTGTGGGTACGTACCTGTAGCTCAAGTGTCTTCGTGTCAGACCCCTGTGTATTCCCGAGTCCAGAGTTTCTCCGTGTTCAGTCTTTGTTGCCATTAAACCCCTTTCTGTTTCACATCCCCCGTGTTTGGTCCCTACGTTGCTCACGCCGAAGGCATGCGTGAGACAAGGCATCAGTCAGCGTGACAAGAACACCACAGGCAATATCTTCCCTAGCAAGGCATCAAAAGAATAAGCGTCTTGAGTGTCTTATCCATCCCTCAATTGCCCCAATAACCGTCGTCAGAGGCGACTGTAAAATGGCTCAAGTTTGTCTGCACTCTCTGTCCAGCCTCACGCATCGTCAGCACGTGGTTGATGAGGTGATCCAGCAATGTGGCAGCAATATTCGCTGTTTTTGCAAAACTCTACACACAAAAAGCAAAATCTTTCACCCAATTATCAAAACATTGTAGTTCTCTTGCAATAGTGAGCACAGCTAGATTAACTCTTCACATCTTCGTAAAAATGGTGTTTTCATGTCAATCAGTACACACAAGCCATCATCTACTAAGCACACAATGCAACAACTGCACACTGATGGTATAAATACAAAACACATCTGGCTTTTGCTTTCTGTCTTCATGTCAATTTTAGGTCATAATTTTGTCATAGTGTCATCTAAACATACAAGGATCCAAACTTGGGTTACACTTGTAAAGAGTTCGAGGAGGAAACGTCCAAATGTGCATTTAAAAGTAGTGGCTCTTTTAAAAACAAGTGAGCTGAATGGAAATTTTCAGTCTTTTGAATTTTACAGTTTTTTTGGATTGCTGAAGCACGATTTTCAAAACAGGGCCCGTGTTTTCAAAACAGTACACACAATTAGCACAACCACCCACCCAATTAGCCAAACACTACAGATCCTTGTCATAATTAAACACTCTTGTAAAAACTATACACTTATGTTTAAAAACGACACTTTTTTTTTTACCATGAGAAACACACGTTTCACATTTACTATACTCTGTTTGCACGAGTTACACTATGCTGTGATAAACCTAAAACACTTTTAGCACTTCTACTTCCCTATAATTAGAGTAGGCTACCATCAACAAAGTACAAATACAAAGTAAATCCACCAAACACTACACAAGACCAATGTTGCACACTGAAGAAACTCATTTATTTCTCAACATGCTCAAAATGTTGACATGGAGGTTCATAGTATAACAACATGTCACTTTACGTATTGTACATCCAGTTTACCAAAAAAAAAAAAACACTAGACATCGTCTCTTCGCCTAGCTGGATCTGGCCAGAGAATTTATCAACGTCGCAGGCAATATTGTCATTAGCAAGACACCTTGGAAAGAAACGTCTTGAATGGCGAATCCATCCTTGTATTGCTGCTACCTCCATCTGGTCACAGGCCTCCTCCATGGCTTGGATGAGGGGTACCTCAGCCTGGAGACGGAGATCATATACCTTCCACCGCCATGCTGAGAAAAACTCTTCTATAGGGTTGAGGAATGGAGAGTATGGTGGAAGATATAGGACGGTGAAATGGGGATGTTGCTGAAACCAGTTCTGAACCAGAGCAGAGCGATGGAAAGACACATTGTCCCAGACAACAATGTATTGCATATGATTGACTTGATTTGCTGCTGTTATGTTGTGCAATTGGTCCAAGAATGTAAGTATGAGTGCTGTCTTGTAAGGGCCCATATGGGCATGGCGGTGGAGGAGCCCATTCTGTGTAATGGCTGCACAGAGTGTTGTATTTCCCCCACGTTGTCCTGGGACATTGACTATAGCCCTGTGGCCAATGACGTTTCTTCCCCTCCTTCGTGTTTTCGTCAGGTTGAACCCAGCCTCATCTACGTAAATGAACTCATGCTGGATCTCCTCTCCATCCATTCGTAAAACTACCTGAAGAACAGTGTCAGGCAAAATTGTGTAGTTCAGTGTAGATCTAGTATACATATTACAGTACAATAAAAGATTGAAACACGATCTAGAAACCATGCACAGTTCAAACAACAAAACACTGTTCCTCTACTCACTCTAGTCTCCAGGCTCTTGAGCCTCATGCGGCTCTTTAACTAGTTTCATGCAGCTCTTCAGGAGCTTTCACATGACATGATTCCAATATGCACACAATGTTACTGTTGAAAATAACTAATTGTATCATTTTGGTGTGGTTATTTTCATTAAATCTGGCTGAGCAGAGATCTGTGTGTGTGCGTGCATACAAGATTAAGAAATTGGATGATGTTTATGTGTGTCTGTGTGTATGATGTGGCTCTTTTCAGCTCTTTGTGGCTCCAACACAGAAAAAAAGTGGCTCTTAGTTTCTGACTGGTTGGCCACCCCTGCACTAGTCCAACACTTCGAGCATCAAAACAATTGAAACAAAACATTGAGTGCGTTGCAATTTCAAAAGACTTCAAGATAAAAAAACAAAACAAAACATTGAGTGCATTGATATTTTCCTAGAACAACTCCTTGAACCGACACGTTAAACTTGACCACCTCTAGATGTCACTGGAGGGCAAGGAAACCTTTAGCCGCACGTCTTCCCCACGTTGTTCCCAACAGCCACGATGGATGCCAAATTGGAACTAACACTCTTGACTGTTTAACACACATTTAACGCACATATGACTCCCAGTAGATTGAACAAAATAAAACAAAAACTGACGCACTTTATCTACCCGTGATCTTCCGGTCACTATTAGCTATTAGCAGGAGCTATTAGCAGGAGCTATTAGCAGGAGCTATTAGCAGGAACTTCTCACGCAGACTTCCCAATCTACACTCGCGGACACTTTCACTCGTGACTGCGTCTAAACTAGAGCAATCCCCTTGTGTCTCAATGATAATTTTCAGGATTATCACTCACACTTTTACACGGATTCTTCACGCTCTCTCTTTCCATACGATAGTCACTTTGCGTGTCTCTTACGCTCGTATCTTCTTCTCTTTTTCTTTTTCCTCACACTCGTCGAGTTTTTCCCACGCTAACGCCCCTTAGCGGCCGCGAATGATTATCACCCGTTACACTTGTCTGACACCTCTACCGGCACGGAATGGAGCACACAAGCCACCATTGACCTTCAGAATAACCTCAATGTTGTAAAGGATTTTAATCATTTACAAAATTAGAGTTAAAACCAAAAGCTTCTAAAATCTTCCATAAATAATGATGCTCAACTCTGTCAAAGGCTTCTTTTTAGTCAGGTTCAAGTTCTGAGAATTTTTAAGGCGCTTTTCACAGTTTTAACTGTCTCAAAGCACACAACAGTGACAGAAGACCCAGGTTGATGTCCATGCAGCCAGAACGACTCATAATGTCCCTTACCAGAAAGATGTTGTCCATGATGGAGCGTCCGGGCACACAGTAAGTCTGGTCAGGATGGACTACCTGACTCATCACTTCTCTTAGTCTGTTTGACAACATCTTGGAGAGCAGCTTGTAATTGCTGCACAAAAGTGAGACAGGTCTCCAGTTTTTGATCTGCATCAGGTCACCTTTCTTCGGCAGGAGGGTAATCACGGCTTTCCGGCAGCTCCATGGTAGAAAGCCGCTGCTCAGGTTGGCGTTGAACACCTCTAGCAGGTCCAGTCCCATTTCAGGCCAGAAAGATTTCATGAAGTCCACCGGGAGCCCGTCCAGTACCGGAGCTTTTCCTGACTCCATCTCCTGAAGGGAGCACTTTGTGGAGTTCACCGAGAGTCAGGCCGTGTTCCAGTTTTTTATTTGATTCTTCTTTGACCTTTGGTAGTTCTTTAAGGAACGAGGAGCTCACACTGTTCTCTGATTTGAGTTCACATGTACACAGCGACTGATAGAAACTGTTAGCTATTTCGGTGATCTTCTTCTTATCAAAAGATAGCTTTCCCCTCTCAGATTGCAAAGTGTGTATCATCCTTTTCTGACTGTTTTTCTTCTTGTGACTGAAGAATCATCTGGTCAGCGTTCAGGAATTGTGCCCGGACTAAAGCTCCTTGTGCTTGATGTAGCAGTTCTTCAAGCTCTGCTTATTTTCCTAGAGAAAGTTCTAGAGTTTTTCCATCACCTACTGTTTGAGTTTGTTCTTGCGGATTCAGAATTTGTTTTTCAAGACTTTCAATAGAACGATTAAAATCCTTTGTGAAATTAAGCGTATACTGCTGCTTGAACTGTTTTATTTGTGATTTTCCAATATCCCACAATTGTTGCACTGATTTAAGGGAAGATTTACATTCATTAAAAACCTCCCAAAAACATCTAAAAGCGTTGATAAAAAACTGGACACTCAAAAGAGTTGTATTAAAGTGCCACTACGCTTTTGGGTTTCACCACCTTAGCGATAATTTTGAAGTTGACCATGCTGTGATCTGAGAAACCTGCTGGAGTGATGAAACTCCCACTGAAGATGTTCTCCAGCGACAAAGAAAAGTTCTGCAAGACAGTGCTGAGTATGTTCAGAAACACTAGCCGCTACACACTGATAAAAACCATCTTAACATTTTCATTACATATTCATGGCCTTAACTTTAACAATCTTCCGTTCACAATTTCTTTCACCTTCACAGACACTGGTTTAAAAAAATGATTGCTAAAAATCACAGCAACTCCGCTGCTGACGCTAGTACCATGGCTTAGCATTACTAGTCCGTCACTCTCTTTCTTCCAGTCTGCCGTGTTCTCTACACTGCTGTGGCGCAAAACTGGGTTCTTTTCATTACATTGTTAGCACCATTCACATTCAGAGTCGCAATATGAATTTCGTTCACCATTGTAGTGATGAGGCAGAAAAACCGGAGCCACACTTAAAATCACTTGATCTTGGCTTGATGATCATATATCAAATTGTAACCCTTATTTCTGGTCCTTCTTCCATCTCTTCAGCGTGGGCTTCTCAAATAAATGGGTCACACGATGGATTCAGAACGACTAATTTATTTTCACACAACGTGCAGCATTCACAGTCTGCTTCTCCGGGAGACTTGCACCTGACTGTCGTTATTTTTCAACTTCTCTTTTATCCCCAAGTTTGTCTTAAATGGGCAGGGCCTTTTTTCCCCACAATTCTCTTAAACTAATATTTCAAGTTAAATAATATAATGCCACTCACAAATTAAACAGTAAAATAAATCAACAATAACTTAAAATAGATTTATGCTAAATTAAATAGAATTTATATGAACTTAAATAAACAGGGTTACAAAATTATACTTTATCCATTTTCATTACTAAATATACTATTCACAATTCTTAAATTTTTTTTTTTTAAAATCTATACACTTCATGGTTTGTAAATGCATCATTGGCCATAAAAATTTTAATCTTGTTGCAAAATTTTTTTACATCAGGGAATTCCCATATCTGCACGCCTTGTTTGTTCTTGGTGGCTCTGAGGAATAGTTTGATGTCTTCTAGGCCAGGGGTTCTCAACCTTTTTGACCTCGGGGCCCAAATTGTCCAAATCAAAGTGTCCCGCGGCCCATTAAAACACATAATTTCAGCCAATCCAAATCATGATTTGTTGAATCTAATAACTATATGAAATACACAAAAATTCGTTCACACTTAATTCTAAGCTAGTAGGAAAAAGTAACAACATTTATTGTCTATTACAAGACAAATGTTAAGATTTTTTGGCTTTATTTTCGTTTCCTTTTTACATTTTCTTCACTTGCTATCTTCACTTTTTAGTAGAAAGCTTTATTTTCTTTCGTTTCAGATTTTTCCTTAATTGTAAAAAAATGTAAAAATGTAAAAGTTGCATGCGAAAAACGAAGATGTCAAGCTGTTTAAGCTAACGTTTGATATTTTTGCCATTAATATAAACGATTTGAAGTCGTAACTTTTATCTTCATTTGTTCGTTTTAAGAACGTCCTCCACCTTCAGTCAAAAGTCTGCCGCTACTGACTGCTGCTTATTGGAGCGTGTTGACACCTCAGCGCCATCTAGTGGTGGGGAGCTCATTGTTGTTCCATGGACTTCGCGGCCCAATTATAGGCCGCGGCCCAATGGTTGAGAATCACTGTTCTAGGCTGTAGTTGTACTGGCGCTCTTGAGTCAGAACACCGCTGCACTCAGAAGAGTCGCTTTCATTAATCTTTAGCGTATCCTGAATGTCACTGTACAGTGCTTGAATGTTCCGAATAAAAGATGAGCTAAAACCAAAACATTTTAAAACATTCCATAAAAAAACGTGTTCAATCCCGTCAAATAAGACCAATGTTGTCTCTGATTAGGGACCTTCCTGGAACATATTAGGACTGGTCTGGGTGAACAACCTCCTCCAGCACTTCTGGTGGCCAGGACTTTTGAAAGTATCTTGTAGTCACAGCAGAGCAGTGATACTGGTCTCCAGTTGATGATTCTTGTGAGATTCCCCTTTTTTTGGCAGCAGGGTGAGGACGGCCCTCCTTCAGCTCTGGAGAGCCTTCCTGTACACTGCTGTTTAAAACTTCCAGTAAGTCTTCGCCTATTATCCTCCAGTATGTTTTATGGAACTCTACAGGAAGTCTATCGATTCAAGGGATTCCCTTTTGCCTTCGATTTAAATTTTGATGCATTTCCTTTAGTGTGATTGGTTTGTCCAGCTCTTTGTTGCCATCTTTTGATATTTGGGGTAGGTCTTTCAGAAAAACTTGTTCGTTTAGGTTAGCGCAAACCAGAATGGACAGTGGGTCGATTCGTCTGAGGCAAACAGGTCTATCTCTGCTTGACCGAATTCGGCCCACACCACTGCCACCACCTGGAAGTTCAGCCTCCATTCGCCAGGGGCAGGACCCTGCCTCAACAGTGCATCCGCGACTGTATTGAAGACGCCTGGAATGTGGACTGCTGTCAGCGACTTGATCCTCGGCAGACCTCACATCCAGAGGCAACGTGCAAGCTTGTTCAAGTGGTGCGAGCTCATACCGCCTTGTCAGGTGATGTAAGCTACTGCAACTACGGTGTCTGACCTGACTAACACGTGCTTTCCTCGGATTTGCCTGAGCAACGGCTTCAGACCGAGGTGCACGGCTAGTAGCTCGAGCATGTTGATGTACCACTGGAGGCGAGGACCCGACCAGCAACCGGCCACGCCATGGCCGTCGCACACTGCTCCACAGCCCGTGTTGGATGCATTCGTGGATACCACAACACGACGGGAGACGGTTCCCAGGGGAACACCAGTTCTTAGGAAGCTCGTCTCTGACCAAGGGAGGAGCAGGTGGAGACATTCGGGTGTGACGAGGACCCGATATCTCCCTAGCCGCCAGGCTCGACTGGGGACCCTGTCCCGGATCCAGAACTGAAGGGGCTGCATGTGTAGTCTGCCTGACGCCATGTGGCCAAGAATCCTCTGGAAGGTCTTGCACGGAACCCGGGAACCGAGTGTGCAGATTTCTAGTTGACTCCGGATGTTGGCGGCCCTCCGTGAGGATAGCCTGCCGCGCATCTGATCGGAGTTGAGGTCGAGCCCGAGAAAATAAATATGCTGACAAAGGGTCAGTGCACTCTTCTCTCGATTGACGCAGAGCCCAAGTCGGCATGCGTGCATGAGCACCACATCATTGTGTGCGATTAACTGACTCCGCAAACTGGCTAACAGTAGCCAGTCGTCCAGGTGAAGTGGAGAGAGGGCGGCCTGCGCTATCTTCGTGAAGACACGCAGCGTCAGGTAAAGGCCGAAGGGCAGGACCATGTACTGATAGTGATGGAAAAGCGCAGAAAGGGCTTGTGTTGAGGCAGAATCGAGATGTGAAAGTACGTGTCTTGAAGGTCGATAGCAGCGAACCAATCCTGAGGCTGAACTGCCCTAAGAATGTTCATCTGGGTAAACTTCCTGAACGAGAACCTGTGCAGGTGTCGATTCAGGGACCTCAGATCCAGAATGGGCTGTATCCCACCAGTCTTCTTGGGAATCACGAAGTATGAGTGGTAAAACCCGCTCCTCGCCTCGGCTAGCAGCGAGGAAACCTCTGCCTTAATACGAGTGCGTCTCTCTGGCCCACGTGAGTGGCGAGGATGCCTCGGAACACTGGAGGCCGGCGGGTGAACTGCAGCGCATAGCCAAGTCTCACGGTCCAGATCACCCAGAAGGAGGGCGCACCACTCTCTCAAGTACCGTCTGAGGGGGATCAACAGAGCCGTGGGATTCCCGAGACTAGGGTCTGGGAGGGCCGGTGCTCTGACGGGAGACCCCCTGGTGTGAGCTTGGGTATGCTGATGTCTGGCCGTGAGGCGAGAGAGTCCGGAGGGATCCCGTCTGAGCTCCCAGGTGGCTGAGGACCGTCTGGGACCCGGACCCCCACCAGACAGGGAGGTGCTAGCCGGAGCCTGTGCCTCGACCCGTCTGAAGAGAAGGGGGTCTCTACTTCTCCCGACGACTGACATGGAGAAGAGTGTGACCTTGCGCCTGGGGCTCCAGTGGGCCGGAGCACTTTGGAACCCCGGCCTTTTACCATGCAGGGAGTGTCCGGTGTTAGCGAAAGACTCGACCTGCGGGTGAGCAGTGGAAGCCTCTGCTCCCCGGTAGGAGTGGAGGGATTGTGAGTGTGAGTGTATTGGTCTTTTACAATAAAGTTGACTAACACCATAGGTGTTACTGGAGCACAGCCACACTCCCTGCTCTGCTCTCCGCACCCATCAGGATCACAAGGGAAGCCGTTTGGCAGCTTTCACCATGGGCCTGGAAAAGACTTGAGAAATCGCTTTAGTCTGCAGCTGGAGGGCGGAAAACTGTTTGCACAGCTGGTCCACCGTATCGCCAAAGAGGCCCAACCTAGAGATGGGCGCGTTCAGGAACTGGTTCCTATTGGCGCTCGGCATGTCTGTCAGGTCTAGCCATTAGTAGCGCTCCTGAACCACCCGAGTTGCCATTGACGCCCACGTCGTGCGCGCAGCGACCTTCCCTGCCCGCAGGATGAGGTCAGTCGCGACCCGCACTTCCACAAAATCAGGGGGTGCTGCTTCCCCTCCGAGATATGCCAATAAACTGTGCTTGATAAATGGCAACTGCCGACAGTGCATGGAGCGTGGAGGACACAAGATGGTTGCAATAGCCCTCTACGTGGTGGGAATGTCCAGATAGACCCGGGAATGACCGCTCGCTAGGGAAGTGAGGAAGGAGTCGAGCCAAAACGTGAGCACGCCGCTAGCGGTGCCTGCCACTTCTTTGTGTTGCTCGTGGAAGAAAGGGACCACGGCTGTCCCTGGCTATTTAGCCATAGGACGAGCCGGGCACCAATCATCCAACCGCAAGGGGGTGGGCTGAGGCGGAATCTCCGTCTCCAAGCCCACCTTCTTCACGACCCGAACAAACGCTTCCGCTAACGGGTTATCGAAACGTGATTGCACCAGCGTCTCTGCAGGCGCCACAACCATATCCTCCAACACAGAGTGCGAGTCATCCTTACATATATACATACATATATCACCCAATGACATATATAATACCCTATCACCCCACAAACGCCCCTCTCCACCTGCAGCGGGTCCAGAAGCCGCGGCGTCTCGATCCTCGCCTAGAGTGGGCGCTGAGGCTGCAGAAGGGGTTTCCCGGAGAAAATCCCGTCTCTTACGCAACGTCATTTTATCCTGTTACATTTGTAGTGTGCAGTTTTATTAGTGAACACATGTTTGCACACTCACCTAAAGAAGTGTCCTTTTACCGGATTCAATTTGTTGGTGCACAAAATTACTCTGACTTTGAGATAATTATCTACAATAGAGTAAGTTATTGTAACAAGACAGAAATCGAGACGTTTTTTCATGACCCTGAAAGAACAGGCACAAAGAGGCAAAACCATGGAAAGTGCCGAAACGACTGCATTTTAAATTTAATAACGCGTTTTATAGACCTCAAAGTACTAAACAAGTTTTGCTTTGACACTGTGAAAAGGGAGCGATTTATGTTGAGTATGTGTATGTAGTGACGTTTGAATTCAGCGTTGTGATGTGACACTCGACAGCAGATGGCGCTTATGTTTTTTAAAATCAGCAATGATGATTGATGACTATGAAGACCATTTAAAAAAAATCGCCATTTAATAACCTTGTTTGAATTTATACGCATAAGACTGTCAACCAAATAAAAACTTCATTTAATTTTACATTAACATAAGTTTACGTTAACATAAATAATTAGAATTTATATCTATTTGTATTGACATTTTGTACATATTATTAGATTAGATTAGATTCAACTTTATTGTCTTTGTGCAAAGTGCAGAGACAATGAAATGCAGTTAGCAACTAACCAGAAGTGCATATAAGGTGACACAGTTAACGACTGTCACCGGGACGAGGCAAGGTGGATCCACATGCGCTTCGAAGACGATATCAAAAGGAGCATGGTTAAGTTTTCTTCCCAGGTTTAATCCAACAAAGCACAAGAACATGAACAAGACTCTATGAGTGACAGGACACACAAACCGACAAAAACCCGTGCACAACAAGGACTATAAATACTCAACAGAACGACAGACACCTGAAACATAAATGAGGCAATTAACAGCGTTATCAAACAGCGTGAACCGGAAGTGACGTGATGACAGTCTGCGTCAAAATAAGAGTTCCTAAAAGTCTTCAGCCGGGATCTGTGACATAAGGTATATTTACAAATAAGTCATAAATAAATATAGGATATTGAAATACAGTACTCCCTCGTTTATCGCAGTAGATACGTTCCAAGCCCGACTGCGATGGGTGAATTTCCGCGTAGTGAAGGAACAACATTTACATATTTATTTAACACTTATTCAGACTTTTAAAACACTTTTTTCAAGTAGTATTCTTTATTAAAGTAATGTTAACAAACATCTCCCCGCCGCACGCGCCGTCCCCGCGGAAATACTCATTTTCAATGGATGTGAACGGGAGGATCGGGCGGGAGCGCGCGCGCAGACACAGGCACTTTCCACAGCTGGCGGCCCGGTAGTTGTCGCTGGGAGACGGCCGACATAGCGATTTGCTTCTCCGCGGTGAGACGCGTCCGGCGGCGGTCTGTCTCGAGGCACTGCGAGCATCCTCCGCCAAGATACAAAAGGGAAAAAATGAATCCGCGAATATATGTAATATAGAAAAAAAATCTGCAATACAGTGAATCCACGATAGTCGAACCGCGAAGTAACGAGGGATTACTGTATACAGGTATAAATGGAGTAATGAATGAAATAATAATAATAATAATATATAATAATACTAATACTACTACTACTACTACTAATAATAATCATAGTCATTATAATAATAATCATAATAACAGTAATAATAATGATACGATAATAATACATAATAATGAAATCATGTAAATTATTTTTCAATAACATTTTTTATAATATTAACTGCTGGAGCAGTTGTGGCCTAGTGGTATGAAGCTGGATCGCAAACCGGTTGTGTGTTTGATTACCAGGGGGTCATTGGACAAGACACATACCCCCATATGACCCCGGGCACCATGACTTAAGGCTGCCCACTGCTCCGGGTTTGTGTGTGTCACTTCTCTTTGGGTGTGTAACTTCACTTGATGGGTTAAAACGCAGAGCACAATATTTGGACAAAAATTTGTCACCCATCTTTTTTTAAACCAAGACTTTAATAAATATATCCATAAAAGAAAAGAAAATGAAGTCATACTACAATTGTGTGGTAGTTTACGCAGACCGAGAAAACAGCTTTAAAAGCACCTTTGCCACCTGTTCTCCTGCTCTTGTTCATAATTGGACACTTCAGAAGTTAGACCCGCCCTGTGTTGCGGAGATCTCGATCGTGATTGGCTGCGTCTCGTGTCAAACATGATGTGACCGCGATTGGAACAGAATCAGATCAGCCGGTTTGTTTCAAACCAACGCAACATCTCGTTTGGTGATGAATTTTGCTTTTTCTCGAAAGAAACACGCGATTCTGGAGCTGCACGAATAGCTGTTAAACTTCCGCCGGGTTTAAATCTCTGCGATGTCGCTTCTCTGTGTAAGAGGTACGCGTTTCTTCACTTTTTACGTGTTCGTGTTTTCTGTCAAATGGTGACGTTGGTGCGTGTTTAATGTAAATTAGTCTGATCAGGTGGAAAAGTGCGTCTGGTCTTTGGATGCGATGGTAATGGTGGCGTCTCTCCTGTAAGGCGCTTAGCGATGTTTCCCGGCGGAATGTCCCGCGCGAGTCTGTCCCGATGAACCGATAAACTGTCACTTTATTCTGAAGCTGACGTGTGGATTCAGATATCACGACCTGTTTCCTGACAACTCATAGATCGTCGTTAGTTGATGACGAACTCAAAGTCGTTTTTCTCTGAGAGAGAGAGAGAGAGAGAGAGAGAGAGAGAGAGAGAGAGAGAGAGAGAGAGAGAGAGAGAGAGTAGGTGTGTGTGTGTGTGTGTGTGTGTGTGTGTGTGTGTGTGTGTGTGTGTGCGCTTGCTTGATCTGAAAGGATCAGTGGGTCAGAGTTTAGTAGAAAAAGTTCTACCACCAGTGTGTCAGTGGACCAGAGGTCCACGTGACCAAACCTTCAGTTGTTTTCTTTCCTATTGGTTTGCTAACTGGATTCTAATCTTCTTCACAAATAATCTAAACTAGTGTGTTTAAGTCAGAGACGAGACTTCAGAGGAACCAGTGCCACTCTGTTTTTTAAAACCAATGACCACCAGACTCACTTCACAGCTCGGTTCTTTTACTCCAAGTTCTTCTGGAGTTTACCATCAATGTGTTTTATACTAGTTATTTGATGACAAATACCCTCATCTTTGCTTGGTTTTCTTATCGTGTTTAGTATTTACTTTTTTAGTCTTGTGTGGAGTGTGGAGGTTCATCCATCAACAGATTTTGTGAAAAGGCTTTCTGGTTTTTATAAATATGCTGATAAGAATACAGATGAACGATAGCTGGCTTTTAATGATAGTTGTTTAAATGTGCCGAAAGGCTCAGCAAATCAGATCATCCGCTTTTTTTTTTTTTTTAGAAAAATAATTGTTTTATTTTCTTAAAAGGATCATCACAAGCCTAATATGTATTTACAGCCATACACTGTAATAATGTGTGTGTGCTGTATAGTGTAAAACAGCTGTAATAATTCTGTAATAAAACAACTGAAGCCAAAGACAAACTTTCAAGCTCCTATAAGTCATCATAATGCACATTTCATAAATATATATCAATTATTGCTCATTACATTTCAGGGGTAACATTTTACAAGTAAAAGGGTTTAACTGGCCATTGAAACGTTTACAGATGTTAATGTCAGTGTGTGTCAGAGAAGAATTATGGTCAGAGTCGATGTGATGTCAGTCATGATGCTGTTGTGTGTGTGTGTGTGTGGGGGGGGGGTCAGAGTCTCAATCTAATCCTTCAGCCATCTGCTGTGTGAGTGTGTGTGTCATGGTTGTTGCGTCAATCATCTAGTCCGACTGAAGGCAAAATTTGTGCTTTTGTTTAAAGGATTTTGAGTTTGAAGGATTTCATTCTCAGTCCATTTTGGGTCATGAGTTTTTATTCCATGTTTTACGAAATTGCTCTCTAATTGTGAGGAAATCCTCTCTAAAGCAGAGCTTTCAGTTTGTTCTTGATGCTGATGAACATTAAATAAATTGTGTGTTGTCACTTTCAATTTGCTTTCTGTAATTCTTCAATATAAAACTGTAATTGTTCTCTCTAAAAGCAATTTTGTCCAGCTATTACTTTCCTATTCCTTTATTCACGCTGATTCTGTCCATTTTCTTCTTTGTATTTCCAGTGAAGAAAGCCAAACTTCATGGCCCATCAGGTAAAAACTCAATTTGTTGTTTTGTCACCTAAACGCCTCTCTCTCTTTCTCTCTCTCTCTCTCTTTCTCTCTCTCTCTCTCTCTCTCTCTCTCTCTCTCTTCTCTCTCTTGTGTCACTCTCACCCACACACACACACACACACACACACACCATCCAGTGTTTGCAGAGTACATCACTTTTAAGCACTTCTAAGTTAGTATTAACTACCGTAATACAGGGAGTGCAGAATTAATAGGCAAATGTTGACCACATTGTTTTCATTTTGCATGTTGTCTTACTCCATGCTGTATAGGCTCGAAAGCCTACTACCAATTAAGCCTATTAGGTGATTTGCATCTCTGTACTGAGAAGGGGTCAGAAAAGTCCCTTCGAGACAGGCTTCGAAAAGTCAAAAATAGTGAGATATCTTGCAGAGGGATGCAGCACTCTTAGCCAAGCTTCTGAAGCGTGATCATCAAACAATCAAGCGTTTCATTCAAAATAGTCAACAGGGTCGCAAGAAGCGTTTGGAAAAACCAAGGTGCAAAATAACTGCCCATGAACGGACAAAGTCAAGCGTGAAGCTGCCAAGATGCCACTTGCCACCAGTGGATCTGAAGACAGACTTTCCTAAGGTTTTATTGACCGATTAAATGAGAGTGAGTCTTGATGGGCTCGTGGCTGGATAGGTAAAGGGCAGAGGGCTCCAGTCCGACTCAGACGCCAGCAAGGTGGAGTACTGATTTGGTCTGGTATCATCATAGATGAGCTTGTGGGGCCTTTTTGGGTTGAGGATGGAGTCAAGCTCAACTCCCAGTCCTACTGCCAGTTTCTGGAAGACACATTCAAGCAGTGGTACAGGCAGAAGTCTGCATCAAGAAAAACATGATATTTATGCTCCATCACAAGCGTCCAAGTACTCCACAACATGGAGTTGAAGAAAGGGTCTAAGAGAAAAACTAATGACATGGCCTCCTTGTTCACCTGATCTGAACCCCATAGAGAACCCCTGTAGTCCATCATCAAATGTGGGATTTACAAGGAGGGAAAACAGTTCACCTCTCTGAAAAGTGTCTGGGAGGCTGTAGTTGCTGTTGCACGCAATGTTGATGGTGAACAGATCAAAACATTGACAGAATCCATGAATGGCAGGCTTTTGAGTGTCATTGGAAAGGAAGGTGGCTATATTGGTCACTGATTTGTTTTTGTTTTTGATGTCAAAAATGTATATTTGTGAATGTTGAGATGTTTTTTTGATTTCACTGGTGAAAATACATGATTGGAATGGGTATATATTTGTTTTTTTTTGTTAAGTTGCCTAATAATTATGCACAGTAATATTTACCTGCACACACAGATATCCTCATAAAATAGCTAAAACTAAAAAAAACTACTTCCAAACATTTTCAGCTTTGAAATTAATGACTTTTTTTTGGGTTCATTCTGGACATGGTTGTTGTTCAAGAATAAAATTATTTTGACTAAGTGCAGTTCAAAACCCCCTTATGGACAACATAATAAATGCGACCTCTACGTCACCCGGATTGGCGTCACCGGGGCCCCATCCTGGAGCCAGGCCTGGGGCAGGGGCTCGTTAGCGAGCGTCTGGTGGCCGGGATCTTGCTAACGGGACCCGGCAGGGCTTTGCCCGAAAGAGCAACGTGAGGCCACCCTCCTGTAGACTCACCACCCACAGGAGGGGACAAATGGGGGGACATTGCGTTCTGGGTGGCAGTCGTGTATAATTGTCACGGCGACCCAAACGTTCGACAACGAATCTGGATATTGAGACATGGAACGTCACTTCGCTGAGTGGGAAAAAACTCGAGCTTGTGTTGGAGGTTGAGCGATAACTGCTAGAAATAGTTGGGCTTACTTCCACGCATAGTTCGTGATCTGGATCACAGCTCCTTGAAAGAGGTTGGAGCCTCTTCTACTCTGTATTTGCTCATGGTAAGAGGCGGCGAGCGGGAGTGGGCTATCGCCCTCCAACTCAGCCGCCATGTGTTGAATTTCTGTCCAGTGGATGAGAGAGTCGTTTCTCTTCACCTTCGGGTGGGGGACAGGTCTCTCACTGTAATTTGTGCCTATGCACCAAATAGCAGTGTAGAGTACCCGGCTTTCTTGGAGTCCCTGGGAGGAGTACTGGAGAGTGCCCCAAATGGGGACTCCATTGTTCTAGTGGGGGATGTCAACGCTCCCGTGGGCAACGACAGTGATACCTGGAGGGGTGTGATTGGGAAGAACGGCCTCCCAGATCAACATCACAAGTGATGTTTTATTACTGGACTTCTGTGCTAGTCACGGCTTGTCCATAACAAACACCATGTGCAAGCATAAGGTTGTATCAACTTTGTTGTATCATTAGACCTTCGACCATATGTCTTGGACACACGTGTGAAGAGAGGGGCTGAGCTGACAACCAATCACCACCTGGTGTTGAGTTGGATCCGGTGGCAGAGGAGGAAGTTGGACAGACTTGGCAGACCCAAATTCCAAGTTCCAAG
Organism: Paedocypris micromegethes; assembly: GCA_028031935.1. Classification (NCBI taxonomy): domain Eukaryota; kingdom Metazoa; phylum Chordata; class Actinopteri; order Cypriniformes; genus Paedocypris; species Paedocypris micromegethes. The sequence goes on from CM051502.1 coordinate 7,613,469, forward strand.
TATGTCCCACCGGGAGGAGACCTAGAGGAAGACCCAGGACACGTTGGCGAGACTATGTCTCAAAGCTGGCCTGGGAACGCCTCGGTGTCCCCCTGGAGGAGCTAGTGGAGGTGGCGAAGGAGAGGGAAGTCTGGGCATCCCTCCTAAGGCTGCTGCCCCCGTGACCTGGTCGTGGATAAGCGGTAGAGAATGGATGTATGGATGGATATTTTGTTTTAATCTGTTTTATTCTATTCTATTCTATTCTGTTTTATTTTGTTCTATTCAATTCTATTCTATTCTGTTTTATGCTATTTTATTCTATTTCATTCTGTTCTATTCTATTCAATTCTATTCTAGTGATAACTATGTGACGCTGCATCATCTATAAAAAACCGAAGCCTACTGAGAAATGTGCAGAAAAGCCACAACACGTGAGATGCTGGCGAGAACCACGCGAGACGCCATGAGAAACATTTTGTTATTCAAATCTCCATTTCATTGATGATGTCACTGTGTTTCAGAATACAACGTGTACGTGACTCTGAAGGTGCAGAACGTGAAGAGCACGACGGTGACGGTGCGGGGTTCGCGGCCCTGCTGGGAACAAGACTTCATGTTGTGAGTCTCTTTGCGTATATGAGACTGCAATTATTCATCTAAACTAAGAAGTATTTTGATGAGACTGAATATGTGTGTCAGGTGGTGGCCTGATGTTCGTCCCCTGCGGTACATGAAGTCCCCCCCCCCCCCTCGTCACTTTTGTGTTGAACCGAGAAACGCTGAATAGGGTGTTGATGGTCTTTACAGGGTTCTGGCCCAGACAATGTTCCTGGCGTTTCAATTGTACCAAAAATAATGTTTCATAGATTCTGTGTTTACCTGGGTTGTGTGAAAGACGAGAGCTGGACACACAGTTGTGTTCTGTTAGAGACAGACCCACGGCAAATAATGAATTCTCAACAAGCCAAAAGATCTTGAAATGACCCAAATCTTGTTTTTTTTCAGACGAGATACATTAACAAGCTTAGAATTAAGTGTTAAAGATTAATTTGCTTGTTTCAAGATGTCTTACCAAGTAAATTTTTCTAACCCCATTGGCAGATAATTTTACTTAATTTAAATCGTTTTTACTTTTTTTGTTTTTCATTCATGTGCAATTTTTGCAGTGAAGATTCGACTGAATAGAGACAGATTTGTTTGTGTAGAGACAGACAGGCTTGGTCAGGCAGAGAGAGCGACAATCGCTTTTAGGTAGAGAGACAGACAGGTTTGTTAGCTTCACTGTTCCTGGGAAATGTAGCGAAGCTAAGCTACAATAACATAATAACAGTAGCTTACTACATTTCAAGCTACTTCTCTACATTTATATATTGAGCTTCGTTCCAAGTCAATGCATCAGTAAACACATCACTAAATACATCTCTAAAACGGTCAATCAAACACAGCAGGAATAATCGTTCAGTTTAATTCTTTACTGTATTTAATTACTCCAAACAGTCTAAATAAATTATATCAAATATGACAAAAATCACAATAATATACATGTTCCACACAATAAAACAGGGGGGAACAGTGAAGCACTTATTGGCATCGTATCAATTCAGTATAAAAATGTAAAAAAAAAAAGAAAACAACCAATTAAAAACACCACTTTCCTCCTTTAGGTACTGTATCTTTTTGAAACGGTCTTGATCATTACAATTTTTTTTCTGTAGATAAGCATATTCTTTTTAAGTTAAAGAGTTACTTCTTTAATCTCTCTTCAAACAAAATTTTGTAAATTGCATATTTTGGAAATGTACAATTATTCTACTGTATGTTTAAGCTGCGTTTTGGAAGACATTTTACATTTTTACTGACACTGGAAAGCGTACTGGCCATTTCAGATATTTCCATTAACCTTGAAATATGATCAATTATACTTACCGTATTTACTCGACTATAAGCTGAGTATTTTTCCTAAAAATTTCAGGCTCAAAGTGGGGGGCTCGTGGTCTACCGAAATAGAAAATATTTTACTCTACAGCACAAGCAAAAGCTCTCCACATCTTGTGCTGGCTGCTCTGCTCTGCTCTCTCTCTCTCGCGCGCGCGCACACACACAGGCTGCGTGTGCCGTGCAGTGCGACTTTATCTTCACAAATAAAGAGTTACTACTCTGAGACTACTCAGTCATTTAGGATAGGATAGGATAGTCTTTAAGGGCCGCAGCACATTCAGCACGCCGCCACTATCTTTTTGGAAGACAACAGAGCAAGGGCATTTCAGACAAACAAACCAAAATTTAGCAGACGCTTTTATCCAAAGTAACTTACGGTATATGTCATTACAACTTTTACAAATCAACGTCCTGCTTTCCCTGGGAATCTAACCAATCTGGTGTTTCTAACATCTGCTATGACTGAGCTACAGTACTAAAAATACTGTATACGGTTATAACTAAAAGTTATAGACAGCTAGTGGTCTATTATTTTCTGACTTTCTAAAACGGGAATTTTTAGAGTTTTGTGTGTTAGTACTAAAACACATCAAATGTTCTAATTAGGAATTCACAAAACACATCTTTATTAATTGATTTTATTAAGAAAACATTGATGGCCGAATTGTGGTCCTATCAAACCCCTTATGTTTAGAGGCTTATCTGTGCGACTTCAGTGTGCGTCTCATGACTTGTCAGGAGAGACCATTGCCTGATTATATAATGTTCAGATGAGGATTTAAAACGATCAAACAGGAAATGTCTGTTCATTGCACACACTGGGTCACTTCAAACTGATAACTGGACACTTTAAACATGAAACACTTCAAACAACTTGTGAATCACATGGTTCACTTTCTGTATTTTGTATCTTTCTACCCTTATTGTATTTTTTATCTTTGATAATAGATTCATATTTTATCTTGCATATTTTTACTTTTTACTTGCGTGCCTTTATCCTATATTTTTTAATCATATTCTACCCAGCATTTTTTATTGTACCTAGCATATTTTTTGTGGAATAAGGACACATCTTGTATTTTGTGTCCTACTCTTATTGCTTTTTAAAATTGAATATTTTATTCATTTATATTTTATCTCCATTTTTTTTGTATTTTATTGCTTTTTATCGCTTATCTTTTTATTGTATTTCTATTGAACCCCCATCCATGTTTATACACCGGACGATTGTAAAAACACATTTCACCTGTGTTGTTGCAAAATAATGCGTAAGTGACAAATAAAATTTGAATTTGAATATGAAAAGCTGAGTAGACCAGCACAGTTAAAACAATCTAAAGCATCTGTGTGTGTTTGTGCGTGCGTGCGTGCGTGTGTGCGCGCGTTTCAGGAAAAGCGGATGAGGGCTGATCTCCGTTCTGTTCTCTGGGTTAAACGGCCACGTGCTGCTGACCTCACATGATCAGAGATGGGATTAGTGTTGACTTCAGACAGATTGACTGTTCTGCACGGCCAGATGATTCAGCAGGAAGCTTTAGGAAGAAGAGAGAGACAGATATGATGAACAATATGAATGCACACGATTCTTTTGAAAAAGATAATATTGTATTCAATGTGAGCTTTTTTTCAAACTATTCCTGCTACTGTCATATAGGGAGTAGATCAGTCACTAGAGCAGGGGTCGGGAACCTATGACTCGCGAGTCATATATGGCTCTTTTGGTGGCTGCATATGGCTCTTTAAAAATACATGTGTAGCGTTTTTGTTTCGTTTTTATTTTACGCTTGTATTCTCAACTATCCAAACTTTTTTCCCGTTACGTTTCAGATAGTGTAGCAGCGTGCGCTCGGTGTCACAGCAGGGTTTGTGTGTTGGTGAGAGTGACGATTGCTAGACGTATTTCTTTTGCAGTTGTTTTCTAAGCGGCGTGTTGTCCAGGTAATCTCTTAATGTGGGGTAGAATAAGTTAAAAGTGGATGCCCTACTGATATTTAATTTCTTTTATTTGTGTTGGATTTATTGGATACATATATTTGTCTGAGTTTATTGTAAGCCATTTAAATTTTTGTTAAGGCTTTAATGTGCGTCAGAAGAATAATACTCGGCCAGTGCGGGGGTCCTGAAACAACCGCTGGATGTGTGTGCACCGTGCTTCTGGTCTTCTCGTTTGTTTTTGTCAGAATTAAAAGTTGAAAACAAGCCACACAAGTATTAAGACATTTTACATACAATAACAGAATATCAAACGAAGTTATCACAATGAGTTGAAAGAATTCATATTGGTTTTACAAATATGCATAGTTTCATTATAGCATTTAGCTTTTAACATATAGCATTTGTATTTAGTTTTAAACAGGTATGGCTCTTTTGGACTTAATTTTTACCAATATGCCGTGTTTATGGCTCTCTCAGCCAAAAAGGTTCCCGACCCCTGCACTAGAGCAACAAATTCCTCGATTCCTAAGGAATTCGTTGAATTGTACAAATTGTAATCACATGTAAGTTACTTGGATACAATTGTCTGCCAAAAAACTGTAAAGTACACTGTAAAAAAATTGAGTCAACTGATTACACCTAATCCGTTTACTTTGGTTCAACTTAAAATTTTACTTTGAAAGCAATTAACTATCCACTACTTAGCCAGTGCAAAAAACATTATTGAATCTATTTAAGTTTTTAAGTTTAATGAAATCTCAAATGACATGTTATCTTAATTGTTTTTAATATTGTCTTTAATTTCTTAATTTCTTATCGGAAGGGTTGAAAAAGAGACCACCACCATAATATATGCGTCAACTCGCATCTTCTTTGACTAGGCCTTGTGTACTAACGGGTTGAATTTAAATAATAATAATAATAATGTGTATAAGAGTCTAATCTAACATTATATTATAAAATCTGAACTGAACCCATGTGTCTTGACCACTGAGGTGTAATAACAACTTATTCTAATAAATCGCCTTATAAATGACTTCATTGAACATAAAATCTGCTCAGTTGGTCTATTTAACAAACAGAGAGCAACAGCGCCTCCCATTGTAGGAACTGTAAACAGGTAAAAATGCAGCCGAGTCTCTACTCACATAACGAGACTCATTGATATTTACACAATAACCTTATTTAAACATCTATTGTTTCCTTTTAAGACGAATTGTCACACCTCTGCCTGCCCTGCTTGTCCGGACTCCGCCCCTTGTTATGTCTCCTCGTTTGTCGCGCACACCTGTCTCGTGTTGTTTGTTAATCACCTGACCTATTTAGTTCTCCTCTGTGTGTTGCTCCTCGTCTGGTTTCGTCAGTATCACGTTGTGTTTTACCCTCAGATCCTCCGAGACGTATCTGTGTTCCTCGTGATCCAGTTTGCTGTGAATCCTCTGTGTTCCCGAGTTACCCCGAGACCTGAGTTTCCTCGTGCGTCTTCGTTTTGTTCCAAGACCTCAGTTTCCATGAATTCCAGAGTTTTCCTTCCGAGTCCTGTCTCCTCTCCTCGTGTGTTCCAGTCCTCGTCCCTGTATTGTTCAACCTGCCCATTAAACTCCTTCTGTGTATCACCTCCTTGTGTCTGTCTCCTACGTCACTCTCGCTCCTCCCCAGAAGCGAGAGTGTGACACAAATCACTTCAATTGCTCCTTCTTACAACTTAACAAGATCAAACGTGTTTATGATTTATTTTAAAGTTTAAAAGAGTTCAAGAAAATGCGTACAGCACAAGCAAGCTTCTCATTAGCCAATTCTCATTGGCCAATCCAAGAAACAAGGTCTTCTCTTCTCATCACCATTTGGTTCCAAAGCACATTTTTACTTTATTTCAAAGAAATGTATTTTCTTTACACTATAAGACTTTAATTTGGATGAAGCACAGATTTTACATTAAACTGATGGTTAGACAGAAAATTAAATGCTTTGAGTTAGATCAGGTATAAAAATGTATTCAAAGTAACGACACGCCTTTGCACTTTTTACTTTACTTGTACTTTCTGTTTATTATTATTATTAATTAGGGCTGTCAAAGTCAACGTGACACACAACGTGATTAATTTTAAGCGCATCAATTATTTTAACGGCATTAATCACAGTTGCATTTTTTACTTTCGGTTTGGAAGCGTGCAATGAATAGAACCAAGAGAGCACGCTGTCCCCAGGTGCGGCTCATTAAGATTAGCAGCTCACAGTCATTGAGTTCAGGTGGTGTCACTTAGGTGCAAAGTGTTAAGTGACACTGACCTACTTTTCCCCTTTTAGCAATAACTTGCTTTGTTCAAAAAGCTGTAGATTACGAATTAGATAAACAGAAAACACTGTATTTACTTACAGTGTTAGAGTGATAAGGATTTTTTAAGTTACTGTCACGCTCACACCTTGAGCAACGTAGTGACCAAACACGGGGGTTGTGAAACAGAAAGGGGTTTAATGACAACGAAGACTGAACACGGAGAAACTCGGGACTCGGGAATACACAGGGGTCTGACACGAAGACCCTTGAGCTACAGGTACGTACTCACACATTGACGAGATCAGACAAAGGGCAAAGCAAACACACAGGTACATATAGTGTCCAAAAGAGATGAGAAACAGGTGTGCAGTGGAGAGTGTGGGTCAGGGGGCGGAGTCTGGGATTGTAAGCAGGTGAGAAGGGGATTTTGTGACAGTTACAGTTCGTTTTCAGCTGACAAAGAGAAGGCAAAACACCCTTCACGTTTTAGTTTTACTATATTATTATTATTATTATTATTTTTTTTTTTTTTTTACAAAAAACACAACGTCTTGTTTTTATTAAGAGTGTAACCTATACAAATATGTACTTCAGACTTTCAATTGATGGATAACACTTGTAAGACCAAAATTGACTTTTTTTGCGTGTTTTATTTTGAAAAAAGTGCGACTAAAGTGCGAAAAAATGGTTAAAAAACAAAGACAATACATTGCGAACTGAACAAAAATTATGCTAAATTATTTTACAGTATTTAAACAAGTGTTCGTTTTACGTTCATTTTAGTGTTGAGTTTACGTTAATTTACATATTACACCTCATTATCCAATATTACAAGCTTCAGTCATTTAATCGTGATTAATCGCAATTAATTTGGTCAGTGACGTGCGATTAATTAGTTAAAAACAATAATCGTTTGTCAGCCCTATTATAAATATTATTATTCCACTTTTTTGGTCGTTAACTAGTCGTCCATGTTTTGCTGAACAATTGCTGTTTACTTCCTAAACATGAGTCATTGTATTGTAATTTTTCGTCATCTCAACCTTTATACTTTTTCTTTAATTATGTTTTTCAGATATTGTTTCCCCATTTATTTCTAATTTTTTGTCTTTGTCAAACAGTCGTTCAATGTAGAAATGTTGTTGAACTTCTTAAATGTGCATCCTCAATTCATCTTCAAAGTTCCATCATTTCAACTTCTGTACTTTTCCCTCACTTTTCTAGCTTATTTTTCTACATTTCTTTATTCTAACATCATTCTGCTTTCATCGTTCATCCTCCTTTCAATGGTTTTCCATTGTTTTTCTTAGAAACATTGTTTCAACTTTAAATGGATCTATAATTTTTATCCACTGAAATTGGCTTTTTCATAGCTTTTGTACTTTTGACCTTGGGATTCGTTGTTCCACTATCTCCGTTATTTTCAATGAAGCGTCACCTTTTATGAACAATGTTTGCCGTTTCCTCGTTTCCACTTTAACATATAATACATGCCAATGCAGGAACATCTGTGCATTTCTGGAAACTTATTATAAATAAACGGCGTTACTAACAGCTTTAGTAACGAGTAATCTAACGCAATTACTCCTCCGTTAAAACGGCGTTATTGTTACTGACAAAAATTCTGCGTTACTATAATTGTCACCAAAGTGGTTTTAATGCGAGCAGAGTGTGTATTGTTTTTTCTTCTAGTGGGCGTGTGTTCGGGGGGCGGGACATCACTGCTGATGTGTGTGTCTGTGAACTTGGTGCGACAGAAAACATGATGATTGGCTTAGATTAAATGTCCATTATTTACCAAGCGCTCGCCCAGTAAGAGTCAGTGATGAGCTAAAGAATTGGCCATGGAGTTTTTAATATTACTAGTACCTATTTACATCTAATTTTAATTTGCACGTGAAAGTGTAAATTTTTGATGTTGTTGTTTAATTTTGATACATTATTAGTTCTATATTGAGAGCAGAACACTTGTTAAACTGTTTACTTTTGTGAATTTTATTAATTTATTTTAGTTTCATTCCTTAAGAAGTGTAATTTATATATGAAACTTATTTGTTGGATAGTTGTAGACTGTGCAATAAATATTAAAAGTTCCAAACCATCTATTGTGTTTTATTATTCACTATACTTATGATGGTTTGTACAGTACTAGAGTAGATTAATGTACAGTGCTTTATAATAATAATTTATTTGATTTAGTGTCCATTTCATTAATTTAACATATTTAATATTTAGCCAAGTTATTTGACAAATTAAAAACAAATTGTCGCAAAAAGTAACGCAAGTTACTCCCTGGTAATTGGTTACTTTTATAATGACAAAACTCAATTACTCAGTTACTATTTGTTCGAAGGAACTAGTAACTGTAGCTAATTACTTTTTTAAAGGAACGTTCTCAACACTAGATATGGCATATTTGTTCAGACGAGCGTCACCAGTTTTCCCATGTCATTTCTGCATAAATGGAATCATCAAGTGTTTTTATAATTACCGTTCACAATGTGTGTCTGTGTCATCAGTGAGATCAACCGTCTGGATCTGGGTCTGGTTGTGGAGGTGTGGAATAAAGGAGTCATATGGGACACTTTGATGGGAACTGCCTGGATCCCACTACACACCATAGAACAGTCAGATAAGGTAAGACTCTATCTTCTAATAACAATTCAGATGCACCATTTAGCCATAATGCGTTTAATCCTTCTTCCGTTTAGAAACCAGCAGCACATCTCACACATATTGAGATCAAGCGTGACCCGACTAGTTTGGAATTGTGGTTTGTGATCAGTTCTACACACACGAGTGACTAATGCTTTGGTGTTCACAGGAGGGTCCTGGAAGATGGGTTCCACTGGATTCTGAGGTTCTGATGAAAGAAGACGAGATCTACGGAACTACAAACCCCACGGCTCACCAGCTGCTGCTGGACATGCGCTTTGAGCTTCCGTTTGGTCAGTTCGTTTTGGTCACAGCACTAAGATCAAATGAATTAGTATTGTTATCAATTCACATTGCCAACACAGTCTTACAGAATTGAAACTCAAGGCGATGACTTTTGTCATTTATATTTTTGAAGGAACACTGAATCACTAACGATTTACTCATTGTTGTCCTCCTTTTTCTACCAGATATTCCAGAAAACGAGGCTCAGTACTGGACTAATAAACTGGAGCGCATCAACTCTATGAGGATTAATGAGGAGGTAGAGAGTAAAAAATACGAGAGCTTTGTTGGGCCTGACTTGAGATTGTGTGTGTGTAAGATTGAAAGTGCAATTTTCAAGTGTTTACATATTTAACCGATAAATGAATGCGTAAAGGACTGTTGGATTGTAAGTAATTTGTGACGAGTGGTGTTAAGAGTATCTGAAAACCATACTTGACTAAAAGTGCAAGTCACTCAATCCAAGAAGAGTTGTAATAGTATCCAATCTCAAAGAACCAGGGGTGTAAGGTACTTGAGTAAATGTATTTCGTTACTTTACTTAAGTATGTTTTTGGCTACTTCGTACTTGCACTGAGTATCAAAAATATAAGCAACTTTTACTCTCCTTTGCTCCACTGCATTTCTGATTGAGAAGCTGAACTTTTCACTCCACTACATTTGAACGGACACTTATTGTTACGTGTTACATTGTGATTGTGCGCGACAAGTCTGCATGAAGTACATGGATTTATACCGCGGTTAATTTCTTGGGCGGACGAGGCGATATCGCCATCTTTAGGATGGTGAAGGTAATGGACGCTATTTGTGAATTAGAAACCACATGAACGTGAATTAGAGCGGTAAATGTACGTATAGCAGATGTTTAACTAGCAACACGACTGAGGCCAGCAATGAAGCAAACGCCAGAACATCAACGGAAATATTTTCTATTGTTGAAAATAGAACGTCTCTTACAAGGTGCAGTGTCAGCTATGTGTACAGCAAACAACAAAAATTTTTAAAAAAAAAAAGCTTTTTAAAAATTCACCGTCAGATATAGTGAAACACATTGAATGTTAAAGTGATTTTTTGTAAAGTTAAACTTTACAGATCTCTCACAATCACAATGTAACGAGTAACAATAAGTGTCAAGTAGACACTTGAAACAAGGCACTGACACTGAAACATTTAGTCGGGTAGAGAGTAAAAGTTGCTTTTATTTTTGATACTCGGTACAAGTACAAAGTAGCCCAAAAATTAATTAAACTAACAATGTCCATTTACTCAAGTATCTGACACCACTGCAGCAAACACAGCTTATAATAACTCTGAAGGGGTTTTCAATTTTACTGTTGAATTACTGTTTGTGATTCACAGGTAAGTTTCTGTATTTCCTACCTGAATTTCTTCTTTATTTTTCTTCAGTATTCTTTACAAGAGGAAGCACAGGATGGACAACAAATGCGCTCTCAATGCTGTAAGATTGTGATCTGCTTTCATTTGGAATAAATGTAGAAAGAAGCCAACAGATGGCAGTAGTTTATGACATGTTTGTTTAGTGCTTGACTCATTTCTCCACATTTTAGTAACCAATAACATTGATCCCAGTAATCAGAAAAACCAAGACTGTCTGATCAACTCAAAGTGAAAGTTTTCTAAATAAGAACTTATGGCATGTAATTGTGATGAAACAATAGTCACAAAAGGAATATCTGATTTTGAACAACTCTTTTGTTTGTAATCTTGATATTTTGGAGTGAAAACTATTAAACTGATCAATTTAAAATTCCAATTTCAAAATGCTGCATGGTCAACCCCAATTATAATTCGTTTAACGTTCCATGCGACTAGGTCAGTGGTCTTACTTCGGATGGAGAGACCAGCAGAGTATGTACTTACTTCTAAACTACCAATCTGTCACAAATAAAACACTCTCATTCTGTTCATTGTCTTTACATAGTTGGCTGCTTGTTTCTTTCATTTAAACCCACGACATTTCATCTCCATTTGTGTCAAAGCAAACCTTTTTGAGACGTCCAGTTAATTGGGCTGTGGTTCTTTCTTATTGCCTTAATGTTCTCTTTATGCGGTAGATTGTGATGACCACGACAGTGCATTGGACAACAGGGACATTGATTACCGCTGCAGACCTCCACGCTACCACACCACAGCCCAGCACAATTCATCTCTTCACCAGTACCCTATCGGTTCAACAAGCTCCGTACAGAGCTGTGACGTGGATTTCAGAGAAGAAAGAGACCAGAGGTGATTCACCCATGCACAAAATGCAGGGTTCTTACTTGAATTTCAGTCATGTGTTTCCAAGGCCTTGAAAATGCATGCATTTTAAACGAAGTTCTTGAAAATGCTCTGAACAAACAGGCCGTTATAACGTATACAAACTAAAACACACTTTGCTAAAAAAGAAGAATGTCTAATTTCTTACTTTAAATGGTTAGAATACAAATGTTGCCTATAATGTTAGTAAGGTCTACTGAAATGTAATGTCCCCCTTTATTTCCACCAATTGCAAAAACCTTTCCCAAAATGTTTCATTTTAAATTGTGTTTAGGCATAGTTTTAAGTATACATTTTACCACAACTATATGGTGCTGAAAAAAATTGAACGTGGACTTTGAAAGTGCTTTAAAAGTGCTCAAATTTTATCTTTCAGAAAGTGTAGGAACCTTGAAAATGTTCTACTGAAAAAATGTATAATCATTTATTTGTCTTTGGTTTATCCATCTGCTCAATAACCTCATGTTTTTTTTTTCTTTTCATCTAATCCATATGACATCTACACCTCGTGAAAACCAGAATTGCTAGAACTGGTGTCAGAATTATTCCGGTAGACTCAGGAATGGGAGTTGAAGACTGGGAGACAAAATACAAAATCAATGACAATGTACTTGATGATTACTTGGAGCCGGAACAGAATACATGGGATGATGACAGCAAAAGTGAGATTTATCAAAACTGCCCAAGTGAGTCTAAAAGCTGTGCAGACGATCAGACAGTGGAACGTGCTGCAGAAATGGTGGTGTCTGGGGCCACTGAGGGCATCGGAACTGTCCAGTCAGTCTGCGAGGACACCAGGAACCATGAGGAATTTAGTCAAGTTCAAAAGTCCTATGCAGAAGGTCTATTGTACCAAACCAGAATGTGGGCCAAAAATTCAATTGAAAACACCCTTGAAAACTACGCAATTTATTGTGAGCAGGAGGAAGCACGATTCAGAGCAAGGAGTGAATATGGGTCTGTGTGGTCTGATGAAATGCAGTTCTCGATTGGGTCCGACGAGGAGCTTGATGATGGGACTTTTGTAGAAGCAAACACACAGTATGAATTTGACAATAGCTACCAAAATGAAAGTTCTATCTCTCCGTATCAAGCATGGTCATATAGCATTCACGGACAGCAACGTTTTAGTGAAAACATTTGCACGAGAGACCCAGAAGAAAATTTGCCTCCTGAAGAGGGAACAAATGAAGACTATCACAATACTATGAACGAGCTTCAGAACCTGGTTGACTCTGTGACTGAGTATCTGGTCGGTAGAGAAGAGGAAATTAGCAAGTATGACTCAATGGATCAACCTATGGCAAAAATCACCACAGTGGCAGAAACGATAGAGGATAAGCCAGTTGAAGTTAAAGAGGAAAGATCAGTAGAGCAAGGAATTTCAGGTGTTAAAAATGCAATGAGCTCTTTGATTAATGTCTTCACAAACGCCAAAGCAGAATCTGACAGAACCCAACTAACAGTCACAACAGCAAAAAACCCATCACCAGTTACTCTTCCAAGCGAATCTGGAATTTCGAAACTCTTTTCGTTCATTCCCAAAACTGCTGGCAGTCCAACTCCTCCTATTGCAGTCGTGCCACCTGCCAACCAAGCTGCAAACACAGACAAAAGTTTCTCGTTGAATTCGCTGCTTCCCTTTCCAACCCCAGAACCTAGTCGTCCAGCTAGCGCCATGTCAGAAGCTAACTTTACAGATGTTGATGTTTCCAGTGGTTCACAAACTCGAGAATCCACTCCAAGTCAGCCTCAAACTGTGGTTGACTCTGTGTTGGGACGATTGAGTCCTTTTCGGCTTTTCGGAGAGAAGCCTAGTGCTGAAGCAAACTCAAAATCAAAAAAATCGCAAGACAGCACAGAGTCCAAAGAAGAAGCGGGCAATCAGCTTGAGACCTTGTCAGTAGACTGCACTGGTCCACAAACCGAGCACCAGTTCTCTTCTGGGGGGTCGGGGAGTGAATCAGTTGAACTTCTTCCTGAAAGTGAATCCTCTGGGGAGATACCTGATGCTATGTCTTTGACTAAAATTGAAGAGAAGAAAAGTGAAGCAAAGCCTGCAGATGAAGCTTCAACACAAGATATTGGATTTTTTAGCCCATTTAAAAAGTCCATCAGTTCGCTTTTGACAACTAGCACTGCTAATGATAAACCACCCGAGACCTCAACTGCCTCTTCAATGTTTTCTATTTTTAAGACATCCGAGCCAAAGGCTGAAGATGTTGGTGGTAAAATTGGGAGTAAATTGAAGTTCTCTCTTTTTACATCAGATGACCCAGCAAATGCACCAATGCCTAAACAAGAAAGCAGCATGCTCTCTGGACTTTTAAAAATTACTACAGGGGAAGATTCATCACCACAAACTGGCACTAAGCCTCCAATGTTGAGTCGTTCTGCTTTGCTTGAAAGTGCCCCCAAAGGGAACACGGACACTGGATGGTTTTCCAATCTGTTTAAAACAAGTCCAGCAGAACCACCGAAGACCCAAACTGGTACACCATCTTCATCCAAACCACCTGCCCCAAATGTTGTTGCTGGTACTGGAAGCATAGAAGAAGCTGCATTCGATAGGACTGCAAATCAAGATTCTATGACAGAAAAAGCAAAATGTGAATCTATTGAAAACAGGAATAAGACGAGTAAAGATTTGCTAAATGATGTAAAAGATGTGAGTGAACTTAGTAAGTCTCCAAATGGATCACAATTGTTGACAGAAGATACATGTACAGAAAACATCCCAGTTGAACCAAAGCTACTAGAATCACAACACCAGTCGCATGCACAAGCTGATGTAAACAAACCAGAGAAATGTTCTGCTCCTGTTCAAGAGGGTGGCTTACTGTCAGAGATTATCTCCAGTGTCCAAGAGTCATTTAGAGTGGCAAGTGATACAGTCACAAGTCCAACACCAGCCTCTATTAAGTCTGCACCAGTTTCTGGAAACCTAAATGAAAAGCTGGAAACATCACAATCGTCTCAGGGTGAGCAGGAACCTACTAAACTGTCTCAGGGTGCTCAGGAATCGGCTCAATCGTCTCAGGGTGCTCCTAAACCTATCTCTGGAGGTTTTTTATCCGATTTATTCAAATCAGCTATTGTGACGAATGTTCCACCAGAGGGAGAGTCTGCAACACTTCAGCAAAGAGAGAATCAGACACCTTCAATTGGACAAACAAGCACAGAATCAACATCAGGTGGTCTGTTTTCCAGTTTCTTCAACAAATTAACATCAGACTCTCCACAACCACCAAGTTCTGTCCCTGCCAGCCAGCATAAACTACAAGCTCGGAATATTTCAGCAGACGGAGAGTCAATAACACCTCAACAGCAACAAGAACCTGGAATTAAGCCTGCCCAATCCCAAAATCAATCAGTTGAGCCCCCTCAGCCAAGTCAAACAGGAGGACTTTTGGGAGGGTTCTTAAAACTTACAGAGAGTGCTTTTGCGGGGCCACAACAGTCAAGTGGGTCTTCAAGTAGAGCAAGCCAACAACAGATTAAAGGTGCAACTGTTCAGCCACAGGTTCAACCTGCTCCTGCAACAGCTGGAGTGTTGACAGGGTTTTTAAATAAGTTAACATCCCTTGAGAGTGCTGAAACCCCAACCTTACAGCAGGACCCTAAACCTCCTGAAGAACAACCCTCTCAGCAAGGTGGCTTTCTTTCTGGACTGTTTAGTTTGAGTGCTCCAGATGTTAACACTGCCAAAGTACCAGCTCCTGAAAATCATCCACAGCAAGCACCGGGTCCTTCTAATCAAACTAATGCTCAAATGGGGATCAAACAAAATGTGCAGAGACAGAACCAAACTCCACCTCAGGTACCTCCGAGTGGACCAGGTACAGTGTTTTCTGGGCTGTTCTCAAAGATTACAGACACTGCCTCTCCTCCACCTAAAGAGCAAATTCAAAAGACTGGACCATGTGAAAGTGGACCTCAGTCTTCAAGCCAACAGGGTAGTTTCTTATCTGGGCTTTTTTCAACAAACCAAACATCAACACAGTCTCAGCAAGGACCTCTAGGAACTCGGACTGGTCAGCAGCAGGGGAATAGGCAGCCTTTACAAAGACAGAATCAGATACCTTCAAATGTACAAACCAATACGGAATCATCATCTGGTGGTCTGTTTTCAGGTTTCTTCAACAAATTGACATCTGACTCTCATACCCAACCACCAACATCTGGCCCTGCAGGTCAGCATAAACAACAACCAAGTGTGCAAGACCCATCAAAACAGAACCAACCACAGCAGTCTCAAAATCAATCAGCTGGATTTCTTTCTGGTCTTTTGAAAATGGGCGCAGAGCCTCCAGCTCCAAAGACATCGAACTGTGAACAGATATCAACCTCTGAAAGACAAACTCAAGTTAATGTGCAAGACAAAAATCAAGGTGCAGCACCACAGCATAATCAGTCTGCTAGTCTATTTTCTAGCATTTTTAAAATGGCCACCTCTGATGAAACTGATCGACAACAAGACAAACCAAGCAATGATCCAACAACTAAGCCTGTTCAGAGTGCCAACAGTCAGCAAAATGAATCTAGTGGTATTTTTTCTGGATTTCTGAGCAAGCTTACTACAACCTCTGATGAAACTACTGCAAAAAGTGAGGCTTCTCCGCTTCAAAGCCAAAAACAACACAACCGTACCAGTGGGAAATTGAACCAAAGTCGCCCGCAGATTCAAAGGACAAAACCCGTTGAACTGTTAGCTGAAGATGGAGTGGTAGAAAAGGATCCAGACGTTCAACTTCAAAAAGGTTTCTTTTCTGGACTATTTCACAAGTCTTCGGAAGACAATACTACTTCTGATCTGAAGTCCACTCAAAGCAATGATGAACCTAAAATTGCTTCGGGTGTGCTTTCAGGTATTTTCAGATCTGAAACCACTGAAAATGACTCAAGTAAAAGTAAACATGCAGAAAAAGGATTTCTCAATCGAATATTGAATAAGCAAAGTAAAGATGAAGAGACAGAATGTCCAGAGTCAAGCAGACCAGTTGGTGACCAAGCTTCTCAAGCACCGGTCAGCCTTCACCCTGCAGTGAAGTCAACACAACAATACATGGAGGAGGTTCAACGACTTCTTTATGGCACATCAAATGAATATGGCTATCAAGATTTATTATATACATTTGCTGAAAATGGAGTGATTCCACCAGAATTATATGAGCATCAGTGTCTCATTGAAGCTCTTCTTTGGCAGCAGCTGAACGATTATGCTTTACTGCAGTCCCTTGCCTCACAAGTTACAGACTCTGTAAGCCAAGAAGATGTCCCAATGTTCTCTCAACCATTTTTAGAAATGCCCGAATGGTGGAACTTTAAAAATATGGACTGGAATATGTATCATATACCCTCTCATCCTTGGCAGGATAGAGACATCTTTTGTCTTAACGGTAGTCTTCCTTTGGCACAAGAAGAAGATATTTTTGTTTTTGATATGAGTAACAAAAGCTGCACACCAAAGACTACTGGGAATAAAGCTCCTGAAATGAACTTTTCATGTGTTGTGCCAGCAAAAACAGATTCTTGCCAGACAACTTCAGATCGTAGTTCGAATGACAAAACCACTGTGAAGCCACAATTTGGTTTAAGATTTGATGCAATCCTGAAACAACTTACTGCCAAAAAAATGCCTATGGATTTGAGCTCAGGTGCAGTGGATCTCCGTAACTCCGCAGCTTCCTGTCTGGAGTCTGAAGACCTAGATAATATGATGTTTGAAGACTCTGAGTGGTACCAACAGTGGATATCCTTACTGGAACAAGGTATGTGGTGGCCTGCAGAGGCAGGGGATTGTGGATATTATGTTTACATGAAAGAAGATCATATATACTCTCTTTTGACTGACAGGGCTGGAAAGCATTTATATGCGTGCGCCACACCAGAAGAGTATGGTGTTTTAGAACAAATCACTGAAAATATTTCAAGTATTCTTCACAGAAGTGACAAACCAAAGACAACACTTTGTGGCTTTAGGATCCCTCTGTTTGATGAAGGTGAGATGCAGTGGTCACCTAGAAAAAATCAGGGAGCTTCGTCCCTCAAAAATGCTCCAATTGATTTGTCCTCAGCTCTTCAGAAAGGAGAAACAATTATGAATTTGAACCTCCAACAATTCTCCCACATGTTTCAGGAGTCCTTAACTTCTCAGACAGAACAACCTATGGACTTTAGTGTGTACAAACTCCAAAAAGTTCAATTGATGGAGCAAACCTCAAATTTCACTTCCCTAGAGAAGCAAATGCAGGCAGCTGACCTTTCAAAAAACGTAAAAAATCAATGCCACGGAGGTCCTTACTGGAAAAATCAAGGCATTAAAGACGTTTTTCCTTCAGCAACAGCATCACAAACTACTACTTTACAAACTACTACTGTTATTGCATCATCAACAGTCCAAAAACTTAATTCTTCAAATACACGCTCATCAATTCCTGAAATTAGGATTGGCCATGTGGATGATAAGACTCTTGACCAGAAAAGTAAACAAACCGGTAATTCAGTTTTGTCTCCTGTAGAAAGTTTTTCTGGAAAACCAAAATCAAACGATCAAAACACATCATTATCTCAAACTTCTAAAGGGACAATGTCTACTGGATCTATAGTCTCACAACAGCCTCAGGTCACTTCTAGAAGACCGCCTGAACAACCACAAGAGAACAGAATTCAATTAAATAGAGTACCTGTACCACCATCAAGTTCAGTTAGACCAGATGGTTTGAAACAAGCGGGGGCATCTCCCACAACCCGAGTATTACCCACACCACCACCCGCCATTTCTAATGCTTCACCTCCAATAGCTAACCTCTCTGCTGCATCTCAAAGAAATAAACTGCAAAGACAGCAATCACAGTCCACACCGTCTCTTTTGACAAAAGTTTCCACTAACAGTCCGGCAAAAAAGGCTGCAGTAGCTCCCATTAAGACAAAACCTTGCACGCTTGTGATGTTGGATCAAAGGCGATCGTTGCCGCCACCACAGAATCTTCTTTTTAACAAGCCCCAATCGACAGTTGACAACTTTGCTTGTAGTACACCTAAAGATTACTCTACTATTAGCAAAAAAGATGATGTGAAAATCCCTTTAGATAACCAAGCAAAAACAGACATTCCAAATGTTATTAACTTCACCACAACCAAGCCGAAAAGTAAATTGCAGAATGAGGAGAAAGCTGACAAGAGCGAGAAGACTGCGGTTGACCTGACCGTAGATTTAAACGAGGAGGTGAAAGAAATCAATGTGACATTTCCTTCTTTAGAGAACAGAAATCTGTCCATGACATTATCTTACGTACCAATGTGTTCTGCATCTCCAAGACCACAGTACCATCCTTGTGACAGTGGAGCTCAAAGACCATCAGTCAATAAAGAGATCCAATCACCCACACACACAGTTCAGATGTCACAGGCACACAAAGCACAACTAAACGACAGAGCAATGATTGATCCGGCAAAAAAGTCTGTTCCATTGTCAGAAAGTAAAAAACCAAATAAAGTTAAACCATGTAGCCAAGATGGCCTGAACCAACATAAAAGCTTTAACACTACCATAAAAATGACACCCGTTGTACCACAGACGCCACCATCTAGAAAAGCCACTGAGAGCAAATCAGCAGTGCCATTACACACACTTGCACAAAGCACACAAACCACTCTAATAAGGCAAACATCGGTTTCTAGTCCACACTCAAAAATGATTGGCAAAACTGGCCTGTCATACAATTCTGGAACATCTCCAGCAAACTCCATCACAGCCACATTGGACATGACTGCAAAAATAATCATAAAGAATGAAGAGAGAAGTCCCGAGACCACAACAGTGGAAGCAGTGTCTCTGATAAGAAGACGACAAACATTAGTTGAAGAAAAAAATTTGGTCGGTTTGCCTTTGCTTGTGGAGTCTTCAACACCACAGGACAATCCTTCCACTCAAAGGCGTCCGTCATTACCACATCTCTTATCTGGTGAACATTTACAAATGTCTTATAAGGCATGTTTTCAGACACACGGTTCTCGTTACAACAGAGCTGTGAGTTTGCCTGTGCATCCCTCTCATCATCTTCAAAAAGCAACGTCTCCAGCCAATGCTTTTAAATCTGTTTTGGACATGTCTGTAAAACCCACTGCTTCTTCAACGTTACCTCAAACTAATCAAAAGGAAGCACTTCCACTTTTGAGAGCAAGATCAAGATCAGCGTCTGAAGACAATGAAGAACTGTTTGGTGTGTCTTTGATTGTGGAGCCTCCAGGACTGCAGTGTGAGCCTTCATCTGATTGTAAATCAACATATGACATTAAGCAACGAGATATGTTACACAAGATGATTCTAAAAACAGAGCAGATGAATGGACAAGCAGCTAATGTTAACACAACTCCCGCCAATGAAGCTAAGACTGTTGTTGATATGTCGTCTTGCTCCAGCGAACAACTTCAAGAGGAAAAGCAAGAATTTGGTCCAATGTCGCTAGTGAAAAAGAAAACATTCTCTGCATTTGACACCAGTGAAATGGTTGGACTGCCTTTAATTACATCCATAACGAATTCACAGGGTACTCTTGGGTTCACTTATCCAACACTAGATCAAAGAACATCAAACCCAGACCTTAAAAGCCCTTTGACAAGCTTGAAATCCCCTCAGGTCAGAAGCATCGGTGCTGGAAATAGGTTTGTAGAAACGAAAGATGCTGTAATAAAAAAGAATTTGCAAACTCTAGTAACGACATATAAGCCACCCACCGCACCAGCAAATACAGTGAAGGGCACAGTTGACATGTCTCCAAAATTCTTAACAAAGCCTTTGGACGATTCCGAGGAAGCAATTAGTGAAGTTGATGTTGTATCACTTGTGAAGACCAGACCAAACTCTAGTGTTAACACGGAGATAGTCGGTGTTCCTTTAATTATGGTGCCTATTGTCCCTCCTGAAATTGTTAAGGAAAAAAACAAGTTGCATCATGTGGAAACGTCTGTAAAAATGCCCAAGTCAATGAATGTGCCAACAGCACCAGCTAATGCTATTAAACCCACTGTCGACATGTCTGCGGTTCGACCCATTTGTAAGATGTCTGAACAACTAGCACACTCGCTTCCTAATGGAGCTATGATTCTTGTCAAAGATAAGCCTTTTAACAAGGGCTTAAGAGAAGATTCAGTGGGAATGGCATTGGTAGTTGAGTCCTCGCCAGAGCAAAACGTTTTAATAAAAAGGCGTCTGTCAACGGAGCACATGTTAAATCAACAAACACCTTACAAAGATGCGACATTAAACTCTAAATTACAAACCGTAGCTTCACCACCCAGCAACAAACCAATGGACTTCTCTGTCGTTTTGTCATCAAAGAATAGTTGTCCAAAAGCTGTGCATAATGGATGTCCAGTAGATTTCAGCTCCGTTCAAGAAAAGAAATCAAAAATTGGAAGCATCTCTCAAAGACGGAGTAGCATTGATTTTAAGAATTCTGCTTATGATGCGGTAGATTTAACATCCAGCCTTACGAGTGATCTGAAAATGAATGCAAATCAAGACATTAAAGATCTTTCTTCTCAACACAGTACCAGCACATTTGGCCAGAACACATGGAAAGAAATAGAAAATGCAGAAAATAGAACACCATCTCAGAGTTTTATATCCAACCAAATACCCAAACTTCCTGAAACTCAAATAAAATCTTCCGCAGAAATTCAAACTGCACAATTGAATCGCAATGTGTGTTCTCCATCAGTGACAGAAACATTAAGCAATCAAAACATAAAGCCAAAGGTAGTTTCAGATAGACCAATTCAGATGGAACATCATTTGCATAAAGGTGATGTGCAGAACAGCAAACCATCTGTACAAGAAGTTCAAGAAGTATCTCAAAAGCCAAATCTTCCACTTATTTGTCAGTCCACAAAATCATCCACGCCTGGCTCAGAACACGCAACTCAACGTCAGCCAGTCCAAAACAATACTATCAAAAATAAGGAAAGTCAACTGGTTCCTTTCTCGAGACCCAAAGGTCTTATCAAACAATCATCAGTGGAAAGCATCAGTGAAGATCGCACTAGTTCAAATGATCTCACTGAGAAGTCTCAGATTTCAAATATAGCCTTTATTCAGAGTTCTTCAAAGGAAATTTCTCCAATCAAGTCCGTTGTAGACGCTCCTGCAGTTACACTAGAATCAGTAGTTGTTCAGTCACCAAGTCCTTTACACTCTAAAGTTTCAGTTTTTTCCAATCAATCAGTCAAAACACAAAGTGACCATGGTCAAACTTTGGATAGTGTGGAAGAGAACTCCCTCACAAAGAGGTCAGTCAGAGGACTGATTTCCTTGTTTGACCGGTCTGGTTTGTCTAGCAATGTCTCTGAAGACAGAAGCAACTCCATCTCAGCTAATGCCTGTCTTCCCACTGAGCCTGTTAAAAGTCCTTCAGTTGTAGTTTCAATTGATCAAGTTTGTTTCCCTCATCAGTCAAGTTCACCATTAAATCAGACCCGAGACCATCAGGTAACAGAATCCTCTGCTAGAAGCATTTACTCAACAAATTCTAATTTCCAGACAGTAAATCAGCGTGTTATCCATGAATCCCAGTATTTGGAATACCCTTCTAGCCGGGCGTCTACAGGGGGACACTCATTCTCAGCTGCTATTGGTCCTGTCAGTGAGAGTATATCTTCCCCATTGACAAATCAAATACAACAGATTACACCGGCTGTTAAGTGTGTGCAACAAATTCAACCTGCTTTACCTCCTGCTAATGAGCAGGTTACCACACATGCACTGAAGCAAACAGCCACGCCTATGTTTGTTTCTCAAGAAGTGATTTTTTCAGAAAATCCTTGTTTTTCAGAAGTGAAAAATGATTGTGGTAAAGCAGATTCCTCAGAATCGGTGGCTCTGTCTCAAATGATCTCTGTTGAAGAGCAACCTTCATTTACGTCAGTCTCACCTACAGAGCTGGAAGAAAGATCATTTGCAACTGGATATTTGCGCCCAAGAAAAATGCTTATCCCACAAATATTGATTTCGGAACCTAGCAGTCCTGAAGATTGTGCTTGTGAAGATGATAAAATAGCGGAGGATATTGATGCTGCAGAGGAAGACCATTTTCCTTCACCAACAATTGAAATGATCCAGGTGGATAACGAGGCAAATCATGATCCAAAGTCTTTTGAAGCTTTTACCCAGGCTCTATCTAATCCAGATGTGGCCACTAATAGCCAGAAAAGCCCAATGGCTCTGTGTAATGCAATTGCATCTGGAGAAACTGTTGTAAACATTTCTAAAATTAAGAGTGAAGACTTTGCTCAGGATCTATGCACTAAACCTGATTTGTCAGTGGTACTGAACAATGGAGAAATAAGTGCTCAAAGGACTGACTCAAATATCGTTTCTCAAGCATTGCCGTTCAAGAATATCAGTTTTTGTGAGCAGGATCCTTCAAACAAGTTAGCTCAAACAGCAATGTCTGAATCCATCCTGCCACAGTCAATAAAAGAGGATGCATCTTCAGCTGTTTCTCCCAAACTTAAAGAGAAGATGATTGATTCTGAGAAGGAATCTTCTACAATGCCAGTCCAAAAGCCTGAATCAAACCAACGAAACCCAGTTCTGCAACAAGACGAGTCTGCAGGAGCAAACACAAATGTGTGCAACGATTCAGTTCCTGTTGCCGTTTCCACAGCTAAACCTGCTGACGAACAACCTGGAAAAGGTTTATTCTCACTATTTGGAACATCATCCTCAGTTTCATCACAACCTCAGAGTGGATCATCTATTTTAGGAGGGATACTGTCTGGATCTTCATCATCCAAAGAAAGTTCAGGCTCAGGATTATTTTCCATGTTTGGAAGTTCCGCTCCTCAAGCTGCACCTGCTCCGACTCCTCCTAAAGAGACACCTGGAAAGGGACTGTTCTCAATGTTTAGTAGTTCTAATGCAACATCTGAACATTTGCCTGATAAGCAACAGAAACATGATATGCCTACAAAACCAAGAGAAACAGAAATGCCTGGTTCAAAGATGGAGACCGGACCTGGATTTAAAGGACCTCCTGGTGGTTTTCAAAGGGCTTCTACTGGCAATGGATCTAGAGGTCCACCTTCCAAAGAACCACCCAGCAAAGGCCTCTTTTCTGTTTTTGGTGGATCTTCCCAGCAGGCATCACAAACTACTGCAAAACCATCTGGATCTGGTTCCTCGATTCTTGGCAGTATTTTTCCAGTTTCAGTAACAACAGAAAAAAGTTCTTCTGGCTTGTTTTCCATGTTTAGTGAAAGTAATTCTCAGTCTCAACCAGCATCAGATGCTCCTGAATTGGAATCCAATACTAGGGAAGCAACTGGAAAAGGATTCCTTTCCATGTTTGGTGGGACTAGTCACAAATCAGATGCTGAATCTGTCAGTCCTTCTAAAGTTCCCTCTTTGCTATCTGATACACCAGAATCTGGATCATGCATGTCTTCTGTAGTTGAAAAGGCTGATTTAAGTTTGGAAGATGTTGTTACAAAGGAGGATACCCTCACAAGTACACATTCTACGACAACTGATGCATCTATAGATGATAAACAGGACAATCTTGTAGATGATGCAATTGCAGCTTCTTCTGATATAGCTCAGAAACCCAGTAGTGAAATCCAGGAAATAGCTGCTGAGGTCACTGATGAAGTGACTTCACTTGTATGTGATAGTGCAAGGCTTCAAATAATCCCGGAAGGTGAAGCTGAAAATACTTTAGAAGTAGACAAAACTCATGACTTGAAACAAAATATTGAATACATTCAAGATGGAGATCTGAATGTGAAAGATAATACAGGATGTGAAGAGAGTGGTAGGGATGAAGTAAACAGAGCTGTGCTAGAAGGTGCATCAGGATGTGAGAGCATTTCTGAGCCCGTTGAAGCAGTTGAGAAATTGTCAGAAGAAAAATTTAAATCAGAAGCGGATGTGAACGATCAGAAATCACTGCAACTGTTGGAAAATCAAATATCTTCAAATGTGACAAAAACTGATACCTCAGAACCCATAAAGACAGAAGATTCTCAAGAAACCAACTTACCTGTTAAGTCAATGGAATCTGCAGAAAAAGAGGAACCAGTGAGTAAAGATCCAATGCTGAAGGTAGATAAAAGTTTGACTGGACAAGAAAAGCATTCAGCCAATACCCCAGATGTTCTTCCCTCAGATATGGAGACTGAGAAAATGAATGAAGTTGCAAAGATGGAGGGAAGTGAAGCATTATTAAAAATGTCAGCCACCCAGCCACCCGTAGAGCCTCAGTTTACTCATGTTGAGCAGCAGCCACAGCCAAAACAAGGTAAAACAGAGATGCAGCCAGTTATAATAGGTGTCAATGGTCAGCCGAGACATGCTCAGCCTAGGCCAGGAATGTATGAACCAAGAGGACCCCGACCTGTAATGGCTAGTCAACCTAGACCAAGAATGCCTGGGTCTCAAAAACCTCCAGAGACGTCTGGGTTTTCTGGGTTCATGTCAATGTTCTCTGGGCCACCCGCTCCCAACAAGCCAGCTTCTAGCAGTTTCTTTTCAGTACCTCAGTCTTCATTTTTCAAATCAGCGCCTGTCTCTACTCCACAACAACCACAACAAAAGAGTTCTTTTTTTAATTTTCCCACCAGCTTACCAACTGACACTGTGACCGGTGAACTGTTTGGTTTGTTCAAGGGTACAGATGCGGCAAAAGTAGATGAATCCACATCGCAAGACCAAAATGAAACCAAAAATCTTAAAGAAGGACTTGATCTTAAAGAGCAAAGCAGTGTAATAGAAAGCTCAAGTGGAGGATCCCAGGCGCATTTGGAAAATACAGGAGAAGTAAGCGAAGAGGATTTGAAAGCGAGTGACTCAAAAACTGAAAAGCATATGGACACATCTACTTGTGAATCAAATAATAAAGCGAAAGAACATGCTGACAGAACTCTTAGCTGGGAAACATCTGAAGCCCAGGATATTGAAGGACCTCCATCTACAACTGAATTTCCAACTGATGACAAAGAAAGCACTTTAAATGCTAATGGGGTGCTAAATTTTCCTGGTTTGTCCTCTTCCATTGGTGGTTTCATGTCTGGTGCAGTAGACACATCTAAACAGTTCAGCTCTTTGTTTGCCTCCTCCACTTCTGCCCCTTCAGAGCCACAAGTGGAGAACAGCAGCCTATTCTCTGGTCTCAAAGGTTTATCTGTAGGTCTATTCCAAGAAGAGAAGTCATCTGCAGCGAAAGAGGAGACAGTGTCAATGTTTGGAAGGAAAATTGGTTTCCCATGGCCAAGTTCACCGCCTCAGACTCCTCCAGTAACACTGATCAATCTGGAAGAAAACCTAGATCCTGAGGACAATAAATTATCTCCTGAGTCTGAACTCACTGGAAGTGCAGATACTAGTCCAGATACTGAAGGTCCAACAGATTCCTCCTCACAGAAAGAGCTGAGCTTAGACAACACTTCAGAGCATTTTACTGGGCCTGAACTAGAGGAGATTGGAAACTTGGCCACTTTTCAGGATTCCCAAGATCTCACCGATAAGAAGGACCATCCCGGTGCTGATCCCAGTGCACAGAAACTGCCGGAAAGTCCATCGCATTACACGTCTGGCAAAAGGCTAGTACAATTTTAATACATGGCTTAATATAAAGAGATCGCTTTTGAATACATGTTGTACAATTTTATTTTTTGGTCTTTTTCAATTCATGGATTTTAAGAACACACTTGAAGTTACACAAGTTTTTAGACTGTACTGTTATACATTTATATCCCTTTTTTGTTTCTTTGTTCCTTTTCTAGCCCTGTGGGCCATACTCGGTTGGACTCTTTTGGAAATCTCAGCCAAGCTAGTTCAACATTCAGCTCTGAACCAGAACAACAGTGTTATTCTGACACTCCAATGGTAGAAGTTGCTGTACCACAAACCTTTCCGCCGTCTGATGATATAGAGAAAGGGGAAAGAGAGACGTTACCAAACGCTGAGAAAGAAGTGAAGTTAGTGTGTGCTCCGCAGACCACTGATGAAACGAGACAGCAATGGTGAGTTTGCCCACAATCCAATGAATAACACGATTACAAAAAGCAATGGAGTTTGCAACGCAATAGTCATCAAAATTGCTTGCATTCTTACGTAAATAACGCACATTAGAGAACTGGGAATTTCTATTTTATTGATTCATGCTGTTTTTTTTTTTTCAGTTTCTATGAAGACGGTCCACCTCTTTTCTCTCCTCCTCGTCTACGGTGGTTGAAGGCCATAAATAAAGTGAGATTTCAGCTAAATGAGGTAATAGAGAGACATTTGATATATGCAATTTACCTTTGTTTAGTGGTTAGGAGGATTATTTTGCCCTTCTCTGCTTTAGTGTTTTCTCTTGTTGTCTGTCCTTTCTGCTGTTTGGTTGGTTGAGATTTATATACTACTTTTCCCCTCCTGAAATTGAAACGCGGTTATATCATTTTTTAGATTTGATTTTCATCAAAATCGAGATTTTATTGTAGATCAATTTGATAGTTCTTAGTTGAATGTACTTTTTATTCAAAGCTAAATATTCTTCAAAAAAAAACATTTAGTTTTACAGTAATCACGTCTGAGACACAAGAATCTTGTCAAGAATTTTAAATTGTTTGGGTGAAATTTAACTTGGTGACTATCAATATACTGTACTACTTTTTTTTTTTTTTCTGAAGATGTGTTGCAAAGTTGGTGATTTTTACATTATCAATTGAGCAAAGCTCAGATTATGGTTTGCATGGAATCTTCTGTGGGTCACTGACAGGCTTCAGACTAGAAGATTCAGGAAAGATCACACATCTTCCTGTTTTTTTATGCATCTGACATTCCTTTACATTTCTGTGCGTATCAGACGCTTGCATTAGTTCTTTTGAAAGGATTAAGATGGGATTCAGAAGCAATGAACGAGACAAACTGTGACTCATGTGATGTGAAGTGCTGGAGTTTCTTTGTTTAAAATAGACTGTTTTATTCTACGAGACCTAATCTGCCATGGCAACTAAGCGACATTACTATGGAAACACGGGATGATTGTTGTGAGTTTTTCATAGAGACGCCCTTGAATGTCTTTAATATTTGACTTCTGGATCCAGAAAGTGGCTTCCATCTTGCAGCGTTTCATTTGACAGCTACAGTAGAAGTCTTTTACATTGTCCTTCTTCCATGATTTTTGCATCTTATTAGGAATCATTTGACTTTCATACATCCGCACGAAATTTTAAATGAAAGGTTAGAGTGGCAGCTCTGACAAACTGCATTTTTACAAAATGTGCATCCTTTATTTTCTGATGCAGCTGTTGTACAAATATCGAATAGCATCACATCGGATATCCGGTATAAATAGAAAGTAATTATTAGTGCTTATGCTATTAACATATTTTCTGGTCAACACTTTTAATGTAATGCAATTTTCAAATTTTAGGGATTATTTGAAAATGAAAGCGTTTTAAAGCTAAGTGGAAACCAAATTAAAAGAGATTCAGGCAGCTTGAAATAACAGCTACTGACAGGAAAATTTTGATTTTCCTACAACGAATGATGGAGTTTTCAAACCTTATTAGTATAAATGTGAGATATCATTTGTATTGGTCCTTTTTTGTTTGCATAATCTAATGTTGTAATCATAAATATTAGATTTAGTTTAATAAATTTCACCAGCTTCACAGGTTAAAAAAAAAAAAAAAACACAACCATCACTAGATGGTTAAATGCTGAGCACTATTTCAATATTGCCCCTGATTGCTATATTGACCTCCCCTTTCACCTTTACTTTGATGAACAGTTTATTGGTTCATTAAAGCAGTGAAATAGATTAAATTCCTAAAACAATATTTCAGAATTCACCTTTGATAATGTAATGAATTTCAGCTTTTTTTTTTTTTTTCAAGTGTGAGAACTCTTCAGTTCTGTAGAACCATCGATCAATGTTTCATCATTTGTATGTATTTGTATGAACATTTGATCTTTTTTATTTGAACATTTGGCCTGTTTTAAAATGCTTGTCTTGTCCAGAAACGAATAGAAATCAGCCACGTAGAGTCTCTGGAAATGTAGGCCAGTCAGAGAGAATCAGGGCAGAATATATTTATTTATATTCTAGACTGGATGGACATTAATATTCTTCAGATTCCACATCACTGTTTCAAGAGACCGGGAGAGCTCCAGGGAGAGAGAGGAAGAGGCGGAGTTACTGGAGGAAGTGGGGAAGATGAAGTGTAGATAACATGTCCAGTTTTTAGGCCATAAAGGAACTTCAGCCATGTCTAAATCCTCTGGTTGGTCCAGGTGCCTTGATATTATGTAGTTCTGAAGATGAAGTGTAAAATCTGCTAATCTATAATACATTCCCCAGGTTTAATAATGTAGCTTTCTGATTAAAGAGAAAAATACCCTTCCAGACACAAGCGTGTTACTTACTTGTTGTTGCTTACTTGTGAGAAAACACAAAGTGAAGCTGCAAGAGAAACTGCAATACATTAGTATTATAGTGAAATACAACTTTTGAAGCCTTTATCGTGGGGAAATGCAGTCCCATTCCACAATTAAAATTGGTGAATAATTGGTGAGTAATATATAGTTAGATGCCTATAATTCAATTTTTTTTCAAGTGCATCTGCAGTCAGAACAAAAGCCGAAACCAAGCCTTGTGGCACAGTTATATCAATTTACTCAACGAAAAAGATTTTTTTACCATTTGAAGCGATTTTTGTGAAGGAAGTTTCTCATTCATTAGTAGTAATTCATGGGAATTGTAATTACCTAGTTGAAATTTCCTTCAGAATTACACATTTAGTGCTGCAACGGTGTGATGATTTTGACGTTTTTAATGCCAATCTGTCTTCCGTATAATAACCACATGAATATTGTGGACAACTGTAGGATGGTCAAGTCACCACAAGGGGGAGGAAAAGACAGAGGAGCAAATGGAGAAGGAAGTGTGAAGTGAATGCAGCAGAAGTGCAAGGACGAGAGAGAAAGTGTGTGAAGAGAGGGGGAGAGAGAGAGAGAGAGGGTGTGTTCTTAGCAACAGAGGAGTGTAGGAAGAAGATCTTGAGATGTGTTTGTGTGTGAGAAGAGAATCGATGCTTAGTATTTAAATGGGGATCATGGAGAGGAGCATCTCTTTTGGACCTTGTAAATAATTCAACAAGAACTGATGTTTCCTCAGAGGCTGGTGTTGTCCTCACCAGCTGGACCATTGTGCAGGGTTGTCACTCTCTCGATGTTCTTCTGAATCTCTTACTACCTCTGAAGCAAGTTCTGTTCTACTTTATCCAACTGCTTTTCCTGGGCGTTTCAGGAGAACGTGAGTGTGATGCTGATGGTCATTTGACCTACTGTTTGGTAACAATTCGTCGGTACAACGTCTAGACCTAAATGTAATATAATTTTCCTCTCTTATCAAAGTTGTCGTTGTTTAGTCTGGTTGAACTGATGCACACGTCCTAATTTCTCTTTGTTTTTTTCTCTGTTTTTTGTTCTGTTAGAACAAGTTCTCCTGTGTTCATAAAATAAGTTTCAGTGATGCGTCTCTTAAAACACGTTTATACAGTTGTGTGAGTTAATGGAGAAGTATGAAGCCTGTAAAAGGTCACTGTTTGTTCACACTCGTTCCTCAGCGTGTCAGCTTTGTGTCATGTTTGCGTTCTGAGATATGATGCTGAGTTCATCGTTCATAGACTTCCTGTTTTTTGAAGCGTTTTATAGTCTCAAGGCCAGACACATGACTTAATGAATTGAGACAATTTCATTGAATAATTTGTTGAGACTTACAATCCCCTCTAATTTAGATGATAATTATATATTCCTTTATATCATTTGGCAGTGCTCACTATTTAAAATATGATTAGTAATGTTAAGTCTATATTTTTATTTTGTGTCATTTCTTTGTGCCTTTACCAGTCTTACCACTCTTTACTGCAACTGCGTTAATGCGCAAAAAATTATTAACGCGACTAGTCGCATGCGTTAACGCACAAATTTTGATGGCAATGGTTTTTATAAGGCTTCCTGAATTCTACGTTTTGGTTTACCGCTTCAGATTGTTCATATCTTTACCAGTCTTCAATTTTTCATTGATGTACCTCATTCCTGTTCTCATCTCATCTATTTTTTTCCCTTCTTACTTGAATTTCTGTCTAAAGGACCCATGAGCAAATAGAACAATTCTGTAACCATGGAAACATCAACACCAGCTGGTTCAGTGATTGGTTGGTCACTGCTGATGATGTCAGTAGCTTCTTTATAGGAACTGTTCAGCTTTGATTTTAAGTAATACAGAAAAATGTGATTTGTTTTTCAATCCTTAAAAAAAAACTAAAAGAATCTGAAAAAATTTAGTGCCGGTTAGTGACGTCTGGTGCACTTTTTTTGTTTTACATTTCGTGTCATTCATTATAAAATACGCTAATCTGCTGGTTTCAAGTTCAGTGCATCTGTAAGGCGCTTTTCACAAAGCGCACTGTCTCAAAAAAAAACTAAACTTTTTTTTTTCTAGAAACACATTATTTTAATATTCACATCAGGTTTGTTCCATGTTACGTGTAATGGTGCTTTATTATTATCATCCGTAAAACACCCGTCAATTTTTTAATCCGTTACCTTCTGAACCACATCAACAGAACCAAATATTCATAGTGAATCTGTTTTTACATCTTTGACTCTTTCTTTAACCTTTGCCTGTGAACTGTTGTGGAAAAGAAAACAAAATGGGTAAAAAAGTGATGCCTGTTTTACCTTAATGCCTAGATTTCTACACAGTCAGTCTGAAGGCAGGTAGCACATGGTTTCCATGGCTACAGTTCCTGTGTAAGGGATCTTTCACCAGCATGTGACACGTTCTTACCTTAATTGAGACCGTGTGAAGATGGAATGGTCCGTCAGCTCTTTGCAAAAATGAAGCTGCACAGATACAGTGTGAATGTCGCCGCAGTGGAGGTGTCCAAGTATAGAACACAATGATGAAGTGATGTAGCCCTAATGAGAATACACCCTAAACAACTATACAAGTTCCATTCCTTAGCATCGATAATGACGGACTGAATAACAAAGCAAAACGGCTTTCTATCTGATACGTGTCTTTGTATTTGGATCATTTGCTTGTTGTTCTTGTTGTTGTTTTATCATCTTCATCATCATGTTGTCATGGATTCACGTGACTCTCCTCCTCAGCAGGTAATAATATGTGTAATAGTTTCCCCTCAGCTGACAAGACATGTTTTTGCGCGCGAGCGACGAGCGGTCTGACAGAAACCGCTGATCTCAGATCAGAGTTTGGAAGAATCGTATAAATGCTGAATTAAGATTATGAAGGGGTAGAATCGAAATTGCGATCTTTTAACGATGAATCGTGCAGCTCTAGTACACGTAATACTTTTGTTCCATCTATGGATCCATCTGATACTATCCTTTTAAAAGTCCTCCCTTACTCTTCATCACAGACGAACAGAAAAAACTGCATTAATGCGTAAAAATCTATAACGTGATTCACCGCATGCGTTAACGCACTAATTTTGATGGCAATGGTTTTTATGAGGCTTTTTTCCTGATTTTTACATTTTGGTTAACCGCTTCAGATTGTTCAGATTTCAGACTAATTTAGCAACTGGAGACGATCCCTACAAATGACCTACACTTTGTTAAGGGAGGAAATGTGTGCCGTTGCCGGTTAAATAGACGTTTAACTGGCATTGCTTGAAGTTGAATCAAAGGTGGCAGGCGTATGTTAACTTATAGTTTACCCATGTGTGATTCCTCTACTTAGCCCTGGGCGACCTCAAGCTAGAGTAATGTGATACAAGAGCGACTACGTCAGAAATGTTTTCCCGTAACCGCTTCAATGGGCACAGTGGCATGGACCTCCCTCAGTACCCCCGGCCCAAAAAGAGAAGTGTGGTGCCAAAAAGGAGACAACCTAACCCTAGAGTTGCTCTAGTGCTGCGTGGCAAAATCCATCGTTTCCTCCAGGGCTCTGCAGATCATTCCACCCAGCCTTCTGAACTTTACCACTCTGGGATAGAGGAAGAGGATGAAGAAGACGATGCTAAACATGTATCCTATCGGAGAGATGTAGGTGCATCAGAAATTGTTAGGTCACCTCAGGTTCTCAATGGACATGGACAAGGAGCAGTTTCTGGAGCTCCGTGTGTAGGGGAGGTGGAGCTGAATCGAGAAGGCGGAGTCAAGATTCCATGCACTTTGCAGCACAACCGTTTGTCCGGGGTTATAAATCAAGTCACTCAAGATCAAAATGGCACTGAATTGGTTGATGGAGAGCCTAAACTACAGAGAGACTTGCCAAGGGTTAATCTGGCAATACAGGCTAAATGTGTGAAGGAGCGTGATGATGCTTGCGGAGAAGGAGAAGAATCAAGTGCTGTGATTGAACACATACTGAAAGAGTTGCGAGGCATCAATAAAATTCAAGAAGAGATTTCAGACTTGAGAGAGTACCTGACATCTGTGCGAGGTTCTGTGGAGGAGGTTTCTAGCTGTGTTGATGCTGTACTAATGGAGATTGAATGCATGAGATCAGGGAACAGATCTGGTGTGGAGACATGGCCTGGGGCAGTTGGCGGCACTGAAGCCCCATCACATCTCAAATCATGTAGCATTGTCAGTCTGGGCTCCTGCAAGCCTCATGCCATTCCACGTCCTGGTTACTGTGAAGATATTCTCTCTGAGAACAAAGAGAAAGCAGCATTCAGAAGCGCAACTCACTCATCTGTATCTCTCTCCACTTTGAAAAACGACGTATGTTCAAAGACCAAAGAACCCACGACGTCAACTCAACATGCACTTGATGAAAAGACCAACTTTCTTCAAAATCCAGGAAAAAAGAGTATCAGTTTTGGTTCCCTTGAGCTTCAGGATGGACACGACTTCCCCAGCACAAGTTTTTTGACTTCCAACCACAGCAGCAAATCTTGTTTAGAGACGGAAAACACAATCTCTCGGAGCAATAGAGCAGCTGAAAGGAACTCTCACAATCCCGTGCTTTTACAGCACAAGTGGAATAGTCAGAGCCGAGGCAGTGAAGATTATTCTTCCACTGTTCAAAGACTTTTCGAAGAGCCATTCATACATGAAGTAGGCAACAGGGAGAGTGCAAAGAACATCGCGAATGTATCTGTAGAACCTGCTAAACAAAACAACCCTCCTGTTAATACTCCACCGAGGCAGAAATCTAAAATGTTTCAACTGTACGATATGAAAATGGATTCTGAAGATCTTAGTTTGGACTGTCATGAATGCCTTGAAATTTGTGAACGTTTACGCAGCTCGGTTAACCGAATCGATAGCAGTGGGAATGAAAAGGCACACTCTGTGTTGTCTGTACATCCTAGTAAAATCCTAACCAAATTCAATGATTACCATGAATCTTTTCATTGGGAAAATGTGGAATCGAATTCTCAAAAGGAAAGCGATTCACTGAAATCTCAGACTGTTCTTCCGGCTCTCTCCTTTTCAAATGAAGAGGCATCCGATTACAAGCACAATCTCTATGAAGTTGAGACTAAGAGGTTTGGAAGATCAGTTCTTGACTTGAAAAGCTCTTTCAGAGGAGCAGTGAAACAGCGGGATGGTAGCTCTTCACCTGTAGAACAGATTCGGATCCAGTTTCTTTCATCCCAGTTTGAAGAATGTGAAGGATGTGTGGTGAATGAAACACCAGAGAACGAGATTGAGGAGGAGATCACGCACATTGGTTCTCGCCATGGACTGGATTCCATCTCCGCTTACACTTGTTCTGCGCCCAATACTAATTCTGCAGATTCTGTCCCAGCAGTCAGTCATTCCTCAGGGGCTTTAACACAGGGCTTCTCTCCAGAAGACACAACAGCAACTTCTGAGGAGTGTTCTGCCGAAGAAGAGCAGAGAACAGAAGTCGAAGAAACACCTTCAGCCTCGACTGGAGGAAGCGAAGCAGAACTGTTTCAGCAGGACACACACATTCTCAAGAACATTCGGAGCTTTCAGCAGATCCTGAAGGAAAAGAGAGAGAGCAGAAGACACCTCAGCGTGCTCAACGTACCTTCTGAGGATGATGTTAGTCAAGGTATCTTCTCATTTCATGTTTAAATACCGTAGTGTTGCTCATAATATTATTGAACTTTCATTGACCCACAACGTCATCGTCTTCGAGGTGTGAATTGTTGAAATCTAGTAGCTGGTTGAGTAAGGAGGCATGTAAAACTGTGTTTATAAATACATGTACCATGTTGTTGTTGTTCGCAGATGAAAAGCCGGATGAAGATCAGGTTTAGAATTTCTTTCTTTCCTTGAAGGCTGATTGTTGGGATCAAGTGCTTTATGTGCATGACGCTTCACTGTCTATTTTGTTTTTTGCTTTTGTGATGGTTTGATTTGTTCTATGATTCATTTCTGATATGTTAAATACTCTCAGATTTATTCAATCTTCCCTGTGCTTCCATATAACACCTGCATGTCTTTGAACTTTTTGGAAATGATCATGAGTCTTGGCAGATTTGGGCTGTTGGCAATACACAGCATTTCTGAGCTTGAGGTGGTGTTCACCTAGTTCTGGTGGTTCCTGTGAATGTAGCGGAGCAACTCAGCTGACCAAATAGCAGCTTTTATGCATCACTCTTTTATCTGTCTGTGATTTGTCATTCGCTTTAAACAACATATTTTATCATCTTTATTTATCTCTTGAATCTTTCTAGCAGAGCATCAATGGGGCTCATCACCAACATCCGTCGTCCAGACATCCTGGGTAAAAACTCTCAGTTTATCCCTCTTTTCAGTGTTGTGCGCGGGTGTGTGTGTGTGTGTCTACTGTATATTTCTGTGTTTCCAGGGTTGTGTTTGGAATCGACAGCACACCAGATCTCCGCAAAAAGAAAAAGTCTGGCCTGTTGGTCAGTGAAGTGGTACGTGATTTCATTTATATTAATCTTTATCATACATTTTTGTTCCATCCTTTTAATATGAAACTAACTTAACTCCTTTCTCCTTTTTTCTCTCTATCAACTTGCTTTTTTCTTCACCGTTAGGCTATGGTAAGACACATTTACTTTATTACATTTGCCTTTATTCATTAGGCTTTATACAACTTAGTAATATTAAATTATGATCAGTGCAA
Organism: Paedocypris micromegethes; assembly: GCA_028031935.1. Classification (NCBI taxonomy): domain Eukaryota; kingdom Metazoa; phylum Chordata; class Actinopteri; order Cypriniformes; genus Paedocypris; species Paedocypris micromegethes. The sequence continues at coordinate 7,648,926 of CM051502.1, forward strand.
ACATTGTGAATTTTCTGTTTCCACTAAAGATGCTTGATCTAGAACGCTGACAGATGGCACGATGTAAAATGAGATGTTCCTTTAGCAGCTCAAAATACAAACGCTTCCAGGAATGATTTCAACCGACACAACATCGTGTGTGTTTGTCCGTGGGTGTAGAAACATGTGGTGTGAGGACTGATAAAATTCCGTGAACAGAAATGTCAAAGGTGTTTTACTTATATCTGTTCTTGTCTTCTAGTCTGTGGTTCAGTCCAGGAAAGCTGGAATCTCACAGGCATTGGCAGCGAGTTCTTCCCAGAGCGATGACGAGCTGGTAACATACAAACCCCCTCATCATTAGCTTTATACACATTTATAAAAAGATTGTTTATAATTGGTTGTATGTTTACACCATTTTAAACTGAAAGATTTCTTCCACACTGTTTCAAAAGAGTGAAATCACCTGTTGTTGTGGTCTGTAGATGTTAGTTCTAATATATATTTTTTTATCTACCTTTTATTCTTCTTCATCATTTTTTTGGGGGGGGTTCAGAAGCAACATGTTTATAAGAAGACTCTCCAGGCTCTGATTTACCCCATCTCCTGCACGACGCCTCATCACCTGGAGGTGTGGACGGCCACGACACCGGCGTACTGCTCCGAGTGCGAGGGTCTGCTGTGGGGCATTGCTCGCCAGGGGCTGCGCTGCTCAGAGTGCGGAGTCAAGTGCCACGAGAAGTGCCAGGAGCTTCTGAATGCCGACTGTCTGCAGAGTGAGCCATTCTCTTCCTGCACAGCAAAAAATTCACCGTTCATTTTACTGTCAAAACTGGCTATTGTCCGTATATTGATATCGGAAATCGGTCCGATATCAGCCAAAAAAAAACGTATCGGACTGCGCTAAAAATCTCCGATATAAGATCCGATAAATATGAGCGCTCCACTCAAAACTCTGTTACGCCTCTTCTATTCAGCAGCGCCTAGAGCCGGCGCGCAAAGCCCACGTGATCACAACACTCCTGCTTGCAAGCAAATAGCAATGTCGGCCGTGTGGCAGTATTTCATATTGAAGTGCGATAAAGACAGTGCAAAAGACGGTGCAAAAACGATTGCCAAATGACTGTAAAGTAACACTTGTTGAGCATAAATGTCCCGCGGTGGAACAGAACCGGGAAAGTTTAATACAACCAACCTAATCCCGCATTTGAAACAGCATCACAAAACTCTGCACGAGGACTTTCGCAAGACTACTGAGTTAAATAGGGTGAGCAAGCGTCCTCTTTCGCGGGGACATGTTCTCTTCTTACGTCCTGTTCGGGCCATCCGATAAATTCTCGGAAATCCACGGTTCCACTCGTGTTTATTACCATTACGCTTGCAGGTAAATCGACTGGCGCTTTGCACGCAAAATATGGGACAACTTTTGAATTAAATTACCGAGATGCATTTATAGCGCAGATATAGCACAGCGCTGATCACAAGCTCCCCGCGACATAAGCAAAGTGGTTGATACGGGGCGCGGGGTAAAAACTATGAAAAGTCCGCGCTTAGAATCTGTCAGCGCACGATTCGCAGATTATCACTGTACTCGATCCGCGTTGTAAAGAGCATTATTTGGAGGAATTAAAGTAGCGTGAGATTGTTGCTTACTTTTGTTCTTCTGTTGATCTAGCCTTTCATACATACCACACAACAAAATAGGTTAAAGTATTCATGTTTTGTATTCATTTTTGTATCGGTATCGGTGGATGCAATATTGGTATTGTATAAGTTAAAATGTTTTATCGGGACACCCCTAGTAAAAAGTACAGTCGTAATGTAATTGTTAGTACACAATTGCGGCCACAGTACTGTATTTTATAGAAAGAAGACAACAAAGAAATCTTTTACAATTCATGACTGTCTATACTGTGGAACAAATTCACCGTTCATTTTACGGTAAAAAAACTGGCTATTGTTGTTGCCAGAATTGTAATTGTATCAGGTTGTGAATTGTATTTTTCACAATTCATGACGATCTATACGAGTAAAAAATGGGCAATTCTGCTTGCCAGAACTTTAAAGTAAAAAGTATGGTGGCTGTACAGGATTGCATCCATAGCAATAATAATAATTTGTTTAATTTATGTCGCGCCTTTTGAGAACATCAAGGTTGCCTTACACGTTTGTTCACCACTTCAGCACTCACAACATTAGCCCAGCGGAATAGTTGCAATGCCCACCACACACACTCACACGTGATCAAATTCATAAAAACCTATTTACAGTATTTTAAATACAAAGTGTATCAGTGTTTCTTGTTTATGAGCATTTATTTGTTTAAAGATTTGTATTTTAATAAATTATTTGTATTTGATAAATTCAAGATATATTTATTTACACAGCTGAGGACATAATGAATAGCCCCCCTGCAAAATAGTATTTTTTCAAGTATTTTAAACATGCTTTTAAAGCGTTTTGGTCCAGTGGAAAGTAAATCGAACTTGTCCAAGAGGTTGCTCGTTCGGCTTCACATCTTAAGACTGCACACAGCTCTGGGTTTTATAGGTATATAAAGTTTATGGAATAAGAATAATATTAAGACAAAATAATATTGTATGGCCTGTAGGGCTGCACGATATACCGCAATAATACCGTTATCGCAATAATAGGCTACGCGATACTTGTATCGCAGAAGTTGAGATAAATTAAATTAAAGAAAAAAAAAAAGAAAGGCGTGTCAAGCGTTTGCATCATCAAAATCTGACCAATCGAAAGGGACCATTCTGCCAGCCTCCCAAATAGACTTTATACTATTGGCTAGACCGGCTGAAGAGTGAACCTGAGCGAGCAATGCGCAGATGAGGAGACAGGAACGTGGCAGAAGCAGATGCGTGCATCTCGTGGGCGTGACGTACACCCGCGTGCTATTTCGTGCAGCAGTCATATGCTAATAACCTGCAGACCGTGAATGTTCCTGAAAAACCTGAAAAAGGATTTTATTCTGAAGTGTGTGTGCACTCGCGCTTGTGTGTGTGTGTGTGTTTTCTGCGGTTTCAAATCAGAAGATGACACTCATTAAACCACAAACAGCAAACATTTCCAATTGAGGACAAAATGATTAGCACCCCCAAGTATTTCAAAAGTGCTTTTAAACAGAGCTAATAATTTTGGAATGTTTATATTTAAGTGTAATGGTAATTATTGAACAATACTTTTACATCACATTATGTGTTTCATTCAATGTAATTACATTTGAAGTATTATAAATAATATGTGGTTGTTATATTGTTTTTTGTAATTTCAAAGTTAATTTTAGTAATCAGTAGTTTTTCTTTTCAGACAGTTTTGGGTTTTCTTATATGGGAATATGTAATGTCGCAATCAATATCGTTATCGCAATATTCAACAGCAATATCGCATATTTTATCAATATCCTGCAGCCCTAATGGCCGGTTAGTTAGCCACTAGAGTGTCCTGTAAATTTGACTGAAACTTTTTCCCACTATAAATTCCATGATTTTCACACTTTTAGAACAAACAGTGTTTTACTGTTAAATGTACAGACATTGCAATTAATAGAGCGTACAGTACAGTTTACATCAATAAATCATATTTTCATTGGTCTTTATCGGTTAAATTTAATAATAATAATAATAATAATAATAATAATAATAATAATAATAATAATTGAACCTTTATTAGTCCCTCAGTGGGGAAATTTTTTCTCTGCATTTAACCCATCCGATCACAGTTTCACTCATTAAAACTAGCAACTGTTTTCCACTGTAAATTCTATGGTTTCGACTCGTTTGTTAAAATGGTTAAAAATGTAGCATTTCTACGGTATATTACTGTTAAATACAGTGTGTCTGCCTGTGTTTGCACTTTATTGTTTTCTCCTTCTTTATTTTTGCTACTGATGGTTTAGTTACAAATCAATTTTTGTCTTTTCTCTCTACATGACTTTTTGATGTTTTCATTATATGTTTTACCCTTCTAGGAGCCGCTGAGAAAAGCTCCAAAACGGGAGCAGAAGACAGAACATCTCAGATCATCTCAGCCATGAAAGACCGCATGAAGATCAGAGAGAGGAACAAGCCCGAGATCTTCGAGACCATCAGGCTCATTTTCTCCGCCACCAAAGTGAATCATTCTCAGCAGATGAAGGATGTTAAGCAGACGGTTCTCAATGGAACCTCTAAGTGGTCTGCCAAGATCTCCATCACGGGTGTGTGAGACGGTTTCTTACGTCAGTATGTGAAAAATCATCTCTTGATATGTATTACAGAGGCTCGGATCACTATTAGCCATAAATGCAGAGTTGGAGAAGACATTTAATATGGTTCAACGCCTAGAGCATTGGTTTTCCATATCTGAATCCCCTTGTCTAAACTGTTTGTTTGCATTTCAGTGGTGAGTGCTCTGGGCCTTCAGGCCAAAGACAGAACAGGCTCCAGCGATCCCTATGTGACTGTTCAGGTCGGGAAGACTAAAAAAAGAACCAAAACCATCTATGGGAACCTTAACCCTGTGTGGGAAGAGACGTTTCAATTGTGAGTCTGGTACAACACTTCAGATTTGCCTTAGTCCGTTATAGAAATGTTAAGCTTCCTGTTGAGCTCCTGTCTGATGTCGTACATTGAGTGTGACTGTGGAATGTAGGGCGGGGTGATTATGCCAAAAATCTCAATCGTGATTAATTGAACACGATTACAATTAATGAACGGTTATTTTCTTTATTTATTTATATTTTTTACCCTGATAGTTCTGACAGATTTTGCACATATATATGCTCACATTAAAAGTGAGTGATTATTGACTAAAGTGTGCATTACTCGATTTTAAAATAAAAACACACACAGATATCATACATGATTTATTGAACAACAACAACAACAACAACAACAACAACAACAACAACAACTGAAATTAAAGCAAAGTGGCCAAATTACACAATCACTTTGTTTGTCAAAAGAAATAAAAATAAATAACTTGCACTTTTGGGAACAGAATAAATTATTTTTAATATTGTATTATTTATATGGAAAATGAGCAGTTCTCTTCTAAATAAAATAAGTCTTATTATTTATAGTATATATAAGTTATAGTTCATAATATGACATATCCTGTGCATTTCTTGCATCTTCTGTTAACAAATATTTTAATATGCAGTGTATCTCCTCACTGTATCGCCTCACCTCACTTTCCTATCAATGTAAACAACAGATTGTCGTAATGACAACAAACTCTTTTAAATACCGTTGCATGAGGCGATCTTGTCATGTCACTATATAAAAATGAACTTACTCCTCAGTTCTTACTCAGAAGCGCGAGCGCGTCTAACCCTTTCCTGTTTCTACTCGGACTCTACACGTGACTTCATTTTGTTCTGACTTGCTTCCTGAAGCCAAAATGTGTTCAAACGACGGAGACCGTGTTTTTTTTGTTCAAGTCAAGCTGCTCATTCACTCCATGAGCGGAGCGTGGTCACGTGACTCCACATCTGAAGGTTCTCTTAAGGGAAAGTAATCGAAACAATTGACCTGAAGAAATGTGAACGATAAGTTCTGAATTTTGATTTTGATTATTTTTCGATTCATCGCCCAGCCCTAGTGGAAAGTGATGTCAATTACAACCAATTAGTCGAGTAGTACAATTCTCACAGTTCTTGTTTCTCTAATCCAGACCTGGGCAAAAGTTATTTTTACATATTATTTCCAACGTAAATCCGGATAATTTGTTATGAAGGTTTGTTGCATTTTCTTTATGAACACGTTTTAAAATGCGAGACCCTATACACAAAATGTACGCAAAAATTGTACTAGTACATTTTTAACATTTATTTTTGCGCTGTCAGTCACAAAACAATGTTTGCGCATACTGTATATGCCGATCTTTTGCTGAGATCAGTCAGGCGATCGTGCATCTCTATAATTTCCTTCTTTAGCTCAATAGTTACTTTATTTTAAAACCTTGCTTTCGCATTCATTTCTGCACATATTATTCATTTCATTAGTTTTGGCGCTTCCCTTGCTAGAGGGAGTTCACTTTATTTTTAAGCCCGTTAACGCAAACTTTATTGAAAAAAAGTGATTTACAGGAAAATATAAAGTAAAACAGATAGACATAAAACAGCAAGAAGATACTAGAAGAAAAATCACATAATAAACTAAATAAAAAGACAGATAAAATCACATCACAACTCAGTTGGCATAAAACTCAAATGAAAACCGATGGGTTTTGAGTAGTGATTTAAAAGCAGGTAAGGATAGGGGAACCACTTTTATTACCGAAAAATAAGGGTGCATTGTTCAGTGCCTGGGGGTGGGTCTACCGGGGCGGGGCCACAAACCTCCCTTGGAGAGTGATAACAACTTAAAATTTGAGATTTAAAAAAAAATGTCTTTAATTGAAATGCTGTCAGTCTTTCTCTTTTGCAACTCAACAGACGTCTCTAATAAGAATGGTATTTTAATACGGCTGACGTTGCATATTACCCAATCAAAAGTGATAGGAGAATCTTCATAAAATGCGTAAGGGATCGTTTGCATGAAACGCTGCTTTAAAAAAAATAATAAAAAAATACAGGACATAACCTGTCACATATCGATTCAAAACGAAATGCGCAATTTAAAATCTTCAATTCGGGACAATTTCGTATTTCAAGGGACGGGTGGCGACCCTAGGTAAGGACGATGTGCAAAGAATATAGTTTAGGAGCTCAACAACCAAAAATAAACATGCGTAATTAATATTATGCAGAATCAGTTTGATTTCAGAAAGCTCATTTGTTACACCGTGTCTTTAGCGAGTGCCATAATTCATCCGATCGCATGAAACTGCGTGTTTGGGACGAAGATGACGATATACGCTCTCGCATGAAGCAGCGTCTGAAGAGGGAGTCGGATGATTTCTTGGGCCAGAGCATCATCGAGGTCCGGACGCTCAGCGGAGAGATGGACGTGTGGTACAACCTGGGTACGTTATGGTTCTTGATGTGTTTTGGCTTTGTTGGGCATTTTTATCTGAAACATGTTGGGGATTATGTGGATTAGTAGTTAGAGCTGCACGTTTCTGGATTATTTATTTTTATTTTAAAGATCTAACCCCGAGCATTAGGTTGTCAAGCGGAAAAAATAAATAACACATCATAATCTTTGGTTTCATTTTAGATAAATGTAATGAGAAATAATGTAATGTAAAAGTAAAGATGTAATAAAAAAACAAGGTAAATCTTTTACAATAATTTTCTTGTCTGCAAAATATTTCAACTGATTTAAATTTTTTTCAGGATTTTTTAGTACTTTTTCAGGAACAGTCGTGGTGGGCTGGACGGCGGCAGTGATTGTGATTGGTTGGCTTTGTCCAATCAGAGCAAGGAGTCAAAAAAGTGCCAAAAAACTTGATCAAAAGAGATTTGAGTGCACGCAACACAACTCGGTCTACACACAGGTCGCTTGCGCACAAATCTTTTCGCCACTAATTTGAGCCCATAGAAACAAGGTGCGGCCAAATTGTGTAAATGCTGGTTTAAGATTCTATTCTAGCAGCTCAACTAGTAGCTTCTAATTTCATGATGCTGCAATCATCTCCAGACCTACATTGGGTTTGTTGTTCTCTAACTTTGTCTTTCAAAATTAGTTAAAAATGTGGTTCAATCATGTGGTTTAGTCAGTATATCATGGTGTTCCCAGTGAAACATCAAATTTCAATTTAAGATGCACTGCAAAAATCCACATGTAAAAATAAGAAAGCAAAAAAAAAAATATTTTTTGCAAGACTGTAAATTTTACAGTAAGACAGCTTGAAGCAAGACAAAAAATCTTGTTACATGGAATAGTCCTTTCTTGTTCTCATATGCTTTAATATAATACATTTGATAAAAATGTAATATAAGGTAATAAAAAAGGCTCTGTGTTTAAACGCAATGCCTACTTTGTACAAAGTCTCAATTCAGTGTAAAAAATTATTTTATTTTAAGCAAGAAAATTCAAGGGCTCCTTTCCTGAAACAAGAAACGTAATCTTTCACTCTTAAATCTACACTGCCCTTGTCTACACTACACTACACTACACTTGTCAAGAATGCTGGTGTGATTTGTTTGCGTCTGTGCGACAGAGAATAAATTACAAGATTAATTAATTTACAAGATTGTTAATTTACAAGGTAAAGTAACTGTTTTAGAATTAAGAGTGAGAGATGACTTTGCTTATTTCAAGAAAATAGAAGCTTTTTCTTGCTTGGGAAAAAAAGGCACATTTTGATATTTTACACTATATCGAGACATTATGTTTCGACACAGAACTTCCCGAAACAAGAAATGTCAATTGAAATGTTCTTATTTTTAGAACGCCATGTTTCTCAATTTAAGAAACTAGCTACTTTTTTATATTAAAGCCAATGAGAACAAGAAGTTAAGTGCAGAAACAAATCAACCGTATAACAATATTGTTCTTCTTGTTTCCAGCCGTCTTACCAAGTAAAATTCTCACCCCATTGACGGACAGTTTTACTTGATTTAATTTTTTTTAACAGTCATTTTGTTTATTATTTTCTCATTTTTTTTCATAGAGATTGTTTTAGCGGAAGCGAGTTGATTTGTCTTGTGAAAAAAAAAAACGAAATTTATAGTCTAATTTTGAGATTTCTTTGGCTTGTCAAGAGAGCTGGTGTGGACTGTTTGCATCTTTGTGGGACAGAGAATAAATTAAACAAGATTAATTAATTAACCAGATTTATTAACTGTTTTAGGATTAAGAGTGAGAGATTACCTTGCTTATTTCAAGAAAATAGGACTTGAATTTTCTTACTTGGGAAAAAAATTCACATTTTAATGGTATTTTACACTAAATCGAGACATTGTTTCAACACGGAACTTCCCAAAACTAGAAAAGTCAAGTGAAATGTTCTTTTTTTTATGAACACAAGGTTTCTCAATTCAAGAAACTGGCCACTTTTTTTATATTAAAGCTGATTGACCCTATAGGTATGAGTGAGTGTGTGACTGTGTTTGTCTGAGTGTCCCGCTCTGCGATTGGTTGGCCACCAATCTAGAGTGTGTATCCATTGATGCTGAGATAGGCGCCAGCTCCCCGCGACCCTGAACGGACTAATTGGAAGAAAATGAATGAATTAATTTTTTTTCACTCATTTTGTTAAATATTTTCTCATTTCGTGTAAGCAAGTTGATATGTCTGGTAAGACATAAAAAACGAGATGTATTGTCTAACTTGGAGATGTTTTGGCTTGTCAAGAATGCTGGTGTGATTTGTTTGCGTCTTTGCGGGACAGAGAAACGTACGGACCGCTCGGCCGTGTCAGGGGCCGTCAGGCTGCAGATCAGCGTGGAGATCAGAGGAGAAGAGAAAGCCGCCCCGTACCATGTTCAGTACACCTGTCTGCACCAGGTACGCTCGCTCACCTGGCTCCTCAGCACAGCTTCCTGCTGACCTCTGCTCGCCCCGTGTAGAGCATCTTCCACTATATGATGGACGTTGAAGGCCGGGGTTTGCTGAAGCTGCCGGCCGCACACGGGGACGAAGCGTGGAGGGTTTACTTTGATGAGATCGCTCAAGACGTCGTGGACGAGTTTGCCATGCGCTACGGCATCGAGTTCATCTACCAGGCCATGACGTAAGAAACCCGAGGAAACTCCACCCAACATGTCAGCTTTCACTAGTGATGACCTGTGGAAGCGTGTGTTGTAAATAGTGTGTTAAGAATCGTGTAGAATGTGCGTTTAGCCGTATTGAGAGTGTGTGTAAAACATGTAACTGTGTAGAGTGTGTGTAGAGCATAAGGAAAATGCCTTTACTTGTCCCACAGCTGGGAAATTGAATCTCACAAAGGCAGAAATAACATATAAAGGAATATATATGTAAACATGTCTATGAAAAAATAAATGAGTAAATAAACATGCATAAATGAAAATGAACATAAATTATTCCATACACACAATCAATAAATAAATAAGTGAAGAGTGTGTGTAGACTGTGTGTAGATTTGTGGAAAATGTGTTTGTTACAAGTGCGTGTAAAATGTGTGTGCTTAACTGTGTGGAAAGTGTACGTAAAATGTGTGTGTTACTGTGTAGATGTGTGGAGTATGTTTGGAAAGTGTGTGTGTGTGTAACCGTGTATAAATTGAAAAACGAAAGTCTGAGTTGAATGTATATAAAACTGTTCACATTTGTGTGTGTGTGTGTGTGTGTGTGTGTGTGTGTGTGTGTAGAGAGCAAAAAAAAAGGGTCGATGGTTGTGAGAGTGTGTATTATTACTGCTGAAACTTACGTTTGTTACTTTTATTTATTGTTTCTTTCTTTTTATCCATTTTTGCACAATTCCTTTAACTGTTCTGTTAGGTGTTTCTGTTGGTGTCTTTTTTTTCTACTACTCACTATCTGTTAAATGTAGATAACTTCTGTCAGATATAGAAATGTCCCCCTTGTGGGATTATTGAAAAAAATATAATGAAAATTTTAAATAAAGAGAAATCAATAAAACATATTAACTTTTTTCACATGAAGTGTGTGTTTTAATTACCGTGTGTTCTGCAGACACTTGGCCTGTCTGTCGAGTAAGTACATGCTGTCCGGAGTTCCTGCGGTCATGAGTTCACTGCTGGCCAACATCAACGCCTTCTACGCTCACCCCGCCTCCATCACCAGTGGCTCCGCCTCCGAACGCTTCAGCGCATCCAACTTTGGGGTAATTTTCTTTGTTTTTCAAATGGATCGTTTCTTTTCTGCAAAGTGTATAATAACAGCGGAGGCTCATATTGACCGATGGAGCCGTTGTTGTCGTACCGGTGTACTTTTGATGTGCAGACGTGTTTCGTGACAGATTTCACTGCAACTCTTGTATTGATTAGAATAAATGAGCATTTCTGCTTTGGAAAATTCAACGTTTTTTTTTTTTTTTCACTTTTCCCTGAACAAAGTAATAAAATGTAAAGTAATAATGGCCTGGGTTTTTTTTCTCTCTGTGCTGTTTTATTTTCACAGAAAGATCGATTTATCCGACTGCTCGATCAGCTGCATAATTCCCTCCGGATCGACCTGTCCACATACAGAGTGAGACAATCCAGATCGTTTTTGAATCTGACGCGGCTTCATTTCCTCGGCTTTTCTGAAGTCTACAGAACTGCGCTTTAATAATCGATTGCTTCTAGTTCTTCTCTCGTGTGATGGTGGTTTCTTGTCCTCTCGGCCTGCAGAATAATTTCCCGGCCAGCAGCAAACCCCGTTTGGCAGACCTGAAGTCCACTGTGGATTTACTGACCAGCATTACCTTCTTCCGGCTGAAGGTGAGACCTTTTTATTGATGTCCTGCTTCCTGGTTGAATCTCCATCTGAGAACGAGTGGAATGGCAAAAGCAACAATAGCGTGTGATCACTGGGATGTAGGGGTGTGACGAGACAATTATCCCACGAGGTTCACAAGAACGAGACAAGACGAGATTTAGATTTTTTGTAAATATGAAAAAAAATTGGCTTAAAAAAAAATGTTTTAAATATTAAAAGATCAATGATAAAATATATGGAGAACAATATTTTAGTATTTTATTTAACCAAAACTTTAAAAAACTGTCGGTGCGTTTTGTAATCACCCATTTGAAATTAACCTTTCTATTTTTTTTTTATTGCATGCAGTAATAGTCTCATTATAGAATGAGGTGGAAAGGGATGATTCGCTGTGGCGACCCCTGATAAGGAAAAAGCAGAAAGAGAAGTAGTAGTTGTAGTAGTAATTGCCAATAAAAAAAAAATTAAAACATATTTTCCGTTAAGTGCAGTCAATAAACATTTTTACATCAGTAACTTGCAGCAACTTGCAAAGAATGGTAGAACTTGTCTTCAAGTTCAGCTCAACATCAATGTACAGCATCACTGTGTTAATACACAAAAAATCCTGTATTAAGTTGCAACGCAGAACATAAGCTTTCCATTTTTTTGACACTCAAGAACTTCGGGGCTGCTTATAATCGTCGATTTCAAATATGCGTGTAAATATAAGGCCCCATTTTCCCACATTTCATGTCAGGAACATTCACAACTAAACACGTCATCTTGTACGTCTATATAATGTTAAACAATGGTCCATATTCAGATGTGCTACAGTATAAGCTTTTATTGGCTCTATAACAGAAATAAAGAAACATTAGACACACCGCCATACATAACAGAGACTAAATAACACTGGAAGAAGTAAGATTAAACTAAATACAATCATTCATTTTACAGCAAACAGATACTACAAACCACAACCACTTAGCTTAGCTTAGCTTAGTGAGACCGGCTACAAACGAGTCCAATGTGTCATCGCAGAAAGAGTCGAAACAGTCGAAAAGGAAGAACACGAGCAAGAAGTAAAGAAAAAAACAAAGGAACAGACACAAAGCGCTGGGTCGCTGCACAGGGGATTATAATCCTTTCTCTTCACATGCCGTCAGATAAACAGAGAGCTTGTAACAGGCCTGAGCGTAAAACATTTGTTTGACTGGAGAGTAAAGGATCTTGGGAAATTAAGTCTTGACCACTATAATCGACTTTTTATGACCACTGGAATGAATGGCATATGACACTATAACATATTCCTGCACACTGATGTTCTATGGTTTGATAAATCACATAGATCATTGCATAAAGAAGAAAGTGCACGCACAGGAAAAAATGCACTTGAAAAAATTATGAAATGCGCTAATTCATTTATCTGGTCCAATAAAAAGTTTTACATGTGTGTTAGTGGTGCTGTTTGGTGTGATGAAGGTCCCGCTCTTCCTCAGGTTCTGGAGCTGCCATCTCCTCCGCGAGCGGCACACGTGGTCCGTGACTGTGTGAAGGCCTGTCTCCACTCCACATACGAGTACATCTTCAACAACTGCCAAGAGCTGTTCAACAGACAGTTCCAGCCGCCAGAGCCTGTGACTACCTCACTCTTTATCTCTCTGTCTGTCTGTCTGTCTCCCATCTTTCTGTCCTATCTCTCTAATTGTCTTATTTTTCTATCTAACTGTCTTATTTGTCTTATGTCTCTATCTGTCTCATTTCTCTCTCTCTCTCTGTCTGTTTATCCAGAAGTCTATCTGTTTAGCCTTCATTTGTCAGCACACTCTCTTGAGATTTCAGTCTAAAACGATCGATATGTAAAACTATTTAGCTGTTGCCATAGACACAACATGTGGAGACGTGTTCCCGTGTGAATCATCTGATTCACCTGGAGTCTGTTCTTCTGTTCTTCACTCTTCTGTCTGTATATAACGATTCCAGTGCTTCTTCTGAGCCAGCGAGTGAATCTAACCGGCCCGTGTTTTTGCACAGCCAAAATCTAAAGACAAGAAAGGAGAAGAGGATGATGAGCCAGAGGAGAATGAGGAAGAAAACCAGCAGGACAACTGTACAGCGGAGGAACCGGAACCAGATGTCCAGAACCTGGAGTTCTGGCCGAAACTTATAACCTTGATAGTGTCCATCATAGAGGAAGACAAGAACTCGTACTCGCCCGTCATGAACCAGTGAGTGTCGCCGTCAGGTAGAGGAGATGTGTGCTGATCCAGGGCTCTTCTGCAGGTTTCCTCAAGAGCTGGACGTGGGGAAGCTCAGCGCTGAAGTCATGTGGCTGTTGTTTGCTCAGGATATGAAGTGTGCACTAGAAGGTATTCAGGACGTTTGCTGAGGACACACACCGCTGTTTTTCCCATCTAATGGCACTGCTTTTCTCTCTTCCATGCAACTCCATCGTCAGTCCTTTCACAAATAGCGCTCAAAAATCGGCAGAATGGTAAACATTAGTGTTTAAATACAAGTTTAAATACCGCAATATAATTTAGTATGTTTGTTTCAATTTGCAATATATTGTATTTGTTTTTTAACCCTCCGATGTCCAGTCGCACTTTTTTCAAGATAAAACACCAAAAAAGGTCAATTTTTATCTTACATCTTAATGTTATCCATCAATGGAAAGTTTAAAGTACGCATTTTGTTTTTAGGTTACAGAACGTTGTGTTTTTCGTAAATAATAATAATAGTAATATTATTATGATTAAAAAATAAATAATAATAATAATAATAATAATAATTAGGGCTGTCAAACGATTACATTTTTTAACTAGTTAATCGCAATTCAACCAAATTAATCGCAATTAAATCACAAATAATAATAATAATTTATTATTAATATTTCTTTAGTATTAACAATTATTAATAACATGAACAAGTATAGAATCTTGTAATATTGAATATTGAAGTGTAAAATGTAAATTAATGTAAACTCAACACAAAATAAACACTTCTTTAAATACTGTAATAAACCGTAATATATATATAGTAATTTATATATATATAATAAATATTTAAATATATTTAATTAAATATATAGTAATTAAATATATAATAAGTAATTTATTTTGAGGAAAAGAGACAACGGATATGTATTTGTATGGCAAAAGTATGGCACTGATAATTAGTCTAGCTGAAAAAACAGATCACACATTTTTATCTAAAGGAACTAAAGTTTGACATATGGTCTGTGTGCAGTGCGTATGCGCACACAGTCGTCTGAGAGACTGTGAATAATTGAATTGCACTCTATTCTTTCTATAAGTGCGCTGTGATTTCCGCTTTGCAAAAAACTACAAATAATAGTGAATGGTTTTGAAGTGAAACTCAAAAACCGGAAATACCGGAAAACCGGAAGTGCCTGAAACACCGGAAGTGCAATTAATGGTGTTAATAAAATTTGACGCGATTAAACTCATTTAATTAATCGCATGAGTTAACACGCTAACTTTGACAGCCCTAATGATTTTACAACTATATGGTGAAGCGCATTTTGCATTCTCTTTGTCAGCTGAAAACGAGCCAACTTAAATAGTACTTATCACTCTAACATCAAACATATGTCTACATAAAGCTTAGAATGTCTGTTTTTAAATATATGTGTAAGTAAATACAGCGTTGTCTGTTTATCTGTGAATCTAAAGCGGCGGCTTGTTGAACATTTGATCTGACCAAGAAATCTGACGAGCAAGTTATTTGCAGTTGATAAGGAACTGCGTCTGTAAAAAGGGAAAAGCAGGTGGAGTCTCAGTTTTAATAAGTCCATTCAAAAACAGCACGGACAGAGACTAGATTGATGAGACAAGCAAGTGTCTGTCCTTAAACACTTTGTGCCTAAATAGCAGCAGGTGAAAACAATCACTGTGAGCTGCTGATCGCAATGAGCCGCACCTGGTGACACGATCACGACCCTCTGGTTCTATTCATTGCATGTCCCCAAACCGAAAGTAAAAAAAACTGTGATTAACGGTGTTAGATTAATTAAGCACTTAATATAATTGCATTCGTCAAAGCGCTTTGACAGCCCTAATATGTATAATATATAATATTTTTTGGCAATATATATACATTCCCAGAAATATAATTCCTTTTTGACTACAAATAATTTGCTTTTCGGTATTCTCATTCGGATCAAACCTCTGTTCAAAAAGCTGCCATTCTTTGTCAGTCTAAGTCTTCCTCGCTGTCAAAGCATCTGCATATGGAAAAACGTCTTGTTTTTATTAAGAGTGTCACCAAAAACATATGTTCTTCAACTTTCAATTGATGTATAACCTTTATATGTAAGACCATAATTTACAGAGTATTTTTTGTATGTTTTACACTGATATTGAAAAAAGTGCGAAAGGGTTTGGAGCATCAAAGGGGACCTCAAAGAAAATACAATGCAAATGTAACAAAAAGTGTACTAAATTATATTCGAGTATTTAAAAGAGTGTTTATTTAGTGTTGAGTTTACATTAATTTACATATTACACATCAATATCCAATAGTACAAGCTTCAGTCATTAATTGTAGTCGATTAATCACAATGTATATATGTGTGTGTGTGTGTGTGTGTTTAAATATATGTGTGTATGTATGTATGTATGTAAGTTTATATATATATATATATATACAGTGTTCTGCAAGTTACTTCAAAATTGTAATATATTACATATTACTTATTACTGTTTGAAGTAATAAGTTACATTACAATATTACTGTCTCATAAATGTAATATATTACATTACTTCTGTATTACTTTTAAGTTACTTTCACCAAGTAGAAATTAACTAAAACATTTTCCTAAAATAACAAAGTGTACCTTTTACTTGTACCTTTTACTTTTTACTTGTAATTTGTTACATCCAGTAGAATGCATAGTTATGTAGCCTAGTTACTGTGGCCAATCCAAGCTACAATATACATAGTCTATAATTGTAGAGTGACCATATATTTAGATTTTCAAAAAAGAGGAAAACCGGCGCGGCCTCAACAAATTTTAGACAGGCTTCTTGGAGGTTGATGAACATGCTTTAATATTCTAAAAAAAAAAAAAAAACTAAAAAAAAAAAAAAAAGGTAAAAATTTAAATATGTAACAATTTTAGTCAGATTTTTTCCCCACAATAAATTAATAATATGAAATAAAGTTCTAAATATCAGCTCTTTTGTTTAAAAATCCAGCTTCAACAATATAATAATAATAATAATAATATGAGTATTTGTAAGGCGCTTTTCACAGTTTTAACAAAGCGTGTGAATATGTAAGGGAATTGTTGATTTTTATTAATTTGATCGTCTGGTTGTTGGTGTTTAAGTAAATGGCTATGATTATCACTATGACTATGACAAGACAAAGACCAGTGAGCAAGCACATACGCAACAGTGGCCAGGTAAAAAAATTCTCTTTAACGAGGAAAAAACCCTGGGGAGAACCCGGCTCACTGTAGCCAGTCTCCTCTGGCATTCTAACACTACAAAATCAATGCGCTGGTTGTTCTGCGCCATTTTTAATGATTATTCCGGAACGATGTTTCCCTCCTCCGTGGGGAAAAAGCAATTAGAAAAATTTAGAAAATTAGACAATTTTCTGAGGTACAGGTGTGATTCGGTTCCGAGCACTAACTAGGTAGCCTTTCTATACGATATATTATTATTTTCTGTAAATTATTATAACAGGTCAATATATACTTCGTTGAAAAGATGTGTCTTCAGTCTGGACCTAAATTGACTCACTGATTCTAAGTCTCAAATTGGACTAGGCAGAGCATTCTATAGTTTGGGTGCCAAGTATGCAAAGGATCTTCCTCCCTGGTACATTTTAGAGATTTGTGTTATTATAAGCTGGCCGGAGTTTTGAGAGCGCAGAAGTTGTGTAGGCTCGTAGTAGTTGATGAGCTCACTGATATAGAGGAGCTAAACCGTTTAGTGCTTTGTAATTGATTAAGATAATTTTGAACTGGATGCGATATTTAACAGGTAACCAGTGTAGCGACATTAACACTGGACTAATATGATTATACTTTTTTGTTCTGGTGAGTAATCTAGCAGCTGCATTCTGAACTAACTGAAGTTTATCTATTAGCTTAGCAAGAGAACCTCCCAGAAGACCATTACAGTAATCTGTGATGTCATAAACGCGTGTATCAGTCTTTCTGCATACAGTCTATAACAACAAATGTTCATCAAATTTGCGTGTGCGGCCGCAGTTACGCAAGCCAGTCGGAGCCAATAGCTGCACACCTTGAACTCAGCCAATAGCTGCACACCTCGAGCTCAGAGCAGCATTACAAAATACAACGCTCCACCAGTGAAAGGCGAGACGAATGACTTACGTGTCTATTTACGAACAGGAAATATTTAATGTTTGATTTATTGTCTTGAAAGTGAAAGATGTGATGTAACACAAGGGTTACTTGCATGTAACGAGTAATATATTACTGAAAATGCTATAAGTAAAAAGTTTACTACCGCGTTACAGCAAAAACTAATATATTGTAATAGTGTAATATGTAACTTTTGTAACGTGTTACTCCCAACACTGTGTATATATATAAAACTACGTAGGGCCTTCTGTCCGTGATGTTACCCCTTTTGTTGGTTCAAGCCTCTTCTGTTCTTGGTTTAATCTATTTCTCTGTTCTGTTGTCTGTTTGTCTGTCTGTCTGTTCACCATTTCTGTTTTTTCTTCAGCTCCGCGCACTTTCCATATTCGTAAGCTTGATTTTTGTTCCGGTAAGAATCTCTACTCTTTCACTGAGTGTTTAATTTGTTCATATGATATACTATGTGTATTTATAGTTTGTTTATGGTGAATCAAACAGGTGCGTTTTCAGTTTCAATTTATAAATACACCACAGAATTCAAAACAATCAATACAACTAATGCAGTCCAGAAAATACTAAAATAATAAGCAATGATAATTACACAACAGTAAAATTGAATATAGAACAAAAAAACACAAATGTAAACGATTAAAATCAACTCTGTCAGGACAATGAATGCAATAAGAGGATACATTTGTAATTACAGCTCAATAATTGCAAAAAATAAATAAACGTAATAAACAATATTTACAGAACAATACATAAAGTAATTAAAGAAGAACTGTAGAGAACAATGAACTCAAAAGTACATTATAATAATTGCTACAATAAAAACAAAACATACAGTAAACAAATTACAAATACCGAGCAAGAATTGCAATAACTGCAGAACAACTGAATATATATAGAAATTAGTACTGTCAAAGTTAACGCGTTAACGTGCATGATTAATTTTAAGTGCATTATTGCATCAATTATTTTTAACGACATTAATCACACTTGCATTTTTTTCCGTTTTGGCAACGTGCAATGAACCAAGAGAGCCGTGTGCTGTCTCCAGGTGCGGCTCATTAAGATCAGCAGCTCACTGTCATTGAGGACAGGTGTTGTCAGTTAGGCGCAAAGTGTTTAAGTGACACTGACCTACTTTTTCCCTCTCAGCGACACAGACACAGTTCCTTTTCAACTGCAAAAAACATGCTCTGTTCAACAAGCCGCCGCTTTAGATTCATACGGATTAGATAAACAAACAACACTGTATTTACTTACACTTTTGTTTAAAAACAGACATTCTAAGCTTTATGTCGACTTATGTTTCATGTTAGAGTGATAAGTATTTATTAAGTTACAGTTCATTTTCAGCTGACAAAGAGAAGGCCAAATACGCTTCCTTTTTCAGTTATTAGTTATTATTAATTTAGTTAATATTATTATTTTAACAATAAACACAATTTCCTGTTTTTATTAGGAGTGTAACAAAAAAAATAACATGTTCTTAAAACTTTTAATTGATGGATAAAACTTTTATTAAGACCAAAATTGACTTTTTGTGTGTGTTTTATCTTGAAAAAAGTGCGACTCGACCTCAGGTTGAGGGTTTAAAAACAAAGACAATACATTGCAAATTGAACAAAAGTTATACTAAATTATTTTACAGTATTTAAACGAGTGTTTATTTAGTGTTGAGTTTACTTTAATTTACATATTAGACCTCAAAATCCAATAATACAAGCTTCAGTTATTTAATCGCGATTAATTGTTTAAAAAGTTTGTCAGGAAAGTGCGGTTAACTAGTTTAAAAAAAAGTTAATTGTTTGACAGCATATTTACCCTACATTATATGGTAATATTACCCTACATTCGAAAATATAGAATACATATGTGTAAAATCAAACAAGTGTTATCAATACAGAACAATTAGTGCGAGCAGCTTTCTCCACATCTGTTAACAATGGTGACGTGAGTCCTGGTGTTTCTTCAGAGCCTGAGACGACGCGGCTGTGTAAGAGTGCGGACTACATGAATCTGCATTTCAAAGTGAAGTGGCTGTACACAGAATACATCAGCGAGCTGCCCACCTTCAGTGTGAGGGTCCCGGATTACCCGGCGTGAGCCCACCTTCTTCTCTTCAGCCTCATCTTTAATTAGGGTCTTTCTTTAATCATAGGTCTTTCTCTCTCTTTCTCTCTCTCTATCTTTCTTTCTATCACTCCCTTTCTCGCGCTCTCTCTCTCTCTTAATATCTGTCTCTTTCTCGCTCTCTCTCTCTTTCTCTTTTTCTTCCTCTCTCCCTCTCTCATTCTCTCTGTCTCTGTCTTTCTCTCTTTTTCTATCGCTCTCTTTCTCCCGCTCTCTCTCTTTCTCTCCCCCCACCCTCTTTCTCTCTCTCTCTTTCTGCAGATGGTTTGTGCCTTTTGTTCTGCAGTGGCTGTCTGAGAACGAGGACGTGTCGATGGAGTTCATGAACGGAGCTCTGGAGCGAGACAAGAGAGAGGGGGTGTGTGAAGGGTCACCATTATTAGCAAATGTAGCAATTATACAATCAGTCATACATTGTATATGTCGTGGGGGAGCTGGCGCCTATTCTAGCAACTATGTCAAGTCACGTTTTATTTCTAGAGCACAGGTTAACACAACCGTAGTTGATCAAGAGTAAAATAACAAACAGTAAAAGGAATTTACACACAATGACATACTTACTAATAAAAGCATTTTATAAATTTGAATTTAAGACATAAATGTATAAAACAATTCAACCCCAGCATACAATTCCAAAAATATATGCACAGTATCAGTCGAAAGCTGAGTTAAAATACATTTTTAAACTAGAGGTAGACTTTTCCAGAGAGGTAGACTTTTCCAGAGTTCTGCAGTTCCAGAGATCAGCCTTAGTTTTGCACCAAAAGTTGGGGACAGATAAAAGCGACCATCTTCCTTCCTCAACAAGAGGCTGTCAATCACATTCTCACCAGCCAATCAGAGTAAGGGTGAATATTGTGCCAGAAGTCTGAACGAAAAAAAATGAAACAAACTAAAATATCAGAAGTTTAAGTCAGTTTGTTTTCAGCTGACAAAAAGGCAAAACACATTTCACGTTTTAGTTTTATTGTTGTTATTATTATTATTATTATTAATAAGAGTGTAACCTACAAAGATTGTGCTCTTCAAACTTTCAATTGATGTATACTGTAACACTTAACACTTAATGTAAGACCAATATTTACTTTTTTGAGTGACTGGACTTCGGAGGGTTAACAAACAAAGAAAATAAATTGCAAATTGAATAAATTATACAAATTTGCTCAATTAAATTGCAGTATTCAAATGAGTGTTTATTTAGTGTTGAGTTTACATTAATATACATATCACCTCAATATCCAATTTTACAAGCTTCAGTCATTTAATTGCAAATAATTTGGTCAGGGTAATGCGATTAACTAGTTCTAAAAAATGTATCGTTTGACAGCCCTAATATATAAATATACATATATTAGGGCTGTCAAAGTTAACTAGTTAACGCACGCAATTAATTTTAAGTGCTTAATAATAAAGTTAATTATTTTTTTTCGCCATTAATCATAGTTGCAGTTTTTTTCACTTTCGGTCTGGTGAAAATGCAATGAATAGACCCAGAGAACCGGTGTTTTGAATGTTCTTGAATGAACTTGTTAAAACTGAGACTAGGCCTTATTTAGACGTTTCAACTGCAAATACGTCAAATCTCTGTTCAACAAGCCGCCACTGTAAATTCAAAGGGAATAGATAAAGACAATACTGTATTTACTTACACTTATATTAAAAAACAGATATTCTAAACTTTATGTAATTTCTTTATGTACATTCTAAGACATATGTTTCATGTTAGAGTGACAAGTATTTATTAAGTTATTTTGTTTTCAGCTGACAAAAAGAAGGCAAAACGTGCTTCAAGTTTTAGTTTTATTATTATTATTATTTATTTATTTTTACATAAAGCACAATGTCATGTTTTTATTAAGAGTGTAACCTAAAAAATTGGCACTTCAAACTTTCAATTGATGTATAACACTTACATGTAAGTCCAAAATTGACTTTTTTTTTGTGTGTTTTATTTTGAAAAAAGAGTGACTTGACCTCGGAGGGTTAAAAAACTAAGAAAATATATTGCAAATTGAACAAAAACTTTACTAAATAATATTGCAGTATTTAAACTAGTGTATATTTAGTGTTGAGTTTACATTAATTTACATATTACACCTTATTATCCATTATTTCAAGCTTTAGTCATTGAATCGCCATTAATCGCGATTAATTTGGTCAGGGAAGTGCAATTAACTAGTTCAAATTTTTTAATTGTTTTGACAGCACTAAAAAAATGTGTATATATATATATATATATATATATATATATATATATATATATATATACACAGTAATCCCTCGCTACTTCGCGGTTCGACTAACGCGGATTCACTGTATCGCGGATTTTTTTCTTTATTACTTATATTCGCGGATTCATTTTTTCCCAACTGTATCTCGGCAGTGCCTTGAGATGAACTGCCGCCAGACGCGTCTCACCGCGGAGAAGCGAATTGCTATGTCGGACGTCTCCCCGCGACCACTACCGGGTCGCCAGCTGTGGATAACGCTCCCGTGTCTGCGCACGCACGTGTGCACGCTCCCGCCCGATCCTCCCGTTCACAACCTTTGAAAATGAATTTCTCCGCGGGGACAGCGGGGAGATGTTTGTTAACATTACTTTAATGAAGAATACTACTTGAAAAAAGTGTTTTAAACGTCTGAATAAGTGTTAAACAAAAATGTAAATGTTGTTTCTCCACTTCGCGGAAATTCACCTATCGCGGTCGGGCTTGGAACGTATCTACAGCGATAAACGAGGGATTACTGTATATATGTGTGTGTATATATATATATATATATATATATATATATATATATATGATCAATATTTAATCGTTCAAAGTTTATTAAAATAATAATTACCGTCGGTGCACAAGTCAACAATGTAATATAAATCCAAATACGTATATTTTCGATAACGTTAAGTTGAGGCAACAATTCTCTGACTCCGGTAGGACAAATTTAAAGGCGAAACCTTACAAAAAATTTTAACATGCATGTGCAGCGCGCAAGGAAAGGAACAGCTGATCAGTGATGTCATTTTTCATGCGCAGCGTGGGAACTATTTTCATTTGTCAATAATTAGCCTAAACACATGTTTTTGGGCTGTGGGAGGGAACTGGAGAACAGGATGAAACCCATGAGGAGAGCAAGCAAACTCTGCAGAGAAACTCCCACCTTGAGTATCAAACGGGTCCTTCTTGTGATGAGGCGGCAGCGCTTCCAACTGCTCCGCAATGAATCATTGGATGAATCGTACGCTGCTTTTTAACCAATTAGCGTTTAGGAGTGTTTAGAAGCGGAGCCTCTTGCACAAGAAACGTGACTTCCAGACTGATTCTACCATTGTGTGACCGTCCTCAGTTTAACAACAATAACTCTGATGACCTGATGTTTCTCCTCTCAGTTCCTGCAGACGTCTGAGCACGCTCTGTTCTCCTGCTCGGTGGTGGACATCTTCACTCAGCTCAACCAAAGCTTTGAGATCATCAAGAAGCTGGACTGTCCTGATCCGGCGGTCGTTGGCCTGTATAACCAGCGCTTCGCCAAGGTGGGACTCCTCCAGCCTCTCCTGGAAGAGCCTCTGTGTTTCTAAGACTCTTCTTGCTTCTCAGACCATCACTAAGGTGCTGCTGCAGTATTGTGCCATTCTGACCAAGAGCTTCGCTTCCTATTGCGAGAAGGAGAAGATCGTAAGTGGCACTGGAGTGTGTAACACCAGTTGTGTTGCAGTGAGTTGATGTGGTGTCTCCTTGTGGCCTTCAGCCGTGCGTGCTGATGAACAACGTCCAACAGATGCGTGTGATGCTGGAGAAGATGTTCCAGTCAATGGGGGCCAAACAGGTAATAGTTCTCCTTGTGTCTGTCTTGCAGTGTGTGTGTGTGTATGTATGTGCTCTAACCTTCTGTGTTTGCTTGTGTGTAGTACACGGTGGAGGAAGAGCGGGTAGGTGAAGTCACATGGTCTTGTGACGAGGTTATCACTGACCCGCTCTTACTCCGCAATCTCTCTTCTTTTGCTCTCAGCTGGAGAATGAGGATGAACTAGAGGAGGAGGAGGAGGAGGAAGAGGTGTGTCAGATGATGAAGTTAGAATGTCTGGAAATGTCTGGTTATTCAGCAAAACGTCAAAAGAGCTAGTGATCCGTTATACTTAGAGTTTGAGTTTGTGTGTGTTTTTGTGTTAGTGTGTGTGTGGGTGTACGTGTGTGTTTGTGTTCTGTAGTAAGAAGTTGTGATGTGATGCTGACCGTGTGTGAAGGTATGTAATAAGTGATACGTATACTGTTGATGAGATTCATGGCCGTGTGTGTGTGTGTGTGTGTGTGTGTGTGTGTGTGTGTGTGTGTGTGTGTGTGTGTGTGAATAAGTGAATGAGTGAGTGACTGGATGGACGCATGTAAGAGGAAGTGTTTGAGTGAGTGAGTGTATGTGAGTAAGTGAGTGAGTGGATGAATGAGTGAGTGAGTGAATGAATAAGTGTGTATGTGTGAGTGAGCGAGTGAGTGACTGACTGAGTGACTGAGTGAATGCATGTGTATGTGAGTGAGTGGATGAATGGATGCGTGGAAGAGTGAGTGTTTGAGTGAATGTGTGAGTTAGTGAGTAACAGAGTGAGTGAGTGTGTGTGAGTAAGTGAGTGAATGGATAAATGAATGATTGAACGAATGAACAAGTGAGTGAAGATCGGAGATTGTGTGAGTGAGTAGATGGATGGATGCAAGAAAGTGAGTGTGTGAGTGGTGAGTGAGTATGAATGGGTAAGTGTATGTGAGTGAGTGAATGGATGAATGAATGAATGATTGAATGAATGAATGTAAGAGCGAATGTCTGAGTGAGTGACAGAGTGAGTAAGGGAGCATCAATGGGTAAGTGTATGTGAGTGAGTGAATGGATGAATGAATGATTGAACGAATGCAAGAACGGAAGTCTGAGTGAGTGAGTATGAATGGGTGTGTATGTAAGTGAATGGATGGATGAATGAATGAATGAACGAACGAGTGAGTGAATGAATGAAAGAGTGAATGTCTGAGTGAGTGAGTATGAATGGGTGTGTATGTGTGTGAGTGAATGGATGGATGAATTAATGAATGATGGAACGAACGAATGAATGTGTGAGTGAGTGAAAAGAGTTAGTGTTTGTGTGTGTTTTCAGTAGCACTTAGTTCAATATTAATGATGCCCGTGTGTGTTTGTAGTGTGAAGTAGTTGGTCGAGTTTGGCTTTTGTAGTAATTGGTTTTACTGACCAACACACTGCGGGCGTGTGTGTGTGTGTGTGTGTGTGTGTGTTCTGCTCTTCAGGCCGTCATTGATGATGAAGGCTCTGAGGTCGGTAATCTCACTTCACAACAACCAGTGTCATTTTCAGAAAATCTTACTTTTCTTTTATATTGATTTATTGAATTCATGTTTCATTTTCCATCAGTCGGACGAGTCTGACACGAAGGTGAGAGACACGTTGAGTTGGTTTCTGAGGTCCAGGCATCTAAGTTTGTCTGTCGGTGACATCTTTGTCTGTCTCTTGTCTTTCTGCTTACTGTCTTGTTGGCGATCAGTCCGCCCTGTCGGATTCAGAGGGATCGCAGGTACATCTCATCTTCACCATCACATGACTTTAAGTATGAATCGTGATGTTGATAGATGATCAGGTTGACCAACGTAAAATGCAGTACAAACAGTGTCTGAGTTCCTTTAGTTAGCGTAGTTAGACCCGCCACAACACCCGGAGAGCAACAGTGCCACACAGGACAGAAGGAGAACTGCAGTAGAAATATAGTCCCGTCACTCTCAGTGTTTAGCGCTGAGGAGGAGAGCTAGCACGCTGTTTGTGCACATGCCACATTAGGCAACCAATGACAAACCCCGAATGCAAAATACGCAAAATTACGAAACGCAAGCCTTGAAAGAAAACGTGGAATTTGCAGGCGAAAAATAAAAAAGCGAAACAAAAACACTTCTTTTTTTTTTTTTATTTACGTTTGATATTTACGTTTTGACACTAATCTGATTCCATACAGAAGCGTCTCTCTCGCTCTTTCTCTCCCTCTCTCTCTCTCTCTTTCTCTCCCTCTCTCTCCCTCTCTCCTCATAAAGGCAAACTCCTCTTTCCATTCTTGTTGAACAGTGCGTTACTACTCGTCTTTCAGCCATCTTCTTCACCATAAAAAGGTTTCAGCATTTAGCTATTCGACTTTATTTAAAGAGGGGAATTTCACTTCCTGACGTCACAACGACGTTAAGCATTATCCAATAAAAATGTGCTGTTCAGACATAGCCATCAGAAGAGCCACATGCGGCTTGCGTGCCACAGGTTCCTGACCACAGACAGGTCAGCCGCTCATGATCAGGCCAGACAGCGGTTTATCTGCTCACTTTCTGACTCCGGATTCACAAGGTTTGATAATGTTGAGGTGCCGTTTTTTTGTTTCTAGATGGACAACAGAGAGAAGGAGAAAAAGGTGCGTTGAATTAATGTTGTAGAGGTGTGTTAACCCTGTGAGATGTTCACACTGAGCTGGTGACGAGCTCCTGGAAACCCTTGTGTCTGTAGATGATGAGAATCTAGTGAATCATGTGTCATGCAGGGGTGAAAGGTACTTGAGTAAATGTACTTCGTTACTTTACTTAAGTATGTTTTTGGCTACTTCGTACTTGCACTGAGTATAAAAAATATAAGCAACTTTTACTCTTTACTCCTACTGCATTTGTGATTGAGTAGCAGTACTTTTCACTCCACTACATTTGACTTGTCGTCAACACTTATCGTTACTCGTTACATTGTAATTGTGCGCGACAAGACGGAATCGATTTATACCACTGTTAATTTCTTGGGCGGACGAGGCGAATATCGCCATCTTTAGACTGCTGAAGGTAATGGAGGCTTTTTGTGAATAAGAAACCACAAGAACGCGAATTAGGGGCGTAAAAATGTTATTATATAATATATAACTTTATATAATACATATAATATATAATTTACTAATCAGATTAATCATTTTATTTTATATATACTTTAAAATTTAAGTGATTGAGACTGACTTTTTGTTCTTTTTATCTACTTTGTTCTACCAGTTTTCAAACATTGAGGTTAAATTCTGTTTCTGTCTTGGAAAACAATAGTTTGTTTTCACATTTCTTTTTTTTTTTGGGCCTATATTGAGCACGAATAAAAATACTTCTTAATACTTAAGTTATTTTAAAATTGGAAATGGGTGACTTGGAATTTTTACAGTAAGTATCTGTACTTTTACTCAAGTATGGCTGTCTGGTACTCTTTACACCCCTGGTGTCATGTGACTGTGCAGTAATGATTGTCAACCTGAAGATACCATATCGTACTTGTTAGCAGTGTTGGGTGTTACTACACAACACGTCATTAGGTAAATATTAATATTTATTATAGAATGTAACAAAGATTCCTAAAGCTAAATGGCTCAACTTTGTGTTTGGTATGTTTAAATGATTTATTATTTAAGAATAATAGGTATTTTAATAGGTTAGTTTCTGAGACTTTTCAGACACTGTGATTATAAAGTATTTCAAATACAAAATTGTGAAGTAACTAGTAATTAGTAGTGAATTGAATGAAAAGTAACTTACCCAACACTGCTTGTTAGTGAACCAGAATGACCAGAACCTTCATCTTCCTCGGTGTGTGTGTGTGTGTTACGCTCTTCTTCTGGGGACACACTTCACAAATGTGTGTGTTTCTTCCGCTCTCACTAGTGTTCTTCTTTTCCACAGTGTGTTTCTCACAAGGAAAAGGTGTGTGTTCTTCTCAGTCACTAGATCTTTAGCTGTTCCATTCTCCTGTAGTGGACTAGGGGTTATTTAATGGTCCTATTCAATTTAATGGTAATATTCAATTTATTATTAGTGTAGAAGAGATTACTGTTACAAACTGATCTGGAGTTTGTGTGTGTGCGTGTGTGTGTGTGTGTGTGTGTGTGTGTGTGTGTGTGTTATGCATCAGGGGGAAAAGAAGGACCACGAGAAAGAGGTTTGTGCAAACACTGGTTTCACTGTGGATCGGTGTGAAATGGGCGGTAATTGTGTTTCTCTGTCTGAAGGATGAGATCAGGAGCGCGACTGTGTGTGATGGAGCCCAGGTAATACACTGATCCATCAGACAGTGTGTGTGTCTGTGTGAGTTAGTGTGTGTGTGTGTGTGTTTGAGTGTGTGTCTAAGTGAGTGTCTTTCAAAGTGTATGTGTGTGTGCACGCTCAAGTGTGTGTGAGAGCTCAGATGTGTTCATGAGAGTGTGTGTGTGTATGATGTTGCTAAAAGATGACAGAACAAGGTCTCAATATTGTGAGTAGTGAGTGTGTGTCAGAATGTGAGCGAAGGAGCTGCGTTTGTGTGTGTGCATGTTCTCTGGGGCTCTTACAGCCTTTTTTATGCCTTGGTGTTTAAGCTGTCGGGTTCCAGCGGCTTGAAGTGACTTGAATCGCTGCTGCTGCGTGACAATCATCATGTGCTTGTTCTAATTCTAATTTTTTTTCTTGCTCCTGCTCTGTTTTCTTCTGTGTCCGTGTGTATGACACAGAAAACCGCATCAGTCGACCCCAAAAAGGTGTGATGTTCTTCTTGTACTGGGTAGAGAGACCTGTAGAGTGTGACGTTCTTCTTGTACTGGGTATAGAGACCTGTAGAGTGTGATGTTCTTCTTGTACTGGTTAGAGAGACCTGTAGAGTGTGATGTTCTTCATCTACTGTGTATAGAGACCTGTAGAGTGTGACATTCTTCTTGTACTGGTTAGAGAGACCTGTAGAGTGTGACATTCGTCTTGTACTGGGTATAGAGACCTGTAGAGTGTGACGTTCTTCTTGTACTGGTTAGAGAGACCTGTAGAGTGTGATGTTCTTCTTGTACTGGTTAGAGAGAACTGTAGAGTGTGATGCTTTTCTTGTACTGGGTAGAGAAACCTTGCTTTTCCTCGTGGTTCTTGCAATGTTTCTGTGTTGAGTCGTGAACTTTCCCTCTTCCTGCCTTTGGTTCAGAAATGTCCTACAGCGCCGAGTGAAGGTTCTGCAGGAGCTGGGATTGACGTTCTGCTCTGGTGTTTGTCTTCAGCTCGACACAGAAGCAGTAGAAGTTCTTAACGACCTGCAGACCAAACTGAACTCGGTTCTGGATAACATGAGCGCAGTGTTTGCCAAGAGGTAAGCGGAAGTTTCTCACTCTCTCATCTGATCACTTTCTCTTTCCCCTGTCTCACTAACTCTGACCCTCTATGTCTTGCTCACTCTCTGCTTCTTTGTCTCACTAACTCTGTCCTCTGTCTCGATCACTCTCTCCTTCTCTGTCTCACTCAGTCTCTCGTTCTTTGTTTTGCTCACTTTCTTCTTCTCTGTCTCAGTCACTCTCTCTTCTGTCTCATTCCCTCTCTCCTTCTATTTCCTTCTCACTCTCTTTCATTCTTGTTTTACTCTCTTCGTGTCTCTTTTTTGTCTCACTCTTTCCCTCTCACTCTTACTCTATCCCTCTCTTTAAATTTCTTTCTTTGTCTCTTAACCTCTGTCTCATTTACACACTCTCTCTCTCGCTACTCCATTTCACTTCTCACTTGCTTTACTTCTCACTTTCCCCTCTCTAAATCTAGCTGTCTCTCTCATGCTTTCTGTCATTCTTTTTCTATGTCTCAGTCTCTGTTTTTAACTCTGTCCCTCCCCCTCTGGCTCACTTTTCTCTCTCTTTCTCATTATCATTAACTTTTTCCCTCTTTTTAAACTTCTCTCTTGTCTCTCACTCTGTCGCTCTCCTTCTGTTCCACTTACTCCCACTCTTTCTCTCTCCCTCTCTCTACCTACGTTCTTCTCATTTTCCCTTCTCTGAGTCCTCACTGATCTGTTTCTTCCTCTCTCTCAGCTTCCAGGGGCGTATGGGCGTGTGCATGCGTCAGGTGGCGGAGCTGCTGTATCAGATGCGTGGAGCTTTGAACCAGAACGCTCGTAACTCGGCCGAAACGGACGCCGACGTCGTGCTGCGGCCGCTGATGGAGTTTCTCGACACACAGTCAGTTCCCATCACCTCGCACAGCTTTGAATTCACACCACAGGATCCATTCTTAATAGACTTCCGGTGGTCCCAGAGCTTCATCTGAAACCACAGCATCACATGCGGAAGTTGTGTCCGGCCCTTTTTATCAGATAGTCATTGGATTTTATTGAATTGAATTAAGTCCAAAAAGCCGTTAATTGTCCCACAGCGGGGAAATTGCATGTTCAAGTTTATTTATATTGCGCTTTTCTTAGTTCGAGACCAACGCAATGTGGCTATGCGAAAAAAATAGTCTGTGAAAATAAAATTATCTACCATTTATCTGTTCAAAAATTGTTGTTCAGACTATGGGCTATGACCAGAAGAGCATGCTAGATGGCGACAGAGGCTAGGAAAACAAAACCTCTCTGACGGGGTGAGAGGAAAAAACCTAGAGAGAACCCGACTCTGTCACAACAGCAGTTATAATTATATGTATATAAAAACATCTATGTGAAGAGTAAATTAGCAAATAAACATGGATTCGTTAATATAAACATATATAACACAGCACACACTAGAAATAAATAAACCTGACCATAAAACACAGCACACAATATGATCAGTGTTGGGAATAACGCGTTACAAAAGTAACATATTACACTAATATATTACTTTTTGCTGTAACGCGGTAGTGTAACTTATTACTTTGTGTATTTTCAGTAATATATTACTCGTTACATGCAAGTAACGCTTGCGTTACATCAAATCTTTCACATTCAAGACAATAAATCAAACATTTAATATTTCCTGTTTGTAAATAGACGCGTAAGTCATTCGCTGGTGGAGCGTTGTATTTTGTAACGCTGCACTGAGCTCGAGGTGTGCTCTTATTGGCTCTGAGCTCGAGGTGTGCTGCTATTGGATCTGTCTGACTTGCGTAACTGCGGCTGCCCACGTCACAGGGCGGGTCGCGAACTCGCGGCAAATCCGAAGGTACATTCGCGAGATGGTCTTATGCGCATTATTTCAGTTTTGTAAAAAATAAAAACATTGTGGTGAAATGCAACCTCTGTGTAAACGCAAAACAATGATCGACATAAAAAAAGAGCACTAGCGATTAAAAACAACTGGAGCTGCGCCATTAGACCACTCGACCTGAAGAGAAAGAAAACAGCAACGACAATGTCCTCTACACTTTATGGCCAGAAAGCAGGACAGTATTGTCCTTATTGTAAGTCGTTCAAAATGAATAAAACGGCACTGAACTTTACATAGTCATGTTGTGTCTGATATAAAATATACCTGAGTTATTCACAGACTTTGGAGGAAAATCGCTTTATGTCTACCGTACTTTTAACACTTATGAATGTTAATTATTAGTGTTGCCACGTGTCTTTTCCACAGACATCCGGGCAGATTTTATAAATTCACGATAATGTCCGGTTTTCCATCTTTTTCAAAGGACCATTACACGTGTACGTAGTTTCGCCACCCGTGTTGTTTAAATTATTTGAGAATGGAAAATTAACTAATATATTGAAACTTTCTATATTATTAAATTATCTGTCAAATAAAAACGTGCCTGCTAATATTGTTCACTAATAGAGACATTATATTATTAGATATATTGCTGAAGCTGGATTTTCCAACAAAAGAGTTGATATTTAGAACTTCATTTCATATTATTAATTTATTTATTGTGGAAAAAAGTCAGACTAAAATTGTTACATATTTAAGTTTTTACATATTTTTACATTTTACACACACACACACACACATATAAATATATATATATATATACACATAGTTTAGCACCATTGAAACATATTAAAGCATGTTCATCAACCTCCGAGAAGCCTGTCTAAAATTTGTCACGCTGGTTTTCCTCTTTTTTGGAAATCAATATATATGTAGTATATATATATATATATATATGGTCACCCTACAATTATAAACTATGTATTATTGCTTGGACAGGCCATGGTCATTGTAGGCTACATAACTATGCCTTCTACTGGATGTAGCAAATTACTGTACAAGTAAAAGGGACGTTATTGTTCGTTACGAGTCACCTAAATATTGTTATTTAGGGACGTTAATTTCGACTTGGTGAAAGTAAGTATTTTGTATATTGTAACTTATTACTTTTTACAAACAGTAATAAGTAATATGTAATGTATTACAATTTTGAAGTAACTTGCACAACACTGAATATGATTATCAAACACAAACCATTAATAAATAGCGCTGCACATGATAACCACAGTTCAAGTCACTAGTTTAAATTGTGGAGTCTAATCGCAGCTGGTTGGAAAGATTCAAATTCAAATTCAATTCAAATAAATAAACATTATTTATCCCCAGGGCGGAAATTGCTTTTCCTGTAACAGTTGCTCACACAAAAGAGAAATATAATAATAAAAGAAACAAAAATAAGAATGTACATTTGCAAGAAATTTTCAATATAATACAAATAAGTAAAAAGTGAATAACAATAAATAATAGCGTGAAGATCTGCAATATCTTTCCTTCGCAAAGCGAGTACTAGTCGCTAGAAAGTCCTACAGTGCTAGCAACCTCTCGGCTTGATTACTGTACTGCTCTTCTTGTTGGAATCCCGGTCGAAGCTACAACTTAAGCTTTAGCTAGTAAAACTCTGCTCCGCACTGGCTCCCAATAAAGCCACGATTGAGTACAAAATCCTACTATTCACTCTTAAAGCTTTGTTTCTCCCTCTCTACACCCCATACCCTTAGATCCATGTCCTCTGTCTCTCTTGTCGTGACCCGAATTAAACACGCCACCATGGATGCCCGAGTGTTCAGCAATGCCGCCCCTCGATGGTGGAGCTCTCTTCCTAGAGACATACGCAAATGTGTTTGTCTGGCAAATTTTAAGTTGCTTCTTTTTACCCAATATTACTTATGATTTTATAATGTTTGTTTTTACATGTTTTTACCATTTTTTTCCAACATTGTTCCATATTTCTAGTCAGGAGCAAACACAAATAAAAGGAAACATGTCTTTATGCAGCGTGTGCGTTTATATAATAACATTAGACACGCTACCACACTTAACAAAGACTAAAAAGCACTGAAAGAAGTAAGATTAAACTACATACAGTACAATAATTTATATTACAATAAACAGAGACTACAAACCACTACTTAGTGGTTAGCTTAGCTTAGCACTAACAGCTACAAACGAGTCCAAAGTGTCATCGCAGAAAGAGTCGAAACAGTCTAAACTGTTGAAAATGAAGAACATGGGCAAGAAGTAAAAAAATCCAAGGAACAGACACAATCAAAACGCTGTGGTCGCTGCACAGGGGATAATAATCTTTCCTCTTCACACGGTGTCAGATAAACAGAGAGCTTGAAACAGGCCTGAGCTTGAAACGATTGCTCTGCGCATGTGCAGAGTCTGACTGGAGAGCAAAGAATCTTGAGAAATGAAGTCCTGACCACTATACTGTTTGTTATCTATCGTTCAAGTAAAATGATATAAAAATGATACAAGTCACCAGTTAGGTTTGTTAAATATAGACAGAATAGTATTTCTAAGAGAATATTAACGTAATTGAACCAGAAACGTAAAAAAAAACACATTTTTTTGGAAATGTTTTATTTTGGGCCTGGAAAATCAATACATTGTTGTCATTATTATTATTATTATTGTGTTGCAGCCTCAGCATGTTCGCGGACACCTGTGAGAAGAGCGTCCTGAAGCGCGTGCTGAAGGAGCTGTGGAGGAACGTGCTGATCTGCATGGAGAAAGCCATCGTGCTGCCCCAGAGCAGCGACAGCATCGTGAGGAACCTCTCGCCTCCGCTCTCGCTGGCCGTCTGAGATGTTTGAGACTGTGTGTTTTCCAGGGAGCTCAGCTTCTGACCGCCGCTAAGGAACTGTCCAAGCTCAAGGTAGGGAGCAGATGAGCCGACCTCGTCCCTCAGCGCGTCTGAACGCGGCCTTGTGTGTTTTCAGGGATCGGTGGAGCCAAAGAACTTATCTCCGAGGCAATGTGTGATCCTGGAGGCGGCGCTGGAATCGGTCAAGGTGTCTCCTGCCGTGCCGCAGCATGTTCTTCATCTGCTTTGCATACAAACTGTCAAGCTGAGAGAACAGTTGCCTGCTGAGTGTGTGTGTGTGTGTGTGTGTGTGTGGGCGGACGCGCTCGACATCGTTTTTGTGATTATTAATTTGAGACGTCAGATTGTTTCTCCACTAATCCCTCACCGCTGTCTCCGGAGCAGATGTTCTTCCACGCCAGCGGCAACGGTTTGAAGAAGGTCTATCTGGAGAAGAGCCCGGAGCTCTCGTCCCTGCGCTACGCTCTGTCTCTCTACTCGCTGACCACCGATGCCCTGATCAAGATGTTTGTGACCACACAACATGCTCAGGGTGAGACGCACACGTTTATAGTGTCACACACACTCCATTTAATACACATGCTATTAGAATCACAATCAGAATGGGGCTTTTTTTTCCAACCCTAGTGCAACCCTAACTCCCTAAATTACACAACACACTAGAGCTGCACGATTCTGGATAAAATTGCTTAGAATAAATATCGCAGTTCTTTCTGGATATTTTATTTTTTTTAGATATTTAACCTTGAAAATCAGGTTGTCAAACAGCAATATAACAAAACATATTACTCTTTGCTTTAAATCGAAATAAATGGAATGATAAATAAAATGTCATGTAAAAGTAATGTTGTAGAAAAAAATAAATCACCGTTAAACGTAAGAAGAATAAACATTCCAAGGTACAGTATTGTTTGCAGTTGAGGACAAAATGATTAGTTCTGTTTGAACGCACTTTTGAAATACTTATCAAACAATGGTTATTTTCTAGGCGGGCCTAATAATTATAGCTCAACTGTAGAATTTTGCTGTTTGCTATGTGGTTTGCTGAGTGTCGTCTTCTAAAATCGCAGTATACACACACACACACACACACACACACACACACACAGACACACACTTCAGATTAAAATCCTTTTTCGGGTAGTAAAATGTCAGTGTTGATAGCAGACTTACCTTTGTGTTTCCTCACTCATTCTCCCCGTTTATTATCACGTGCATTTATACCAGTCAGTCCCCCTTCACTCTAACTTTAACCTAATCCGCCTTAAAACCGCTCTCTCATCTTGACCTTTAAACAGACATTCTAAGCGGAAAAAACTAGTAAATGAGTCCCCACTTTGACTTACAGTAAATGCCTGTACACACACTAGCACAATCACACACACGTTTAGTGAATTGTTGTACATCTTACTGACTAATTTTTATGTATTTTGTGATGTTTGTGTGTCAGTGCATAATGGAATGGGTGTCAGAATCACGCCGAAAGAGAACATTCGGCCCGACAGAGGTGAACAAAACTTTTTTCTCTCTTTCTCTTTTTGTTTGTCTTCATCTTACTTTGTCTTTTTTTCCATACATTTTGTGATACTCTTTCCCTTTATAAATAAAAAAACATTGTGCTGTATAAAGAACAAAAATGGATTGTTGCCTGGTGGCTTAAAAAATATAAAGAGTAAATACCTATAGTCTTACTTATTAACAGCCTCTTCAATCTCGTGAAGAATATTTATCAACTGTGAAATGTCAAAATGTGAATATTTATGAACACTTCTGAAACGGTTGTTTAACATGGAGCCGGAGACGTTTGACCCTGATCATGTGTTGCTGATGTTGCCAGGCTCGGGCATCGAGCATCCCATCGGTGAGGCTGTGATTCAGCTAGATGTGTCGCCCCCTGCTGGAAACACCGGGCAGAAGCTCAATCTCAGAGGTGAAAGGCCGGAAGCCGATCTAACATCAGGTCTAAACACGCCTTTCCCTCTAGTGATCGGCGTCAACGACATGAAGTGGCAGACGTCTGGGATGTTTCGTCCGTTTGTGGAGGTCAGCTTGGTCGGCCCACAGCTCGCCGACAAGAAACGCCGCTTCACTACCAAGTCTAAGAACAACAGCTGGTCGGCAAAGTACAATGAGACCTTTCAGTTGTGAGTAAACTTTAACCTGATTAAAAAGTTCTCGGTGGTACTATTACACCCATTTGGGACAGCCACAAACTGATAGATGACTCACGTCACGCAAATTGGCTCATTATCACAAATAAAAAAACATTAGCCAAATAATAAACGTAAAAAAATTAAGTAATAAAAACACTTACCTGTGTCGTGACTAAATACGTGCTCCTACAACTCATGTGCAACCGGATTTAAAATATATTCATAATAAATATACTTGAATAACAGAAAAAACACTATCCACACAGCGATACTTGTGGCTAAATAACACTGATATAAATGAGAATAAATAAAATGTAATAACATGGGGAACTCGCTATGTCTGGAACCTACAGGAAACTCGGAATATACGTATATGGACATAGCAAGTGGACTCACAGCACCCCCTACTGGAGATATATTTAACTACTTTCATTTACTACGAAATTATTTCTGATTGTTTCTACTTTTTTATTTATTATCCAAGTAAAACGACATCAATGTGAGTATGTGGTCGAGTTACAAGTTAGGTTTGGTAAAAGAAGTATCGTATTTACATTAATATAATCACTAACTTGGGGGTGCTTATAATTGCCGATTTCAAATATGCGCCCCCATTGTTCTGTATTTCTAGTCAGGAACAATCACAAATAAACAGAAACACGTAGTCTTATGCGTATATAATGTTAAACAATGGTCGTAGGCAGACGTGCTACAGTATAAGCTTTTATTGGCTCAATAACAGAAATAAAGAAACATTAGACACACAGCGACACTTAACAGAGACTAAATAACACTGGAAGTGTCATCGATGTGTCATCGCAGAAAGTCGAAGAGAGAGTCGAAACAGTGGAAAATGAAGAACACGGGCAAGGAGTAAAAAAAATCCAAGGAACCGACACAATCAAAACGCTGGGTCGCTGCACATGGTATAATAATCCTTCCTCTTCACACAGCGGTAGATAAACAGAGCTTGAAACAGGCCTGAGCTTGAAACAATTGCTCTGTGCATGTGCGGAGTCTGAACTGCAGAGCAAAGGATCTTGGGAAATGAAGTCCTGACCACAAGAATTGACTTTTTGTTATCTATTAAATAAAACAATATCAACATGACACGAGTCACAAGATTTTAAGAGAATATTAACGGAATTGAACCAGAAGCGTTAATGAATTTTCTTTTTTTATATTTTGTGCCTGAAAAATCAGTGGGGTTGCTTATATTCATAGTTACTAACCAGAAATGTTAGGTTTCTGAGAGTTTCGATGTTCAATTATCAATAACGATTTTTCAGGCACCAACAAAAAATGTACTTCAAAAAACCAGCTTATATTCAAAAGGTGCTTCTATTTGTCCTATTTTTTATTTTTATTAGATTTTTTTCCTCCATCAGAACAGCTGCAGATATGTGTGTATTTGACCAGCAGTGTGTGTGTGTGTGTGTGTGCAGCTGGCTTCCTCACGCCGTGAGTCTAGACGTCTATGAGCTGCATCTGACGGTGAAGGACTACTGCTTCGGCCGCTCGGACCGCGTGGTGGGGATCGCCGTGCTGCAGCTGCGCGACGTGGCCGAGCGTAAGAGCTGCGTGTGCTGGTGTCCGCTAGGCCCTCACATCTACTCGGACCAGACCGGCACCACGGCGTTACGCATCCTCTCTCAACGCTCCGCAGACGAGCTCGCCAAAGAGTTCGTCAAGCTGAAGGCCGAGACCCGGCCCGTGGAGGAAGGAAGATGAAGACAGACACCATCACCTGTCTCCTCAAGCCTTATTCTAGTGTTTGTCCGTGTGCCAGAGTCCTTCAGACCAGGAGTGGAGGTTTGCTCCAACGGACCAATCAGGGAGCTTCTCGTCATGTAGTTAATTTGGTCAAATCTGTTAGTTAGAAAGACTTGTTTCTGCCAGTAAATGTGGTTGTAGTTGTGTCAATGGCTGAAACAGGAGACAAAAGGAAACGTCCAGCAGAACTTTTGAAATGGACGTGTGGTAGACTCATATTGCGAGTGTTTGATTATGTTGCCGCACGGCCTTCTGATCCACTCAGAACTGACTCTTTGCACACATGAACTGTCTCACTTGAAGGATTTCACACTTTGCCAAATCTGCTTTACTCTTTTAAACTGGATTTTAGGATGAATGCTCTTGTGTTCACACTAAATTCCCTGAAAATAAATTGGTTTTGTTTGTAGTTCTCTATTTTTTATTTATTTTTATTTATTTATTTTTAATTTTTTTTTTTTTTCAGAAAAGATGGTCAGTAGCCGAAATGCAGCGCCACTTACAGTACCATCCACCACACACACCAATCACAACAACACAATTCACAACATCATCATTCACTACACACATCATTCACCACACACATCATTCACCACACACACCAATCACAACAACACAATTCACAACAACATCATTCACTACACACTTCATTCACTACACACATCATTCACCACACACACCAATCACAACAACACAATTCACAACAACATCATTCACTACACACATCATTCACTACACACATCATTCACTACACACATCATTCACCACACACATCATACACTACACACATCATTCACCACACACATCATACACTACACACATCATTCACCACACACATCATACACTACACACATCATTCACTACACACATCATTCACTACACACATCATTCACCACACACATCATACACTACACACATCATTCACCACACACATCATACACTGCACACATCATTCACTACACACGTCATTCACCACACACATCATACACTGCACACATTAACTGCACAGATCATTCACCACACACATCATTCACTATACACATCATTCGCAACACATTAATCACAATTTTTTGAGATCTAAAAAGTGTTTCAGTGTTTATGGCATTATAATGTAGTAATGTGATGTTATAAAGCAGCTGCAGTCACATCATACTGACTGGTGTGTGTGTGTGTGTGTGTGTGTGTGTGTTTAGATCAAAGTGAAGGCCTTTCAAAAATGTTTTTGGTAAAATGGGATTCTATGGGCACTAGAGGGGCCAAGCCAAGGGTCTTCTGAAGGTGTGCTTGAGGGTTTCATTTATATAATAGTATTAAAGCAATAAAAATGAAGGCAGTGTTAGTGAAATGTTTTTCATAAAGCCGTTTATTAAATCTTTTTAGCAAGTTTGTGTCCTAAATTCAGCTAAATGTGATATGTATAATCTCTTCCAATTCAGTAGAAGGTTCTTCGCTCCTGAAGATGTAAACTCAATGTGTGTGAGTGCGTGCGTTTGTGTGTGTGTGTGTGTGTGTGTGTGTGTGTGTGTGTGTTTGGTGGACACGGTGAACACTGTAGCCCTGTGTCAGAGCTGAGAGGAAACAGGAGAAGAAAATTGAGTTACTTCCTTTTTTGGTGTGCAGGAAATCGATACTTCTCTACAATGAGAGAGAGAGAGAGAGAGAGAGAGAGAGAGAGAGAGAGAGAGAGAGAGAGAGAGAGTGAGTGAGTGAGTGAGTGAGAGAGTAACAGCAAGAGAGAGCTGTATTGAGTTAAAGTTCAGCAGGATTTTGGGTAGAGGATGAAGAAACTTCATGAAAAACATCTTCAGCGAATAAATTGAGAGAGAGACAGAGAACGAGAGTGTGAGTTTTCCGCCCTTTCTTCTTGTTTATATTGTGTGTGTGTCTGTGTGTTTAGGCTGCATATCTTCCATTAGCTGAAGCCGAGAGGAAGGAGGAGGCGGAGTCAGCCGATGAAGAGGTGGAGACTCTGTGGTGGCCCTGACGGCAGGAAGCTGTTCCTTACCAGACCCTCACAGCACAGCAGACTGAAGGTAAGACCCGAGAAGCTCCTTCACGCTGACATCATTCTTCCTCAACGCGTGTTGACGCTCAGACTAGCACAAAGGCTTTTTTTTCAGTGTGAGAGGAACTTCTGCGTGCAAGCTTTCATCAGCAGGTTGAAGGCCAAGTTCTCTGAGTTGGATCATGATAGTCGATGGTCTCTTCAGACTTTGCTCCTGTCTGCAATTGGAGGCTTGGGTGAAACTTTTGTGCTGAGACTACTTGACTGAAGATGATGGAGAGATCTGGAGTGGAATTTACAGTAGATCTGACACACTTGAGAAACAATGGCCTTTGCCGGTGTGTGTGTGTGTGATGATGGTCTGGGTTATTGTGATGAATGAATAATTCAGAGGTCATTAAGGGGGACATGCTGTCGTCTGGTAAGCAGAGAAGCTCTAAACTCTCGATTATTAATGTCTGTTTTCCGTTTAGTTGGGATTTTTCGCTCTGCTGCCTGTTTTGTGTCTTTTCGACCGGATCAAGTGGCTTTTAATTTGGCGGCAAACAAATTCACTAAAGTGAAAGCAATCCCACCATGGGAAGTTGGTCAAGAAATGGCTGAGGGAAAAAGAAGTGACTTTGTTCCTAAAAATCCAGTGTTGTGCAAACCAAAATGTGTTTTGCTGAGCAGATTGAAATGTCTCGGGAATCGAACACATGACCTTTAGTGTTGAGAAGTTGAGTGAAGCCACAGAAAGGATCTTCTCACGCTGGTCTGGTGAAAAGCCGGAATCTTCCATCTGCTCCTTGTGAAGAAACCACCGCGTTGTGACGCGTCAGAAGAATCCTGCTCCTGCGAGTCCCGACCTGTTTCAGCACGAGACCGTCGGATCTACTGATGACACATCTTGACTTAAAGATACCTGCTCATTCCACACTTGAATTCCCTCCATCCATTTGTTCATTTCACGAATTCCTGAAAATATTTATAAATTCCATAAATAAGATCTAGTGCTTCTCAAATTCGTGATTTCCATTCTTCTTCTCGAGAAGCACTAGGTTTTATTTTCAGAGAATTTATAAATATTTTTAGGAATTTGTGATTTTCCTTCTCATTTATTCAATTTCCATTCTTCTTCTCGAGAAGCACTAGGTCTTATTTTCAGAAATATGTGAATATTTTCAATAATTCGTGATTTTCATTCTTCTTCTTGAGAAGCACTAGGTCTTATTTTCAGGAATGTATGAATATTTTTAGGAATTCGTCATTTTCATTCTTATTTTTTCAATTTTCATTCTTCTTCTCGAGAAGCACTAGGTCTTGTTTTCAGGTATTTGTGAATATTTTCAGGAATTCGGTGTGTGTTATTTTAGGAGCTCAGTGTATGTGTGTGTGGGACAGTGAGCAGATCCTGTCAGGGACACGCCACTGATAACCGTCTCACTGCCTTCACGTATGAGAAGGTGGAGGACCACGTCGCTCTCGCACACAATGGAGCTTCTGTGAGAGTAACTGCCTGGAGAAACGCCTGGTATTGTGAGTTACGGCCGGTGAGGAAGAGTAGTGATGAAGGACACAGGCTCCAGTCCCTCCTGCTCTTCTACAGTCTTTAAAAGAAGTCTGCTCAATCCTTTCCATTTCTTCTGTTTATATTTGGATGAATGGAGTGATTAGATAGAGAGTGTGAAAGGTTTTTTTTTTTGCTTCTTTCTGTGTTTTTTTTCTCTGTTTTCCCAACCTTTTTGCTTTTGCATACTGCATTTGTAATACAGTTTTGCTTTTGACCTC
The DNA here is from genome assembly GCA_028031935.1 of Paedocypris micromegethes. Taxonomy (NCBI): domain Eukaryota; kingdom Metazoa; phylum Chordata; class Actinopteri; order Cypriniformes; genus Paedocypris; species Paedocypris micromegethes. The sequence continues at coordinate 7,690,210 of CM051502.1, forward strand.
TCTCTCTCTCTCTCTCTCTCTCTCTCTTTCTCTCTCTCTCTCTCTATCACTTTCTCTTAGTCTCTCTATCTCTATAATTTTCGTTTAATTTGTATTCGGCAATATTTTTATTTATTGTTTATCATTGTGGCTGCTGCAAAATGTATATTTCTCATTGTTGGGACAAATAAAGGTTTACTTCTCTCTCTCTCTCTCTCTCTCTCTCGTTTTCTGTCTCTTTTAGTCTCTGTTTTTTGAGACGTTTATTTTCCCATGCAATTGCAAATACACAGAGAAAAAGTTGCATGTGCGGTTTACTTTTATCTGTGTAGACTTTTTTCATGTCTTGGTCTTTGTGTGACTGTGTGTGTGTGAGAGAGAGAGAGAGAGAGAGAGAGAGAGAGAGAGTGGTGGTTTGTTTCTCATGGGTTTAAGTGGAGCGTTTTTTACCATTCTTGTTTTTAATGACAACAGATTTCCAGTGAAGGAAAGCGAGGAATAGTGGCCTTATAAAACACACGTGCGCGTCTATATTTAGCTCTTGTGCTGAAGTCATTCTCCTCCGTGTCCAGACAACAAGCTGCTGTTTCCTGGATGTGTGTGTGTGTGTGTGTGTGTGTGTGTGCTACATAATTTTCTTTTTTCCTTCACAGAGATGGTGACGTGTCCGTAAAAAGGAAGACGGGAATGTCGTTCTTGGGCTTGGACTGGATGAGAAGGAAAGAGAGAGGTAGAATACTTTATATAGTGCACGTGTGTATATATATTATCTGTATATACTGTTATCAGTACCAGGAACAACACTAAGCGTTGAGAAAACTGATAACGTGTGTGTGTGTGTGTGTGTGTGTGTGTGTGTGTGTGTGTGTGTGTGTGTGTATAGAGATGGAGAGGAAAATCAGGGCGAACGACAGGGAATACAATCTGTCTTTCAGATATGCTGTGAGTTTCTACACACTCCACATCATTTGTGACGAGAATGACTTAATCTTCTTTTCACTTGTGCTTCTTTTCTGGTGGACATGAATCTTCTCTTTCTCCAGACCAACGCCATCAAGACCTCCAAGTACAACCCCTTCACCTTCCTTCCTCTCAACCTGTTTGAGCAGTTCCAGAGGATCGCCAACGCATACTTCCTGTTCCTGCTCATCCTACAGGTTCCTCTAGACGCCACTCTACGGTGGCTTCAATCTCAACATCGCTGTGTTCTTTGTAACCCTCAGCATATGCGTCCTTAAGTACTTAAGATACAGAGATGTATTTCTAATGCGTTTCTGGACCAGTCTAGGTGTAAGGTTCACTACGGGATGGCAAAAAGAAAGACAGACGGACCAAGTGTAGTTACAATTTCAATGCTATAGCCACATGTGTTCCTAAACCAGCTTTCCACAGGAAAATGTTTACAACTTTATTGAGAATCATGAGAGTAGATTGATGAATTCCAGATGAAAGCAGGTCATTAGCATATTAGCGGGCAGGTGGTGAATGGAAAAAAATAATCATCAACTAAATCCAAACTGAGATACTGAGTTCTAGACAAATGCTTTGGTTTTAGAGTCCGAGTTAAAAAACAGTGCTGTCAACTTCTGCTGTATACTTCGTTAAAAAGTACTTCTGTGAAAGTAAAAGTAAAATGCCCAATATTCTACTAAAGTAAAAGTAGCGTTACTAATACTGATAAAACTACTTTTAAATATAAAAGTAAAAGTAATGTGAGGAAAAAAATAGCATTATAGAACTATATTGTTCTATTAAATTGTTGTAATTACATTGAAAATTAATGCATTTTATTACAAAGCTTCTGTGCAATCTGCGTGGCCTCAAGACACTAAATCACACAGGCTTCTTAGAGGTTGATTAACCTGTAAAAACTTGTAACAAAATAGATTCTATTCAAATACATGTTATGAAATAATAACCTAAACATGAACTCTTATGTTCGAAAGTCTAGCTTCAACATTACATTATCTTTTTTATATCTAGTATAAGATAAATCATATCTCTCAGTCTCACAAAGATACTAACTGAAATGTTTTTCAGTGTTCATGTGAGCTTTGAGATCTCGGCACAGTTAAAACTGTGAAAAGCGTTACAAATGCTCAGAACTTAAAATTGAGCATTTTCGCGCCCGTTTTACCCGCATTTTCGCGTCCGTTTTACCCGCATTTTAACCGAGAAAGCGACGCGCAGGCGCGATGGACCGCGCGCAAACCAATAGGGTGTCGGAATGATACTTGTTTATACGTCTCATCCAACTACAATCATTTACCGTCGTGATTTGTCAGGATGTTTTTTTTATATCGATTCAACACGAAAATAAAACTAACCGGTAACGCGGCTGTTTTTGAAGAAGTAACGAATAGAAGTAGAAAGTAAGCGGAAAAACAAATATTCTAGAAAAGTAAAAGTAAGCCAAATTTCAACTTTAGTTAGGTAACGAAGTAGTATTACTTCGTTACTCGACACCTGTGGTTAAAACTGAGACTCAACCTGTTTTAGAGGCAGTTTCAACTGCAAATAACTTGCTTATCAGCTCTGATCAATTTTAGATTCATAGGGAATAGATAAAAACAATACTGTATTTACTTTGACTTATATTTAAAGACAGACATTCTAAGCTTTATGTAATTTCTTCATGTACATTCTAAGACATGTGATTCATGTTATAGTGATAAGTATTTATTAAGTTAGTTTGTTTTCAGACAAAAAGAAGGCAAAACGTGCTTCAAGTTTTATTTTTATTATTTCTAATTTTTTGTGTGTTTTACTTTAAATAAAGAGTGATTCGACCTCGGAAAGAAAATATATTGCAAATTGAACAAAAATTATACTATATTATATTGCAGTATTTATACTAGTGTTTGTTTAGTGTTGAGTTTACATTCATTTACACATTACACCTCATTATCCAATATTGTAAGCTTTAGTCATTTAATCGCGATTTGTTTGGTCAGGGAAGTGCAATTAAGTAGTTAAAAAAATTAATCGTTTTACAGCACTATATATATATATATATATATATATATATATATATATATATATATGTTACATCTTCACAGTAAGATGTACTGTGAGTAAAATGGCTTCCTGTCTCGTAGCTCTACATCTCATATGTTCTTTAATTATAACTCGTCATGAGATTGAAGTCTGTGGCTGATCTTTCTGTGTGTTGTAGGTGATTCCTGCTATCTCTTCTCTGTCCTGGTTTACTACAGTTGTTCCTCTGGTGCTGGTGTTATCAGTGACTGCAGCCAAAGATGCTATAGATGATATTGTAAGTACAAAACACATCATTTTCATCCTAAAATAAGCTCAAGTGAAGACCTAAGTAATAACCTGTAATTGCTTTATATACACTACCGTATTTACGGGAATATATTTTAGACACTCAAAATCAATTTTAGACACTCAAAAACTTCATAATGCTGAAGTTGTGCTTATATTTTCAAACTATTATTCAAGTAAAAACGACATTGAAGTGATACAAATCATATGTTTGTTAAATAAAGAAAAAACAGTATTTTCAAGAGAAAATCAACATAACATAACATAACGTAACGTAAAAAAGAATGTGTATATTTTTTCAATTTTTATTCTGTGCCTGAAAAATCAGCTGTGTGCTTATATTTGCGTAAATACGGTATTTATCTCCTTTAACTAACTGCATTCATGGCCCGAAACATTTGTTTTTGCTTATTACAAACTGAAAGCCTTTTATAACAGCATGGCTAACACAAATTAGGTTTGAATGAATGTACAATTCACTCCCAGCAAAACTAAGTTCAAGTTCTGAGCATTTGTAAGGCGCTTTTCACAGTTTTAACTGTCTCAAAGTTTTTTTATTCATTAGTAGTTGGTGTTAAATATGGCTATGAATATCACTATGACTTTGACAAAGACAAAGACCAGTGAGCAAGCACATATGCGAAAGTGGCCAGGTAAAAAATCCTCATATATCTAAGAACTGCACTAAGAAGAAAGACTCTGATGAGAAGAAGCAGGACTCAGACAAGAGTCCCCGTAAGGGAAAATGAGCTTTTGCTGCTCTGTGTCAAACATTTATGGAATATATGATAACAAACGGTTCTTTCTCTGGTCTTTTCTGTCCAATGTCTTTTAAGTTTTGTCTTAAAAGACAAAACAAACTTATCCTCAGTCCTCCATCTCCCCCTTGTGTTTCTCTACAGAATCGCCACCGAAGTGACAGGCAGGTGAACAATCGTAAAGTGACCGTTCTGATTAATGGAAAGTGAGTCTTTCAGCCATTTACTACTGGTTCCCCATCTCAGTCAGTTGTGAATGTGTGTCATTGTGTTTATGTGTGTTGATTGATGTGTGTAGTGAATGATGTGTGTAGTGAAGGATGTGTCTAGTGAATGACGTGTGTGTGGTGAATGATATGTGTAGTGAATAATGTGTGTAGTGAGTGATGTGTGTAGTGAATGACGTGTGTGTGATGAATGATATGTGTGGTGATTGATGTGTGTGGTGAATGGTGTGTGTTGTGAATGACGTGTGTGGTGAATGATGTGTGTGGTGAATGACGTGTGTGTGAATGACTTGTGTAGTGAATGGTGTGTGTTGTGAATGATGTGTGTGGTGAATGACGTGTGTGGTGAATGACGTGTGTGTGAATGACGTGTGTAGTGAATGGTGTGTGTTGTGAATGACATGTGTGGTGAATGATGTGTTTGGTGAATGTGTGTCATTAATTATGTTGTCATGAAAGTTGATGTTGACATAAACAAGTTGGCACAATGCTAACTGGCTTTTTGCAATCTGTCTGATGTTTAATCCTTCACACTGTAGGTTGGTTAGTGAGAAATGGATGAATGTGCAAGTCGGTGACATCATCAAGCTGGAGAACAATCAGTTCGTCACGGTAATTTATCATCAATTTAACACAGAAGTGAAATTGAATCTGTGATTGTGTGTGTGTGTGTGTGTGTGTGTGTGTGTGTGTGTGTGTGTGTTTCTTGAAGGCGGATCTGCTTCTGCTTTCCAGCAGTGAACCTCTCAACCTCGTCTACATTGAGACGGCAGAGCTGGACGGGTACGACCATCATGACTAATCTTTTAATAATCCAATAATTGATGCTTTCACTGAGAAAAGCTTTTCAAAACGTGACAAACTGAATACAAAGACCAGTCGATCTTGCTGTGTGTGTTGTGCCTTAGTGTGACAGGCGATTGCTGGACATGGAAAATCTCTAAAAATAGATGAGGAAAATAGAATACCATCGTTTCTGTTTGCTGCTTTCTGATTGACTGTGAAGCCACTTAACTCGATGCCTGTGTGTCCTCCACACAGAGAAACCAACCTGAAGGTGAAACAGGCCCTGACCGTCACTGGAGACATGGGGGACAGTTCCCAGGCTTTGGCGGCATTTGATGGTGAGAAGCCGTGGTGTAAAGTATTGAGTAAATGGACTTTGTTCCTTTGCTTAAGTGCTTTGGATACTTTTTACTTGTACTGAGTATCAAAAATATAAGCAACTTACTCTTCACTTGTTTTTTTTTTTTTACTGCAATCTCACAAACATGAATTAGCAGTTGCCCTTTTTTGCACATTTGTGTTTGACTTTTTTTTTTTTTAATCTATTTTGTTCTACATAAAGAACAACTTTTACTCTCTACTTGACTACGTTTTTGATTGAGGATCAGTACTCTTTACTCCACTACATTTGAATGGACACTTATCGTTACTTGTTATATTGTGATTGTGCGCGACAAGTCACATCTTTTTCTACCGCGGTTAATATCTCGTGCGGACGAGGTGATATCGCCATCTGCAGGATGCTGAAGATACTGTACACTGATCAGCTCAATCACATGAACTAGCGGTTGCATTATTTTGCACATTTCCGTTTGACCGAGTTTGAACCATTTTTTTTCTGCCATTTTGAAACACTGACGTTTAATTTTCTACATTTGGAAATAAAACCTCATAGATAAAGAGTTTTGTCACGCTTCTCATGGCTGTGGACCCAGCAGACGACGATGGTTGCAAAACCATGTATTTAGTAAAGAAAAATATATATAAGTTCTTTGGTATATATAAGTCTTTTTTGAATTGGTGACCTGTAATGGAGTAATTTTTACAGTAAAGTATTCCTACTTTTACTCATGCACTTATGCACATGTTCCTCTGTGGTTTCTGTAGGACTGGTGTGCTGTGAGCCTCCTAACAACCATCTGGATCGCTTCACCGGAGCCCTGACCTACAGAACACAGAAGTACTCACTAGATAGTGAACGTGTGCTCCTTAGGGGCTGCACACTACGCAACACCGACTGGTGTTACGGCCTGGTGTTGTTTGCTGGTAAGTTTCACTCACACACACACACACACACGCACACACACGCGCATATTGTGTATTAGATCTGGTCTGTGGTGGTTCTTTCAGGACCCGAGACGAAGCTGATGCAGAACTGTGGGAGAAGCACCTTCAAGAGGACCAGCATCGACCGACTCATGAATGTTCTCGTTCTCTTTGTGAGTTGGAATATTTTAACCCTTAAATTGATCCCCGTCTTCAAAGTTTAAATCTATTTTTAAAATACTGTAAGATTTAAAAAAAATTAACTTTCTTAATTTCACTTTGAACCTGCTTGACTTATTTAGTGTAATTATCATGTATAAAATATAATGTTTCAGTTGACAGACATGACACCACACTACATGTTTATATTACAATGATCCTGTTCGTATCAAATCGACCCGTGTTAAAAGTTTAAAAATAATAAAAAAAATACTTAAAAGTATTGTTTCACTTTGAAACTTCTCCTGCATGTCTTAGTTAGTGTAATTGACCTATAAACAAAAAATGGTTCAGTTTACATATTTGTAACGACCGCTATATGTTTCTGTTACAAAGACAATGTTCGGGTCAATTTAACCCTTCAGACAAAATAGAAGCTAAAAAGATTTTCATAGATATTCATAATATAATTTTGTGCGATTTGAGACAGTTAACTGTGAAAAGCGCCTTACAAGTACTCAGAACTTCTTCAGAACTTAATAAAAGGTCCGGGTCAAACTGACCTGAACAGAAGGGTTAGGCATCTTATTTATTTAGTCACCTTGTGGACTATTCTTACACATCTCGCAAACCTCATGCTACTGTTGATTTTTAAGATCTTTGCTCTTCTGGCGCTGATGTGTTCTGTTCTGGCTGTGGGGAACGGGATCTGGTCGGCGTTTAACGTTGTACTTCCACAAGAAGAGAACATAGCCTTCTCGGCCTTCCTCACCTTCTGGTCCTACATCATCATCCTCAATACCGTGGTGCCCATCTCACTTTACGTCAGGTGAAATACTTTTTTTTCAAGTGATAGCGCCACCCTTCATGCTTCCAAGTGTGTTTGAATGGGTTAAATGCAGAGAATAAATTTCCCCACTGAGGGGATTAATAGTTTCAATTATTATTATTATAAGTATTATCATTACAGTAAAACGTGCAACATTTTATGATGTGAATTACATACGTTTTACACTAGAGGGCGGCGTGACACTGAGCACACAATGACCCTCTGAGAATAATTCAAATGTTTTAGCTAGAACTAAAAAACATCTTTTTGAGACAATAGTTAAACTCAAGCAGATCACATGTGGTATTAATCTCCGCCTTCAATTTGCACGAGGAGATGAGTGTGGCCTTTTTTGGTATGTGTGTGTGCTGTGTGTTTTTTCTCATGTTTTGTGTGTGTGTGTGCACTGTAAACACTGAGAACACTGTGGTATCTTGCAGTATGGAGGTGATTCGATTAGGAAACAGTTACTACATCAACTGGGACCGAAACATGTATCACGCCAGGACGGACACGCCAGCCGAGGCTCGGACCACCACACTAAACGAAGAGCTCGGCCAAATCAAGTACATCTTCTCTGACAAGACTGGAACCCTCACGCAGAACATCATGACCTTCAACAGATGCTCCATCAACGGCAAATCCTACGGTTGGCAATCCCACAGTCACTGGATCTGAGGAGTGTTTGGAGTCCGTCTGATGTTCTGATGTTCTGCAGGAGACGTGGTGGACAGCCTGAGTGGACAGAGACTGGAGATCACCGAGGTCAGCAGCTGAGACAAGGACCTAGACCGAAGAAGATCTGCTGTTTAACCCCGAGTCTGTGACAGGAAACCGCCGCCGTGGATTTCTCCTTCAACCGCCTAGCTGACCCGAAGTTCCTGTTTTACGACCGCAGCCTGGTGGAGGCTGTGACCCACGGCGACCCGGAGGTTCAGGCCTTCTTCAGGTCGCTCGCTCTGTGTCACACGGTCATGGCGGAGGAGAAGAAGGAGGGTGGGTGAATGTTCAGATCTGGTCCGTCAGAGCTTTATGTGATGTGGTTCTTCTCCTCAGGAGAGCTGGTGTACCAAGCTCAGTCTCCAGATGAGGGCGCTCTAGTCACAGCCGCACGGAATTTTGGCTTCGTGTTTCGATCCCGAAGCCCTGAAACGGTGACCATAGAAGAGATGGGTGTCCAGACGAGCTACGAGCTGAAGGCTGTGCTGGACTTCAACAACGTGCGGAAGAGGATGTCTGTGATCGGTGTGTGATGTTCACTGGAAATCCACTGCGTATCTGCCAGTCTATACTCTACTCTACTAAATCAAATCTAGTTTTATTTGTCACATACATGTACACATTTGGTAGGACATGTAGTGAAATGCTTTTACAATCACCAAGCTTTTAAAAATAGAATATATCGCAATAGAAATACAATAAAAATATATAAGAGGTAAAAAGCAATAAAATACAATAAAAATAGAGATAAAATATAAATGAATCGAATACAAAAGAATAAAAATGCATTAAGATTAGGATACAAAATACAAGATAAAAAATGCTAGGTAGAATAAAATAAAAGGAACAGTAAAATAAAAGATAAAAGATAAAGATACGCAAGTAAAAAGTAAAAATATGCAAGATAAAATATGAATAAAATATAAAAGATGAAAAATACAATAAGGAGAGAAAGATACAAAAAAACAGAAAGTGATCCAGATAAGTTGTTGAAGTGATTAATGTTTAAAGTGTTTAAACCTATGGCCATCAGTTGTGGGTGGTGACCGAAAGAACGAGATACAAGCGGCGGACCTGAGCTTCCTCCGCAGGGTGGCTGGGTTCTCACTCAGAGATAGGGGGTCGAGAGGGGCCAGACGGGGTGGTTCGGGCATGTCCCACCGGGAGAAGACCCAGGGGCAGACCCAGGACCCGCTGGAGAGACTATCTCCCGGCTGGCCAGGGAACGCCACGGTATTCTTCCGGAAGAGCTGGAGGACGTAGCTGGGGCAAGGGAAGTCTGGGCCTCCTTACTGAGGCTGTTGCCCCTGCCACCCGGCCCCGGAGAAGCGGCAGAAGACGGCAATGAAAGTAATTAAATGTGCAATATTGTACTATTGCATAATATTGCAAAGGTTCCGATTGTGACTTGAGGTGTGAGTTCGAGGCCGATCGGGGTCCTTCTGTGTGGAGTTTGCATGTTCTCATCTGAATAACATGCGTTTCAGGGTAATCTGGCTGTGTGTGAGTGTGTGTGACCGTGTGTGGTGTGTATGCCCGGATCAGAGTGAACGCTGGCGCAAATTGGCTACCGCTGCTCTCCCGGGCAATTGGTGTGCATCTGAATGTTGTGTGTACTCCTGGAAGGCGACCTTGGGGGTCTCGAAAGGCGCCACAAAAATTAAATTGAATGTATTATTATTGTTGTTGTATAATTGTACTCTATAGCTACAGTTACCAAATATATTGTACTATTACCGAATATATAACTAATTAATTATACTCTACACTCTACTGATTGTACTATAGTTATAGTTATTGTGATAGTTGTAGGATTGTGAAAATTGCCAAATTTACTCTACGACTACAGAGTATATAACTATACTCTATATTCTACTAAATGTACTCTACAGCTACAATTGCCAAATACACTTTATTACCACAGAGTATATAACTGTACTTTATAACAACAAAGGCCACATATGCTCTTATACTATAGAGCAGGGCTGACCAACCCGCGGCTCTTTAGCTTGTTTCATGCGGCTCTTCAGAAGCTTTCACATGACATGAGTCAAATATGCACATGATGTTAATTGAAAAATAATATTGTCATGTAGGTGTGGTTATTTTCATTAAAACTGGCTGAGCATAGGTTTTTGTGCATGTGCGTGCGTGCATTCATGATTAAGTAATGGGAGGATGTTTACAGTATGTGTGCCCATGTGTAGGATGTGGCTCTTTGCAGTAACACGAAAAGCAAATTGGCTCTTAGTCTCTGACTAGTTGGCCCCCCCTGGTATAGAGTATAGAGACTATACTCTTTACTCTGCTGAATGTACTCTATAGCTACAATTACCAAATATATGATATTACTACAGGGCACATAACTATACTGTACACTATACTGTACTCTATATGTACAGTATACAGTATGTAATTGACATTGTACGACACTGTAATGACCATCATTTTCACTCATGATCTTTCAGTGCGTGATCCAGAAGGCCGGCTGACCCTGTACTGTAAAGGAGCTGACACCATCCTGTACGAGCGACTCCATGCGTCATGCAGGAAGCTGATGGACGTCACCACTGAGCATCTGAACGTGAGTGTGCGTGAGGACACCGGACGCTTCTCCAGGTGCTGAGCTCTAGATGCTCTGCAGGAGTTTGCTGGAGAAGGGCTGCGGACGCTGGTTCTGGCCCGAAAGGAGCTGAAGGAGGAGTATTTCTCAGAGTGGAAACAGCGCCACCATGAGGCTAGTGTGACCCTAGAAGACAGAGAAGAAAAGCTGGACATGGTTTACGAAGAGATTGAGAAGGACATGATGGTATTTGTTGCTTGTGTTTTATGAATGGATGGATTGACGGATGGATGGATGGATGGATGGATGAATGGCTGGATGAATGGATTATTGGACAGAAGGATGGATGAATGGATAGACAGATGGATGGATGAATGGCTGGATTGATGGACGGATGGATCGATGGAATAATGGATGGATGACAGATGGATGGATGTATTGATGAACAGAAGGATGGATGGATGGATGGATAAATGAATGGATGGATGAGTGGATGGAAAGATAGATGAATATATTATTGGACAGAAAGGATGGATGAATAGCTGGATGGATGAATGGATTGAGAGATGGATGGATGAATTAATGGACATATGGATTGATGGATGGATGAATGGCTGAATTGATGAACAGAAGGATGGATGGATGGATGAATGGAATAATGGACAGAGGAAAGAATGGATGAAATGGATTTTCCACCCTAAGAGGAAACATGTCTACATAAAGCTTAGAATGTCTGTTTTTAAAAAAAAGTGTAAGTAAATACAGTGCTGTCTGTTTATCTAATCTGTATGAATCTAACGCTTCGGCTTTTTGAACAAAGTTAGTTGCAGTTGAAAAGGAATTGTGTATGTGTTTCTCTCTGAGAGGAGAAACTAGGTCAGTGTCACTTAGCACCTAAGTGCCAACACCTGAACTCAATCACTGTGAGCTGCTGATCTTAATGAACACCTTAACAGTCCACAGCTCTCTTGGTTCTAATCATTGCTCGTTGCCAACCCGAAAAAAATGCAATTGTGGTTTGCAAAAAGTTGACGCGATTACGCACTTAAAATTAATCACGTGTGTTAACGCGTTAACTTTGACAGCACCAAAAAAATATACAAACAAATAATGTAATAGAGATATACAGTGTAGTAATTTGTGGAGTCTCTGGGTTGTTGGTCAGTTTGTTTATTGACTCATGTAAAGACATTGGTTGTGTTGTTTTCTGCTCAGTAAGTGGTGAAGCGGTGTTTTGTGCAGTTGATCGGGGCTACAGCCATTGAGGACAAACTTCAGGACGGAGTCGCCCAGACCATCGAGAAACTTAGCAAAGCTGAAATAAAGATCTGGGTCCTGACGGGCGACAAACAAGGTGCTTCACTCTTCTGCATGTGCTTTCATTCTTCTGTTCCTGGGCCGGTGTATGTAGTTAAACACCTGGTAAACATTCACGCCTCTAATTCACATTCACGTGATTTCTAATACATAAACAGCATCTATTATCTTCAGCATCCTGCAGATGGCGATATCGCCTTGACCGCCCAAGTTATTAACCGCGGTAGAAATGTATGCCAACTTGTCGCGCACAATCACAATGTAATAAGTAACGGTAAGTGTCCATTCAAATGTAGTGGAGTGAAAAGTACAGATACTCAAACAGAAATTCAGTGGAGTAGAGAGTACAGTAAAAGCTTATAAAGCTTACATTTTTTATTTACATTTTTCAATTACAAAGTAGCCATAAACATACTTAAGTAAAGTAACGAGTAGTATACACCTCTGGTTTGGATTCTTGTTCATCACAGTAAATGAATCAAACACATTGATTTTCAGGTTGAAAAAAAAAATGGTTTCATTTTTCTTTTGACAAAAACGGTCCCGAACACCACACATGGGTTAAACTCATCTGTTGATTGGTCTGTTTTGTTGTCTGTCTCAGAGACGGCGGAGAACATTGGTTATTCCTGCAGTCTGCTGAAGGAGGAGATGGAGCAGGTCTTCATAGTGGCTGGTCGTTCCCCTGAAGAGGTGAAGCAGGAGCTCAGGTACTGGCCCGATCAGCTCAACACACACCCAGAAACTGACCGCCATTGTTCTGAAGGCACGCTCGTCTGAAGATGTCTCCCAATACTGAAGAAGAGAAATATCTCATTATGGGGAGCCCTGGTGACATGGTTCAGGAAGAGCATGTGAGAGGAGAATACGGACTGGTGATAAACGGACACAGTCTGGTGAGAAAAGTCAAGCTCTTCATTTGTGGAGGTTGGGTTGGTTGGTTTAATTTAACCAACGAAGCCTGTTAAAAGTACCGAGTTAGTCCTGGAATTTTGTGGGTGGGCGGACGGTTGCCAACCGAACCAGTTTGCGCAGTTGACATTTTCATGCTCACTCACTCAGTAGTGCTCACTCTTTAGTGTCCATTCAGTAGTTGTCAGCCAGCAAAGTTCTCTCAGCAATCATCACTTGGTAGAGTTCACTTACTAGTACTCATTTAAACTGTCACAAAGCACCTGAAACCTGAACATTATTACTACGGTTGTTCCAGACTTATTCATTCTGAACAGAGCAAACCAGACAATGCAGGGGAACAAAATTGCTAAATATTAATTTGTATTGATTTGAATAGTTTGTGCAGCAGCTCAGTCAGTAGAGCTGGAGATGGAAACACAAGATCATAGGTTCAATTCTCTGGGAAAACTACAATTTGTTTATCTTTTTATTTTACACAACATTTGTTAGTTGCTTTGACAGAATTGACAGTATAAAGTAAAAAACAAAAACAATAAATAGATGCGTAAAAAAAAAAAAAATAGGGCCCAAGACACAAAATGTTTTACACTGGGTACCAGTGAGCTTGGCTACGTGTTTATTAAGTCTCCATCACAAGGTCAAACGGTGGGTAAAAGAGAAAACGCAAGGAAGACAAAAATAACCAAGGAATTGAGCAAAATTAGAAGAAAAAGGCAGAGAATCGCACTTTCCTAAGTTTTGCTGCACGTTGCACTAAACCTACCTTAAACAAATTAAATGTTATTAATTTTTAGTAGTGTTTACTCAATAGTGTACACTCAGTAGTGCTTCGTCTGCAGAGCTCATGTAGTTAAGTTCATTCAGTAGTGCACAGTCACTATAAGTCACTTTATTGTGTTCCCTCTGTAGAGCTAATTTAGTAATGCAGACTCTGTAGAGTTCACTCAGTTCTTCCTACTTAATAGTGTTCACTTAGTTGTGCTCAAAAAATATTCACCCGTTATTGTTCACTTAGTAGTTCTCACTCGGTTGTGCTTCTTTGGTGTAGTTTATTTGTTCTCTCAGTAGTTTCCACTCAGTAGTGCTCACTTATGCCAAGTTCAGACTGCACGATCTTCACAGTAGTCGGGTTCTTCTGACTTTCACAGCAGCCATCTACAGTTATTTTTAACCATCGGGTTAACCGATTGTTGGGCCCCGAGCATTTTTCTTGCGGCCCACTGACATTTTTCTTGCGGCCCACTAGGTGGTGCTCGGGGCCCCATTTTTAACCCATTGTTGGGCCCCGAGCACCACCTAGTGGGCCGCAAGAAAAATGTCAGTTCTGTGACTTTGGGCTGCAAGGGCCACAGAACCACGGTGCAGCTCCCCACCACTAGGTGACACTGAGGTGTTAACACGTTTCAATAAGCAGCAGCAGAGTAAGCCAGTAGTTGCAGCCTTTTGACTGTAGACAGAAACGTTCTTAAAACGACCAAATGAAAATGAAAGTTACGACCTCCATATATTTATATTAATGGCAAAAATACCAAACGTAAGTTTCTATGAAATGCTTCGTGGTGTCGTCTCCTCCGGGGGTAAGCGGCGTCCTCCCCTCCGGCGGGTATGCGGCATCGTCTCCTCTGGCGGTTATGCGGTGTCTTTTTAGCTTGCAATCATCACATTAAAATGCAGGTAAAAAATCTGAAGATGACACAGAAATGAAAAAAGGTTTTCATAGAAAATGTGAAGATTACAAGCGGAAAAAAAAAATGTCAAGCATTTCATAGAAAAGTACGCTGGATATTTTCGCCACTAATCTGAAGTCCAGTGTTACGTGTGTGCGGAGCTTTGAACATTAAGGCGACATCTAGAAACCAAACATCCAAAACTCGTTGGAAAGCCGTGGAGTAAACAAAATGGGCTTTGTGTGCATTAATATAAAGTATGATTTTGATTGGCTGAAATAATGTTTGTTTTAATGGGCCGCGGGACACTTTGATCTGGTAAATTTGGGCCCTGAGGTCAAAATCATCAGAACACAATTCAAAACGCACAAACGAGCCGTCGGAACCGATATATGTACATAAAAATCAATCACGTCAGCGAAACTTCATAAAAACCAACTGTAAACGTCTAAAAACTTGTGCAAACGCGTCAGACAACCATCCCGACACGCAAAGACGCAGGGGAAATAAAGCAAATGATTGACTTGATCCACAGCTTGGCGTGGACGTTCCGTAAATATTCAGCTTTAACAGGCACTTGTGAGGATTAAGAAGCCCTGGTCTACATTACTGGACGGCGTGTGTCTGCAGGCTTTTGCCTTGGAAGGCCATATGGAGCTGGAGTTCCTGAGGGCCGCCTGCATGTGTAAGACGGTGATCTGCTGTAGAGTAACTCCTCTTCAGAAAGCTCAGGTCGTGGAGCTGGTCAAGAAACACAAGAGAGCTGTGACTCTGGCCATCGGAGACGGAGCCAATGACGTCAGCATGATCAGAGGCAAGTGAAGGGGACACAAAGAGGACACCAAGCTGACAGATGTGTGTGTGTGTGTGTGTGTGCGCAGCGGCTCATATTGGCGTGGGCATCAGTGGTCAGGAGGGGATGCAGGCCGTGCTGTCTAGCGACTTCTCCTTCGCTCAGTTCCGATTCCTGCAGCATCTCTTACTGGTCCACGGCCGCTGGTCTTACCTGCGCATGTGCAAGTTTCTGCGTTACTTCTTCTACAAGAACTTCACCTTCACGTTTGTGCACTTCTGGTATGGATTTTTCTGCGGTTTTTCTGCACAGGTAAGTGACGTTGACTTTTTTTCCCCATGTTTTACTCTAAAATAACAAGCGTTAGTGAGGCTGGAGAGTAATGGGAGACATGACTACTGTAGAGCGGTGCTACTTGGCCTTAGATACTTACTCGAATAATTGAATATTTGAACACAATTAAAAATGTTTTGCCCTCCGTTCTTTAAATGTAAAAGTAAATAACTTGCACACTTGCAAACAAAATACATAATTTTCAATATTTTCCTATTAAGTAATATTTTTTAATTTAGTATAAAATGAGCAGTAATATATTTTATTTAATATTAGGTAACAATGTTTCCACCGTAACTGAAACTCGCTCTGATGAAAAATGTGTCGTTTTTCTGCAGTGTTGCACTCGACTTCATTTTGTGTGTTGCCACCCTTCCTGAAGCTAAAATGTGTCCAAACTACAGAGTTGTTTTTATGTTTAAGCTGCTCTTGTGTCTAAACACTCCATGCTCGACGTGTTGGTAGAATAACATAATGTGATGGAGTGGGGTAACGTCACATGACTCCACGTGCGGTAGGTTTTAAGGGAAAGTAAATGAAATAATTGACCTAAGAATTTACAGATTATAAGTTCTGAACGTTGATTGCTTTTCGATTCATTTGCCTTATAAAGAACACGTGTCAGTGAAACTTCTTCAGCTTTACAGCGTCACGTCACTTAATCCAAAACACTGTACGTACATACACCACCGTTCAAAAGTTTGGGCTCACTTTGAAATGTCCTTATTGGTGAATAAAAAGCACTGTTTTTGTCAATGAAAATAACATTAAACTCATCAGAAATACACTCTATACATTGCTAAAGTGGTAAATAACTATTCTTGCTGTAAATGTCTGGTTTTTGGTGCAATATATACGTAAGTGTAACGAGGAACATTTCAAGTAACTGTCACTCCAGAGTTTTAATGGTACAATGTGTTTGCCATATTGTGTCAGAAGGATAATGGGTGGTTGTAAAAGCCTTGTTTGAGAATCTGGAGCATCACATTTGTGGGTCAATCAAACGATCACAATTCATGTGAACTTTCACGTGAAACTCGACAGTCTATCCTTGTTCATAGAAAATAAAGTGTGACTAGTGTTGCTTCTTTCGAACTTAAACTTAGCATACTTAACTCGTTCTGTGGGTTTTTACAGCCATTTTATTTACAGTAAACACTTGTTGACAACACGTACCACATTGGCCTTACACATTCAAAAGGAATAAATTCCACGTCACAAACTTCTTAGGTCTTTACAAACTCTTCACTTCTTGCGACTCACCACACAAAACTCACCGGAAGCAGTCTGACGCAACCGTTAAATGTTCCTCAAAATGACACAAAGTAAAGAAAGGTTCCCACACCCCTTCTGCGATACCTGTTACACCAACGATTTAATGAAACAATATACAGTACACCTTCATAACAAAATAAATCATATATAATGGATGTGTTGGTATTCTTACCTCATTGTTACTTTACATACGTATTTGCCATGCTTATATTGTGGACTTTTTATGGAATACTCTTGAACATGAAATCATTATATTGTTATAATTATATTACACCGTATATGCACTAAATTATATTACAGTATTTAAACGAGTGTTTATTTCGTGTTGAGTTTATATTCATTTTTTATTTTACACATGTACACACGAATATTGAAATTAAATATTGCAAGTTTCAGTTATGTATTTGTTTAATAAAATTTCATTTCATAATAATAATTATCATTGTTGTACTATTATATAACTATAAACGATAATGATGGATAATCATATTTTGTATTATTATTTGTGATTAATCATATTAATCACAATTAATCTGATTGGGGAAGTGCGATTAACTAATTAAAAAAAATCACTCATCAAACATAACGACAGTTACACATGGAACACACAAAATGATCTAGGTGACGTCAAACTTTTGAACGGTAGTGTGAGTACATCATGATCTTCACTGGGGCTTATTTTCAGTAAGACCTGCATGTGATAACGGCACGTTTTCTCCTGTTGCAGACGGTGTACGACGAAGGCTTTATCACACTCTATAATCTGGTGTACACGGCTCTTCCGGTGCTGGGACTGAGTCTGTTCGATCAGGTCGGGCTGGACGGAGAGTGTGTTTGTGCAGACGGGATGATTTAACCCTGTGTGGTGTGGTTCAGGACGTGAGCCGTGGCTGGAGTCTGGAGTTCCCTCAGCTGTATCTGCCGGGCCAGCGCGGTCTGCTCTTCACCAAGGCTGCGTTCCTGAAGTGTGTTCTTCACAGCTGTTACAGCTCTCTGGTGCTCTTCTTCGTCCCGTACGCTGCCACACGCGACACCGCCAGCAATGACGGGAAGGATGGCGCTGACTATCAGTCGTTGGCGCTGATCACTCAGACCTGCCTCGCCGTGACCGTCTGTGTACAGGTGCTTCACTCATCTCGGCTCACCTTTAGTATGGGGGCCACGTTTTTTTTTTTATTTAAAGGTTAAAGTGTGTGTAGTGAATGATGTGTGTGGTGAATGATGTGTGTAGTGAATAATGTGTGTAGTGAATGATGTGTGTATAGTGAATGATGTGTGTGGTGAATGATGTGTGTAGTGAATGTGTGTGGTGAATGATGTGTCTGAATGATGTGTGAAGTGAATGATGTGTGTGGTGATTGATGTGTGTGTGAATGATGTGTGTAGTGAATGATGTGTGTGGTGATTGATGTGTGTTGTAAATGATGTGTGTGGTGATTGATGTGTGTGTGAATGACGTGTGAGGTGATTGATGTGTGTAGTGAATGATGTGTGTGGTGATTGATATGTGTTGTGAATGATGTGTGTGGCGATTGATGTGTGTGTGAATGATGTGTGAAGTGATTGATGTGTGTAGTGAATGATGTGTGTAGTGAATGATGTGTGTGGTGATTGATGTGTGTTGTGAATGATGTGTGTGGTGATTGATGTGTGTTGTGAATGATGTGTGTGGCGATTGATGTGTGTGTGTGAATGATGTGTGAAGTGAATGATGTGTGTAGTGAATGATGTGTGTGTTGAGTGTAATCAACAGTAATCACGGCTGTCGTGCTCTCCTCACAGCTGAGTTTGGACCTGTCGCACTGGACCGCCGTGAACCATCTCTTCGTGTGGGGAAGCTTGGGAATGTTTTTCATACTGACCTTCGCCATGTCAACTGACGGACTGTTTTATTTGCATCCTCCTTCCTTCACCTTCATCGGTACAGTGATGAGGAGATGTAGAGTTGGTGTTCTGTGCTTGTGATGTTGCGTTTTTCTAATTCTTCCACAGGGACTGCGAGAAATTGTCTAAACCAACCCAACGTGTGGCTGATGGTGGCACTGACGGTGGTCCTCTGTGTTCTTCCCGTGGTCGCTTACCGATTTCTCCTCCATCAGGTTTCACCTACTGTCAATGACACGGTACTGACTATTGTGCCTTTTCCCATCATCTCATTGGTTGGATGGTCAAATTGCTGTACAAATTGTAAAATTTGCTTAGCGGTATGGAAGCATATTAAAATATGCATTTTAATACGTTCAATTTGAAACAAATACAGAAAAGTTTTAAAGATCCCAAGCAATAAATTATTCTTACCCTTGTTGTCCACAAGCAATTTCAGTGACATCTCTCCAGCGTGGATTTGAACACAGTCAAATAGTGTACTGTAGACCGGGCGTTCTTAACCTTTTTTATCTCAGGGCCCAAATTTACGCTGCCCATTAAAACAAACATTATTTAAGCCAATCCAAATAATAATTTAGGTTAATGCACACAAAGCCCATTTTATTTACTCCATGGGTTTCCAACGAGTTTTGGATGTTTGGTTTCTAGATGTCGCCTTAATGTCGAAGGCTCCGCCCACACGTAACACACTGGACTTGTGAAATCAGATTAGTGGCAAAAATATCAAACGTTAATTTCTATGAAGTGCTTCACATTTTCGTTTCGTTTATTTTTTCATGTTTTCGCTAGTAATCTTCACATTTTCGTTGAAAACTTTTTTTCATTTTTGTGTCGTTTCAGATTTTTTCCCAGCATTTTTGCAAAAATATTCTGTTGAATGCAAAAAAAAATTCCACAACGAAAATGCAAAGCGTTTCATAGAAATGCTGCTGCTTATTGAAACGTGTTAACAACCCAGTGTCACCTAGTGGTGGGGAGCTGCACCGTGGTTCTGCGGCCCTTTCGGCCCAAAGTCTCAGAACTGACATTTTTCTTGCTGCCCACTAGATGGTGCTCAGGGCCCAACAATGGGCCACGACCCATTGGTTGAGAATCACTGCAATTAAAAAGGCCTTCCTGAATATAAGCCCTAGCTTTCTAGATTGAAAAAAAAATGGAAACATGAAAACAAATGTTTGTGTTTGTTGCGGAACCCAGGTTAGGAGTAAAGTGCGTCGGAGGAAGGAACCTGCTCCTCATCCTCATCCTGTGAAGCTCCGGCGCAGGAGCACTCGCCGCTCGGGCTACGCCTTCTCTCACGCCCAAGGCTACGGCGACCTCGTGACCTCACGCAGATTCCTGCGGCGGCCCGCTCTCACTCCAGGCTCCGCCTCACAGGTTTCTACAGGACGCTCTCCGGGTTTCAAACCCACGGGCCGGTCTGCGGGGTACAGTCCGGTCGGACGGGAGCAGAACCCCAAACAGAAAGTAGAACCCACGTCACTGCAAATGTTCCGCGCCGTTAAAGACTTGTCTTTCTGAAGTCGAGCGCGAATCGATTGTTTACACGGTTTAACCTCGTCAGCCGATGCATCCATGACTGCATGACATTTCTGAACTTATCAAAGCCACTTACAGTCCATGTTAAAATTGTCATGAGTAGATTTGATATTTGATCTACATTTGATCTGACTGCGGAAGTAGATCACACACTAAGAAGGATGAACTGGTCAGGCTTTTTGACCAGCAGACAGAAACACTGGTCAGTATTAAAAGAGCACAAGGAGTGAAGATAATTTTCTGTGATTCTATTCAGTGTTTACTGTACATCTCCAAAACGTCATGAAATAAGAACTGAGGCTTGCTGAAGGAGCAAACAGAATGAGTTCTTTAAGGATCCACTTTATTTTGTTCTCTTTTAGTACAGTACTGTACAATGCTTTTTGTAGACATTCTTGGCTATTATGCAGTATAACCACATTCTTCAAGCCTTTTTGTACTAGAAATACCAATTTTATACGAATAAAACTGTTATTTTTATTCTAAAAGTGTTTGCATGTATACAATGGGCAATTTAAGTGTTTGCATGTAATACTTTTATTGTATCACAGGGCTACAATGAAATTAGTATTGTTACTTTATTTGGTGCTAATGACAGATGTGATAGAGTAAATTATACACACTGAATAAACCAATAAAAATAACTGCAATGTATTAAAATAAGGTTTATAGAATATATAGAAGGCAAGAAGAATATAGAAGGCAAGAAACACACTGAAAATATATCAAACATGATATAGCTGCTTGCATAAACGTTAACGCCTGTCATGGTAGTAGTCAAACCCAAATGACAAAGTGTAATTGTAAAGTAATAACAGACGTAATCACTGCTTCGGCGCTACAGTAAATATGCCTCGTCAGCGGTACTGCAGAACGCACGTCGCCCAGCCTTCAGTCGGGAGCGCGCGCGTCGTGACGTAGGCAGCGCGCTCCATTCCAGACCTCAGCCGCTGTCTAGCTCGGAACCCACTCGCCTGAAAAATCATCTTGTCAAAAACGTCATCCGGTCGTTATTAGGAACCGTGATCTCCGTGGGAACGAGGGAGATGCCGCCCGTCCTGATCGTGAGTGTCAAAATCCAGGCTTTGTTATGAATGTGATGAGGTAAACAGGGAGTGTGTTGTGGTGATCGATAACGGCGTTGGCCTGAAAGATGTTACGTCACCGCCGGTTTAGATCAACCGACACGGTGTTTTTATTTATTTTCAAGACCTGACTGCGGATGAAGAGTCCGGTGCTCGGTCTTCTTCACAGCGTGCGGGATCTGTTCCGTTATCTGCGCGCGCGCACACGCCCGTGTCTATTCTTCCCTCGTCAGCGCCATCACTATAAACGTGTCCCTTGCTCGTTTTAAACTCATATTTGTCAATGATCGATCGTGGCGTGTTTAAACGTGTACAAACGTGTACAAACGATGTACAAATGGCCGCAGTGTGTCCCGAATCGGGCCTGTGTTTACGACCTCGATCGGCGGTTGTCGAGCATCACTCGGTCCGAACGCAGTTAAAAAACATCTGACGACGCGATAAAAGAATCAGAAGAGAAGCGCGCGGACAGTGAACAATATGTAATAACGCGTTAGTAAAACAACACGCGCGTGCGTCATGCGTCATCAGTCCAGTACGCACGTGCGACGCAGAACAACTTTCTGTCACCAAATATCTCTTTACATTCCGATGCCGCGTGTTTGTCAGACTTTCTGATCCTAAATGCGTTTATTCACAATTATCGCAAAAAAAAAAAAAACTTGTACTCAAGTGTTCAGTCCCTGAAGCAAATTGCAAGAAAATTTCAGGACTGGCCAGTTGTCAATGTACATACAGTGTAAAGATGATTATTTGTTTCATTAATTGTTTGTGTGTGTGTGTGTGTGTTTGAAACATACAGTACTATTTATTATACATTACTATTATTATTATAAATTGAATGCATTTCCTATGAGTACATGATTGCATTTTATCCACTTGTACATTTGATCTAAATGACTGCAGGAGGTTATTGTCATCATCATTTTTATTTTCTAGCGAAAGCGACGTTTCTCTCCCGTTACGTAACCCTGACGGAATTTTCGGCTCCATTTCCGCGTCACAGAAGCTTTTTGTTCGGGTGCAGATGAAATTCACCGCTTTAGTTGTTATATGATGTAATGTCAACATCCGTGTGGCAAAAGCTTCTAAGGCTGATAGTTAGGCTCTTACTGGTTTTCTTTCCCACTCCCACAGAAGGTTCACCATTTAATTAGATTGTTGCAAAAGACTGCGGGGTAGGAGAGATGATGTGTGTGTGTGAGAGAAAAAGAGAAGGCAGTGTGTGTGCGTGTGTGTGTGTGTGAGAGAGAGAGAGAGAGAGCTGGTGTGTGTGTGAGAAAAAGAGAGGGGTACTGCGTGTGTGTGTGTGTGTGTGTGTGTGTGTATGTGTTGATGTCCGATCTCCAGCGAATGGCTCACAGCCTCTGGAATGTAGCGGCAACTGTGGTTACGTAACACGACAGGAAAAGATGGAGGCTGTTTCCTGCTTCATCAGTGTGAGAGTAACGGACCGCTTCACACGCTTCAATGTTCTGCGGTCTTTACGGATCGACGCTTTGCTGTATTGTTTTCACAATACTGGAAATAGCAACTTCGATATGATACTGAAAACAAGTATCGCTACTCGATACATTTTCGATATCACTGGGAAATACTGCAGAAATATTAAGGCCTTTTTTTTTTTTTGCCTTTTTCGTTAAGAAAAAATACACATGAAACATGGAACATGAAATTGTGGAACATGAAATTGTGTCTGAATGAGGAATCTCGTGAAAGTAAAGCGCATAAATAAAACTGGATTTCATTTTCCACAAGAAAAAAAATACTCAACTTAAAAGCTTTTTTAAAATATAAAATTTAAACAAATGAATTTGGTAGGAGCTCTAAATGTAGAAGAATACAATATTTTATTTGAAAAAAAAAA
>CM051502.1:7713474-7730200 GCA_028031935.1 Paedocypris micromegethes
AAAAAAAAAAAACCTAAAGCTGAAAGACCCGGAAGTGCGGATAGTATCGATACTTTTGGATACTTTTCAGAGTATTGTATCGTTTCAGATTTTTCAGTATCGATACTTTTCAAAATATCAATACTTTTGACAACACTACTTTGCTGATGTCAAATATCTGCTTCTTCTTTTCAGGAGTGCCGGAGAGTGACGTAGCGGGACAGGTGGAAACACATGTCACTTCCTGCTCATCACACACTTGGTCATCAAGGTGAGATGAGGAACTGTCCTGCAGCTCCGCCTAGTTTTTATTTATATTTATCATTCTCTTTTTTTTTTTTTTTTTTATAATTATTTATGGTCAAAACCCACAAGTAAACATTACATCCCACAAACGATTTGACATAAAATTAACAAAAAAAAGGCTGAAGTATTGCTTATAGTCGCCTGTCCTTTTACATCCATTTACATTTTACTAAATCAGCTGTACAACAAAAAAAAGAAACAACAACAAAGTCGAGCAAATAAAAAAAACAACAAAATAATGATCAAGAATCTCAAAAATATAAGCTTTTCATAGCTTCACATTTTCAGCTGTCTATTTATTTTTTTTTTATTGTTTTTGTCTTATTGTATTTATAGTCACAGATGCATTTAGTTTTAAGATCTTTTTTAATGTAATTTAAAGATCATTCATAATTTTAAACTAACAACTGAAACATCTAATTTTTACATTTGTTTTCTCTTTAACATTTTCAAATAAGTACAACCCTCTTAAATTCTAACGACCAACTCTTAACTTTTTGGAATTCAATTATTTTTGACTCTGAATTATTTTAGCTAAGTAGTGGATAGTTAATTCCTATCCAAAAAAGAGCATTTTAAAGTAAAAATGTTAAGTTGATCCAACGTAAAGGAATTAGGTGTTACAAGTTGACGCAACATTTTTACTTTCATCCAATGAGACACTTCTTTCAGTGTGGTGTCCTACTCGCTTCACGGTTCTTCTTGCTTTTTTTTTGCCAATATAACTATAGAGTCTATACAAGTTTCTCCTGCGTTGCCCCAAATCTCAGCACAACATAACAAAAGAGTAAATGAAATATCACCTTGGGCATTGAATACTTCTCTTGTTTTGTGCAGTGAGTCGTTTGTGAGAGTGATTTTCTAACCGTTCTTCCCGCAGATGTTTTGCTGCCGTGTGGACGTCGTCACTTTCTTTAGCATCCCTTCCTCTCCAAAACGGCAGATCGGCATTGATCACATGAACTGAAGTCCAACTCACCACAGCGAGAAGAAGATGGACAGCCCGTCCAAACCCACGGGAGAGACCCTAATCGTCCATCACGTCCCTCTGGTCCACTGTCACGTTTCCAACGCACACCAGTTCAGTCCGCGGAAGAGGAACCGGAACCCCTTCAGCTGTCCGGAGAACCTGGGCCTAAGCCGGACCATGTCCCTGCCCGAGAGAGACATCCTCCAGAGGGAAGCGCTGGTCTACAGCAGCCTCATCCAGACCTCCAGCAGCAGCTCCAGCGAAGGGGATGGAGGGATGAAAGCGGGCAGAGGAAGTGTGGCCAGCGACACGTCGTCCACCTCCAGCAACTCCGAAGAGCAGCCCCACGCTCCGCTGGAGAAGACGCACGGCTCCAGACGCAACCCCTTTCTGATCGACCCTGATGAAGACGAGGAGGGTGATGACGATGATCTGCGCGGATATTTGGAAGACTCGTCCTTTCACTTGCACGGGGACTCTCCGCCCTTCCACCTCCACCAGGTGGACTTCCCCGAGCCCTTTCTCCTGCACTGTGCTGACCGCAGCCTGCAGGGGGCGGCGGAGAGCAGGGATTCCTCCCAGCGCCTGCTGAGGTCGCACGGCCAGCGTCGGCACGGCAGCAGCGGCTCCACCTTCTCCATGGACTGTGGCGAGGAGGAAGACGGCTGCCGAGGAAGCTCTCGCTCTGCGGCCCACTGCTCCTGCTGCTCCGACTCGTCCTGCAACAGCTCAGACGGCGTTCTGGTCAACTTCAGCACCATCTACAACAAGATGAACAACGTGGTGGCAGCCACGCCCCTGGTCCACATCAGCAGCTCGGCCTCGTCGCCGTCGGGCAACGGAGCGTTCTACCTGGACTTACACTCCTCGCCGTCCCAATCCCTCACACGTGAGCTGGATGCCAACTGTAACTCCTACCAGCCGGAGAGCGAGGGCACGGCCGGTGACCTCTCGTCCTGTCTGGTGCCGGCCACGCAGAACTACTATAAGCTAGTGACCTGTGACCTTTCCTCTCAGTCCTCACCTAGTCCAGCAGGGTCGTCGGCCACAAGCTGCTCGGAGCAGAGCAAAGCGAGTCCCGCTCAGCCCACAGAGTACTTTCTGTTTCAGAAGATGCCGGAGAACGAAGACACAGATTTGGTAAGGGTGGGATTTGGAAGTAATATATAGGCTTTAAAATAATTAATGGCTCTAAATATTGATTTGTTTGGCCTTCAGTTTATCTGTCGATTATTATTATTGTTATTTTATTTATTTATTTTTTCGAATACACCCCCTTAAAAATCTACCGTATTTACACGTATATAGGCACCCATTTTTTTTTCTAAATTTTCGACGCTCAAAAACTCAGGGGGTGATTATAATCGCAGATTTCAAATGTGCACGTAAATATAACTCAGGAAGAATCACAAATAAACGTAAACACGTGGTCTTTATGCAGCGGCGCGCGTGTGCGTTTATATAATGTTAAACAATGGTCCGTAGGCAGACGTGCTACAGTATATGCTTTTATTAGACACACACCAACATTGTTAGAACAGACGCGAAAATGCGGGTAAAATGGCAAACGATTGTTCAACATATCGTCCCAGTCCGGACAAATGTGAGGCGCAGTGACCGTGTGTAACGCTCAAAAGGTTAGTATCTTTGTGAGACTTTGAGAGATAGTTTATCATATACTAGATATAAAGGAGATAATGTAATGTTGAAGCTAGATTTTTGAACATAAGAGCATTTAGGGTCATTATTTCATAACATTTACGTATTTGAAAATAATCTATTTTGCTACAAGTTTTTACAGATTTATTAACCTCCTGTGTGATTTAGTGTCTTGAGGCCACGCAGATTGCACAGAAGCTTTGTAATAAAATGCATTAATTTTCAGTGTAATTACAACAATTTAATAGAACAATATAGTTCTATAATGCTATTTTTTGACCTCACTAGGGGTGAAATCTGACGCTTTAGCGGTCATTTTCTTTAAATGTAAAGTTTAATAAAACATCATGTTTTAGCGGTTACTTTCTCTAAGTAAAGTATATAAGCAAACTTATCACCGTCCTAGATATAGTCGAAATGCTTTATTATGAACATCATGAGTCATCATGAGTGCCGTAATAACATGATGAGAAGCGCAACAAAAACGTGTCTCTTTTTCGGACGCGCGGCTATTCAGAAGATTTTCCAATGTTTCTTGTTAATGTTTCTTGTGATGCTGAAGAACTGAAGAAGAGATGGTTCAGATTTTTAAAATGATTATTGAAATAATCATGCCTTTTTCGTTTTCTAAGCAGTAGAACTTTATTCTTATAAACGAGGAACTATAATTGTGTCATTTTATAAATTGATAATATATAATTAATTATTTTTATATTTTATATTAAAGAAAATTCTAATATCGTAATGGGACCTTCCCTGCATGGTGAGTTAAAATGCTAAATCACTTTATTTGTATTTTAGTATTATATCTGTTTTTTGTTTTGTTTGTTTTTTTTATCTTGAATGCATTTTTAAATACAAATAAACACTATTTAAAGTTAGATACTAAATTATATACAAAAAATTGTATATCCTAAAATGTGTATTTTTTCCCCGAGCCCAGTCCCTTTGTCAAATGTTAGAACCCAATGTGGCCCGCGAGTCAAAAAGTTTGCCCACCCCTGGTCTAAAAGCTGAGTTAAATCAATTGAATTGTTGCCAGGTGGTTTTGTCCTCTGTGTCACTAGCGCCTTCTAGTGGAACACTTGGGTAATTCATATATGCCATATGTGTATATAGTTATTTGGCTTGTGCTTTTATCCAAAGCGACTTACATTACAGACGTATCATTACAATATTAATTATAATTAGTGCTGTCAAACGATACATTTTTTTAACTAGTTAATCGCATTTTCCTGACCAAATTAATTGCGATTAAATGAGTAAAGTTTGGAATATTGGATAATGAGGTGTAATATGTAAATTAATCTAAACTCAACACTAAATAAACATTAGTTAAAATACTGCAATATAATTTAGTTTGATTTTTGTTGAATTTGCTAAATATTTTCTTTGTTTTTTAACCCTCCGAGGTCGATTCACTCTATTCAAGATAAAACACACAAAAAAAGTCAATTTTGGACTTACATATACATCAATTAAAAGTTTGAAGTATCAATTTTTTTAGGGTACACTCTTAATAAAAACAGGACAATGTGTTTTTTGTAAAAAAAATAAAAATAAATAATAATAATAATACTAAAACATGTTTTGCCTTCTTTTTGTCAGCTGATAACAAACTAACTTAACGTCTGTTGAACAGAAATCTGAATCTGACGAGCAAGTTATTTGCTGTTGATACTGCTCTTAAAAAAGGTTGAGTCTCAGTTTTAACAAGTTTTTTAAAGAACATTCAAAACACCGCAAGATCAATGACACAAGTAAGTGTCTGTCCTTAAACAATTTGCGCCTAAGTAGCAGCAGGTTAAAGCAATCACTCTGAGCTGCTGATCGTAATGAGCCGCACCTGGTGACACCAGCACGACTCTCTGGGTCTATTAATTACACGTCACCAAACCTAACATGAAAAAAACTGCAACTGTGAATAACGGCGCCAAAAATAATTTACGCGATTAAGCATTTAAAATGAATCGCGTGCGTCAACGCGTTAACTTTGACAGCCTTACTTATAATATATAAAGCTGTAGATAATGTTATCTTTTTCATCGATGTGCTTGTCTTTTGTTGAGCAGCTGGACAACAGTGTAGCCGTGGATCAGAGTGGTTTCCACAGTCTGGAGGCGGACGTGTATGTCAACATCTCCGCCCGGCCGCGGTCCCGCAGCTATGACCGCCATCTGGATAAATCTCCATCTCCTCGTCTGGGATCCTTGGAGCGGATGCTGAGCTGCCCGGTCCGTCTCAGTGAGAAGGCCAGAACCAGCTCGCCACCCGCACCACGAGTCGTGACGTCTTTCGCCGAAATGGCGAGGAATAAAAGGAGGAACGGAGGGTCGGAGGGCACGTCGTCTGGAGAGTTTTCGCCCGTCATGGAAGGCCTGGCACCGTGCCACAGCTGTGATCTGCCCTCTCCACACAGGCCGTGGGTGGCACCGCTGCGGAAGCCACCAGGGGGAGCCACGGCGCAGGGTAAGAGATCAAGTGATCTGTGATTGGCTGATTGGTGCCACCTGAGGACCAGAGATTCTGGGATTGGTACACCTCATTAGCCCCTTTCACACAGCAATGCCGGTAAAATACCAGTAAAGTCGTTCTGCTATTTTTCCTGCAAAGACATTCCTGCATTTTAACGGAAAAGAACCTTTCACACAGCCGTTTCAAAATCACAGTATTTTCGGTGACATCATCAACTGGCCACACGCTTTAAACAGCTGCTCCTTAGTAATCATGAATAACGGCGGTAATTGTTTCATAAGAGACGGTGTCACTGTTCCTTTAATGTGGTGACAAATGTCTTCATCCGCCCGAATTATTATAGGTGCTTTGATTTCGCTGTCGTTTCAGTTGGAGGACATTTCCCACTGTGATTTCTGTAAACAGCGACGAGTGAATATTTTGTGACATCATCAACCGGCGGAACCTTTTAAACGGCTAGACCCGCGAAATGACCGCACGAAAATTTGAGCACGTGGCCCACGCCAGAATGTTCTGATTGGCTCAGAGCAGTGGGTGACGTCAGCGCGCTCGGAAATTCGGCACGTTTTCCCGTGAATCTTCCGTTTCGCTTTCACACACAGCAGAATGCCGGCAAGATACCGGGTACGTTACTACTATCTGTGCCGGAATATTCCCGGAACGAATTTCCCGGCATTTGTCTGTTCACACATACATGCATGCAGGCAAAACCCCGGTATTTTGCCAGGAATGTCTGTATGTGTGAAAGGAGGTACTGTTTACTAGATAAGCTTTCTGAATATGAGATGACATCCATGCGTGCAGCAGTGCAGACAAAAACTAACTTTTCCACATGTAAATAAGTGTAATGTTTCTGTGAATGAGAGGACATATTGTATTTGCACCAATATAAGCACACGTTTTTTTTTTCTTCCAATTTTAGCGGCTCAAAACCTTGCAGAGTGCTTATAATCGCCGCTTCAAATATGCACGTAAATATAAGTGCTCATTTTCCCTACATTTCATGTCAGTAATAATCACAAATAAACTGAAGCACGTTGTCTTCATGCAAGATTAATCACGATTAAATGACTGATGCTTGTAGGGCTGCAGCTATCGAATATTTAGTAATCGAGTAATCTATCGATTAATTTGTTCGATTAATCGAGTAATCGGATAAAATACAATGAAATGGTATTTCTACATGACTACTAAATAAATTAACAATGTATTGTTTGCAATAACATTTACTCTGAATTGCACATCCATCAACAAAACCGGACTTCAATTTCACATTTGCATTGATGGCATCAGTGGAAATGATAAATAAACAGGAATAATAAATAAAAAAGGATCTTGTACAAAAGATAAAGTGCCAAATATTACAATAGTTGCCTTTTAAAGCAAAAAAACAAAATGTTGAGGATGCTCTCCGTGTGCTCTGCTGCTTGCTGCGGAGAACATGCTGGGGACATTCTCATGAAGGTGTCGATGCGTGGCTGAGATTTACTGAAAGAAAAGAAAATTGTGTTTTTATAATATTTTTATATACATTTTTAATAAATTCAAAAATCATAATGTAATCTACAACTATGACCTGTTTTTAATTTTCACAATGTAAAATTTACTTTAACGTACACAATGTATGAGTAAATTATACATAATTTCACACACATTAAAATGTTAATGTGTATTGCTATGAAATGTTGACAAATTTAGAATGAATATATCTGTAGCTACATAGCTCTGTTCCTCACAAAAAACACGTGTTGCTTGGGACACGGTAAGAAAGCAGTGCATACAATCGAGTGTCTAGAAATATTAAATTTTACCTCGTCTCTGGTTGTTGGCTCCACAAATATGCAGGTTGCTTTCTAATTAAATGTTGATTCATGGAAGTAGTGCTGTTGTGATAGACAAGCTCAGTTTCACGAGTAAACACTGTACCACGTTGTCCATCTTTTTGAGCTTAAAATGCTCCCACACCTTTGACGAGTTTTGACGTTTTCTGTGGAATTCCTCTTTCTCTCCTTCATCGTCGTTCTTTTCTCCTCCTTTCTCCGTCATTGTTCTCCCTAAACAAAACTTTGCTCCGACTTGCCCGAGAAAATGCGCACTTTCTCTTGCCGGTCCGTGTGGAAACAACAAGCGCTGCGCGTTAAAGGTTCCGGGCACAATATGGCGGCACGTTTCGGGTAGTTTTTAGATACCGTATTTACTCGCTTATAAGTCGATCCGCTTATAAGTCGACCCCCCACTTCAGCTGTGAGATTGTGGTATTCTGTTTAGACCCCCTTATAAGTCGGGTGAAAGAAATGAGAGAAAAGTGAATAGATAGAAATGAGTAGAAACCCAATTTTGGGTTTCATATAAAGTCAATTTTGGTTATTTGAGGCCCATCGGGATACTAAAGCGGCGCTGGGAAAAAATGATAGAACACATTTAATCTTTCCTATAGAAATAATAAAAGTATTCAGACATCTTTGGTGGTAAAGGCAACATAAAAATCAAGTAACCCTGTTTGTTTATATTGGAATTAATCTTTTTAAGCTATTGTTAATTTATGTTTAAGTTTAAATTGTCATTGGTATGGTTGCATTATCATTTTAAAGATTTCTGGGAAAAGTGCCCTGCCCCTTTAAGAAAGTTCTCCCGAGAATCGCATGGCTATATGCTAACTCATGTTTTGTGAATATATGCAACGATTTCGTTTATTTGTGAAGCCCCACGCCAAAGAGAGACACAGAAGTCAGAAGAGAACTGAGCTGAAAGAGTGTGAGTGAGACAGTGCGCCTGCGTGTGTGCGTGTGTGCGCGCGTGTGTGTGCCTGTGAGAACGCGGAGCAGCGGCCAGCGAGGAGCTGCTCCTTTTTGTGCCATTTTCTGAAAGATGTATTTAGTTCGCGTCATAAATGTTCATTTAATTACCGTGCTTTTTGTGAGAAAGGGTGAAATATCAGCGCACTGTTCTGAGTAAAATATTTTCTATTTCGGTAGACCGCGCGTATAAGTCGAGCTCCCTACTTTCAGCCCGAAATTTTTAGGAAAAATCCTCGACTTATAGTCGAGTAAATACGGTACATCGCACAGATTTAACGATTCATCGAAGCTACAAAATATGAATTGAAGCATTTTTATAATCGAATTACTCGAATTAATCGAGGAATCGTTGCAGCCCTAGATGCTTGTAATATTGGATATTGAGGTGTAATATGTAAATTAAAGTAAACTCAACACTAAATAAACACTCGTTTAAATACTGTAAAATAATTTAGTACAATTTTTGTTCATTGTGCAATACATATTTTTTTTTACACATCGAGGTCGAGTTGCACATGTTCTTGGTCTTACATACAAGCGTGTTATCCATCAATTGAAAGTTTGAAGTACATAGTTTTTTTTAGGTTACACTCTTAATAAAAACAGGACGTTGTGTTTTTTGTAAAAGTAATAATAATAATAAAACTAAAACGTAAAGCATGTTTTGCCTTCTCTTTGTTAGCTGAAAACGAACTGAACTGTTAAGCTTGTAATCATGGGCAGGACCCAAATGCAGCAGAACAAAAGTTCATTTTCTTCAAGGACAAAAAACAAAACTTAAATCCTTCTCAGAGCCAGGGCAAAAAATCTGCGCAGTGAATTGAGGTGAACTGTCAAAGTAACACTTCCAAGGTGAACGATCAAAACAATAACACGGAACAACATATCGTGCCGATCGGTCTCAGAGCATAACAGTAACTTAATAAATACTTATCACTCTAACATGAAACATAGGTCTACATAAAGCTTAGAATGTCTGTTTTTAAATGAAAGTGTAAGTAAATACAGTGTTGTCTGTTTATCTAATTCGTATGAATCTAAAACTTCGGCTTTTTGAACAGAGCAAGTTATTTGCAGTTGAAAAGGGGAAAAGTAGGTCAGTGTCACTTAAACACTTTGCGCCTAAGTGACAACACCTTAACTCAATGACAGTGAGCTGCTGATCTTAATGAGCCGCACCTGGAGACAGCGCACGGCTCTCTTGGTTCTATTCATTGGACGTTGCCAACCCAGTAAAAATTAGAAAAGTAAAAGTAAGCCAAGTAAAAAATGCTACTATGATTAGTGGCGTTAAAAATAATTGAGTAATTAAAATTTAAGCAAAAAAGTAAAAATAATTTAAGCACTTCAAATCATTCACGTGCGTTAACTCGTTAACATTGACAGCACAAGTGAAAATGTAAAAGTAGAATACTTTTGCATGTATTCCATTGTTCATGGGTGTGACGGTTAAGAACAGTGAGCAAACACACATAAAAAGGATTATTTTCTGAGTAAGTAAAACGACATTGAAGTGATACAAGTCAGAAGTTAGAAAAAATGTCATTTTAAAGAGAAATTTAAAGAAATTTAGCCAGAAATAATAATAATAATAATAATAATAATAATAAATATTTTGTGCCTGAAAAATCAGGGGGGCACTTATATTCCCATAAAGAAGTTAACACTAGCATACTAGATTTCTCACTTAAGAGTCTGTTCAGGGCTGTTCAGTGTGAGTTATATGGCCTGATTTCAGCTACTTTTTTCCCCCAAACTTTACTATGCATGCATGATATTTTTTTTTGCTAAAAAAACGCAATCACGTGTAATCATCTCTCTCACATATTATTGTAGCACAGCTTGTGCTGAATACGAAAAACTATTATAATTGTAATAAATATTATAACTAGTTTTTCCTCAGACAGTCAGAATGCTGAACATAAAGACATTTCAACATTTAAATTAAAACATTTCAAATGATCTGTTATTGTACCTTGTATCTTGCCTGGTCAGTATTGTGTATTTGGCACCAAAGCTTTTCACTCATTGCAGCTCACACATTAAAATAAAAGAGATTTGTTTTGATTTGAAGTAGCTGAGAAAAGCACAAATATCAGAGCATGTCGAAACCTCCCCCTCAGACCCCAGAGGGATGAAGCTTAAATCTGTTTGGACTGTTCTGGTGGGACCACAGGAAGCATAGAGAGTGAAAAAGGTGTTCACTTCCTCCTCTGTGCTCGCCACTGCTCTCCCTGGTGAAAAGTGTGAACTGCAGTGCCTGTGTGAAAGCAGATTGCGCAAGAGCCTGTGACGTTTATCACACACACACACACTGTGCGCGGGTTGAATGACATGTAGCAAAACACACCACGGCTTGATTCTGTGGAGCGGTTTTTTGACTAAAGGTAGGTTCTAGAAACGTGCTTTTCTGGTGTGTGTGTGTGTGTATTCCCAGTGAGATTCCGTGAGTGCTAATGCTACAGCTAGCGCGGCTGTTTTTATTCCAGCTGTGTCATGGCGGTGTCTCAGCTGACAGATTGTTCTTTATTGGTTAAATGTTTGAGTCTGAGTTGCTATAATCCAGGACAGAGGTCGGGAACCTGTGGCCCGCGAGCCGTTTGTGGCTCTTTGCGACAATGCTATAATAAGAATATAATAACTTAAAAATATGAAACAACCTCTGTTTTTCGATCCTGCCGCTCATGTTCATGGTTGCGGGGGCTGGAGCCAATCACAGCCGCCCTCAGGACAACACCACATCTTTATTGGGTAATGTCGTCATGACATCAGCACGTGAACTTCCCCTCTTTTAAAAAAAGTCGCTAGCTAAATGCAGAAACCCTTTTGTCGAAGAAGATGGACAAAAGTCGTTTAGATGAGTTGGAAATTAGCTTGTTTATGTGATCAGATTAAAAAATATCAGACATAAATTAATAAAAAAAATAGAAACTTTTTTTTGGCTTGTAAGCTCTACATTTTCCCCGTTGCGTTTCAGATTTTTGCGTTTGGTCTTTTGGCACTAGAGTAGCAGAGTGGGCGGAGCCTTTGTGTCATTGGTTGCCTCATGTGGCTTATGCACCACAGGGGTAGACAATGAGGGAAATTTTGGAAAAAGATGGACAACTTGAAGTTCACTGGCCCGACTATCAAAATTGGTTATTGATACCAATAATCACAAAAGAAATAAATAACTGTTTGCTTGAACAACATGAAAATAATTTAATTTATTTAATGTAGGTTTAGTGTAAAGAGCATCAAAACTAAACAAAAACAGAACAAGTGCAATTCTCTGCCTTTTCTTTTCATATTCTCTTTTGCTTTCCCTCAATTCCTCTCGTGATTTTTCTGAAACATGTCACAAAACATTTTTGTGTCTTGGGCCCAATACCACACATATTTGATTTTACTTTATACTGTCAGTTAGATGCTTCTATCCAAAGCAACTTTCATGTCATTGAAAATGTGTTAAGATTTGTAAAAAATGCACAAATTATTCTGCATCCAATCTAAATGTTGCGTCTGTGCAACAAAATTGTTGTGATCATTTAACCAATTACATTATTATTTAAAACTCCAAAAACTGATTCACACACAAGATGAAAGTGTAACGCATTTCATGATTTACCAAACTTTTCTTTTAACTAATTATCGCCAAGCAGTTGCCGCCTTTTTTCACCCGCGCTGCTTTATTTAATCTCGCTTTTCGTTTTTGATGAGATTATTTGCGAGGATGTTGCTACTTGTATATACTATGTATGCCGCGGCGGCGCATGCACATCCGCGGGACTTGGCACTTCAGGAGGAGTCTGCACGTTTGGAGCAGCAAAATCTCGCTGCATATTAGTCTAAAACTGTCGGGATCACATGACGCTTTATACAATACGCGCTAGTTAGCGAGCAAAACGATTAAACAGAAATGCAGGTAAATAATGAGAAATTGAATTTTTTTTATCGAATCATTTTCACTGGCCCCAGCGGGGCAGCAGTTGGACCGATCTGGTGGCCCGGTTGGCTTTAAAAATACGTTCTGGCCAACGGGCCATTTATATTGTCGACCCCAGCACTAATAGCGTGCTAGCTCTCCTCCTCAGCGCTAAACACTGAGAGTGACGTGACTATATTTCCTCTGCAGTTCTCCTTTTGTCCTGTGTAGCACTGTTGTGGCGAATGAGTTCAGTCGTCCCCTAACTACACTAACTAAAGGAACTCACAGACTGTTTGTACTGCATTTTATGTAGTTTTTATGGTATTGGGTCTTAAGGAGATTTTTTTGTGGCTTATGGCTCTCAGCCTAAAAGGTTCCTGCCCCCTAATCTTGTGCGATAGTTGTAGATATACTGTAGATCAGGGGTACTCAATAGGCGGACTCCGGTCCGCATCCGGACCCTGACGCGTTTACTTTTGGACCGACGGCAAAACCAACATGCTATACTCTTGTGATCAAAATCCAAAGGCGTTTTCAGTGGTCACGCTATTTTTATTCTGCATTGTTCATTCACACACACGCACCAACGCAAACGAATATATGTATAAATGTATATAATTTATCTTGAATGATTGTACTCGTTTTAGCTGCGGGATTTGTCCAATCACAGCCGCTGTAAGAGCAACGTGACAACTACGTCATCTGTTAGCGCTCTGGCGGCATTCAGTTACTTTAGAACACGGCCGCGGCGGCGCGCAGTCGCTCAGGTCTTCAGGGTAGCCAGAGCCAGGCGAACGGCCGCTCTGTCGTTTGCGTAAATCGAGAGATTTTTTAACCTTAAAGAATATGGCGAGCTCAAAGCTGGCCGTCAATTAGAAAAGAAAAGCTGACTTAAACTGTGAGTTTAAGAGTGAGTGGACAGAATAATATGCATCCGCGCGAAGCAGGAAACCAATGTGTTTAATCTGCAACGAGACTGTCGCGATCGTCAAAAGTGATCGTGAAATGCCATTAATAATTATTATTAATCCATAATAATGCCATTATTAATCCAAGCACGCACAATTTGAACAAATTACCCTCCACGCACGCACGCACACGCACACACACACACACACACACACACACACAGGCAACGAACGTCTCACATGTGTCCTGGGACAACACAAGACACCTTTCTCTAATGCTGAAATAGTCAATGAGTGTGTGAGTGAAGTGGTGACTGCTCTGTTTGAAGGGACTCAAAAGGATAATTTACAATTTATGATCTTTCTCAGATTGTTTGATGAAGAAAAGGGAGGTGAACAATATTGTGTCAG
Source organism: Paedocypris micromegethes (assembly GCA_028031935.1). Lineage (NCBI taxonomy): Eukaryota > Metazoa > Chordata > Actinopteri > Cypriniformes > Paedocypris > Paedocypris micromegethes. The sequence continues at coordinate 7,726,888 of CM051502.1, forward strand.
ATTTATGAAGATGTTTTGGGTCTTACAAACCTCACACAAGGAGGGATTACATTTATGATGTAGTGACACAGATTCTTAGAGATCGAGAGATTGACCTGAAGCATGTTGTTTCTATACGGATGACGTGCCATTCACATATCAGTTCATATTTGCAACTTGACCGATATTTTTCCGGACCTCAGACTGAACGGAAATTTCGTAAGTGGACCCTTCAAGTTTATAATTGAGGACCCCTGCTGTAGATGATCGTGTCTCATCTGTGTTTCACTCTCTCTCTGTCTCCCTCTCTCTCTCCTCTTTCTCTCTTCTCTCCTGTCTCTATTTTCTCTCTCTTCTCTCTCTTTTCTTTCTCTCTTCTGTCTCTCTCTCACTCACTCACTTTTCTCTCTCTTGGTCTCTCTCTCTCTCTACCTTTTCTGTTTCTCTCTTCTCTCTCTCTTCTCTCTCTCTCTCTCTGTCGGCTGCAGGTGGGCTGACGCTGTCTGCAGACTCTTCTCCGTCTGTGCTCCGCTACAGTAAAGATCAGCGTCCCACCTCTTTACCCATTCAGCCCTTCACGTTCCACCATCAGTTTGGTCAGACCCAGACGAAGCCTCTTCTCCCCCTGCTGGACGAATACATCAGCCACATGCAGGCCCGAGGGGCAGCGGAAGCGGAGGGGGGTGAGGACGACCCCCACTCGACCCTCGCGGCCCCCTGCGGCGCACCCACCGCCGCCCGCCCGTCTCCTCTGGGCAGCTACTCGCCCATCCGCCTCCAGTGCGCACCCGGCTCCCCCAGGGGTCCCAGACCCCCACCACTCCTGTCCCGCCCCGTCTCCACAGCCAGAGCCGCTCCTTTACCCCCGACCCCGCCTCCTCTGTTGTTGCCCGCGCCGCCTGGCCGCGCCCACTGTTTCCACCTGCCCAGCTCCGCCCAGTTGGAGCCGGCGCCACAGGAAGACCTGGACGACGTGTTGCCCGTGTCGGTGATACAGAGGCCGGCGAATGGTGAGATTCCTTCCTCCAGCGGAAGTATGAACATTTGCGGCAAATATTTCGTGAAATAATATCGTAAAGTGAGGAACCACTGTATTTATGTATGATGTTGGTGGGCTCTTTGCTTAGTTAAGGTTACTGTTCAAAATTCTAAAATAAATCTGATGTGTTGGTGATTCTGCGGTACATTTGATATCCACCATATTATAATGTTAAAAAATGTTTTAAAATCACCAACACAAAAATGTATTTTTCGAATCATTTGTGAAATCCTGATGAAATTACAGCAGAAAGATTTCAAGTAATCACGGATTGTGCGTGATGCGCTCAACAGGACGACAGTATTTTGGGAATTATTAATGCAGTTTTCTGTCAAATACAGGCAAAGTTGTAATACTATAATCTCTTTTGAGTTTCTCGGTTTACAATGTGTCCGAAAAAGTAAAAAAAAAGTATTCGAAAACTTCAAGATTTTTTTTATTTTATTTTTTTGGTGATTTTCTCGGACGTTTTTAAAAATGACCAACACAAACCTTTCAAAAAAATGTATCCTTTGAAACAATTGGTGCGCTTTGAGACTGTGAAAACTGTGAAAAGCGCCTTACAAATGCTCAGAACTTGAACTTATAATCCTGAACGGACTATAGCAGAAAGATTTCAATTCAAATTTTATTTGTCACATACACAATTATTTTGCAACAACGTGAAGTGAAATGTATTTTGCAATTGTCCAGCATGTAAACATAGTGGGGGAGGGGGTATAACAGTACAAAACAATAAGATAAGTGATAAAACACAAAAAGCAATAAAATGCAAAAATCCATAAAATACAATAAAAATAGAGAAAAGATAAAATACGAATAAAATACCTTATTTTTCGCCATATAAGACGCACCAAATTTTAAAGGAGGAAACTCTAGAGAAAAAAAAGATTCTGAACCAAATACTGTAGTAAAATATTTTGTATCAACTGTATAAAAGTTAACAGCAGTTTAAGAACAGTTGTATGCCAAACATGTAACATGAACAGTCAGTAAAGTCAGTAAACAGTGAAAGTAACAAAAATACGGCTGAATAAAAAAGACTAAATAATGTTAATAGCCAGTAACATTGCCCCCACATTAGTAATAATAGCCAGTAACATTGCCACCACCACAGTAATAATAGCCAGTAACATTACCCCCACATTAGTAATAATAGCCAGTAATATTGCCACCACATTAGTAATAATAGCCAGTAACATTGCCACCAACATACCGTAGTAATAATACTCAGTAACATTGCCACCGACATAGTAAGAATTGGGAGTAACACTGCCCCCATATTAGTAACAATAGCCAGTAACATAGCATCGCCGCTCCTCACCTGATGCTGACTATGGTAAGATGACTAAGATGGCCGACGGCTCCAGAGCTAGACCGAAGCCGCTGCCTTTCTTACGGAGGTGACCGAGCTCCGCGGATCTCTGTATTCGACGTACAAGACGCACCAACTTTTCCCCCTCAGTTTTGAGGAAGAAAAAGTGCGTCTTATATGGCGAAAAATAAGGTACAAAAGACAAAACTACAATAAGGGAGAAAAATACAGGATAAATACACAAGATAAAATATGAACAAAAATATAAAGATAAGAAATACAATAAAGAGAGAAAAATACAAAATACAGAAAACGTGACTCAAGTGATGTTTGTGATCAAACAACCTCCTTTAGTTCTCTTGGCCTCCTGTGCTCCGTCTGTCGCTGAGCTTTTCTTTCCTGTCGTCTCCTTCTCATTCCTTAATTTCTCCTCGCTTCCTTTCTTACCCTCTGCCGGCAGGGCATCACCTCTCCCCGCAAGCGCTCAAGTGGCGCGAGTACCGCAGAAGGAACCCTCTGGGTCTGGAGCGCGGGAAACCTTCTCTTTCTTTCTCTTCCGACGTGGAACAGAAGCGAGCCAGAACACGTGTGGCGCGGCGGAACGTGTTTGACTTCCCCCCGGCCGAGCCCTCACTCGGCTTCATGCCATTCAACGGTGCAGAGTGGAATTCCACCAACGGGTGGCGTTGTGTGGGTTTTGACTGTGTATGTGTCTGTCACAGGACTGCCGCACTGCTACAGCAACTTCCTCCCGGACTCTTCCTCTCAGACGGAGCGCCCCCCGGAGGAGTTCTGCCTGTCTCCTGACACCAGCGCTGACCTCTCCCTCTCCGTTGACCTTCGTCAGAAAAGAGGTGCTTGTGTAGATCGATGGATAGACGGACAGATTGACAGACAGACGATAGATAGATAGATAGATAGATAGATAGATAGATAGATAGATAGATAGATAGATAGATAGATAGATAGATAGATAGATA
>CM051502.1:7730219-7826691 GCA_028031935.1 Paedocypris micromegethes
ACAGACAGACAGATAGATAGATAGATAGATAGATAGATAGATAGATAGATGCTGGTTCTGCGGCTAAGTATTCTTGGGCGCCACAGCTTAAGCTGCCCACTGCTCCGGGTTTACGTGTGTTCACTTCACTGTGTGTACAGTATGTGCACTTGACTGGATAGGTTATGTTTTGCCATATCTCACTCACTCACTTTACTTTACTTTACTTTACTTGACATCAGGTGACCATTGATGTTGTGTTCCGGCAGGGTTGGTTAAAGCCATCAACAGGGCTGTGGATCTGATAGTGGCTCACTTTGGCACCAGTCGAGATGCTGGAGTGAAGGTACGTCGTGTCCGACAGGAAGTCTATGGGATCAGATTACTGTAGTGGCGACAGAAGCCTACATCTTTAAGAAAGGAACAAAATTGCATCACATTTACATTTGTTTGTTTTTTGTTTGCACTCTTCTCGTTTTCGTTCCCAAAAAACGTTTTGTTGTTTTTTTACCTTCACATTTTTGCGTTTGGACTTTTTACAAGCTGCATGTAATTGATTATTAATGCCCCTTGTGCTGTCCAAAGCGGCAGAGTTTACCACAAACTGAAAAATTCAATACTTGAGAGTTGCACGGCCACTGTTTAAATAGTTTTTTATATTTACAATTATTGTGGTGACTGGCTACTTCAGAATAATAGGAGACATTTTAGTTTCTACATATTGAAATACTATGAAACGGTCTTTGAAGAAAGGTGTCTTACAAATAAAATGTTTTATCATTATTATTATAATCTATATTATTATTATTATTATTATTATTATTATTATTATCATCATCATCAATAACATGCAAATAATAATAATAATAATAATAATAAAAATGATATAATATTCGTTTTAAAAACTCATAATTCCGTGCTAGCTAGATTTTAAAGTGAAACCCTGTATAAGTACGCAGTAAATAGCAAGTTGTTGTCGTTCTTGTGCAGTGACGTCAACTTGTCGAAACACGTGAAACTCGTAAAAAGTCCAAATGCAAAAATCTGAAGATAAGGCTGTCTGAATATGTGTAAGCACTCACTAAACCTCACAAACGTTCCGGCCAATCAGAGTAAGGGTTGCCATCACGGCCCTGGAAACTAGTGCCAAAAGTCCAAACGCATAAATATGAAATGAAGGAACTATCTGAAGTGGGGAAAAAAAGTTTCAAACTAAAATGTGAAGAAAAAAACGTCCGTGTCTTTGAAATTTGCCTCTGATATTTTTGGCTCTAATCTGATTTCATAGAAGTCCCTCTTATTTGACTTTTTTAGTTGTGGCTTACTGACTCTTGGTCTGGTTTTCATCAGGCTAAACTGGGCAACAGCTGGGTCAGTCCGAACGTGGGTCACCTGATCCTGAAGTACCTGTGCCCGGCGGTGGCCGACATCTTGCAGGACGGACTGAGAGCGTTTGTGCTGGATCTGATCGTTGGCCAGCGTAAGAACCAGCCGTGGAGCGTGGTGGAGGCTTCCACTCAGCTAGGTAATGGTGTCAGCGATGACGATGATGAGCTTGATGAGGATGAAGAGTGCCGATATTCTCTTTTCCAGGTCCGTCCACACGGGTTCTGCACAGTCTGTTCTCAAAAGTCAGTCAGTTTCCTGAGCTGACCAATCACAGGATGAGGTTCAACGCCTTCATATTTGGCCTGCTCAAGTGAGTCTCTATGCTCAAATGTAGATTTAGATTCTGTTTGGTAACTTTTAAAATGGACTGAAGTTTATTAATCAATAACTTGCACATTTGGAAACAAAATAAATATGTTCAATATTTTCTTAATAAAAGTATAAAATGAGCAATTCTCTTGTAAAAAAAAAAAAATAAAAAAGTAACAATATTTCCACCGAAACTGAAACTTGCTCTGATGAGGAAAGGAAAAATTGGTCGTGTTACGTAGCTTTGGGCGTGGAAACACTCTTCACTCTTCACTTCATTTGGTTCTGTCGTCCTCCTGGCGCTCAGTGTCTAAACTCTCCACACTCGACATGTCGGCAGAATAATAGAACGTCATGTGACTCCACACACCGGTGTGGTTTTTTAAGTGTAATTCATTTAAATAATTGCCCGGGAAAAATGTGATAGATTATAAGTTCTGAGTGTTGATTTCCATTACTTTTCGATTAATTGCCCAGCCGGTCACATTGTCCTCTCTCTCTCTCTCTCTCTCTCTCTCTCTCTCTCTCTCTCTCTCTCTCTCACTTTGTAATTCTTTATATCTTTCTATATTCACTCACTCTGTCTGTCTTTTTTTCTATCATGACATAATTTATATATAATAATAATAAATATTATATATATCTATAAAATATATATAATAATGTGTCTATTTATATATAATATAAATGTGCAGTTGTGGAGTGAAAATCCATGAATTATTCACTTTACTTTTTCTATACTGCTGTTGTGACATGCAATTTCCCTGCTGTGGGACAATTAATGGCTTTTCAATTCAATTCATATCAATTCAATAGAAATACAGCGGTAGCCCAACTTACGAAATGAATCGGTGCTGAAGGAACAGCCAAGTGTATATCCAAATAAACATCATCAAATTACGTTCCAAATTCAAATATTACCAATCATCAAATAAGCAGCATTAGCACAAAATGATACTGATCTCAAAGTACTTTTTTGCGACTCAAGGGGCTTTGAAATGCGATTTGCTTTGAAATGCGATTTACTTTGAAATGCGCTATTTTCTTCTACTGAGTCAATAGCGGAAAAATGATCATCTCAAGAGGGCAATATACTACAACCGCGAACAATATAATAATGGCTTCAAAACAATTATGTTTATCAATGATAAAATATTGGTAATAAATGTAATAAAAAAACGTGTTTCATATCAGCTGTTTCGTTAGCATTTTGTTGTTTTTTGCCTTTTTGTCGTGCGATGCAGTATTTTGTCGATTAAACAACTGTTTTTTTTTTCACGTCTGGACTCTCGTCTCCCTGCATTCTACAGGGTTCTTACGGCTGCTTGAAATCCTTGAAAACGCTTGAATTTCAGTCATGTGTTTCCAAGGCCTTGAAAATGCTTGAATTTTAAATGAAGTGCTTGAAAATGCTTGAAATTTTAATTCTATAGTTAAATCTATAATGGATACGTGCACGTCCTCTGGACCGCATCTGAGCTTAGGCGGTTCTCCCGCTCTGTGTTCGGTTTCTCGCTTTTGGTTCACAGATTCCGAGAGTGAGACAGAGAGAGAGACAGACAGACAGAAAGAAAGAAAGACAGATTAATAGTCTGTGTCTGATTAAAAGTGCAGAAAGTGGGAAGCACGAGCACTTTTATTGTTGCCGAACCCGAGGGAAAGCATTACTGCGTTTACTAAAACACACTTTGCTAAAAATGGAGAAGAAATGTCTAATTTCTTACTTTAACCTTCTTTTTAGGTATAAATATACACAACATAATAATTTGTTTTTTTATAGCCGGTAGATCGCTTTGACTAGGTCATTTGAAAAGTAGATCGCGAACAGAAAAAATGTGGGCACCCCTGCCCTATAAACGATACATAATGTTAATAATAATGATGAAACAAAATAAATAAATAAAAAAAAAATTAATAAAGACATTTATTAATAAAGACCACATTTCTCAAGTTAAAATTTAGGGGTGTGTTTGTTCTAGGCCCAAAGACCTAGAACAAAAAGCTTTTAAAAAAATAATTTTGTGGATAAGTAAACTTAATAAGATAACCAAAAGATGGGGAAAAAAATTGGTGATAAAAAAATTGTTTAGTGTATTTTATAGCTGAAATAAAATGCGGGTCGAAACCAACCCGCTAACACAAGAGATGTATGCAACTATACTAACACAGTACGAAGGTTAAATGGTTAGAATACAAAATTTGTCCTATAATGTTAGTAAGATCTACTGAAATGTAATTTTTTTTCACCAATAGCACAAAACATTTGCTTGTTTCATTTTGATTGTTTTTAGGCATCGTTTTAAATATACATTTTTTCACAATTATATGATGCTGGAAAATCCTGAACATGGACTTTGAAAGGGCTTGAAAAGTCTTTGAATTTTATCTTTCAGAAAATGTAGTTGCTCCTTCCGTCCAAAGACGTGCTCCTTTCGAGTAGTGAAAATATTTCACAACTTGGGATGAAAAATCTTGTTATTTTTGGTATCTGGGACAGTAAGTCACGGTACCACTGTTCTTTATATGATCCTCTGGAAACTTGTGTTTAATGTGTTGTCTAACTGTGTTTCTCAGCGTGCACTCTCTGGAGTTCTGGTTCAACCACATCCACACACGTGAAGGTACGCTGATCCCGATAGGGTCTGAAGAGCATTTTAGATGTTGTAATGTTTGTGTTCTGGGCTCCTCAGATATTGTAGCAGCACACTATCAGGCGTGGGGCTTCTTACCTCTGGCTCACGGCCCGTGTCGGCCCCTGTTCCAAGAGCTGCTGCTCCTGCTGCAGCCGCTGACCATGCTGCCCTTCCACCTGGACCTTCTGTTTGAGCCGCACCTGCTCCTGCAGAGCCGAGAACATCTGAGACGCAAGGAGCAGCTCTGCTCGGCAAGCCAAGGCCTCGACCAATCAGAGTGCTCCACTTTCCAGCTCATGAGGGCGGACTCACAGGAAGTGGAGCAGGACGAGCGGGTGTGTGTGAGAGAGAGGGAAGGTCCCACCAGCAGAAAGACTGGCGTCGGAAAAGTGTGTGAGAAGGAGAAGAGGAAGGAGAAGGATGAAGATGTAGCCAAACAAAGGTGGTGGTTCCAGCTGATGCAGAGCTCGCAGGTTTACATCGACAACTCCTCCGAGGGCTCGAAGTTTGTAAAATGGGAGAAGAAGAAGAAGGAAGGCAGCTGGGAGAAGCCCAGACAAAGCCATCCGCCTCTCAGAGAAGGTGTGGTGGAGGGCGCCGAGGCCATCCAGCAGGTGGAGGAACCTTCCAGAAGCTCCAGGGGGAAGCCATCCTGGATGGGCAGTCCACCCGAGTCTGTGCTCGCCGAGCTGAGGAAGAGAGAGGGAGCCAGGCCGGAGTGCCAGGACGCAGGAAGTCGGGCGGGGCTGGACGGGTCAACGCAGGCGTTGCGTTGGGGTCGGCTGTTCGGAGCCGCCAAAAACGAACAGAATCAAGTCCGGAAACCAAAGTGAGATGACCTGCTCACGGATAAACGTTTCAAATTTCAAATTTTATTTGTCACATACAAATTATACGTGGTACAACATGTAGTGAAATGTGTTTATGATTGTTCCAGCATTTAAACGTGGGGATGGGGGAGATGTGCAAACAAAATGTGCAAAGGGACATAAAGCAATAAAAAATAAAGATTAGAAATACGATAAAAACCAAGATAAAATGTTATTCCAAATGTGCAAAGGGACATAAAGCAAAAAAAAAATGGAATGGAATACGATAAAAACAAGATATAAAGATAAAATATGGTATTCCATATGTGCAAAGGGAAATACAATATAAAGATAAAGAATAGAAATACGATAAAAACAAGATATAAAGATAAAAAGTGACTTAGTGATCCAGAAAGTGTTTGTAAAAGTGAGCGGATAGAGTGTCCAGTAGCCAGATAGACGTGAACAGTGCAGTGGTGATGCAATGTAAAGATCACGATTCTGTACTTTTTATCTTAAAGACTTAACCCTGAACATAACCTTGTCAAACAGCAATAGAATAACACACAATACTCTTTGCTTTACGTATGTCTAAAGAAATGCAATGAAAAAAAAATGTAATTCACGTGTAGATGTAAAGTAAAGAGAAGTTGTAAAATCTTTCATAACCCTTTGAATACGTATCTGCAAAATTATCCAAGTTGTGGTGGGTGGCAACGGTGAGGATCTGCTCTGCGATGGGTTGGCTTTGACCAATCAGAGCCAGGAGTCAAAAAATTCCCAAAACAATTTGAACTCCAGCAGAAGAAATCTGCACACAAGCAGAAAGATACGAAACACTGGAGTGTGTGTGTTCTCTCCAGATCAGACCAGTTTGGCTGAACCGTTTATAAACAATATATAATGTTAATAATAATGATAAAACTAAATAAATACATTTAAAAAAAATTAATAAAGACATTTATTAATAAAGACCACATTTCTCAAGTTAAAATGTGGGGGTGTGTTGTAAAAAAAAGGCCCTAAGACCTAGAACAAAAAGCTTTTAAAAAAATAATTTTGTGGATAAGGAAACCTAACAAGATAACCAAAAGATGGGGAAAAAAAAATGGTGATAAAAAATTGTTTAGAGTATTTTATAGCTGAAATAAAATGCGGGTCGAAACCAACCCGCTAACACAAGAGATGTATGCAAAATTCTAACACAGTACGAAGGTTAAATGGTTAGAATACAAAATTTGTCCTATAATGTTAGTAAGATCTACTGAAATGTAATTTTTTTTCACCAATAGCACAAAACATTTGCTTGTTTCATTTTGATTGTTTTTAGGCATCGTTTTAAATATACATTTTTTCACAATTATATGATGCTGGAAAAACCTGAACATGGACTTTGAAAGGGCTTGAAAAGTCTTTGAATTTTATCATTCAGAAAATGTAGGAACCTGGATTATTAGAAAAAGTGGTAAGAAAAAGACGGTTCTATTCACCAACTATTCACACAAGCAGAAAGATACGAAACACTGGAGTGTGTGTTCTCTCCAGATCAGACCAGTTTGGCTGAACCGTATCAATGCTGGAGTGAGATGGCGAGGGGAGCGGAGTCAAGATCACTATGGTTAACGATTAATTTTGCAGCTCCAACTAAATTGGATTGGACTTGAATCAATATCGATTGTGTAGAGATCAAACTCTGGAGTGTATTACAGCTAGAGCACTAGAGTGCCACCTAGGTTAAAAGTCTGGCTCTTTTAAAACAATTTACTTTAACGATTTTTTTTTCTCTTTTAACTGACCCCCCCCCCTAATTTTTGAAAACAGATAAATAATGGATATTTTTCTTTTTTAAAGACTATTTTCCCTCCTAATACATAGCGACTCTGCGTTGGTCTGAAACTAAGAAACACTCTATATAAATTAACTTGAAGTTGAACTTGAAGATGTACTGTGTGTGTTGGAAAGTAATGGCCGGTCTCTTCACAGACTGCCGTCGGGATGGTTGAGTCTGGACCGATGGGTTTTGGATCTGGTGGCTCAGTCTATTGGAATGGGGAAGAAAGCGGACCCTCAGCACCCTGTCCCGTCATCGGCTCAGCCTGCACAGACCCACAGACAAACCTCGTGGTAATGCCGACCTGTAGTTTCAGCAGAGGTGTCAAGTAACCAAGTGAAAGTAGCTAGTTACTTTACTTAAGTAGAATTTTGGCTTATTTATACTCTGCTTGAGTGATTATTTATTTCCACCTACTTTTTACTTCTACTCCTTATATTTCAATGTAAACATCAACACTTTAGGAGTAAGTAGGAGTCCTTACACTTTAAAAATAGCCGCTTTACTCCTGTTTCATTTCGGTTTGTTTTATTTCTGTGTTGTCACTGATCTAAAAATAAAAGATCTAGATAAATGGCGCCATCAGGAATAAGCAGTTCTATAAAACCTATGGTTCTTACTGGCATTTTGAGTTTATTATTATTTATTATTTTATCTCATTATTTCTTAATTGTTTGTTATGTGATTTTTTTTTTTTACTACCTGTTTTTTTCTTGAACACTGAAAATAATGGAGCTTGAACACTGTAATAAAGTGCATTCATTTTCAATGTAATTGTATACGGCATACAGTCTTTGTCATAGTCATAGTGATAATCATAGCCATATTTTTAACACCAACTACTAATGAATAAAAAGCAACAATCCTCTTACATATTCACACATGCGCTTTGAGACAGTTAAAACTGAAAAGCGCCTTACAAATGCTCAGAAATAAAACTTATTATAACAATATAGTCCTATTCCAAAAAAAAGTCATTTTTAATAGCATTGTTTTGTCTTGTACACGTCAAGTTGTTATTGAACCAGTACTTGTACTTGAGTAAAAAACTGGAGCTGTTTTTGTACTTGAGTAGTGAATGTGAGTACTTGTGACTGCTGTGTTTCAGGCAAGTGAAGGCTCTTTGCCACCATCAGGCCGCAGAACCCGCTCAGCTCAGTTTCCAGAAGGGCGACGTGCTGCAGGTGCTGGGCAGGACGGATGCTGATTGGCTGCTGTGCGGCCTGGGGGAGGTCCAGGGCCTCGTCCCCATCCTTTACGTCACACTGATGGAGGAGAGTCAGGGACGGCTTTAAAGCTCTTGCATGTGTATGTAGACACTGACACGCCCCGTGACATCACGCTCAGCTCTGCTCTCATCCATCCCTCGTCTCAGCCAATCAGAATAGAAGCTAGTTAGCGAGTAGCCAACGTATTAGCAACGAAGCATCAGGTTTCTGTGTAACCTTCCACGACGACGTCAAACCAAACGTGCGTTAGATGAAGCTACATGTGTGGTGATGATGATGATCTGTGTTCTCCATTTTCCTCTATCCACATCTGTAGATGCGCAGTGTCAGTGTCAGTGCCAGTGGCAAACACACAGAACTTTCCAGAAGTTCTAAGAAGACGCTGGAGCAGATAGCGACTCTTCCTTATCTCCAGCTTCGGTTGTTTGAGTGTGTGAAGGAAGTGAGTGATTGTTCGAGACAAACATGTAATGACACGGTAATGACACGTTGTGTACGTTACTGTAAAGGGAATTGTTTTTGTGCGTTGGTTGACTTTCAGGCCTTATGGAGGGAATGTACGACGTTCTTCTCTTGGTGTTTGTCGCGTGACCCGTAACGCAGTAATATATTTGTGCGTTTGAGTTTTTTTCAAATTGCTTTTTAAGGGAAAAACATCCAAGGATGAAAAGTGTCTTTATGTTTTAGTGTTGAAACACTTTGAATATGATTTGTACAGATAATTTTCTAACGTTCAGTTGTTTGAATGTGTGGCATTTTAAGGATTCATTAACTGCTCTTAAACTCTCCTGAAGCGTTGTTTGTTGTTCTGGGATGTTACCAGTATAAAGAAACTAATACACACGCCTAATACACATGTCGACTGTTTTTTTCCGCTGTAAATCCATTTTTTCTGGATTTTTTTCCCATTTTTGAGAACACAGACACACTTTTTTTAATTCACCCGAGCCTGTTTTTTGACTGAGAGAATATTTGAGACCCAAAGACCCCGACCGGGACGCAAACTTTCAAACAGGACCGTACTTTACTTTACAGTTGTTTAGTCGGCTTTTACAAAACAGGAACATTTAAAGCCATTTGTCAGTAAACATTTAGGCAGTAAATGTTTACACAAAGCTTTAAAAGGTTACTAAAATATATACACTGCAGAGGTGTAAAGAGTGTCTGAAAACCATACTTGAGTAGAAGTACGTACAAATGATTACAAGTCACCAAAGAATACTTGAGTAAGTCATAAAGAGCCCAATTTTAAAAGAATCTCAAGTATTTTACTCCTTCTGAATTTTAATTTAAAAAGCGCAAAAACAAAAACAAAAGTAGGTGATACAAAACAGTTTCCTTTACACTCCTATGTCACTATTGTGGGATGAATCTGTTGATTCGGATCCATGAAGCTGTCGGGTGGGCAATTTAGAGAAGAGTGAAAGAAAGAATGCAACATAGAATGCTCTTTATATTTACAGTCTTTGTGTTTTCAATAAAAGGCCATAAATAAAGTATCTCACAGAAGAACTGTTTGCACATGTGTGTGAAACATTGTTACAAATATTTTTTAAATGCACTTATTCAACTAGTAAAGGGGAAAATGTGAAATGTGCCTTTTTAACATATAAATGTACAGTATTGTTAAAAATAGCTTCATGTAAAGCAGACACATAAATTAAAATACAGTATTTGAACAAAAACTATTTCCATGTATTGAAACATGTTCAACAAAATAGTAGAAATTAGAATACATGTGAATTAAAAAAAAAAAAAAAAAAATATATATACACACACACATACGTTTACATGTCCAAAAACACATTTAACTATTTGAATTTAGACTTTTTACTATTTCTTTTTTTTTATTATTTATGTATTGCATATAATTTGTTAGATATTACATTAAGATATAGTTACGTTATTATAAATGTTACAGATATTATATGAATGAAAAGTGCAAAAAGAACAATGCATAGGTTTGCTTAGGAAACAGGTGCATGCAAGTTAAATATGGGACGGAATAGCTACGGAACATGATTGGTTTTGACTATTGGAAACGCCCTTGTATGGATTGTGTTAGTCCCAACTGAAACTATTATTGCTCCGCTTCCGAAGTATAAATAAAGGGCGAGCAAAAAGTGAAGCCAGGAGCTTGGTTGGTTGAACTGCGGAGTTCACCTCAATCTGCCTTCTCAGGGCTCCAAATTCTTAACTTTGAAACTGAAAACGAGCGTGTGTGTCTTTATTTTTTAAACAGTACCGTGCAATTGGCTATGAACCACGGGTCTTGACCAACATAATTTCATTTTCAACAATCCTTCCAGTAGTAAATATGTATCTACTACATATTTAGTTTAATGTATTTATATGCAATATTAATTGAAAACAATTTGTATTATGTTGTGGGAATACTCTGGAGTCATTCAAGTTCAAGTGTAGTGGAGTAAAGAGTACAACTACACAATCACAAATGTAGTCAAGTAGTTAACATTAAAAGTTGTTTGTGATTATAATACTATTGTGATTATATACTAAGTACAAAGTAGTCCAAAAATGCTACTTACTGTAAAAAAAAAAGGCCAAGTTCTGTACGCACTTTACACCACTAATACAATGAGTTTTCATTTTTTGCAAAGAAGGTAGAGAGACAGACAGAAAGAAAGAGAGTGAGATGGAGAGTGTGAATCAGACAGACAGAATCTCCAGGGCTTGAGTCGTCCTCACTCTATCAGTGGCAGAAGAGTAGGAATGTTTCTCATACATCAATAGTAACTTTTACCTCAGTGGGAAAGATAACAGATGTGATTATCTCCAGACCATTATCAATGACTTCATTCATCCCAGTAAGATGCATTTTCTTTGGTTTCATCAGCAACAGAGAAACGGTGCAATAAAGACACAGTGATGACAGGGTAAACAACAGATAAACTGTGGAAGTAGTAAAAAATGTGCAAAGGAAATAATGAGGATACGACATGTAAATGATGCAAAGACAAAAAACGGTGCAAACTGTCAAAAAATATGAATGTGTTTCTATAGTCCAGAAATGAAAGGGAAACAAATAGATTGAATATGGATGGAGAGAAACATGTAGGGACGAGTGGGTGGTGGATAGATGCTGTGTTGTCATACACACCCGAGGCAAAACACCGGGGAACGGTGACGTCATGATCTTGCTGCTTAATACGTGCTTTATTTATTTGGTCTGTAAATGTGCCTCATCAACTCAGTCAGTCGAGAACAAGTTCGTGTTCTTCTCATTAAACATCGCCACGGGTGCACCTTTCGCGTCGTTTTTTGGGTTAATTTTGTAAACAAACTGTCGTTGGACGTGTGGGCGTTTTAGGCAAGCCGTGACCCATTAGCACGTCAGAAGTGTCGGTCAATATTTCGTCGGACTGGATGAAGCTCAGCCGGACAAACGAGGTAAAACGACGACGATAACCGAAGAACTATTTCCGTTTCATCAATTCACGATAAGACGTTTAGCAGTAAGCAGCTTGTGATACATCCGCAGCGTAAGGAATAACCACACTCTTCTAAAGCCACATATTTGTTTAACGTTAACACTCGTGGAATGTTCTGTCATAAATCGAGCGTCGAGTGCGCCCACGTCGTGTTTTCATTCCGCAGCTGTGCCACTCACTGACTGTGTTGTGCTGTGCACGATTCCAATCCCACTATGGCGAAGGCTCGACGTTAGAACAACATGTAGATGAAGTACATCTCGTCCAATAGGCTTCACGTGAATTAATATTCATGAGACATGGAGCGACGCACACTAACGGTTGGTGGTGAATAAGTTACACTATAAACCAAACCAGTAACTGGACTAGTGATTGATTAAACCCTCGCGGTTTTGCACGAGCGGTTGTTTATATTGATTTTGATTCACATTGATCGGTCTCGCTCTGCTTTATTGCGCCACCGTTCGACGCCACATGTTTCTTGACCTTTGGTGTTGCTGTCACTGCTTTATTCTTGGCTTCTTTTTCGCAAACTTTTCCCTCCCCCGCGCGCTCGCGTGTGTGTGTGTGTGTGTGTGTGTGAGAGTGAGAGTGAACTTTCCCCCAGTTCCCGCCGTGCGAGGCTTGTTTGCGAGGACGCGCGCGCCGCAGCGAGGTCAGTCAGTCAGTCAGACAGACAGTCATTTACACACACGCCAATGATTTAGTTTCGGTTTAATCAAGACACCTCGTGTGCTGTGTGCGTGAGATTAGTTCGTCAGTGTTTTGTGTTCTGGCTGATGTGATGGTGGGTGTGTTTGCTTCAATTAGAGGATTCCAGCAGGACACACACACACTCTCACACTAGCAGCTGATGTGTGTGTAACTGTAATTCGGAAGCTGTAGAGCGTCTGGAGTCTGGACCGGTGGAAGATGCCGTCACAGACCCCCAGCAGCAGTCAAGCTTCAGAGCCGTGGAGCATCGCCGGCGGAGCATCACAAGACGCTGAGACCCCGAGGCCTGCGCCCGGCATGAAGAAGCTGAAGTTCATCCTAGGGGCTTCTGAAGACAATTCCTCAGACGACGAGCCATTGCTTTTGGCCCCCCGGGCCCCCACCGGGCCCTGTGATGGAGGAGCGTCTGGCAGAGCTGCGTCTGTCACCCTGAGGTGAGCCGCGCTTCCTCTTTTTCACCAGGAAGACCTGTGAAACTCTCCATGAAGGTTTAGAAGCCATCACAAGGCTGAATCTCAAACAGTCGTGTTTTTGTTTGAAATACTTTGTGCTTCCAGCGTTGAAAAGCGTCTGAATCCACATTTTCGGACATTAATTGTGGAAAAACAATAAAGAAAAAAAACTATTTTGTAATAGAGTTGATCAAAAGTGCCTTTCACTAAATTAGTTCTCTTCAAAGCGGAGATGCTTAGTTATTATGTAGCTAAGATTTAATTTAGACTGATACTATTTTTTTTTTCATTATTTTTATTCATTAATTTATTATTCTGTTATTTATTTTCAGTGTAAAATTATTATTTATGTTTAAATCAAACTGTTTTCACTTATTCTTAAGTCCAAAGAAAGAAATTTGAATGTAAATGGTTGGTTTTTTATTATCATTTTGTCATCCTAAAATATAAGAATGTTATTTTCTTAACTAATAGTGTTTTGAAATGAATGAATGCATATAAATCGTGATAACCGTGAATCTGTGATTTATAATTCTTCAGACTATAATCGTACAACCAAAAACTATACTAGTTGCATCCCTAGTATGGAGAAGAAGATGATGATGATGATGATGATTCTGAATGGAGAGTTGTAATAGTTGCTGTAGCACGAGTGTGAGCGAGATGTTCTGTAGATACAGCAGGTGGCGGTGTGCACCAGACAAACACTCCAATGTCAAAGAGGACAGGGTTGTGGAACTGGTCACATGACTCCTGGACTATTAATGGCAGTGGCACTTTTCCTCTGTTATGTGTTGAGACGGTGGAGCTGCTTCTACTAGTATGTGTGAAGGTAAGAGAGCCAGTGAGATCTTTTACTGAACAGCTGACGCTTCGGCCGAAACTTCCCTCTTGTTATGATCGTCCACGTGAAGCATGAAAAAACACGGTTAAACCAGCGCAACTGAACCAACCAATCAGGAACGAGCGTCTGACCACATGACATTCTTTTCGAAGCCAATGGAACAGTTTTGCACTGAGACTTGTTTTTGTTTTTTCCTTATTCTGAGGTTCAGGCAGAGACGGTTTGTGAACTACAGGAAGCCACTGTCAAAGGCTGTTGTGTAGATGAGAGGAGGAGGAGGACGAGGAGGAGGAGGCACAAAAAACACCCAGTGGTGGAGCTTTATTGTCTCCTCGCTCAGACTGAGATGAATGGCTCAACTGCTTTTTCTGCTCAGAAAAGTGTAAAGTCTGCCGGACAATCAGCTTTTATGTGTGTTGGTGAGATGACGATGAAGTTTCATGAAGTGCCTGGAGTGAATATTTATAGGACATGTTTGTTTTTTTTTTTTTTTTTTTTTTTTTTTTTCTTCTCAAATCTCCTGAAATCAAACCAGATGTGAAGTTGGAAGCATTGTTCCACTTTGCTCACCGTTTTGTGAACTTTTCTCAGCTCCACAGCACGGTTTGCAGAGTCGAGTCGAGTCGAGTCATTGTATCAGTGGGTTACAATGAAACTAGTAGCGCTACTTTTTGGTGCAATAAAAACAATACAAAATCTAAAGTAAAAATACCATTTGACAAAATATACAAGAGTACAAAATGCAATGAAACAGAACGTAGAAAGAAGCAGTAAAATAATAGATGTAGCACGAGTGGAGTAGTTTTGGTTTTTATTTTCACACACACACACACACACACACACACACACACACACACACACACACACACACACACGCGTGGTGGTGGTTGTTCCTGGTGAGTGCTGGTTGTAAAGTTCAGAGATACGCTTGCGACGCGGTGGATAAGTCGGTGGGCCGTGATTGGCCGCTGCGCTGACGTGACGAGTTCCATACAACACGCTGTGACAGGTGTGAAGTTCAGAGGACAAACTACACCATCTCACACGCCGCTCAGATGGTTCACACACACACACACGTTTCTCACGATCTGTTGTGTGTGTGAGCAGCTTCTCGGTGACGTGTGTTTCAGGCCTAGCATGTCTGGCCCGCATCTGCTGAAGAAAGGCAAGGAGCAGCGAAGGATGGACACGCACAGGGACTTCACCGTGGCCTCGCCAGCAGAGTTCCTCACCCGCTTCGGAGGAAACCGCGTCATAGACAAGGTTAGGACGCCACTGTGTGATGTGAAGGGTGACACACACACACACACACCTCTCGTCATCAGGTGCTGATCGCCAACAACGGCATCGCTGCAGTCAAGTGCATGCGCTCCATCCGCCGCTGGTCCTACGAGATGTTCCGCAACGAGAGAACTATTCGCTTTGTGGTGATGGTCACTCCTGAGGACTTGAAAGCCAATGCAGGTTAAAACACACACACACACACAAACACTCACACACTTATATATTATACACACACCTATATATATTAGACACACACCTATATATATTATACACACACACACACCTATATATATCCTATATATATATCACACACACACACACACACACACACACACACACACACACACACTATATATACCCCCCCCACCTATATACTGTATATATTATACACACACACACACCTATATATATTTTACACAAACACACACACCTATATATATATATATATATATATATATATATATATATATATATATATATAATACATACAGGCACACACCTATATGTGTGTCTGGTGTGTGTGTGTGTGTGTGTATTAACACACACACACCTATATATATTACACACACACACACACACACACACACACACACACACACACACACACCTCCCTCTCTCTCTCTCTCTCTCTCTCTCTGTGATGTTCACAGTCGCCATAGTATAACATTATGAGCAACTAGTTGAAAAAGGCCTAATACTAATGGAAGGCCACGATTGATGGAAGAGTTGTTCAAAAGAAGCCCAGTGCCTCCTGATAAGTTTTAGGGTGTGTGTTTGTTTGTGTGTGTTATTTAGTCTTCGAAAGCTGGTTACTCATTTTAAAAAGAATGTACTTGTTGTTTTTTTGTTCTCTTTCAGAGTATATTAAAATGGCGGATCATTATGTGCCAGTCCCTGGTGGCTCCAATAACAACAACTACGCCAATGTGGAGATGATTGTAGATATTGCTAAACGGATTCCAGTGCAGGTAGAACAATCGCCATCTCTGCAATTTGAAGATGCTTTTATCCAAAGCGACTCACAATGTATTACAAATATAAAATGGTACCTCAACTTACGAAATTTTGTACAGTTTTGTAAAGTGAAAATTCCATAACATGGGAGGCATTTTGCATATAAATCCGATAATTTGTTTCAAGTCTCCGTCAATTCAGTCAAAATGTTTTTATAATATGATAAGATTCCGTAATAACTGTAATACAAAAAAGACATATTACCGTAATACAAAATAAAACATATTAAACGCAGTACCTGAATACAGCAAGCCACTTGCACTATTCTGGATAAAATCAGAATTACAGAATTACAGAATTACATTAAAATAAAGATCACGATTCTTTCTGGATATTTATTATCCAGATCAATAATAATTATCAATAATAATTATGATAATTATTAATTATTTTAAATAGTCAACCCTGAAAATTAGGTTGTTAAACAGCAATATAATAACACATTATACTTGTAATACTTCAAATTTAAATAAATTGAATTAAACTTATAATGTAATTTAGAAGTAATGTTGTAAAGAAAAATCCCCATTTAACTTAAAATAAAAACTAACATTCCAAGGTACAGTATTATATACAGTTGAGGACAAAATAATTAGCTCAGTTTAAAAGCACTTCTTTAACATTCATTCTCTCTGTTTATTTTTAGCCTTTTTAAACTTGACTGCTGCTCGACTAACATACACTGTCCTAGTGTAGGTTATTAGCGCACGTGATCGCTGCTGCGCCAAACCGCAGGTGGTCATCCCGCGTCATTACAACCGGCTTACACGACCGACACTGATCAGGCTCCGCCCCCTCAGTGACTGACGAGGCAGCTTTGTTAACTAAAGTGTCGTCAGCGGTTCTGGAAGTAATTCCAATAACTCTGTAACGATGTTACTTCTGTAGATTTGTTTTTTGTTTGTTTGTTTATTGATGTCCGTGTTTTACTTGTCTGGAATGTTTCATTCAAAACGTCTCTGTGAATATTAGTGGTAAGAAAAAAATGTACTTAATATTCTTGTTTCTGCAACATTTGGCCGTATCGTGAAATAATTACATAACAAGAGACGATGTTTACTTTTTGACACCCTTCGTAATGTGAAAATGGTCATTGATGGAGACATGTGTAAAGTGAGATACCACTGTATAATTGAATCAAATCAAACTTTATTTGTCACGTTCATATACGTGGTATGTCATGCAGTGAAATGCTTTTAACCAGCTTTTTTTGGGTGGGTGTGGGTTTGGGTAGTACAACATCAACGAGTAAAAAGAGTAAGAAAAGAACAATATAATTAAATAAAATACAATACAAAAAGAAAAATGAAAGTACAATACTATACAATATGATTCTGTCTATCTGACTGTCTGTCTGTCTGTCTGTCTGTCTTCTATCTATCTATCTCTCTCTCTCTCTCTCTATCTATCTATCTATCTATCTATCTATCTATCTATCTATCTATCTATCTATCTATCTATCTATCTATCTATCTCTCTATCTCTATCTCTATCTCTATCTCTATCTCTATCTCTATCTCTATCTCTATCTCTCTATCTCTCTCTCTTTAACTCTCTCTCTCTCTCTCTAACTCTCTCTCTCTCTCTCTCTCTCTCTCTCTCTCTCTCTCTCTCCTTTAACTCTGTCTTTCACTCTCTCCATCCATCCATCCACCCACCCACCCACCCAACTACCTAATCAGGATGCAATATAATAATAATAATAATGCAACACAAAGCAATGTTATAGGAAACGTTGCCATTGTTTTGCGGTAAATTGAGCCACAGGAAGGTTTGAGGTTGTGTGTGATGTGTAGATTGGACTTCTCCTCAGGCGGTGTGGGCTGGATGGGGTCACGCTTCCGAGAATCCCAAGCTGCCCGAGCTTCTACATAAAGCAGGAATAAGTTTCTTAGGTACGTGGACTTCTCTGACCTAAGCCTCGGGTGGAAGGAAATCTTTGTCCTGTCCGCTTCCAGGGCCTTCCAGTAAAGCCATGTGGGCGCTAGGAGACAAGGTGGCGTCTTCCATTGTGGCTCAGAGCGCAGACATCCCCATCCTTCCCTGGAGCGGATCAGGTCTGAGGGTCGAATGGGCCGAAGACAAACAGAGACACGGTCATGTGATCAGCGTTCCTCAGGAGCTTTATGTGCAGGGATGCGTTAAAGATGTGGACGAAGGTCTCGCTGTAAGTTAAAGGTTCCTCTGTTTAATTTAGTTGGACTAAAAGTGTGACATCTCACTAGTGGTTTGTTTCGGCGATTATGCCAAAAACTCCAAAATCTCCATTAATTTAACGTTTGAACATGATTACGATTAATGAACGATTATTCTATTTATTTCTATTTTTTGCACTCATAGTTCACTGACGAGTTTTGTGCATAAATATGCTCACATTAAAAGTGTGAAAGTGTGCATCAGTTGATTTTAAAATAATTGAAAGAAACACACACAGATCGTCTATATGATTATTTATTGAACATCAACAGCTGAAATTAAAGCACACCGTGCCTAAATCATACAATCATTTTGTTCTTGTCAAAAAAAGTACAAATAAACAACTAGCACATTTGGGAACAGACCTAATTATTTTTTATGTTTTCTTATTTGCACGGGAAATGAGCTGTTCTCTTCCTAATAAAATAACTCTTATTATTTATAATGAGATTTAATTTGTAATTAAATATATCCTGTGCATTTGTTGCATCTTTTGTAAACAAATAATTCTTGATTGAAGTTACGAATTTCGATTTCGATTATTTTTCGATGAATCGCTCAGCCCTAGTTGTTACACTGTGAGATGTCAGTTACTATGGAATGTTACAGTGTGTGTGTGTGTGTGTGTGTGTGTGTGTGTGTGTGTGTGTAGAGTGCAGAGAAGATTGGCTACCCTGTGGTCATCAAAGCTTCAGAAGGTGGTGGAGGCAAAGGCATCAGGAAGGTGGACAGCGCAGAGGATTTCCCCAGCTTCTTCAGACAGGTGGCCTCTTCCTCAAACGTCATCCCCTCAGCTCCTACACTAACACTCCGCTGTCGTGGTGATCAGGTCCAGGCCGAGGTTCCAGGCTCTCCCATTTTCATCATGCAACTAGCAGAGCACGCGCGCCACCTAGAGGTGCAGATCCTGGCTGACCAGTACGGTAACGCCATCTCACTGTTCGGCCGAGACTGCTCCATCCAGCGACGCCACCAGAAGATCATCGAAGAAGCTCCCGCCACCATAGCCTGCACCTCCACGTTTGAGCAGATGGAGCGGGTGAGCACCGTTAATGTGTCTGTCAACATATCGGTCTGTCTGTTTGTGTCTGTCTGTCTATCTATCTATATTTGTATCTGTCTGTCTATATTTCTGTCGGTCTGTCTATACTTCTGTCTGTCTTTCCTTCTATTTGTCTGCCTGTCTATCTGTTTTTGTGTCTGATTGTCTGTCTGTCTATCTTTCTGTCTATATATCTGTCTTTCTGTCTGTCTTTGTATCTGTCTTTGTATCTATCTATCTGTCTGTCTGTCTACCTATCTACCTATCTACCTACCTACCTACCTATTTTCCATCTATATTGATATCGATATTTATCCAGGCTGCATTTGTTAGGTAGAAAAAGGAGAATTTTTTGTAGAGAAAGAGAGTGAGTTAAACATTAGAAGTCTTCACTGTAACAATAAAAGAAAATAAATAAATAAAAGTGGAAACCAAATCAGTTTAGCTCAGATTGCGTGATTTGTCTCTGGTTAAAAGGTGATTTTAAAGTGTGTTGAATGTCCTTTACGTCTGTGATCGTGTCAGTATGCGGTGCGTCTGGCCAAGATGGTGGGCTACGTCAGTGCCGGCACCGTGGAGTATCTGTTCTCCGAAGACGGAAGCTTTCACTTCCTGGAGCTGAATCCACGGCTGCAGGTGGAACATCCCTGCACGGAGATGATCGCTGATGTCAATCTTCCTGCTGCACAGCTTCAGGTTCACCACTTCCCTCCGTCTGTCCTCAGCCTCGTCTCTGCAACGCTGGAAATCATCTTTAAATTGTCGTTCTCGATTCTCTGCCCCTAGATTGCAATGGGAATCCCACTTCACCGAATAAAAGACATCCGTGTGCTGTTCAGCGAAGCCCCTTGGGGAGACACACTCATAAACTTTGACTCCCCCGAGAGCGCCCCCTGTCCACGAGGCCATGTCATTGCAGCTCGCATAACCAGCGAGAACCCGGATGAGGTGAGAACCTAAAAATACATGTCCCGTAAATCCTGTAATAGAATGCAACGATTCTACGCGTTCTATTTTTCAATTCTTCCGTTGTGTGGGCAGGAGGGACTGTAGTTTTCAACTTGGTCATGACGTTTTACTATGATGACTCGCCACACATCTTTGACCATTATACTAGACAAATAATGAACGTAATATTAAGACTACAATAATAAAGAAGACAGGACACACAACTCTTGGTTTGCACTATTGGCAGCTCTGAATCGTCAAATGAGTTCCGGGCGTAGCCAATGAGAGTCAGCGTTCCTTGGAAGAGCCAATGAGAAGCTTGCATGTGTACTAAAAACTTTAAATGAAAACATAGAGGCGTTTGAAGGAGCAATTGAAGCATTTTGTCTTAAAGAGAGACAAGAGAGTGTGTCTACTTCACTTAAGAATCAGGGTGATTGTATTTCTGTCTATTTTCCAATCCCTGGCCTGGTGGCGCTGTTGCTGCCTGAATGTTATAGTGACTAGTAGAGAAGATTGTCCTGTGAGTGGAGTCTCTATGAGGGAACGTATGTGTCTAAGTTGTTCTTCCATTACCTGAGTTCCCGGTGGTGAAGCCACAGGGGTTTCAATTACAGTCTTATTCTTATCATTAGTTAAAATTATACACAGTCATACACATTATTATTATTTTTTTTTATTTCAACCCTTTGTGTCATTATGGCAAGACCCAAAGGCCACAGGATGTGACAGAGCAGTCCATCATACATGTATGTATTAAGGGTGTCACGATTTTGTGTAGACTTCCTAAAACGTTTCTGCAATGTTGTATCCAACGTTGGAAAAGAACCCAAAAGAACGATGGTTGTGAATAGGTAAGTTAGGAACGTTTTCACAACGGAATTGTGTAGACTTCCTAAAATGTTTCTGCAACGTTTTACCCAATGTTAACACAAAAAAATATACTCAACAAATAACACTTTGTTTCTTCAAAGTTGTACCCAACGTAAAATAAACCAACAGGAACGTTTCTGCAATGTTTCCCGGTTAACCAACCCAACACTTTTTTCACCCTGATTGGAAGATATTTCAGTCATCAACAAACAAAAGATTTATTTACAAAAAACAAAGATTTATTCACTTTGAACGTATCTATAAGTCTGTGCATATGTGAAATACCCATTTTACAAATTTGCATCTTTTGTTACTCTGCACAAAAGTTGAAATTCAGTCCACCACAAAAACATAGAGTTATCTATTAAATTGACAACTACTCTTCTGTCTTCATTTGAAATACAACTTGCAAGTAACTCTAACCGTGCAAAGGCAATTACAAGTGCGGTAGGAGTTTTTATAGCCGCGGACATACGACCTTATTTAGTGGTAGAAACCGCGCAACAAAATTCACAGCTACGGTGATGCCCTCCATGTACAGTAAGGTCATTTTGTATATGTTTCCAAATGACTTAAGATGTAAGTTATTTTTACATTATACTTTACAGTCACTTGGCAGACACTTTTATCCAAAGCGACTTACAAAAAAGAGGAGCAAGTGAAGCAATTTGTCTAAAAAAAGTAGTTAGTATGTACTGTATACACTGTTAGTATAATGTAGTGTGTTGGGCATTGCAAGCAATCATCATAAAAGTCTTATATGTAAGAATAATTTTTCTTTTTTAAATTGAGAATTGAATCGAATCATGACTTTAGAATCGGAAATGTAATTGAATCGAGGATTTGGAGGCTTGTAACACCCTTACTACGTGTATATATACTGGTATAAAGATGCCATTCTAATGGAGGTGGCGTTCTATTTTTCAACGCTCCCGTCATGGCGGGCGCTCTATTAGAGGTGGCGTTCTATTAGAGGTTTGACAGTATTTAGATAACCTGCTTGGTGAAAATAGAATGGTTTGCTTTATTGTGAAGGTAGAATCTGCAGTCAGTTCCGTGTTCTGCGTTCTCAGGGCTTCAAGCCGAGCTCTGGCACGGTTCAGGAGTTGAACTTCCGCAGCAGCAAAAACGTCTGGGGCTACTTCAGCGTGGGAGCTACAGGAGGCCTGCACGAGTTCGCCGATTCTCAATTCGGCCACTGTTTCTCCTGGGGCGAGAATCGAGAAGAGGCCATTTCGTGAGTGGCAGGCTTCGTTCTTCCGTCTCAAAACGTGTGTGAATTAACGTTCGTACGGGTGTTCTGCAGGAACATGGTGGTGGCCATGAAAGAGCTGTCGATCAGGGGGGATTTCAGGACCACTGTGGAATACCTCATCAAACTTCTGGAGACGGAGAGTTTCAGGAACAACGACATTGACACCGGCTGGCTGGACCATCTCATTGCAGAGAAAGTTCAGGTACTGTAGAAGGTTTAAAACGTGTTGATGAGGGAAGTGACTTTGGTTCTTTCAGGCCGAGAGGCCAGACACCATGTTAGGTGTGGTTTGCGGAGCTCTACAGGTTGCTGATGCCTCGTTCAGAGAGAGCATGTCAGATTTTCTGCATTCGCTGGAAAGGTGACTTTTCTCTTACTGGCACTTTAGTTGGAAAACTGAAAAGATGAAGCTTGAACTTCGATTGTGTTTCAGGGGTCAGGTTTTGCCCGCAGCCAGTCTGGTCAACACGGTAAACGCAGACTTGATCTACGATGGAGTCAAGTACTGCCTCAAGGTCCAGATCATCTGACTCTTCTGACTTTTCTGTACACCTATAGACCTGTGTTTGATTCCAGTGCTGTCAGAAGTAGCCATGATCATTACTCAAGTAGAAGTTTAGATACTGGGGTTCAAAAAGACTTCTGTAGAAGTAAAAGTATCAGCTCCGGCTCTTTACTCAAGGACAAGAACTGGTTTGATAACTGCTTGAAGTGTAAAGGTAAAAGTGATGCAAGACAAAAATGCCATGGTGTAGGACTATTTTGTTACATTCAAATGTTGCTGTATATAATTACATTAAAATTTATTCATTTTGCAATGCAAACACATTAAATATGTGCCCATGCATGCGCAACTAAGCATTAACACCAGTTTCAAAGTGGAAATAATGATGACTAAGAGTGTAATGGTGGAACTAATCAAGAGTTCAGATGCTTTTCATCAGTGACTTTTTTTGGATTGATGTTACAAAATAACATCATTTAAACTCAGAACAAGCGACACAGATTCACCAATCAGCTTCACTCAGACAAAGATTTGCACAAAAGTTTAAGAAGCAGAAGTAAAAAGTAGACGAAAAAGTAATCACTCAAGTAAAGTATTTTTAGGCCAAAATTATATTTGACTGAAGTAGTTTTTGTTTTCTTAGTTCAATGACAACACGGAAAAAAAACTAACCGAAATGAAATGGGCCTAACGCAACTATTTTTCAAATGTAACTAAGAAGTTGAAAGTACAAATATTTGCATAACATTTTATGAAGTAGAAGTAAATAGTAAGTGGAAAAGGTAATCACTCAAGTAAAGAATATTTAGGCCAAAATTCTACTTGAGTAAAGTGGTGAGATGTTTTGACTAAATGTGACGTTCAGGTGGCCCGTCAGTCGCCTACCACATACGTCATCATCATGAACGGCTCAGACATTGAAGTGGACGTACACAGACTGAGTGACGGAGGACTCCTGCTCTCCTACAACGGCAGCAGCTACACAACATACATGAAGGAAGAGATTGACAAGTCAGAGAGTCACGCACCAGAACCGCTCTCAGCCCGTTAGTCTTTACCTTGGTTGTTTTTTGTGTAGCTACCGTATCACCGTGGGCAACAAGACCTGCGTGTTTGAGAAGGAGCGAGACCCCACGGTGCTCAGGTCTCCTTCAGCTGGAAAGCTCCTGCAGTATCTAGTGGACGACGGCTCTCACGTTTTGGCGGGACAACCTTACGCCGAGATCGAGGTGAGCAGTGGTTCGTGCGCATCGGGATCTGGGAGTGAGTGGCTGCTTGTGTACAGGTGATGAAGATGGTGATGACTCTGCACGTCCAGCAGCCCGGTGGCATTTGCTTCATCAAGAGACCGGGATCCGTGTTAGAGCCTGGCTGCGTGGTGGCCCGTGTGGAGCTGGACGACCACAGCTGTATCCACCTGGTGACTCCTCCAGCATCCTTTCCTTCGATTGTAACCTGGAGCTCATTTTCTCCTCCGATCTTCTCAGGTGAAACTCAACACCGAGGCTCTTCCTCCCCAGGAGTCTTTACCCATCGTGGGAGAGAAACTCAACCAGTTGTTTCACAGCGTCCTGGATAACCTGGTGAAGATTATGGATGGATACTGCCTGCCTGAGCCCTACTTTAGTAATAAGGTGAGAACTGTAATCAACTTCAGGGCGTGAAGGATGCTGTGAATTACCGTATTTAGGCGAATGCAAGCACCCCTTTATTTCAATTTTTCGACGCTCAAAAACTTGCGGGGTGCTTATAATGGCCAACTTCCCTTACAGGCATTACAGGCATTTAGCAGACACTTTTATCCCAAGGGACTCACACGTCAGTACAATTTTTACAAATCCACAACTTCCTGCTTTTCCCGGGAATCAAACCCATGTTTTCCAGACACCAGCGCTCTACTGACTGAGGCCTCAATGGAGGATTATGGGAGATGGAGTTTTAAACACTAGAACAGATTTTTTCAACAAATTCAAACAAAACGACATTGAAGTGACATGAGTCACAAGCTAGGTTTGTTAAATAAAGAAAGAATAGTATTTTTCAGAGAAAATTATTGTAGTTAAACAATTGTAAAGGAAGTGTAAAGAATATATATTTATTTTGGTTCTTTTTTTGCGCTTCTTATATTCTGGTAGTTCTGGGCGGTTTTGGCCTAAAATCCAAATCTTGATTAATTGAACATTTGAACATGATTATGATAAATGCTCGATTATTTTATTTATTTATTTATTTTTGTCTTCATAGTTCACTGACACGTTTTGTACAGTAAATATGCGCACATATTACAAGTGAGAGATTTTGGAATAAAGGGTGCCTTACTTGATTTGACTTTTTTATTAATTTCTTTTTTAATAATTGATTTTTTTTAATTCAGTAATTGAATTTAATAATTGAACGAAACACACACAGATCTTCTATATGATTTTTTATTGAACGAATCAGAGACAAAATAACACTGGAAGATTAAGTAAGATTAAACTAAATACAGTACAACAATTTATATTACAATATTAATTATATTTATTATAAGAAACAGAGACTACAAACCCGACCGCTTAGCTTAGCTTGGCGCAACCGGCTACAAACAAGTCCAATGTGTTATCGCAGAAAGAGTCGAAACAGTGAAAAATGAAGGAAAGGAAAAGGAAAGGAATGGAAAGTGAGGTGACGGCAATATGGCCACTAGGGACCATACTGAATTTGTGCTCTGCATTTAACCCATCCGTGAAAGTGCACACACACACAGTGAAGTGAACACACACAAACCCGGAGCAGTGGGCAGCCGTGCCGTGGCGCCCGGGGGGCATGTGGGGTTCAGTGTCTTGCCCAAGGACACTTAGTTGCAGAACTCGTAGTAGGGGGGATTCGAACCTGCAACCTTTTGGACACGAGTCCATGTCCCCTACCACAGGACACACAACTCCCCAAATGAAGAACACGGACAAGGAGTAGAAAAATCCAAGGAACAGACAAAATCAAAACGCTGGGTTGCTGCACAGGTGATAATAATCCTTCCTCTTCACACGCCGTCAGAGAGATTGAAACAGGCCTGAGCTTGAAACAATTGTTCTGCGCATGTGCGGAGTCTGACTGGAGAGCAAAGGTTCTTGGGAAATGAAGTCCTGACCACTAGAATAGACTTTTTGTTATCTATTATTATTAAAACAAACTCAAAATGATACGAGTCACAAGTTAAGTTTGTTAAATAAAGAAAAAATTGTATTTTTAAGAGAATATTAATGTAATTGAATCAGAAATGGTAATAAAAAAAATTTGCGATTTGTGCCTGAAAAATCAGGAGGGTGCTTATATTCGCGTAAATACGATACTTTCCCCGATGAATCGCCAAGCCCTATTTGAACATATTTTCTCCACAGCTGAAGAAGTGGGTGCACACACTGATGAAGACCCTGCGAGATCCGTCTCTGCCGCTCCTGGAGCTGCAGGAGATCATGACCAGTGTATCCGGACGGATTCCGGTCAGTGTGGAGAAGGCCATTCGGAAGGTGATGGCCCAGTACGCCAGCAACATCACATCAGTGCTGTGTCAGTTCCCCAGCCAGAGGGTGAGTAAAGAATCCTGAATTTGAAACTGAATCTGCTTCAGTTACTACACTTCCAACCTGTTTTTATTGTTGTTTGTGAAGATAGCAAACATACTGGATAGCCACGCGGCCACGCTGCAGAGGAAGGCCGACCGCGAGGTCTTCTTCATGAACACTCAGAGTATTGTGCAACTAGTGCAAAGGTGAGAGAAGTCCCACTGCTTTATCTCCAGACATGCTGATACTGTGCTACCCCGACTTACGAAATTAATCCGTGCTGAGAGCCGCTTCGTTTGTCCAAATCTTCGTTAGCTGAGCCCCATGTAATCCGTTTATTCCATGCCATGACTTTCAGAATTCAGTTTTTTTTTACATTTTTACATTCATATGAAACATTTGATATATATACATTATAATTGTTGTTCAATTTGCAACATATTTCTTTGTTTTTTAACACTCTGAGGTCAGAAAAGGTCTTTTCTGTCTTTATTCAAGATAAAACACACACAAAAAAAAATCAATTTGGACTTGCATAGAAGTGTTATACATCAATTGAAAGTTTGAAGTTCCCATTTTTTTAGGTTATACTCTTAATAAAAACAGGACATTGTGTTTCTTGTAATAAAAATAAAATAAATAATAAATAAATAAAAATAATAATAATCATAATAATAATAAAGCTAAAAAGTGCATTTTGCCTTCTCTTTGTCGAAAACAAACTAACAACTAGTTTGAAAACAAACTAACTTAATAAATACTTATCACTCCAACATGAAACACACGTCTACTTACTCTTATTTTTAAAAACAGACATTCTAAGCTTTAAGTAAATACAGTGTTGTCTGTTTATCTGATGTGAATCTAAAGCGACGGCTTGTTGAACAGAGATTTGATCCGACCGAGAAATCTGACGAGCAAGTTATTTGCAGTTAAAAGGGAACTCGTCTGTAAAAAGGGCAAAAGTAGGTGGAGTCTCAGTTTTAATTGAGACTAAACACTGCAAATGGAGCAGAGATCTATGAGACAAGCAAGTGTCTGTCCTTAAAATCTTTGCGCCTAAATAGCAGCAGGTTAAAACAATCACTGTGAGCTGCTGATTGTAATGAGCCGCACCTGGCGACATCAGCACGACTCTCTGGGTCTATTCATTACACGTCCATAAACCGAAAGTGAAAAAAACTGCAAATGTGAATAACAGCGTTAAAAATAATTGACGCGATTAAGCATTTAAAATTACTTTAATATACTTTATAAATATTATATATATATATATATATATATATATATATATATATATATATATATATAATATATATATATATATATATAAAAATATTCTGTTCATTTATTTACAGAAATATATGTAAATACCGTATTTTCTGGACTATAAGCGGCACCTGTATATAAGCCGCATCGGCTCTGTGAAAGATTTTGAATTGTAAATGTACATGTATGTAACTAAATAGATCCTTTCCAAAACCTGCATTTTAACACGGCAGCAACTTTTCTGATTAAAACGGGACAGAAAAAAAGAGAAAATAAACGGCATCTAACGTATTTATCTTCATTATCAAAAAATTGTATAAGCCGCCTGGTTCAAAACCTATGAAAAAAGTAGCGGCTTATAGTCCGGAAAATACGGTAAATGTACATTAATAATAAATGGTATTGTAAGGCTATGTGAAGACACTGATCATGTTAATGAATTCTTTTAAAAATCAACAATGTAAAAAGACAGGAAATAAATTAATATCAATATGCAACACTTTATTTCTATATTTTCAAGTTAAAGTTTTTTTCAGATTGAAATGATCTTTCAAATGATCACTTTTACAACAGTGCTAGGAAATCACATTGAGCAGAATGTAAAAATGTTTTTAACAAACACTCTGCACAATTATTAACATTATTCATTAGAGTGTAATACCGAAAAATTCTGCAAAAAAGCATAAAATAAACAGATGAAGCTCACTCTATGAATGCGTTATATGAGCTATATTTAGTACAGGCGTACACAATTTTCGCGGCAACATATTTTGTCAACATATCGATACAACAATACTCAACATATGGTGTTTTTGGTAAGAAAGGCCACTGGTAAGTCAGGGTAGCGCTGTAGTTCACAGTCCGTCGGCTGCTCAGGTATCGCAGTGGAATCCGAGGGTACATGAAGTCGGTGGTGCTGGACCTGCTAAGGCGTTACCTTCAGGTGGAAATGCAGTTTCAGCAAGGTGATCACTCCACCTGTAGCTTTCATACTCCAGATCTTTTTCGGAATAACGTGATTGTGGTGTCGTGATCCGGGACAGCTCATTATGATAAATGCGTCATCAACCTGCGAGAACAGTACAAGCCGGACATGACACCGGTGCTGGAGTGCATCTTCTCTCACGCTCAGGTCTCCAAGAAGAATGTCCTGGTCATCATGCTCATTGTGAGTTCCTTTAGGATCTTCTCTGTCTTTCTCTTCGCTGTTTTGAAGTTTCGATTGTTCTTCTCAGGACCAGCTCTGCGGACGCGACCCGACTCTTGCGGACGAGCTCATGGTGATTCTTAATGAACTCACACAACTCAGTAAAATGGAAAACTCTAAAGTGGCTCTTCGGGCCAGACAGGTACGTCTTGAACATTGTGTCCCGGCGTCTTGGGTAATCTGGACCTGTGTTTCCTAACGCGAAGGCTTTATCTTCTCAGGTGCTGATAGCTTCTCACTTGCCATCGTACGAGCTCCGACACAACCAAGTGGAGTCCATCTTTTTATCAGCCATTGATATGTATGGACATCAGTTCTGTCCTGAGAACCTGAAGGTACAAATCCTGATTGTTTTATGGTTGAACGTGTGTTACGTCAGTGTTACATCATCAGGGTGGGCAGTTGTGGTCCAGTGGTAGGGAGTTTGACCTGGAACCTAAACGTTGCAGGTAGTGTGTTCTCTTTACTGGGGTCGACAGAATAAATGGCCCGGTGGCCTGGACCTACTTTTAAAACCAATCGGGCCACCAGATCGGTCCAACTGCTGGGCTAGTGGGGCCAGTGAAAATTACTCTATAAAAAAATCCAATTTCTCATTATTTATCCGCATTTCTGTTAAATCGCTTTGCTCGCTAAATACCGCTAACACGTTATGTGATCTCGTCTGTCTTACTATGCAACAAGTTTTTGGTGCTTCGCCTCCGCGGTCCGTCCTGCTGCCGTTGTGCGGTTGCTGCTGCGGCATATAAAAATAGCAACTTCCTCTCGAATAATCTCGTTAAATCTGGGCATCAAAAATGAAAAGCGAGATTAAATAAAGCAGCGGGTGTGAAAAAAAGACGACAGCTGCTTAGCGATAATTTGTTAAAAAAATGTTTGGTAAATCATGGAACGTAACGCGGCTTTATTTACGTTTTTCTCGACTGTGCAATAACGTCACACTTTACTATTAAACCATAATACAATAGCCAAACTACTATAATGAATATTACCCGAAGAACAGAGTATCTGACGCATGATGTCTGTGTGATGAGGCTGCGTCTGAATGTGACAAAGTGATCCTTTAGTCAAAGATTTCAAACGTCTAAACACACGTTAATATAAATTAAAATATATTTTTGTATGTCCAGTTATTTAGTGTTGTTGTCGTCTTCGCAAAATGGTTTTTGCATTTTTTTTTGTTAGGTCATAGCTTTTTGCAGTTTAAATCACTCTTTTACTTTTACTCTTGCACTTGGACGATAAACGTTCTTTTATTATTGATGATTTTCAATCTCGCACCTCTATCTCATCTTGCTTCTC
This sequence comes from Paedocypris micromegethes, assembly GCA_028031935.1. Taxonomy (NCBI): domain Eukaryota; kingdom Metazoa; phylum Chordata; class Actinopteri; order Cypriniformes; genus Paedocypris; species Paedocypris micromegethes. Next base: position 7,760,298 of record CM051502.1, read on the forward strand.
CAGCAGCTGAAAGGCTTTGTGTCCTGATTGGTTCTCTTTATGTTTGCACCCGCCTTTCTCCACAAGCTCAGATTATGATTGGACGTCGTCACGAAAGGCATTTTCATTTGGTTTTTATTCGTTGATGAAAGTGAGGTTGATAAATGTAAGGTTTTAGTCCCTGAGTGGTTCACCTGTTACGTTACTACATCAGGAGAAAGTGCATGTTAACATAAATCCGCTCTTGAGCTTTTACAGAATTGGAGTCCGTCTCATCTTCGTCACTTCTCGACTCTCTTCCACAGAAGCTCATTCTGTCCGAGACCTCCATTTTCGACGTCCTGCCTAGTTTCTTCTACCACAGCAACCGTGTGGTGTGTATGGCGGCTCTGGAGGTCAGTGTAGCTGCTCTACTCCTGATGTGTGGTGGAAGAGCGGTGCTAATCACACGTTGGTCTCCAGGTTTATGTGCGAAGGGGCTATATAGCGTACGAGCTCAACAGTCTTCAGCATCATCAGCTGCAGGACGCCACCTGTGCCGTAGACTTTCAGTTCATGTTACCATCATCGCATCCCAACAGGTACCAATCAATCCAACACACACACACACACACACACACACCTGAAGAGACTTTATTCACTGCTGTGTCTTGTGTGTTTTTTGTGGGAAGAGAACCTTGTGTCTCAGTGAACCAGACTGCAGCCAAGTCCACGTAATACACTTCCTGTTTCTCTACTGACTGCCAATAACACGCCTCTAATCTCTGGGTCCGCTTTGGTTTTTTCCCAGTCGGAGACGTCACATGATAATCACTTGATAACAGCATGTGATGAGTCATCATAACAGCGCGGGGGACATTCTTCACACTGTTCTTCCTGTGATGGATCAAAAATATCAAACGTACATAATATCAAAGCGTTTTCGTTCGCTTTTTTGATCTTTCAGCCGTTTCTTTGGGCAGATGATGGATCATTAGTAGCTGGTATACGGTGGTCCCCCGACTTACAAATGTCTTTACAAATTTTTTTTTACAAAATGTGTCACCAAGAAAGTTTTGTCCCACATTTCAAAATCTTTTCGAGATACGAAAGGCGCACGTTCTTTTTCGCTACTTTTTGCTACCGCTACTTTTTCCTCTGTTTTAACGCCATTACAGACATTTCTTTTTGGTGTGTGTGTTCATGGGGTGGGACACAACTGGTGATTTGTGTGGCTGATAACGTCATATTTGGCTTAGATTAAATGTCCATCATTTCCTAACCCGAACTAGGAGTCAGTGATGAGCCAAAGATTATTTTACTACTTGTTTACTAGGGTGATCATATTTTGATTTCCAAAAAATTGGACAATCGGCGTGGCCTCGAAACACAAATTCAAATAGGCTTCTCTGAGGTTGATGAACATGCTTTAATTTGGTTCAATGGTGCCAAATTAACATACAATTATTAACAAAATTAATATACAATTAAAAAAATACAATTATTTTTAATGATTGTAATAAAATCATTTTTATTTTAAAAATCCTTTTTATTTTTAGCGAGGAGACATCCGACATAGCGTTTCGCTTCTCCGCGGTGAGACGCGGCGCCGGCGGCGGTCTGTCTTGAGGCACTGCGAGCATCCTCCGCCGAGATACAGTAGGGAAAAAATGAATAATTGAAATGAAAATTAAATTTCCGCGATACAGTGAATCCGCAATAGTCGAACCGCGAAGTAGCGAGGGATTACTGTAAAATGATTTTCATGTTGTTCAAGCAAGGATTTTTTTTTTTTTTTTGCAATTATTGGGATAAATACACAACGCGTCGACCTGGGCCAGTGGTTTTGATATTCGTGCTAGTGAACTTCAAAAGTTAGTGTCCCAAAGGGCCAGTGGAAAATTTCCCTTATTGTCTACCTCTGCAATGCTTTATTAAAATTTAATAATTAATTAATTATATTTAGTGTCTATTTCATTCATTTAACATATTTAATAGTTTAAAAGTTTAAAAAAACTATAAAAACTATTGAAATTTTAAAGTTATTTGACAAAATAAAAACATTTAAAATTAAGTAACGCAATAGTTACTTTTCCTGGTAATTAGTTACTTTTATACCAATGCAGCTTAATAACTGTCTTAGTTACTCACAAATAGTAACTAATAGGGGTGTGATGATATCTCGTGATATCCATTGCTTCTCGCGAGATACGATTGCGTATTGTGACATCGCGTGAATTTGTTGCTACCTTTGCTATAGTGTTTGAAATCCATTTTTTTTTTAACTGACTTGACGCCTCCCTCTGAGCGGATCTTCACCATTGTCCCGCCCACCCCGACAGGTCACACTACATGACTACAAGATCGTTTGTGATGATATAGCGAACGATATTAAAATGTGTTTATAAATAAAATCGATTATTTCAAACTGTCATTAGCTGCACATATGAGTTTAATCTATTGTCTAATACACGTGTATTTGATTACTATTGAAACGATTCACTCTCGCTGCAGTAGAGCAGAAATATGAGAGAAACGAGCTGATTACTGCAGTAAAACTCATTCAGATGATGTGAGTCTCACCAGCGACATGAAGAGAAAGAACCTCACGTTCTTTACTTGTTCTAGTGACAATAATTGATTGGACACTTTCAATAAATGTTTTTTTTTCTACATATTATGTTATGGTATGCTATGGTATGTTCTGCATTGCAACTTGTAATACAAAATTTTTTAATAACGCAGTGAATTTAATCATAATGAAGAACCTTGATGCTGAGTTGAACTTGAAGCCAAAATGATTCTATCATTCTTTGTAAGTTGCTGAAAGACTTGTCTTTGTCTATAAATAGTGTGTTTAATGCCTGCACTTATTGGATTTTTTTATACTATTTTTATACATTTTTTTGTGAAATTACTTGCCTGGCAATTTATGGCATCATATTTTGCAGGGTTTACATGTTGTTTATCACTGCATGCAATTTATGAAAATAGAAGGAGTGAAATGCATAAACAGAGTCACCGTCTTACACTCTCTCGCTCTCTCTCTCCCTCCCTGTCTTACACTCTTGCTCTCTCTTTCTCTCTCTCTCTCTCTCTCTCTCTCTCTCTCTCTCTCTCTCTCTCTCTCTCCTGTCTTACACTCTCTGTCTCTCTCTCTCTCTCTCCTCTGTCTTTCTCTCTCTCTCCTCTGTCTTTCTCTCTCTCTTTCTCTCTCTTTCTTTCTTTCTTTCTCTCTCTCCTCTGTCTTTCTCTCCTCTGTCTTACACTCTCGCTCTCTCTCTCTCCTCTGTCTTTCTCTCCTCTGTCTTACACTCTCGCTCTATCTCTCTCTCTCTCTCTCTCTCTCTCTCTCTCTCTCTCTCTCTCTCTCTCAGAGTGTCGGTGCCTGTGTGTGGTCTAGGTGAGTTTGAGTCCATGCGGCGTCAGGGCAGTGAGCTGTTCCTGGAGGGGGCGCTGTCGCCTCCGTGTCAGAGGATGGGCGCTATGGTGGCATTTCACAGCTTCGACCATTGCAAAAGGTCCGGTTCTGTGTTTCTGCTACACAATGTAATTGCACGTGTCTCTTAAGAGGAAGATCTAATCTGCTGTGTAATTCTGTTCTAGGTGTTTTGATGAAGTAATTTCCCGCTTTGCCGACCCACTGTTTTCTGACTCGTGTTCTAGCTTTTGTGATGGAGAAAGCTGCAAGGTGAGAGTTTGTGGAATGTGGTGTTTGCGTTTGACTAAATGCAGTTTTAATCACTCTTTCTCTTTCAGAACATGAAAGAAAATCCCATACACATCATAAACGTGTCCATAAAGCAAGCAGACACTGAAGACGATGATGCTTTGGTGTCTGCCTTTACAACCTTTGCTCAGTCCAAGGTCAGATTCACGAAAAATTGTTTTTGAAAAATTGCGCTTCAGGTGTGTTGTGTTTCTGCCCGCGCGGCGTACAGATAGTTTTTCTAAGGTCGCGTTGAATGGAAAACGAATCCATATATCTGAGCGTTTTTTCCTGTCGGAGTAGACGTTATTGAAGACTATCGCCTCTATAGCTACCTCACCAGCTCACTGAGACACCGTGTTTGTCCTGCAGCTGTAAGGCTTCGTGTCCTGATTGGTTCTCTTTGCGTATGCCTTTCTCTACAAGCTCGAATTATGATTGGACGTCGTCACAACAGGCATTTTTGTTTAGTTTTTATTTGTTGATGAGTGTGAGTTTTTATATAGTTTTCGTTTCGTTTTCGTCAGGTAAAATGTGTCGTTGACGAAGGCGATGACGAAAATATTTTGTCAATGAAATTAACACTGTGGTCTAGTAACTCAGCCTTGTCTCTTGCAGAAAGCTCTACTTTACGAGTATGGAATCAGAAGAGTTACGTTTTTAATTGCCCAGAAGGTAATTCACATTTACACACGACAGTTGTTCACAACACACATTCATAACACACGTACAGTACTTAATTATTACACCGTTTCTAGTACTCATCATTCACAACACACATCAATCACTTCATGCGTCACACATCATTCACTACACACATCATTCACTACACATATCATTCACCACACACATCATTCACTACACATATCATTCACCACACACATCATTCACACGCACAGCATTTACTACACACATCATTCACACACACAGCATTTACTACACACATCATTCACACACACAACATTTACTACACACAACATTTACTACACACATCATTCAATACACACATCATTCACCACACACACGTCATTCATCACACACACGTCATTCACCACACACGTCATTCACCACACACATCATTTACCACACACTCGTCATTCACCACACACATCAATCACTACACACATCAATCACTACACACAACAATGACCACACACATCATTCACCACACACATCATTCACCACATGCATCATTCACACACACATCATTCACTACACACATCATTCACCACACGCATCATTCACCACACGCATCATTCACACACACACACACACACACACACACACACACACACATCATTCACTACACACATCATTCACCACACGCATCATTCACTACACTCATCATTTATTGACGCAGTGTCTGTCAGTAACAGTGTCAGATGGAATGAGACACATCTGTTTTTCAGTTGGTCTGAGACTGACAACAGCGTCATCTAAATAAACTTGAACTGAAATAAGACATTCAACAGGTTCACTTCATTTTTCTCTTACAGCGAGAATTTCCAAAGTTCTTTACGTTCAGAGCAAGAGATGAAGTAAGTGATGCACTAGTCTGATCAACCTTTAAAATTCAGTCCCACATCAACACGGATGTTTTTTTAGTTTCAGGAGGACAGGATCTACCGGAACCTGGAGCCTGCTCTGGCCTTCCAGCTGGAGCTGAATCGCATGCGTAACTTTGATCTCACGGCCGTTCCGTGTGCCAACCACAGGATGCACCTGTATCTCGGTGCCGCCCGCGTGGAAGAGGGCGCGGAGGTCACGGACTATCGGTTCTTCATCAGAGCCATCATCCGCCACTCTGATCTCATTACCAAGGTGACCAGCTTCTCTGTCAGCCGAAGTTATCGTATTTTTCACCATACAAGACGCACCCAAATTCAAAGGAGGAAAATCTAGAAAAAAAAGATTCTGAACCAAATACTGTAGTAAAATATTTTATATCAACTGTATAAAAGTTAACAGCAGTTAAGAACAATTGTATGGCAAACATGTAACATGAACAGTCAGTAAAGTCAGTAAACAGTGAAAGTAGGGGTGGGCAGTATACCGGTATTAACGTTAATACCGGTATTGAGATGTGCCACAATATGGATTTTGCAATACCGTGGATACCGCGATAATTCATGAATTAGATTTTTAAATTAGTATATAAACACCTTAATAGAGTATTACACATTAGTTTCGTTACAAGTTGTAACTTACAAATACCAATAACTACCTCACTGACCTGTCATCACCAAGCAGACTGAGAGACCTTACATACCTCCTGTTCTTTTCCTGCTTTTAGGAGGCCTCGTTTGAATACCTGCAGAACGAAGGCGAGAGGCTTCTGCTCGAGGCGATGGATGAGCTGGAGGTGGCCTTCAGCAACACCCCAACACGAACGGACTGCAACCACATCTTCCTCAACTTTGTCCCCACTGTTATTATGGATCCTTCGAAGGTTTGAATCCGAGAGCGTGGACTTGTGTACTCCTGCTTAAGTTACCGATTACACCTTCTGCAGATTGAGGAGTCGGTCCGCTCTATGGTGATGCGCTACGGCAGTCGTCTGTGGAAGCTGAGGGTTCTTCAAGCTGAGCTGAAGATCAACATCCGTCTAACTCCCACTGGAGAGGCCGTTCCCATCCGACTTTTCCTTACCAATGAGTCGGGCTACTATCTGGACATCAGCCTGTACAAGGAAGTTACTGACCCCTCTACTGGACAGGTACAGCTACTGTGGGGGGTCTCAAGTGGCAAAACGCATTGTCGTTTCGAAAATGTTTAACGATACAACAGGTCAAGTGTAGTAGCGACTAGTGTTGTCACAAACTCTAAAGTTCGATACAATACTTAAAAAAAATATCGATACTCGATGCCATTTTCGATACCACGGGAAAAGCTGCAACAATGTTTGGGCCTTTTTCATTTCATTTCTCACTCACATCACTTTAGGTATTGCACATAAATCAGTGACATTTGGTAATATTAGGCACGGGCAGTTGTTTTTGCTGTAACATTTATTGAGCATGGTTAGTGTTCTCAAACAGTTTTAAAACGTGAGGCCAGAAGCATGGCGTTTTTTTTATTAAAATGGTTTAATGTTGTTTAATCAGACGGTGATATAGGTGACGGACAGAACACAGCTGGTCGAGAAACCAAAACCACAATCACAAGAACACAAGAAGTGTGAAAACACCAAAAACAAAAGCCACACGGGAATGACAGCAAACACAAGCTGCGAGTCAGTTCGTTTTCATCATGATTTGATTCGATTGCTTTTGACCGAAGAGCGAAAACACGTCCGTTCATCATTGATAAAGATAAAGTAAAAGGGCTTGAGAGAAGGAAAAGCTAAATGGTTATATTTATTTTCTATTTGTTGTCCTAACACTACTAAATACTACTGCTTCTCTTTCGGCTTTTCTCTTATCAGGGGTCGCCACAGCGAATCATCCATGTACACCTCATTCTATCCTTAGTATCTTCCACCCTGACCCCAGCCAACCTCATGTCTTCATCCATATATCTCCTCCTTGGTCGTCCTCTTGCCCTCTTCCCTGGCAGCTCCATCTCCAACATCCTTCTACCAATATATTCACTATCCCTCCTCTGCACATGTCCAAACCATCTCAGTCTGGCCTCTCTGACTTTGTTGCTAACACAAGTAACGTGAGCTGTTCCTCTGATGTGCTCGTTCCTTATTCTGTCCAAACTCGTCACTCCTAAGGAAAACCTCAACATCTTCCAGAGGTAGACTATAAGAGAAATTTGCCACTGCCCCACTACCAAAACCACTGGCCCAGATTCGACGCATCGTGCATTGGTCCCAAAAATCGCAAAAATTTTAAATTGTATACTGTTAATTAGATGCTTCTATCTAAAGCAACTTAGATGTCATTTAAAATTCATCAAGATTAGTAAAAATTGTACAGTTTTTCCAGAGAATCGAACCAATGATCAGGTGTTTCCATCACCAGATGGAAAACTATTCGGCCTAATCATGAGAAGCTAGCACTATTTAAGTGTTTTTGGCAGCTTTGTCATAGTTCCCCTGCATTGTCTGGTTTGCTTTGTTCAGAATTAATCAGTCTGTAACAATCAGACTACCGTCCAAGTGCCAATAATGTTATATGTGACAACTAAAATAAGCAAAGAGCAGCATCACAGTAATGACTTAATCAAAGTGCCATAGTAAAGTGTTTTTACTCACTCCTACCACAGTGATCTAAACGCCAAAAACCTTTGACCTTACAAAATTGCAATAAAAACGTTTTGAAATAAATTTGATGCAACAACAGAAAATGGAAATACAAAAATATATTTAAATTTTAATTTTAAATGAACATTTAATTTAAACTGATAAAAGTATCCAGACATTCTTGGAGCTAATGACCATGAAAAATTACATCAAATAAAGAACTTCCATCGTCTAAGATGTTTAAAAACTTGGAGAGAAGTTTAGGAACTTGTGTGATGAGGATGCGTGTTAGGCTGCTTCTTGCGTCAGATATGTTCTTTGGGTAATATTCACGATAGTAGTTTGGCCATTATACTTTGGTTTAATAGTAAAGTATGTCGTTGTTTCACAGTCGTGAAAGGCGTAAAGAAAGTCGCGTTAGCATTATACATAAATGCGTCGTAATTTAACAAACCTTCCTTTTAAGAGATTATCGGTTAAAAAAAGCAGTTGCCGTCTTTTTTCTCCCACGCTGCTTTATTTAATCTTGCTTTACGTTTTTGATGCCCAGATTTAACAGGGAATATTCGCAGCGCGAGGATGTTGCTTCTTGCACGCTACTTTGCTGGGGAGGTCGTGCGCGTATATGCTATAGCCGCGAGGGAGGCGAACATGGCCGCGGAGGCGGAGCGAATAAACCGCTGCTTCTAGCAGGTCTATCGGGACTTGGGATCACGTAACGTCTGTGCTAGTGTTGGTTAGCGAGACGATTTAACAGAAATCAAAAATAGAACCACACGTAAATAATGAGAAAATTTATTTTTAAATCGAGACTTTTGTACTGGCCCCACCGGGCCAGCGGTTGGACCAGTCTTGTGGCCCAGGTGGTTTTAAAAGTACGTTCGGGCCACCGGGCCATTTATATTGTCGACCCCAGTCTTCATCTCTGCTGCCTCCATCTCTGCCTCCTGTCTCTTTCTGCCACTGTCTCTAAGCCATAGAGCATAGCTGGTCTCACCACTGTCTTGTACACCTTTCCTTTGAGTTGTACTTTGTTGTACTAACATAAATGAATCTATCTAGATAGATTCTAGATAGAATATAGAATGTATCTATACATTTATCTTGCACGAATGCATTTCTGTTTTTATTTATACATAAGTACATTTATTTCCCATTTGTTGTAAGAATATAAATATATGTATTCATAAAATTATTTTGTATGTATGTATTTCTGCATTTGTTTATACATAAGTACATGCATATGTCTTCCATATTGAGACAGTTAAAATTGTGTAAAGCGCCTTACAAATGCACTGAACTTCAACTTGAACCATTGACGTCAGAATGTTTTTCATCCTCACCAGAACTGAATTAAAAGTGTTTCCGGTGAAGTGACATAGTGTTCTAAACATCAAGCAGCTGCAGTCACAGAAGATTGTCTTGCTATTCATATAGTTCAGCATCATTTGGTCTTTTCCTTAGGTTTGATCTGATATTACACATACACTAGTGTCTCGACTTACGAATGTCCTAGATAACAAAAATCCTGAGTAACAAATTCATCGTCAAAAATGACGAAAAAAATAACAAAAATGTCGTCCTGGTTCTTAAATATTTTCGCTGTACGAAAGGAGCGCGTCTTTCTCTTACCGCTAGCGTGCAGGGAGATTTTAAGAAAAACACTAGTTAGTTTCAGAGATCCTGCTTCCAAAATATAAAACAAGCTTGTCTTATTTTTGAATAAGCATGGTTTTTTCCCGTAGAGCCGCCATCTTGAAATGACGTTGTGCAAATCTGGGATTTACGTATATGACGTCATTTCAAGATGGATTTAAAGAATCATTATTTTTCCTTGGCGTTTTAAACCAGTGTGAGATGTTGGCTTTTACGATTTTTATTGTTTTACCCTTTTATATTTGTTTTTATATCTTAAATGCCTTTGATGGTTTTATTGGTTGTGTACAGTACTTTTGCCAACTTTTGTTGCTTTTAAGGTGCTTTGTAAATTAAGCTGAATTGAATTGATGGCAGTAACCATTCTTGCGAGATTGTGCGCTGTATTACTATGTACGGTATCTTTATAAACTTCTGCCAAAGGACAAACTAAACAACTGCTATGTAACATGTTTATTACATTTATTACCAATATTTATCATTTATAAAAAAAAATTGTCTGAATACTGTATTTTCTGGACTATAAGCCGATTTTTTTGATAGTGAAGATAAATACAGTAGATACCGTTTGTTTTCTCTTTTTTTCTGTCCCATTTTAATCAGCAAGGATGCTGCCGTGTTAAAATGCAGGTTAGGAAAGGATCTATTTAGTTACATACATGTACATTTACAATTCAAAATTGTTCATAGAGCAAATGCGGCTTATATACAGGTGTGGCTTATAGTCCAGAAAATACGAAGTCATGGCACAGATTAGATGGATTACGTGAAAAAGGACATTCTTGCCGCACAAATTAATTTCTACCACTGTACTAATAATCCTTTCTTGTGTTTATTTCAGAGGAACATGGTTGTATTATCCAAGTCTTTGTTTTCCATTGACCCATCTTCCTGCGTTTCAGATCATGTTCCTGTCGTACGGAGATAAAATCGGTCCACTGAACGGCATGTTAATCAACACCCCTTACGTGACGAAAGACTTGCTGCAAGCAAAACGCTTCCAGGCTCAGACGCTCGGCACCACCTACGTCTACGACTTCCCTGAGATGTTCAGACAGGTGCGACGCGGCAGGACGCAGCTGGGCTTCTCCTCACAGGCCTGATCCACTGTCTCCTCCGTCCTCCAGGCTTTGTTTAAGCTGTGGGGTCCCGGGGAGTGTCACCCCAAAGACGTGCTGATGTGCAGCGAGCTGGTGCTGGACCCCCAGGGGACGCTAGTGCAGATGAACCGACTGCCCGGAGACAACGAGGTGCGAGGAACGTGTGTCACAAGGTGTCCCGAGGATCTCAATGCTCTCCTCCGGCAGGTGGGCATGGTGGCGTACAGGATGAAGATGAAGACCCCGGAGTATCCGGAAGGCCGGGAAGTTGTCGTGATCTGTAATGACATCACCCACATGATCGGCTCCTTTGGGCCACAGGAGGATCTGCTGTTTCTGCGGGCATCAGAGCTGGCCCGAGCCGAGGGCATCCCGCGGGTTTACATCGCTGCCAACAGTGGAGCTCGGATTGGCCTGGCGGAGGACATACGACACATGTTTCAAGTGGCTTGGATTGACCCTGACGACCCCTATAAGGTACAGCTCTACTTTTACATCTGTATTATACAGTGAACCCTCGATTGGACCACATCTAGTGCGATAGCTGGAAATCCGCGAAGTAGGGACACCATATTTACGTATTTATTTAACATGTATTCAGACTTATAAAACCCTCCCTTAACAGCATTGGTGGGCAAACTTTTTGATTCGCGGGCCACATTGGGTTAATTTGACAAAGGGGCCGAACCGGGCTACCGGGTCAAGCGGCTGTCAATCACATTCTCACCAGCCAATCTGAGTAAGGGCCGCCACCACGTGAAGCTAGTGCCTTAAGTCCAAACGGCATCTAACTCCAAGACTGACAATATAAAAATAAATGTCAAGAACATAGTACAATTCTTTTACGTACGTTTTGTTTTTATGGTTCCTCTTTTTAAAATGTGTTATAAAAAAATTAAATAAACCTTCATAACCGATTAACCGGATTTACATAAAAATAAAATCTGACTTTCATTTAATTTTTACACGTTCTGTGTTCACGCACACAAAGGATAAATAAGGAAAAGAACACACAAAATAAAAATGTAAGAAAATGTACATTGAATAAGATAAAATCTGAATAGTATATCTAGCATAAAATATAAAATGAGAGCAAAAAGGTCCTCCAAACCATAATATATACATTTAATGCAGTACACATTAATACAGTCGGGGAAATACTGCCCATTAAAGGTATTGTGAGCTTCCTGTCCTCTGCCTCATTACTCTGCCAATCACCCGTGACAAATCCGGGACCACGAATGCAGGCACCTCCTTTTTTTATGTTGCGCTCTTGATTCGGTTATTACGGCGCTCAGTGTGCCAGATAACCAGTGCCAGTGTAATGCGCTGAGCCACTTCACTCTTTTATCGGTTCATAATAAAGCGTTTCTACTATATCTAAATCAAGTGTTTAAGTATATAATATCACAGATAAAGTATCCGCAAAAACGTGAGGTTTTATTGAGCATTACATTTAGAGGAAATATCTGCTAAAGCATCAGATTTCATTGCAGTTAAACTTGCAAAATTAAAATTGGTTTGACAAGATTTTTCATAGGTTCGACTGACTTTCGACAGACCGATGACACGCCTAGTTTTGCCATTACTACTACGATGGTGTGTGAGTAAAGTCGCTGTTACAAGAGCGGTGCAGGGGAGAGAATGTGAAGATTGCTAACAGAAATAATAACAAAACGAAGGTGTAAATAATTTTCGTTTTTGTTTTCATTTGTTTTAAATGTATTTGTTTTTTTTGCACATTTTTATGGAGAACTTATGAAGAAATATTAATTAAACATAGAAGGTCGATATAATGTTATTTAATATAATGATATTTTACAATGTTAATTATAGATTTTTAGTTAGTTTATTCTGGAATAATTGTTGTGTGTTTTCATTGATATTTATGTTTAATAAATGTTTTAGTATGTTTTGACCTGTTTGGCCCAGATTTTAAAGAGTTTTGTCCCTCGTGCAATTCAGTTTGACACCCCTGCTATAATTCTGAACTAAAATCAAAAGTTTTACAGTGAGCCAAGATTTGCTGATTGAGCCTCCGGAAAGTTCTCTTCCATGTACGTGATGTCTGTTGGTCGTCTTCTGTCCCTTGCAGGGTTTTAAGTACCTGTATCTGACACCTCAAGACTACACGCGCATCAGTTCCTCTAACTCTGTTCACTGTCGTCACGTGGAGGAGGGAGGAGAGTCCAGGCTAGTAGAAGTCCAGCAGACTCACGATAAGCCACGGCAGTGGAGATGACCAGTTCGTGGGTGTGAATCCCTCAGGTACATCATCACAGACATCATTGGGAAGGAGGAAGGACTGGGAGTGGAGAACCTCCGGGGCTCCGGCACCATAGCAGGAGAAACCTCTCGGGCCTACAGGGAGGTGGTCACCATCAGCATGGTGAGATGAAGCATCTGTAGCATATGAGCTGTCTTGTGAAAGTTACTTCAAAATTGTAATCCATTACAAATTACTTATTACTGTTTGTAAAAAGTAATCCTTTACATTACAGTGTTACTTTCTCACAATTGTAATATGTTGCATTACTTCTGTGTTACTTTTAGTTACTTTCACCAAAATATCTACAGAAGTAGAATTTAACGTCCTAAAATAACAACATGTACCTTTTACTTGTATTTTATTTTACATCCAGTAGAGGGCGATGTTCTGTAGCCTAATTACTGTGGCCTATCCAGGCTATACATAGTTTTTTGTTGTTATTATTATTATTGGTAGCTTGGATAACGGCCTCGAGACAAATTTAGACAGGCTTCTTGGAGGTTGATGAACATTGTATGCTTTATATACATTTTATAACTTTAATATGCACCGATAGTGATATTTTCTGGCAATAGTTGTGAATAACCTGTGTATATTTATATCAGACACAACAGGACTGTGTAAACTACAGTGCCGTTTTATTCATTTTGAATGACTTATCACACAATACTGTCCTGCTTTCTGGCTATGAAGTGCAGAGGAGCCCATTTTTCCGTATTTCAAGTCAGGAGCAATCACAACTACACGGAAGCACATTGTCTATTTAATGCGGCAAAAGGGAATTTATTACTTTGGTAACACTGTTTGTGCGCTTTTAAACGGTTAAAACTGTGATAAGCGCCTTAGAAATTGAACTTAACATGTTCCTCCCAACAATGAGCTGGAGTTTTCCATAAATGGTGTTCTCATGTTCCACTAGGTGACGTGTCGGGCCATAGGGATCGGTGCTTATCTACTGCGCTTGGGCCAGAGAGTCATTCAAGTGGAGAACTCGCACATCATACTGACTGGCGCTGGAGCTCTGAACAAGGTGAGGGATCCTTCATGCCCTTCACGCCCGGCCGCTGAACATTCTAGAACTTTCGTAGAACCTTTTTTCTGTTTGGCTGTTTGAAAGGTCCTGGGTCGGGAGGTTTACACGTCCAACAACCAGCTGGGCGGTGTCCAGATCATGCACAATAATGGCGTGACCCACTGCACCGTCCCTGATGATTTCGAGGGGGTGCTCACCATTCTGCAGTGGCTCTCCTACATGCCCAAGGTTCTTCAGCAGAAAGAGCGAGAAAGCCTTCATATTGCTTCTAGAACATTTGATTTCTGTAGAAAAATTCAATCCATGTTTTCTCAAAATTAAGACATATGGTTGTTCTTCCTGAAGCCCCGTCTGTAGATCAGTGGAAGGTTGTGGGTTCAGGAAAATCATTGTTTCAAAACCTGCAGTGCATTTTACCTTTCGAGAAATTAATCTAAGCTTAATTATCTAATTAAGAACTAAGCTATTTTGTGTTTATGCTGTTATTTCCAGTTGCTGTGCTTTTGGTTTGTAACTTTGGACACAGATTAGTGCCTGAAATACCCAACGTAAATTATTATTCTGAAGTAGTTTTGCCACCACAAAAATGTAGCAATTTTGTGCAAAAATAACACCTTAATCACAGTTCATTGTGGAACTAATATTTATTTATCGCTGAACTCCTCTCACACTTCCTGGTCAGCTGCCAAACACTTTCTAAACAGCCAATCAGAGTAAGGGCCCCCCCAAACACCCCCTCCCCTGAAATCCAAACGGAAAAAAAACATCTGAAGCGCAAAAAAGTGTGAATGTGAAGCATTTTTAATTGTCTCATAGAAATGTACATATTATTGGCACTAATCTGATTCCATAAGTAACCAGTGGAAATGTGGCTCCGCCCATAAGGAATCAATCGGTCTTAAAGAAGCCACTACAGCTTTACAGATGTTTCTGCTCTCCAGAGCAATCAGAGTCCTCTCCCGATCCTGTCTCCCACCGATCCTGTGGAGAGGGAAATCGACTTTGTTCCCAGCAAAGCTCCGTACGACCCTCGCTGGCTGCTGTGTGGACGACCGCACCCCAGTAAGAGCCTTCCGCACATGCTCAGACCGCGTCAAGCCTGACACCGCCTGCGATTGTTGCAGCTGCCAAGGGGGCGTGGCAGAGTGGATTCTTCGACCATGGCTCTTTTATGGAGGTGATGGCTACCTGGGCACAGACTGTGGTGGTGGGCCGAGCCAGGTACACGCAAGTTCTGTTGGTGTCGTGATTATAATGTCAAATCAGTATTAGTTAGTGGTTGGTTAAGCTGCTTTCCACTATGGAGCCAGATGCCAGCATGTTCCGGCCAGTCCTGTCTACTTGAGAGGCTGATAGATGGATAGATGGATAGACGGATAGATGAATGGATGAATGGATGGATGGATGGACGGACGGACAGACAGACACATAGCCAGAGAATTGATAATAAAGCTGATATATAGATAGATCGATAGAAGGGCGTGTCAAGGGCGGAGCTCTGGCTTTTTTGCTGAGACTAGTTTCACATGTCCACCGATGGGGGAAAAAAAGATCTTGTGAACTGAGTGTCCAACAGGCTGGGCGGAATCCCTCTCGGGGTCATCGCCGTGGAAACGCGCACGGTGGAAGTCGCCATTCCAGCAGATCCTGCCAACCTGGACTCAGAAGCCAGAGTAAGAACCTCAGGAACCTGTGTGTCCGAATTCCTGCTGAAGCCAGTGTTCGCTTGCAGCTTCTTCAGCAGGCCGGTCAGGTGTGGTTCCCGGACTCTGCGTATAAAACCGCGCAGGCCATCGAGGACTTCAACCGGGAGAAGCTTCCGCTCATGGTGTTTGCCAACTGGAGAGGCTTTTCCGGGGGGATGAAAGGTAAATCCTGGTTTCACTACCAACCGGTTCCAAAAATCCGATGCGCTTTCTGCTCCATCTCTTTCAGACATGTATGACCAGGTGCTGAAGTTCGGTGCCTACATCGTGGATGGCCTTCGGGAGTTCAGCCAGCCGGTCCTGGTTTACATCCCTCCCTACGCCGAGCTGAGAGGAGGATCATGGGTAGTCATCGATCCGACCATCAACCCTCAGCACATGGAGCTGTACGCAGACCGAGAGAGCAGGTGCCGTCTGGTCTTCACTTTGGTTCAAGGCCTTTGCTGAAGCACCGTTTGCTCTCCAGAGGTGGTGTTCTGGAACCAGAAGGAACCGTGGAGATCAAGTTTAGGAAGAAAGACCTGCTGAAGACCATGCGGAGGATCGATCCGCTGTTCTCCAGGCTGGCTGATCAGCTGGGTACCTCCATCCGTGCATCATCTACAGCACATGTGTCCAACTCAAGGCCAGATGTGGCCCGCCTTGTCATTTTGTTGTAGCCCGTGAGAGCTTAAAAGGTCTGAGTGTCTAAAAATAAATACCAAAAAAATTCAGTAAAAGTGTACTTTGACCAAAAAACTACATTTCCCACAATGCCTTTCGACTATGGTAGCCGCCCCCGCAGCAGTGTTTCCACATTCATGCCAACAAGTGGAATTAAAATATAAATAATATGGAAACAACTAGAAAAAAAACGTTTCTTTTTCTGAGCATTTTTTGATCGTTATTTATGTGTAGCTGGGTTATCTAACATTAAGGAGTTATTATTTATACATTAAGGATTATTTTACGTTATTTCAATTGTGTGTTTTCAAGGCCTTAAAAATGCTTGATATTTAGATTAAGTGCTCGAAAATGCTTAAAAATGTAATTACCAGTATAGTTTTTTTCACAACAAACAAATACAGTGACAAAAATGTCATAAATCAGGACGCAATTAACAAGTAAAGATTATAATAAGCCCTAATAAGATCCAAGCCCCTGTAAAATCAGACAGATTTTATTCGTAATATAATAAGTTATTAAAAAAACACTTGTGTAAATGAGTACAAATGTGTAATGTTACTAAAGTAAAAGAATCAAAATGTATTATCTGTCTTTGTTCCTTCTTATTACAGTAAAGGAAAAAATACACAAAATTTTGACTCAAATCTTTATCTCTTGAACGGTTAAGTTAACAAATCATTTCGAGTCATTCGTGCATTTTGTTCATTTGTTTTATATCAACTGTACATTACCTAATATAGACAGTCGACTACACCAGTGAGTCTTAACCTTCGGGCCGCGGCCTATTGTTCTTTTTTTAGGAAAAAAAATCTGAAAAGAAACAAAAAAAGAAAAAAAAAGCAGTTTTCAACGAAAATGTGAAGATTGCAAGCAATAAAAAAAAAATGAACATGTGAAACATTTCATAGAAATTTACGTTTTGAGAAAACGTTCACCAAATCGGAGGCATTTTAGTTTTGCCTGTCACATTTTAATTATGTGACTTGATTTTTATTTTATCTACCGTAAATGTTTTTTTTTACTGCAGTATTTTGTTTATATAAATTTCTGATGTTTTTAAAAGTATATTTAATTGTATATGTATAAACATTTTTAGAATAATAGTAATAAAAAACAACCTTATTCAGTGTTTTTTGTGCAGGATTATATATGTATCATCAATCTTTTTATATGTTTTTTACAGTTGTAACTTGTACTAGTTTTTTTCAACTGCAAATAACTAGCTCTAAAATAACTTGCTTCAAAAAACCTTCATATGCATTAGATAAACAGACAACATTGTATTTACATATGCTTGTTTTTAAATTAATTTAATTTAATTGCGATTAACTGCAACTAATCTGGTCAGGAAAGTGCGATTAACTAGTTAAAAAAAATAGTTTGACAGTCCTAATTTAGGCACAACTTTAAATATACCGTAAAATCTTGTGGTGTTCTGTTAGAAGTTTTATGGTATATTTTACCACAACTGTAGAGTGCTGGAAAAACTCATGGACAGTAAAAGTGCTTGAACTTGAATCTTCTCCGTGTAGCCGTGCTGACTTCCTCTCATCTTCTGGTAGATAAGCCAGGCCTGACCAGTCCAGAGAGAAAAGACCTGGAGGCCAAGCTGAAGGCCAGGGAAGAGTTTCTCCTGCCCATCTACCACCAGGTGGCGGTGCAGTTCGTGGACCTGCATGACACGCCGGGGAGGATGCAGGAGAAGGGCGTGGTCACGGTACGAAGCGACCCGCCACCCGTCGGGAGCGCCGTGCTGATCCACCGGCGTGTGTGTGCAGGACGTCCTGGACTGGAAGAAAGCTCGCTCCGTGTTCTACTGGCGTCTGCGCCGGCTGCTTCTGGAAGAGGTGGTGAAAGGGGAGATTGTGAAGGCCAACAAAGACCTGAGCAACGGCCACATTCAGTCCATGCTGCGCCGCTGGTTTGTGGAGACGGAAGGAACCGTGAAAGTAATGAAGCTTCTTGTCTGACACAAACACACATCGCAGAAAATGAATTCTTGACAAGCCAAAAGAACTTGAAATGACACAGACACAGTTTTTTTTTCAGACAAGATACATTAGCTATCTTAGAATTAAGAGTAAAAGATTAATTTGCTTGTTTCGAGGAAATAGGTCTTGTTTCAAACGTCTTACCAAGTAAAATTTTCTTTTTTACTCATTTAGTTTTTTTATTTTCTTGTTTTTTCATGTGCACTTCTGTTACACATTCTGCAACATTACTGAAGGAAAACTCAAGAAGAACTTGGACTACATGAAATCCATCCTTGAGTAAATGTACAGATAAAATTTTTTAAAGAACTTGAGTATTTTACTCATGCAGCGCAACCCTGACCTTCCTAATAAAAAACCAGAGTAACAAAACGCGTCGCCGCAAAAATTTCGTCCAGAGTTGCGAAACATTTTTGATGCACAAAACAAGCGCATCTTTTTCTTACCGCCAGCGTGCATGAATGAGATGCAGTGTAAAGTGTAAAAAAACTTTGACAAAAAGCTTGACGATTAAATACATGCCATGTTCAATGCGCTTTTATATCTTCAGTTCCGTGTCGGCGCTCATAGATTTGCTTGACGTAATTCAAAGATGGCGGTTGATGTGAGATTGTCCGCTGTATTATTATATACTGTATCTTTATGAACAATTGTAACTGCAATCTATCATGTTGTTATTACATTTATTAATGATAGTTTATCATTTGTAAAAAAAAAAAAATGTTTGTCCGAGTCATGGCACGGATTAAACGAATTACATGCAAAATACGGCTCAGCTAATCAAATTTTGGACGAACGAAACGGCTCTCGGCACATATTAATTTAGTAAGTCCGGGGTAGCACTGTATAGAAATACAATTTTACACCTCAGTGTTTCAAAATGGCAGAACAAAAAAGATAAAAGAACAAAGTCAGTCAAAGTCAAATGAGCAAAAAAGTGCAACCGCTAATGCTTGAAACCTTGAACCACTAATTACGTTGACGTGATTGAGCTGATAAACAGCATCCAGTACCTTCAGCATCCTGCAGATGACAATATCACCTCATCTGCACAAGAAAATAACCTCGGTAGAAAAAGACACCAACTTTTCTGTAGCGAAAAACGTAAGTGTCTATTCAAATGTAGTGGAGTAAAGAGTACAGATACGCAATCACTAATGTAATCAAGTAGAGAGTAAAAGTTGCTTGTATTTTTGATACGCAGTACAAGTACAAAGTAGCAAAGAAATACTTAATGAAAGTAAAAAAATCAGAGGCTGACTTTTTGTATCCATTTTGTTTTTGAAACATTGTGTTGTTACATTTCATTTCTATTAGTAAATACTGTAAAACCTCATAAAAAAATAGCTGCTTTTTCACATTTATTGGTGTTTTTGAGCCTAAATTCACTAATGAGTATTTTTTTTAAATTTGGATACTTTACGACTTTTACTCAAGTCTTCTTGTAATTGGTGAGTTGAAATGGAGTAATTTTACAGTAAGGTATGTGTACTTTTACTCAAGTATGGTTTTCAGGTACTCTCTACACCTGTCAGCATAAAGCGATAAAAGATGTGATGGGATGAAGTTGTACTAGATCTGTGGTGGATGGTTGTGTGTACTGTAGTAAACGCTAGTGGTGGGCGGATCCATCTTTAATATTGATATATCGATTATATCGAAATCAATCAATCTTTTCCAGAGTGAGCTTTTCCAGTAGCGCTGGTCGGGGATTCGGTTCCCAGGGAAAGCAGGAATTTGTTGAATTGTAAAAATTGTAATGAAATGTTTCAAAGCGAAGTGAAATCACTTTGGATAAAAGTGTCTGCTAAATGACTGTAAAAGTAAAGTCTTACACTTAAAACAGAAAAATGTAAACATCTGATCAAAAACCTGTATCAAAGTTGTCTTCAAAAGGATGACTGAGCATCAAAAGGACGGATAGAAATTAGAGGGGGAAAAAAACGAATAGTACTTTGACATTTTTGTTACTATATTATTGTTTAGTGTACGTGTTTTATAGGATTTATAGAAAAACACGTACACTAAACAATAATATAGTAACAAAAATGTCCAAGTACTATTCTGTTTCCTGTTCTTTGTTCCATTCTAATATTCTTGTAATTTCCCTGCAGGTTCATGTTTGCATGTTAAGTTAATATAAATAATATATTTTTTCATATTTGAAAATGTCCTGTTTTTTATTAACCTCACATATGACTGACAGTCGTGTATTCAGATTGAGCAAAATTATGCAATCACTTCATAAATGGTGACACATGCAAGAAAACAAATGCCATTTATATTGTCTGCTAAAAATAAGAAAGTATCTTCTTATTATAAGTCTTGGATCTTATAAGTAATATCGGCCTGTATTTACTTGTGTCGAATGGATATATAATGTTGCAGTATCAGTAGTAAATACTGCTGTGGATGTTTCAGGCGTATCTCTGGGACAGTAATAAAGCGGTGGTGGAGTGGCTGGAGAAGCATCTGTCTCCGCAGGAAGGAGCTCCATCTGTCATAAGAGAAAACATCAAGTACCTGAAGAGAGACTTCGCTCTCAAGCACATCCGCAGGTCAGCCAATCAGATATCAGTTATCAGGTATATAATGATATACGGACAATCTCACATGAACGGTTACCATTTCATCATTTTTAAATGACGCCATGCTAATTCCCAGTGACTAGGCGACGTCGCCGTTCCCCCGAGATTACGGAAATTTCAGGGATTTGAACAACGTCATTTCAAGATGGCGGCTCTACGGGAGAGAAAAAAAACATCGCCATTTTGGGAAAAGACTAGCTTATTTTATTTTTTGGAAGCAAGATCTCTGAAATTAACTAGTTTTTTTGTTTATTTGACGTGCGTGAAGATTAAACAACTGTTTTACGTACGTATGGACTCTCGTCTCCCTGCACGCTAGTCAGGCCGGCCCAAGGCATACGCGAGCTACGCGGGCACCAGGGGGCGCCCAAGAGTACATCAATTATATCCGATTTTTTGTATTTTTAAATATTATTCTATATGCTGGACGTCGTTAAGCTGGCGAAAGTTATAAAGATTTTAGGAGCCTGCGAGAATCATAAAATCCGCCTTTCCTAGCATTCGACACCCCTCCTCTAGTTAACAATGTGGTACTATCCATGGTGCGCGTCAGATCAGTATTTGAAAGTTAGGAAAGTCTTTGTATTTGTTCAAAACAGGTAAAGAAGCGACATTCTCGCAAAAAACAACGTTTACTAAATGAGAGAGAGAGAGAGAGAGAGTTTGTTGTTCTTATTCCAAGCTAATCATAATGCTGCTTTCATTAGCTTGTGTTTTTTGTGTTTGATGAAGATTAATCAATTTACTGAAACTAAAATAATCGTTATCTTAATCTATGATTGTTTTTTGACTGAATTCTGTCATAATTCAATCAAAATAATGAATACAATGTTAAATTAAACCTATACAATATAAATGTATTAGTTAATGTGACAAAACTGCCAAAAATACTTAATAATTATACATGAGTTGATTAATACGGCCGCTAGGGACAGTATTTAAATTCGGTTCTGCTTTAAAACAATGCAAAATAGTTTTTTAGACCGTTAAATGTGTTATAAAGCTGTGTACTGTGTATTGTTTTGCTCTGATTAAAAGCACTTTTGTAAAAAAAATGTAAAACAATAACCATTTTGTATGGGGTGGGCTAATAATTTAGTCCTCAACTGTGTATGTATAATATTTCAATAAATATGATATTAGTATTTAAATCCATTATTCCATGAAAAAACAACAAGCGGAAGAATTAACTAGAAGAATTGAACATCTCTTTTCTGGACTGTAGGTGATAATCTTGTGGGCCAAAAAAAGATGCAGGCTCGGCTGTTATAATCTGCTTTTGATTAAAAAAAAAAGGTGCCTTAAAATGTAATTAATTATTAGTATTGTTGTTGTTATTACTATTATTATTATTATTATTATGTGCGTTGTGCATTCAAGACATTGAATGACCTATTTCTATGTGTTTATCCATAATATAATTATCCATCCATATAATGCCGTATTTAAACTAGTGTTTATTTAGTGTTGATTTTACATTAATGTACATATTACACCCCATTATCCAATATTACAAGCTTTAGTCATTTAATCACGATCAATTGCAATTAATTTGGTCAGGGGAGTGCTATTAATTAGTAAAAAAATGAATAATTTGACAGCCCTAGTTTAAACACAAACAAACTGCTGTGTAAATGTATAATATTTGAGTATGAACACTGAATGGTTTGTGATGTTCAGTCATCTGTGACCGGTGCTGTTTTCCAGTTTGATCCAAGCTAACCCCGAGGTGACGATGGACTGCATCATCCACATGGCCCAGAACATCACACCCTCGCAGAGAGCCAAAGTCTGCCACCTGCTGGCCACCATGGACAGCGCCGCTCCCAGCTGATGCCACCCTAGATTAGAGTCGGTCAGTCGCCGCATCAGCACCACGGGCGTCATTCTGATGAGGATGCTCGTCATACTACTGACCTTCGTGATGTTAGACACACATAATTAACCAATGAAGCAAACCTTGTGCCTTAAAAGACCGGTAAAGCAAACGGTAGCACGGTGTAGATTCACTGTACATTGTGTAAAGTTGCTTTGCCCTAAGTGTGTGTGTGCCTTCAAATAACTGAAATCAACTTTGACTGAATCTCGATGAGCATTTCTCCCGTCGTTGGTGTTTATATCGTGGAGTAAATGCTGTGATCATCCGTCCGACACACATGAACAGTACCAGTTTGAATAAAAAGGCAGACGAATGACGCTCGTCAATACGGTGAGAGTTTATTGCTTGTGGCCTTCTGAAATATTTTGATTATGTATGTACAATAAAAGGATTCACTTCAGCGGCGTTCATAAATAATCAACACGACGCGCTACAGTCGCGAGGCTAAAGGTCACAGACGACATCGCCACCACATCAGCCAATCAAAACATTTGGTTCCTCAAGTGTCACGCACACACACACACAAACATTAGATTCATTTAGTTCCCGCTCCGATGCGGCATCTTCCCAAAACGAAGAGGTTTTTTGGCTGCCAAGAGATATTTTTGGATTCTGACGCCAGGAAAGCGAAGATGGCGAATGGAGCTTTTCAACGGTCCTGTGGTCCAGTTAGAGCAGAATGATGGGCTTGGTCCCACCCTGTGTGCTGATGTAGGGGTGCGTCAGGGCCTCCACCGCGGCATATGAAGAGTACAGGTCTGGGTAGGCGCCAGGCACAGAGGTGGCACTGCCCGTGTCCAGGTCGCAGTCAGAGAGGCGCAGTGGGGAGTTACTGAGGGTCCCTAAAGCCTCCAGGTTAAAGCTGTCGTCCTTCATGTCCTCCCACAGGTTTCCTGCCGGCACAAGCAGAACCATCAGTCATCAACGGAAAGCCGCTGTTCCGTTATAAGCAAGTACCGTGTTTACACCAATATTACCGCTTTGTTTTTCCAATTTTAGCGGCTCAAATACTTGGAGTCTCCTTATAATCGCCGATTTCAAATGTGCACGTAAATGTAAATGCTAATTATTCCACATTTCATGTGAGGAGCCGTCACAAATAAGTGAGATATACTGACGTGCGTATTAGATTTTATTAGCTCAATAACGAAAATAAAGAAATATTTGTTATGCAGCGACACTTAACAGGGAATAAATAACCTGTTAGCACAAAAATCATTAATATTGGAACCGACAGCGCATCTAGGGTCACCACTTTAAATACCCGAAAATAATGGGGGGGGGGGTTGTGGGTGGGCGTGGCTACAACAAAACCACTTTGATGTCAAATATGTTTTCAGGAAAGTATGAACACTGAAACATTCAAATAAATTGTCTTTATAAATAAAGTCTTTAATTGAAATAAAGTAAGTCTTTCTCTTTTACAACTCAACAGACGTCTCTAATTATAATCATATTTTACTGGGTGGCTAAAATATTTGTCATTTTTGCAGTAACAACTATCCAAACATGGAAACAGCACTTGCATACAATAGCTATGAACATTAGCTAGTAAAGTTTTTTTATGTAGCCTAGTTCCAGTTTAAAAATATAGAACGTTGCAATTTACTAGTTTATTTTCTTTACACGTGGGTTTTATGTACATTATGTTTTGTGTAGTAAATTAATGCTTATGTGTCTGTCTCACCATAACAAATCATATTACGTATTGCATTGGATTGTGTTCCACCTACATTGTATTTACAAAGTTTTTTACAAATTTTTCTGAAAACCAGGCCAAATGAGTTTGAAGTCGTCGACATGGTTTTACTCAATTAATATTAAATACTTTTTTTTATTACCATTTAACAGACAATGACTACAGCTAGACGTTCACAGACTATCTAACCATTTTTTACCATTGTTTAGCAATTAATCACTTTGTTACTAACAGTCACAATGAGACGAGGTGTATGAAGTAAGAACTGTCTGACAGCGGCTTGTTTTTTTGTGACTAACTGGATCCCGTATAAAAGAGCGATCAAACAAACGATGACGTCGAGTGTTACACAAACAAAAGTAGAAAAGGAGCATCTTCATATAATGGATTCAATAATAGTATTACTTAGTTTCTGATTTGTTCAAACGGATCATTGGTTTCGTTGACGTGTCACATGAGAGCAGCACTTAGATTTGTTTGTGATGCGGATCACTGGTTCCTTGTTCATTTGGTTCACGTGTCACATGACTGTGATCCAGCTGTTAAAGACAGCAGAGCAGATGCAGATTGTGGATCAAGTTTTGCTAGGTTTTCACATGATTTGAACCGTTTTGTGGCAATTTTTCTATTTTTTGTTGCCCGCTGAAGTTATTATATTGTTTTTTTCTGTATTATTTGTTGTCCGCTGAAGTTAAGTATATTGTTTTAAAACGCGGCAACTTTTACAGCACCGCAGGGAATGAACAAAATGAACAAATGAGTCGAAATGATTCGTTCACTTTACTGTTCGAGAATTAAAGATCCGAGTCAGTTAAAAAATCGAACATCCCATCACTGCACTGGAGTGCAAAGGCTCTTGGGATTGGCTCGGAATTATTCTAGTAAAACAATATCAAAATGATACGAGTCACAAGTTAGGCTTGTTAAAGGAAGCAAAATAGGTAGAAAAGTAGAAAAGAAAACATTTAAGAAAAGTAATTAGCCAGATTTTTTTTATTACATTTTTTGTGCCTGAAAAATGAAGGGGGTGCTTATATTTGTGTAAGTACGGTATTTTGGAAGTAAGATCGCTGAAACGAACTAGTGTTTTTGTTGTTTTTTGTTTATTTGGCCTGCGTGAAGATTAGAGAACTGTTTTACACACGTCTGGACTCTCGTCTCTCTGCACGCTAACAGTAAGATAAAGACGCGCTCCTTCCATATAGCGAAAATATTTAGAAACTGGACGAAACCACATTTCGTTCCTGGGGATTTTCGTTCTCTAGGACATGGTTACGTCGTGTATGTTTGTCTTGCTGCTAGCGAGGGATTGTACTGCACTAACCTTGCCAGGAAAAGTCCATAATACTGGGATCCAGTGCATCCACCTCGGAATGCGCCTCGGAGTGCATGGCGTAGAAGTCTGGGCCGTGCTGTTTGGCGGGGTGATGCAGGGCGGAGTGTAGGGGAGGAGTCTGTGCGGCGGCCGGAGAGACGGGGGCGGGGCGAGACTGGCTCTGGATCTGCATCTGCAGGTGCTGGTGCATGGGAAGACACTGCAGAGACAGAGTCACCACCGGCTGCATCTGAGGGGCGGGGCAGCTGGACAGGCGGCTTATGTCCACCACGTCCGCTGCCTTCTGTCTGCAGCTCTCCGGCCGGTCTGTGATCAGTTTGTCCAGTTCGTCTGTGGAGCACGAGCACAGGACGTCACGTCACTCAAACAGGTAATAATAGTGAGCGGTATGTCGATTCATCAGCGCCCGTGTTTGTTCTAGAAACTGCCAGCTCTCGACTGTGATTAATAGGCGGATATTGTTTTGATGACTTCCTGTCCTGCACTGAAGCCCTATAAACACCGATAACTGCACAGCTGCTCATGATTAATCACAGATAACTGCACAGCTGCTCATGAGTAATCGAGATTAACTGCACAACTGATCACAATTAATCACAAATCACGTTAAAACTGCTCGTTATTTATTCCAATTAACTGCACAGGCGCTAATGTTTATTCATGAATAGCACAACTGCTCAGGATTAATCGAGATTACCTGCACACCTGCTTATGATTAATCGTGAATAACTGTAAAGCTGCTCATTATTTATTGCAACTATTAATTAATCACGAATAACTGCACAGCTATTCATAATTTATTGCGATTAACTGCACAACTGTAAATGATTTTACTTTACTTACTTTACAGTCATTTGGCAGACGCTTTTATCCAAAGCGACTTACAAAAAGAGGAGCAAGTGAAGCAATTTGTCTACAATAGGCTACAGTAGATGTCTACACAGGCTATATAAGGAAACTTACTAGACAGAACAGCACGACAGTCAACAAAAACAGTGAACACTAGACAAGAAACACAAGACAAAGTTTTTTTTTTTTTTTTTTTTTGTTAATCAGTGTTAAGGTGCTGGTGGAAGAGCTCAGTTTTTAGTGCTTTTTTTAATGTTGAGAAGGTTGCAGACTTAAGAGGAATAGGTAAATTGTTCCACCAGACAGCCGCTGAACGAGAGAAGGTTTTTGTGAGAGATTTCAAGCCGCGTTGCAGAGGGACGACTAGCCGACGTTCGTTCTCGGATCGCGTGCGGGAGAGTATTCCTGAAATGATTATTCATGATCAATTGCACAACTGCTTACGATTAATCAAGATTAACTGCACAGCTGCGCATTATTTATTGTGATTAACTGCACAACTGCTCATGATTAACCGCGACGACATGCATAATTGTTCATTAATTATTCACAAACAGCTGCACAACTGCTTATCAATCAAGATTAACTGCACAACTGACCATGATTAATCACGAATAACTACACAACTGCTCATTATTTATTGCAATTAACTGCACAACTGCTCATGATTTTTCATGATTAACTGCACAACTGCTCATAATTAATCGCGAATAACTGCACAACTTCTCATTAATTATTGACTGCACGACTGCTCGTGGTTGATATAATCAGAGCGCGTTCAGGTTATGATTGACTGCTCCTGCCTCCTTGCAACAGTAGCATCTTTTGATTAGACATCTATAGGCGAATCACTGTGAGTACTGGATATGTCTACTAGACCTGGGTTTGCCATGCTGCGTCGAATGGCTGGCAGGTCTTTACGCTTCCACTTCTGCATTTCCTCCTCCATTTTGTCGATCTTGGCCGGGTTGAGGGCCCAAAGGCAACCTTTTCTGGAGGAGCCGCTCATCTTGTTCTCCACCTTCTCGAAGCACTTGTTCAAGGACAGGTTGTGGCGTACGGAGTTCTTCCATCCGTCTGGCGCCGTCTTAAGAGGAAACACACGAAGAACGCCATAAGTCCTCAGTGTTCTACTGAAGTCTGGCCTCCATCTCACCTTGAAGTAAGGGAAGTGCTCCTTCATAAAGCTGTAGATCTCGCTCACAGGAAGGCTGCCGCTTTTGCTGTTCTTTAAGGCCATGGCTATCAGACAGCTGAGGACAGAGTGTGAACACAATGAGCGGACGAATTGGACGTGTAGGACCTCCGTGGACGTACCTGTAGGAGTATATGGGCTTAGGAAAGGTCTTGGGCTGCAGCTCCTGATTGTGCGCTGTGAGACGAGGCTGAGGAAACAGATTTGGGCTGGTGTAGTTCCCGTACAGGCCACTTTGTGAACACTGAGGAGAGCATCGGCGTTAGCATTGTATGTAGGGATCACGTAGTCCTCTGCCATATTCCACCTACCTGCTGGTTTGTCTGGGTGAAGGTTAGCACTTGCTGTGGAGTCGTTTGGAACATGGAGGCCGCGCAGGGGAAGCCGGGCGAGAACTGCGGCATCTGGTGATGTGTAGCGTGAGGTTTAAAGCAGGTGTTATGGAGTGTGACTGTGTGTGTGTGTGTGATGCTCACGCTGCTGATGGCTAAAGGACTGTGCTGCATTTCACTCTGAAGATGAAGAGAAGATGCTGCTCCTGCCACGGCTGCCATGTTGTTCATCGGACCTGAAGGAGATTCATTCAAACGCTGCTCAAACCGATGACTCTGATCAACGTGGTTGCTTGATATCTGTCTGTCTGCATGTCTCTCTCTCTCTCTCTTTTTGGTCTATCTGTCCCTATGAATAAAGCTGTCTTTCTCTTTTTATCACTCTGTCTTTAGCTCTCTTTATTTGCCTCTTCCTTCCTCTTTTTGTTTTTCTTTTCTATGTCTACAATTAAGTGTCTATATCTCTCTTTATATAACGCTCTGTCTCTAGCTCTCTTAATCTGCCTATCTGTCCTTCTCTCTCTCTATCTATCTATCTGTTTTCCTTCCCCTTTTTTGGTTTATCTGTGCCTATGAAGTCTGTCTATCTCTCTTTATCTCTCTGTCTCTAGCTCTCTTTGTCTGTATCCATGTTTGTTTGTCTGTCTGTCTCTCTATCTCTCTGGCTCTCTCTGTCTTCCTTCCTCTATTTTTGGTCTTTCTGTGCCTATGAATAAATCTGTCTATTTATCTTCTTATCTTTTTGTCTCTCTCTTTCTTTCTTTCTCTCGCTCTCTCTGTCTGTCTGTCTCTCTGGGTGTCTGTCTTCCTTCCTCTTTTGTCTTTGGTCTTTCTGTGCCTATGAAAGTGTCTGTCTATATCTCTCTTTATCTATCTTTCTGTCTCTAGCTCTCCTTGTCTGCCTGTCTGCCCCCCCCTTCCTCCTCCTTCCTCTTTTTTGTTTTTCTTTTCTGTGTCTACGAATAAGTGTATATCTATCGTTATCTATTGATCTAGCTCTCTTCATCTGCCTGTCTGTCTGTCTTTCTCTCTCTCTCTATCTGTCAACTTTACTCCACTTCAGTGGCTGTCACCTGACCTGTCTGTCTCTCCATCAGGCTGGTCTGGGCCGAGCTGCTGAAGTCCGACTGTCCTGTTCTCATCTGCTGAAGCCGGGGAACGTCCACAGACGTCAGCCAGGACAGTGACTGCAGGTCCCCGGGCAGGTCGTCCTTCAGCTGGGACGGGTCAGTGGTCAGCAGCCTGCCAACAGCACCCAAGCACTTCACTTAACAAAGGTTATTAATTACAAGACTTACTTAAGTCCCATGAATGTAAAGCCTTTATTTACGTGTGTTTTTTAGAGCGGCGTTCACCTCTCTATTCTCTCCAGACGTCCCTATTCAGCCCTGTAATTGAGGTCGTTATGACAACCCTAACTTTTCAGTTATTTTGTGTCTGGACACTTCAGTGCCCCCCCCACCACCATGGTGGTCATGTGACTACAGCCTCCTCCCCTACTATTGGCTAAATCATATGTAAACAACGCATGAGATCGTTTGAAACGAGGGTATGTAGCACACGTTGCCTGCAACAGTTGGTCCGTCCCATTGAAAGATGATCACCTATTGTGTCCCCAACCACAAATCTGCAGGGCGGCACGTGCCTCCATTGTTTCCCCCAGACCCTTCCTTGATTGTCTTTACCGTTTTTTTTTAACCAACCCTTGCATTAATCTACTGGAATGACAGGCCTCACACAACAGAAAAAAATAGGATGCCATCTGTTTGCCCCCCTCCCCCGCCTGAGGTCAGGCCAGAGTGAGCGCGGAACAGTCTAACCAAGAAGCGTGGACCTGTCCCTCGCCTCCTGACAGACAGACACCTGAAAAACTATCTTGATGACATCACAC
The DNA here is from genome assembly GCA_028031935.1 of Paedocypris micromegethes. Taxonomy (NCBI): domain Eukaryota; kingdom Metazoa; phylum Chordata; class Actinopteri; order Cypriniformes; genus Paedocypris; species Paedocypris micromegethes. The sequence goes on from CM051502.1 coordinate 7,790,344, forward strand.
AATAGTTCATCTCCACAATATTTGTCAAATATTATTAAAGTTATAAATGTTAGCCATAAGTATACCTCAATTCAAAATAACTATTCGGGAAGGACAAATAAAGTAAAAAAAGAAAATACAATTTTTTGGAAAAAGCGTAATAAAACAGAACGTGCTTGTGTTTCTGTTGGAAAATGTGTTTTTCATTGAAAAATCTTAATTTTATCTGATATTTTATTAAACACTAAACAATTTCTGTGCGTTTTCACATATTTAATTACATTTTTTTCCTTGCATTGATGCATCTAAAAAAATGAACTTGAATTTAAAACATTCAAATTTCAAAATGTTTTGTAGGTTTACTGCTATGTATTTTTAGGTTTCTGTCATTTTTTCTGTTTGTCTGTCTGTCATTTTTTCCTCTGTCTACCTGTCTGTCTCTTCCTCAATGCATCTCTGTCTGTATCTATCTGTCTGTCTATTAGAACAGTATTCATTATAATAATGATACATCAGACGTTGGCTCTCAGTAATGGGGCGGAGAAGGAACTCGGGGGCCACGTCCTCGTCCTCATTAGCATTTCTGACGTGTAATTGTAAACCCAGATGTGTATTGTACAGTTTTTACGCTCATTACGCTGCAGTTACACAAGTGGAAGAAAAAATGATTTTCTTTGCTCATTGATGCAAACCGTTCCGTGTCCCAGAGAACGAGGAGGCGGCCGCACGGTCACGCTTTATCCACTCGCACTTCTTCACATTCTAATTGGGAGCCACTTCTCCTTGGTGACCCGTGGGGGCCCCGTCAGGGCCCCGATCCCCCCATGTGCCGACAGCAGGCGTGTAAACAGAGCTGATGCTTTCTGACAGATCCATTCAGAGCAAAGATGATGTATTCTCTCACTCCACAAACCCCAATTCCCTGCCTCTCAAAACACACCTTTATTCGGCAGAACAGCCAAGGTGGGGACGGTATCAGATTCACCCAGAACCATCTTTGTTCTTCTCTAATCCACAAGTGGCGAGAGCGAGTGATCCAGGCCATATACCTGTAGTCCAGAGCGGAGCCGTGCTGCGTCTGTCCCGGGTTTTCCTGGATTCCCGACATCCTGCTCGTAATTCCACTCTCAATCATCATCTGGTGAACGTAAAAGGCAAAGTTGTATTTGTTGGCAGGGACTAATGTGACATTTTATCACATTTATAGATTATTTTTGCTTTTGTGAATCTGCCTAAAGTAGTAAACAAGTAAACAAGCACTTGAACTTGAAACTTTAAAATAAAGGTAATCGTATATTTGTATACACCTAATATACGTAAATACCCTAACCCTAATTTTCTTCATAGCAACACCAAAAATAATGACAACAGCAACAGGAATAATAATTATTAGCATTATTCAATATGCAAATGCATAGTGACTTGAGAAACACTAAAAACTATTTTAATATAAAACGAGCAGTGTGACTCTATTTAGCAATGGCTTTTATCGAAAAAGTGTATCACTCTATCGTACACAGCACATATAACATGCTTTACAAAGACTTTTAAAACCGACGGAATCGTTGCATTTTAAAAGTAAACACGCCGTCAGACAACAAAACGTCTCGCAGATCAGCATTATTTCCACATTATTCACGACGTCTAACAACACATAGTGCGGATTTTTAGGTACATTTCCCTCCTGCACTTGATTTTCGACCAAGAACCGTTTCTAGTCTTTTAAAAGTCGCGTTACAGCGCGCGCGGTAATAACGTCCGGTGCGTGTAATAAACGCAACGTACCTGTGTGTCTGTGTGTGTCTGTGCTGGAGCTGCCGTGAGGTGAGACGGACGGAAGACTGACTGCTGCTGCTGCTGTTGCTGCTGTTGCTGCTGCTTCGCCCGCAAGAAAAGGTTTTTTTAAATTTCCCTCTCCGGTGTGGTTCTCTGGTGACGGGCATGCGCACTGTGCACACGCGGGCGGCGCGGGCACGCGCAGGGGAAACTTTGACAGACGTTGTCTTCTTCGCCCCGACTTCAAGAGGTTTTTACCTGTTGTTATTTTGTTCCACTGTGATACTATTGTCCTATTTATTGTCCTATAATATTGTCCACCGTAATTTTACCGCCAAAGAAATTCAGCCATTTTAAACGGTTTGTTAAACCTCCTAATCTTTTAGAACTGTAGTAAAATCGCGTATGTGATTTCTCTCACGAATTAAATCGTTTGATTGTGACAAAACGTTCCAGCAGCTCTGTCGGAGCTACTGTGTCCGTCACGCGCGCGCACGTGCCGCTTGGAGTCGAACCGCCTTCAGTCCCGCGTCGCTCGGACGGGAACGGCGGGAAAGGCGCACGGAGTGGCGCGGGGCATCGAGCAGAACAGACGCGCAACCGTAGGGATGGGAACGGAAAAAAAGCTTTAACGCGCAGTTATCGGATTAAACGTCCCTTTTCACTTAATTTCAAACCACCTGTATCAAGAGGTGTGCCTGTATATTGCATATATTTAATTTAATGTATTTAAAGTATAATTGAATGTATACCACACACATATGCCTATACATATATATTACAATAATTATTATGAATATATTTAAATCAAATATATTTTATTGTCACATCACCACTATGAATATTAATGAGTTCATTTATGTTATTTTTTATTTTTCCTTTCTATGTTTTTTTTTCTTCTGTCATGAGGTAAGTTTGAGGTTTCAGTTGTCCTGCAGCAGAGGTTAACCGGAGCTGCTGTGACGTCATCGCGACGTTGAGCGCCGGCGGACGTTAATTGAGCTGAGCCACATGGGACACTACAGATGGCGAGTCACAATAGTCGCAATCAATGTAGCAACGGACGAAAGAACGGCTCCTGGAGAAGCGCGCGGGGCCCTAAAGACCCTCACAGAGTAAACAAATATACAGATGAGCAAATAAAACACTAACGTTTACAGCAGACACTTTTTCAGGGAACAAAACATATAGTAAAAAAAATATGGGTAAAAAAAACAAGACATACTACATTTATAAAACACACCACAATCTTTGGATATAATGGTATCATGAGAAAATTTAAAATTGACATGAAAACTTAAAATTCACTTTTTACAGTTACAAAATGTACAATTACAAAAACAAGATATTTTATATGTTTTATATTCATAATTCCAGTACAGGCACAAGTATTGGTAAAATATCTAGCTGTATTAATTATGTGCAAAAATGTATAATGTTAAGTCATTATATACTGTACCAGTGTGTGTGTATGTATATATATGTGTGTGTGTGTGTGTGTGTGTGTGTGTGTGTGTGTGTGTGTGTGTATACACGCACAGTACTACAGAATATGTACATTTACTTGTTAGAATATTTTGTTATTGAAAATATTCAAACAGAAAATATTGTTTTATATATTCGATATATTTATTTCGTTAATAGTTGAGAACAAAATTATTACCCTCCCTACAAAATAGTCATTTTGTCAAATAGTCAAAACTACACCTCAACTGTACGTATATTTAATGTGTATCATGTGACTTTAACACTGGTTTTGTGTGCTGGCTCTTTCCCAGCAGAAGGGTCCACCTGTGATGTCATGTACAGGACGGCTCGTGTTCATTAAAGCTGCTTGTTGTTGGACCGGTTCTTCACACGTCCTTGTCACAACACACTTCACACTGCAGCTCAAGCCGTTGTGATTCCCACATTGTTTTAACTCAGCCAGTGTAAAGAGAGGTTACACTTCCCTCATAATGAGAGACCCCCAGTGACCCTTCACACGAGACCCTGAGCGTCTTCTACACGGACCACCTGCCAAAAATAGTGGAGAGACTGGTCAGTGTGGAGACTGAACGGTGATCACATCAGCCATTGTTTTGTTTCGGGTTTTTTCAGTTTTCATTTTCCCTGGTTACAGCAAGAACAAATGGAGATATGATTCCATCGAATGTGCCGGTGAAAGAGACGTGAGGATGTCGCTCACCTCCCACTCTACTATTTAGATCTGACCTTCAAAGTTCCAGTTCAAACACCACGTCTCAGGGGTCACCAATCACGTGACCTCCTGCCCATCCTCTTGACCTTTGGCCCGATTAGCAGGTCATGGCTGATTTAAACCATTGACAGGACGAGTGACTGAACGAGAAACCGTTTTTTTTTCTGTGCAATCAACACCTCTGAAAGGGACTCCTGTCATCGCTCTCAATGTCACATGACCCAACACAATCACTTTTATTATATCTGGAGGACGTTACTCAGTCTTTACAATAATAAAGTAATCAGTATCGTTGACACTGAAGATTACTGGAATGTTCTACTCCTTACGAAAAAACCACAAAAGCAACACTGGGCGAACGCTGGGAAGACGAGAGTGAGCCGGTGCGTTTGGTGGGAACGCCAGTGTTATAATACACCCTTATTCTTCTGGGAATCTCTAATGGGAAAATCAAGTGCTGTGACTCCGGTATAATGGGATTTGCCGGGTCTCGTGCTGCATCGGGGCGCAGTAGGCAGCACAAAGCCTGTTAGGGCTGGACAAGCATCACTAGCGAGGGGGCGGGGCAGGGCGGGGATGAAAGTTGCCTTGACAACGAAGGTTGTGAACGGGACCACTATAGGTTTGACTGACTCGGGTTGCTACAACAAAGTTGAAGCGGCGTGTTTCTGTCACCTGGAGTGGCATTTACCAGGATTGACATCAAGTATCTCTGGCACTTAAGACTCCAGTGCGACTGGAAACTCGATCTTGGCTCGATGGTTCGGGCCTTCCGAGGAGCGGAAAGAGACACCGTGCGTGAGTCGGGTGACGAGAGGCCTCCTCCTCCTCCTTGTGAAGGCCTCACGCGAGCTGTGATTGAGCGGCGGGGACACGTGTTGATTGGATGAGCTGTGGTTAGTTAGGCATTAATGTATTTCCCTAATCAAAGATCAGAAACTAGAGCCGTTCTCTGCTGTTAGGGATTGTGGGAAGGCTTGATGTCCACGTCTGCCCGGCTTGTGTTTCTGTATCTCGGCGCTGAAGGGCCAGCCGGGTAAGAGCGCTGAATAAGATCTGCTCTGAACCCCCTCCTGACTGGCCCATGAATCATTAAGTATCCAGGCCTTGCAACCAGAACATGGGTCATTACTGTGAAGAGCGCAGCAATAATAGATGTCTGAGCAGCCCGTGCCACTGACTGTGGGTTCTTCGTAGCGTGGCTGTTTCATGGCTCACCTCGGCTCCGCTCGACTTGGCGAGAATCGAGGCTGATTTGCTTGTGTGGGAACCAGCAGCCGACTGGCTTTCATTCGCAGGGGCAACTCAGCTCTCACCATGCAGGTATGGATCCAGCTAGCAGAATCTAGAGGTGGTCTATTGGTCTAGGTGCATTCATTTTTATATTCACACTTTTAAGAACTGTATGATGGACTGAAACCTTCTGTAGCGGACTTGGATTGGGGAAATGAGAAAGTCAAATGAAAATGTGGACGAATTTGTAAGCTTGTTTTCCAAAAAGTTCTAAAAACTACAAAATATCACTCCAGAAGAACTTGAAGGTATTTGAACTGTGCGAAGTGAGTCTGACGGTTGTTACATTGTTGTAACACTGATTCGTCTGACTCACTAGATTAGATTTGGTGTTATAATTTGAATATGGTCCCTGATGGAGATTCTTTCTTCTGCACTGAGGTCATCTTCTAAACTCTGACCACTGACCCACCAATTACCAGAGGTGTAAAGAGTACAGGAAAATCACACCTTACTGTGAAAGTTACTCCGTTACAAGACAGTAATTCCAAGAAGACTAACTCTTTATTTATGATGTTTTGTTTACCAATAAAGAAATGAAAGTTAACAAACTCAATGTTTGAAAATGGCAGAACAAAATAGTTTAAAAAATCTCACAAATGTGCAACCACTGATTGATGTGATAAACAGCATCCAGTACATTCATTCATCCTGCAGATGGCGATATTACCTTGTCCACCCAAGAAATTAACCGCAGTAGATAAAGACGCCGACTTGTCTCACACAATCACAATGTAACAGGTAACAGTAAGTGTCCATTCAAATGTAGTGGAGTAAAGAGTACTGATACTTAATCACTAATGTAGTCAAGTAGAGAGTAAAAGTTGCTTATATTTTTGATATACTCAGTACAAATACAAAAAAACTTAAGTGACAAACTCCATTTACTCAAGTACTTTACAGCACTGCCAATCACTTCAGATCAAACACACAGCTTTCCCTTCTGAAAGACACATTCATCATTTATTTTAACAACTTTCTGGACCTGAAACGGTAAAGCAGTGGAGTTGAAGAGCATAAATGAAAGGAACGGAATCTCAAGATCATCAGCTTTTGACCCCAGTTTGGCAAAAGTGAAAGCTTCCATCCTGCACTCACTCGATCGACTCCAAGCCTGTAAACTTCTCGACTCGAGATCTTTAGTCCTGACAATGAGGTGTAACTGGAGCTCGCCGAGCTGTGAGGAGTAGAATGTCTTCTCTCCTCCACACGTGACGGTCTCTTCTTTAAACGCTCCTCGGCTCCTGAGCTTCAGCCTTTACATCTGAACACTTTACTGACACACTTGGCACAGGCTGGAACCTTCTGGTGCTCCACACAAGAGGAACAAGCCTTTCCTGTGCTCACGTTGAAGCGGTGCTGAATGTGTCACGCTGTAAACATTAGCATCCCCTGCATCCATTGTTCCCCATGTGACATTGAGTTCAGCGTGTTCCCATGTGGAAACGGGCCGCGAGAGGGGGCGTCTGCTCAGCCAGGCCCAGATTGAGATCAGTTCTGACATCTCAAATGGAGAATCTTCAATGATATTGTTCACCTGCCCTTTTGGCTTAGAGCAGGAGGGGGGGCGAGAAATAGTGGCGAGCGTGAAGTAATTTGAGGTGGTGGGTGGGAGTGTGTGTGTGTGTGTGTGTGTGTGTGTCACACTCACCACCTTCAATATGAAATTCATAGATTTGTGCTGATCTGAACAAGCCTCCATTGTGTGGCCCCGGGGCCGATGGAGAGTCTCAGAGTTACAGCAGCGTTTAGTTTGTCCTGTTGTCTCAAGAAGACCTTGATTCAGCCGCTCACGGATCAGACAAATATAAGCCACCCCTCCCTCCCTCTCTCTCTCTCACTCTTTCTGTTTCTCTGTCTCCCTTCCTCTCCCACTCCCCTTCTCTCTTCCTTCTCTCTCTCTCTTTCTTTCTGTCTCTCTCTCTCTCTCTCTCTCTCTCTCTCTCTCTAGTTATATTTCTCTATCTATCTATCTATCTATCTATCTATCTATCTATCTATCTATCTATCTATCTATCTATCTATCTATCTATCTATCTATCTATCTATCTATCTATCTATCTATCTTGCTCTTTCTGTTTCTCTATTCTTCTCTCTCATTCTCTATTTCTGTTTCTCTCACTCTCTATATTGCTCTTTTTGTTTATATGCCCCCTCTTGCTCTTTCTGTTTCTCTCAGTCGCTTAAGTTCGCTTTCTTTCTCTCTCATTCTTACTTTTTCTGATTCTCTCAGTCTCTTGCTATTTCTGCCCCCTCTCTGTTTCTCTCTCTGTCTCTCTCCCTCCACACCTCTTGCTCTCTGTTTCTCTCCATCTCTCAATTTTTCTTTCTCTGCCTCCCCCTTTCTTTTTGTCTCTTCCATTCATTATCACACTTTCACCATCTCTCTCTTTCACACACCCACACACACACCATCTCTCTCTCTCTCTCTCTCTCTCTCTCTCTCTCTCTTTGTCTATCATTGTCTGTTGCTTTCTATATCTTTCTCTCTCTCTTCCCCCTTCCTCGCTCCTGCTCCTTTGCCCTCTTCCCCTCCTCTTCCAAGCAGCCGCACCAGCCCAAATAGGCCAAATCTCTTCTATTGTCCTGGGACTGCCCAGTGTGAAATTCAGTGTGACATTAAATGTTTTCTAATGAATAAATTCTGAAAGGATATGCAGAGAGAATATGTGTAATGGAATGTAGACTGCATTTTAAATACTTCTTCATTGTCCATCGTCCTTGGAATTTACAGGACAAAAAAAGCGGCTCTTTCAGAGCTAATGAGGGCTGCGGGTCCGCAGGAGGGGCCGAACTCCAGACTTCCAGGCCCTCAATTACACAGTTTATTTGCTTCTTTTTTTATTCTGCTTTTATAGAAAATAAACATTTCCAAGAATTAAAATCAAGACTTTGAGGGTTGTACGTTGCTTTGAGTTCCAGCATTTGAGTTCCTTTGAGTTCCAGAATTTAATTCCATAAAGGTTACAGTACAATTATACTTTGGTTGGAGTTGAAGCTTCGACCACCAATAATGCCAAGACTAGAATTAAACGTAATGCATTTAGCCACAAACCCACACTCATGAACACATGCTCACTCACAAAAAACACTCTCACACACTGACACTTTCTCACAGACACACACTTTCTCATAAAGACACACACCTTCTCTCTCTCACTTTCACTCACACACACACACACACACACACACACACACACACACACACACACACACTCACAAACCCAGACTCTCTTTCTTTCAAAAAAAGATGAATTTCATCTAAATTGTTATTGAAATTTCACCATTGACATCAAGTGACATAAACGAATGAAATTAAATGAATGGAAATGCCTTTACTTGTCCCACAGCGGGGAATGAAAAAAAAGAAATGAAAACAGAAATACCTAAAATAAACTAAAAAATACGTAAATAACCAAAAAAACAAGAGTCTGCTTCTGTGCTGTGTTTGTGTGGTGGGCAGAAAGGAAAGGCCAAGCTGGGTCAGCTGGACTTGGAAGGAGCCTTGATAGCCAGAGACCGGGTTGGCATCCAGGACTTTGTCCTTCTTGATGCCCATAACAGCGAGACGGCGTTCTTGGAGAATCTGAAGAAGCGCTTTGCTGAGGACTTGATCTATGTGAGTGAGAACTTCTTCACAGGTCAAATCTGCCAGGTACAGTCAAATCTTTATTTCATGTCTTTATAGACCTACATAGGAACTTTGCTGATATCTGTAAACCCCTATAAAGAGCTGGACATCTACACAAAGAAACAGATGGACCTTTACATGGGAGTCAACTTCTTTGAACTGCCTCCACATATGTAAGAGAAAAAAATGCCTTGACTTAAATAATTAAATCTCATACTTGATGGTGCATGGGCCTCGTGCTCTGTCCGCTACAGCTTTACCACTGGTTGTGCAATATTCACATTTCCGTCAAATTAAACATGTTGTATTACCTTTTAAATTGACAAAAGAACATTGCTTAATGCTATTTTGCAGTTACGCTCTGGCGGACAATGCCTACCACACCATGCTGTCCGAGTCAAACAACCACTTCATTCTGATTTCCGGGGAGAGTGGAGCAGGGAAGACCGAAGCCAGTAAGAAGATCTTACAGTATTACGCGGTCAGCTGCCCCAGCACCAGTTTACTGGACACTGTGCGAGACCGTATGCTCATGTCCAACCCTGTGCTGGAGGTCAGTCCCACAACAACCATGTTCTTATATTCACGTATGGCTCTATAACACACACCTGAACATAAGAGGCAGACAGTTTTCTCAGACTCAGAGTTGCTATGATTGGCTCCAGTTCTCGAATCACAGAGATGAGTAAGCAGTAGACAATGGATAGAAGGGTTTTTTATAGTGTAAAAAATGTTAATTTCCCCGAAATGAAGCTTCGATGAGACAACTGGTGATCACAGTAGAACGTGCAATTCCAGCCGAGCATTTGACTTCATGGTTCTGTCCAACGGCCGAGAGACGGCAGAAATAAGTACTGCACTTCGGTTATAATTTAAATAAGCTGTTTTATATTTTATAGTTCTGATCTAATTGTAGGCTTTCCCGCATTATTACGACCCCCAACATGCAGAATTATTTTAGTATTTTATCTGAAAGACACACACAATCAACTCCCTTTTTTGGAGGCTGGGTTATGGAGTGAAAAATACTGTATGTTTCAGAAAAGGCCCTATTGTCTTGTTTTTATAAGTCGTATTTTTTTTTTCGGTTTCAGAAACCTGTCCTGTCTAAAATATAATGGGACAAACAGGGTCTAAAATATAATTTTAAATATGACATATTAAAGCCCAAAGGGAAAAAACAGCACTACTAAACGTAATATTGTGACTGTGACTTTCACAATGTAACTTGGAGAAATAAGGGCTTCAGCCACAAATGGTCTGAGGACGGAGTCTGTTAATGGTAAAGAGATGCTGAAGTATCCACTGGAAGAGTCGATCAAGTAGAATCAGCTGAACTATTAAGATAATCAATAGGCTAATATATCAAGCATATGACATCATGGAACATTTTGTGTGTTCCATGAAAAGTCACACTTTATTTTCTATGTAACAAGAACAGACTGTCGAGTTTCACATGAAAGTTTCTCTATATTGACCGTTTGATTGACGCCACAAATGTGATGCTCCAGATTCTCAACCTCCTGAAAGGAAGGTCAGTTTTATAGCTTCTTTCACCAGCTAAACAGTTTCCAGTAGTGCTAACATGATAAAACAAGGCTTTTACAATCATCCATTATCCTTCTGACACCATTAGCAAACACATTGTACTGGGGGCGGACGATAGGAGTGAAAATTCATATCACAATGTTTTCTAGTGTCCAGACAGTATCAGTTTTATATCACGGTATTTCCTATATTTCTATTACATTATTTGTACACAAAACCTCTATTGTAACTATATTTAGAGAAATTAGATGCAGGGGGTAACCTGAATAAGCATCTGCATTTTTAAATGAGTTTCGAAAAATGAGAGAGAGGGAAGCATAGAGAGAGAGAGAAAGAGAGAGAGAGAGAGAGAGAGAGAGAGAGGGAAACAAAGAGAGAGAGAAATGAGAGAAATGCTTTCTTTCTTTCCTTGCTCTCCGTCGTGCACACACGTTTACAAAAACCAGAGGTGTAAGAAATAACAGACAACCATACTTAAGTAAAAGTACGGATACGTAAGTTACTCCAATACAAGTAAAAAGTCACCAATGTAAAAAAGACTTGACTCAAAGTAGCAAAGTCTCAAATTTAAAAAAAAAACGTAAGTATTTTACTCATAGTAAATTTAGGCTAAAATAATAAACAAAGAAATGTGAAAACTTTATTCATGAGGTTTTATTTTCTAATACAGAAACAAAATTTAACACCTCCATGTTTCAGAAATGGTGATACAAAATAAAGGACAAAAAGTCTCAAAACGTATAGTATTTAGTATATTGTCTCAAACTCAAAAAAAAAAAAAATAAATACAATTCCGAGATGACTTTGTGATAGATGTGATTCTCAGTGACCTCTCAGTCATCGTCTACAACAGACATTACACTTATTTACGTTGCACAAAAAAACATGTTGAAATAGTCATCTCACGGTGTTTTTTGTCACGTTAGGCTTGATTAAATTAAAGTAAAACAATTACGTTTGTCGTCATAAATCATAAATGTAACGTGTAACGTGTACTCAATCACAAATGCAGTGGAGTAGAGAGTAAAAGTTGCTTACATTTTTTATACTCAGTACAAGTACAAAGTAGTCAAAAACATACTTAAGTAAAGTAATGAAGTTCATTTTCTCAAGTACTATACACATCTGCAAACAACTTTGATCAAAATGTTTAAAAATTAGCATAAACCGCGGTGCTCACGCATTTGCTGTTCTCTCTCTCAGTGTCAAAGTCAAAGAAGCTTTATTGTCATTTCAACTACATATAGCAGAGCGATACACAGTGAAACGAGACAACGTTTCTTCAGGACCCTGGTGCTACACAGAACCGAACACAGTCCACACAGAACAGAGACCTGTACAACAAGGGGAGGGGCACGCAAAATAAATAGGAGTACACAAGTGCAACAACAGAACAGGACACGAAGACAGGACAGACTGACGAGACGAGGTGCACCCGACTAGTGCACAGGGAGAGAAGACATCGCCGCTCTTAATGACACAACACACTGACGTCAGAGCTGCTCGTGGTCACAGGTGTGATCTACTAATTCAGCCTGTTACAATGCTTTCTGCGTTTGATTAGCAATGTCCCCGTGGTGTTATTAAAGGTTGTAACGAAACAAACGTGTAATAAGGACGTTTCAAAGTGACCCCAAACTTTTGGACCATAGTGTACATATAAATACTGTAAACCAAGCTTCTCTCCTTCGTTTCTAGGCCTTTGGAAATGCGAAGACTATGAAAAATGATAATTCCAGTCGTTTTGGCAAATACATGGACATCCAGTTCGACTGTCAGGTGATGGTGGCGCTGTCCATCTCGTTTGCTGTGGCTGATGTGGAATCTGTCAGCAGGGGGACGCCGTGGGTGGTCACATCCTCAGCTACCTGCTGGAGAAGTCCAGGGTGGTCCATCAGAATCACGGAGAGAGAAACTTCCACGTGTTTTACCAGCTGGTGGAGGGCGGCGAGGATGACCTGCTGCGGCTCTACGGCCTGGAGAGAGACACCACACTCTACAGTTACCTCGTGCAGGTCCAACACCTTCATGCTCCTGCTCATCTCGAGCTCATCCTCATGTGTACGGGATGTTTTCACAGGGGGAATGCTCCAGCGTTTGCTCCATCAACGACAAGAATGACTGGAAAACTGTGAAAAATGCACTGATGGCCATTGACTTTGAGAAGAGCGACACGGAGGTGACCAGAGATGCTCGGTGTCGTGACGAGCTAAACCATCTAAACTCTATTCAATCTGACTCTCAGCACCTCTTTGGGATTATAGCTAGTGTCCTTCACCTGGGGAACGTTCACTTTCAACGAGACGCCAAAGGTTTCGCCTTGTTGAACTCCAGCGCAGCGCTGCGATGGGTTTCCAAGGTACTCCTGGTCCTTCTTCCTCTCCATTTGCTCAATGGCAGGTTGTCCTCAGTGTGATGGGCTTTTTTGGTCCTCAGCTGTTGGGGATTCATGTCCAGTTGCTTCACGAGACTCTGACGTTCCGGAAGATCGAAGCCCGGTCTGAGGAGGTGTCGTAAGACCCACATGATGTCCTCACACTCGTGTCGAAAAGCAGAATCATGAGTCTGGTTCTCAGGTCCTGAGTCCGTTCACGGTGGATCACGCTGTCTATGCCAGAGACGCCTTGGCCAAGGCCACGTACGGCCGCACCTTCACGTGGCTGGTCAACAAGATCAACGAGTCTCTGGAGAACAAGGTAGAAGAGAAACCCAATGGTGATTTGAACTGAAGGTGAGTTTAATGCAAGGCTTCACTTCAGGATTCCAGCAGGAAGACGGTGATCGGACTGCTGGACATCTACGGGTTTGAGGTGTTTAGCGTGAATAGGTCAGTGTTTAGTGTGATGTGATGTGCCAGACTGGATTCTTGCCGGTCCTCGTGACGTCTGCTTCTCTCTCAAGCTTTGAACAGTTCTGCATTAACTACTGCAACGAAAAGCTACAGCAACTCTTCATTCAGCTCACGCTGAAGTCTGAGCAAGAGGAGTATGAAGCAGAAGGAATTGAAGTGGGTTCATGTTTATTCATTTCTCTCTCTTGCTCTCAGTTTGTCTGTCTATCTATCTGTCGATCAATTTATCTATCTATCTATTTATCCATCTAGTTTGTCTGTCTGTGCGTCCATCCATCCATCCACCCACCCATCCATCTGTCTGTCCATCCATCCATCTATTTATCCAGTTTGTATGTCTGTCTATCTATATGTCTTTTTATCTGTCTATCTATCTATGTATCTATCTATTTATCTGTCTGTCTACGTATCTTGTTTGTCTGTCTGTCTATATATAGATATATATATATATATATGTGTGTGTGTGTGTGTGTGTGTGTGTGTGTATTGTGAGACACCTTGCCATATCAGCACCATGGACAGTGGTAGTGAATGCTGCAGGACCACATAGGCACAGCCACAGGTGTGAACACTCGCTGCAGTAATGAGGCAGCACAGGTGCTGCCGGCTTCTCGCAATCAGCCAGTTACAAAGAGGAGCAAATCAAGCCAAAATAGGGGGGAAAGAAACTTAACGTATGCTGCTGAAGTTGAGACGTCTGCCTGCTGAGAGTCCTGAAGAGTGCTGCAACAAAGAGGACGTGGAAAAACGAGAGAAACCAAAGAAGAAGAGAAAGATTTTTGTTGCTTTAATCCCGAAGCCCTTTTCCCCTGATTTTTATAAATAAAAGCGATTTGTGTTGCAGACAACGTCTCAGTGGTAGAAAAGTTCACAGATGGTGGAGAATGCGGGCGTGTGAAGTCCTCGCAGCAAACCTGAGAATTTTGTTTTGAAATATTTTGGAATTTTTTTTAAGAAAGAAGAAAAAAAAAATGGAAAAGATTCTTGGCGCAATGGTGGAGTCTCAGACCACCCTTCAGGCCGCAGTGGCCAAGCTATGTCGGCGTCTAGGAGATCAAGCCACAAAGCCACAGAATTGTTTTGCTAAAATGCCTGCAAATGATGATGTGGAAGCTTTTTTAGATTTTGTGGCACGTCAACATCAAAACGGCAAGTCAAGAGGCTACAGGACCAGAGACAGTGGCAGCCGAGTCCTCAGGACCATGGACAGCTCTCAGTCACAGGTGTGAGAGATCGGCTGCTAGTGATGCAGCACAGGTGCTGCCGGCTTCCCAATCCATCAGCCCAGCATAAAAGCCAGAAGACTGAGCCAGAGAGGTGGTGGAATTCTTGACAGTGAATCGTGAGGATCTGGTTGCCTTGTTGTTCTGTGAGTTGACTCAACCTGAGTGTTTGCATTTTCTGTGTCTCCTGAAGTAGCAAGGACGCTGCATTGGAGAGTGAGGCGGATTAAAGGAGTCTCAGTGAAAAAGAAACTGATGGAAGAAAGAGGATTTATCGTTTTGTTTTGGCCACAACTATTTTCTTGCAAATGAAGACATTTTTGTTATCCATCCAAACGCCTCATTTGTGAAGGCGACAAGCGGCGGCTCTCTGGGTCTATTCATTGCATTTTCACCAAACCGAAAGTGAAAAAACTGCAACTGTGATTAATGATAAATAAAATAAAAAAAATTTAAATTAAAAAAATTAACTCAGTTAAGCACTTAAATTTAATTGTGTGCAACCTTAAAATTAACTTTGACAGCCCTAATAAATAAATAAATAAATAAATATATATATATATATATATATATATATATATATATATATATATATATATATATATATATATGTCCATCCATCTATCTGCATGTCTGTTTTTCAATCGTTTGAATCATTCTCTAAAGTAACTCTTACATACATACAAACAAACACGTGTACATCTCACATATGTACACACACACACACACACACACACACACACACACACACACACACACAAACAAACACAGTGAAATGACCACATCACTCAAGTGTTGCAGGTTTGAATTTGAGTTTGCTTTATTAAATTAAAGGTTAATTATTTTCACTGTGTTCAGTGGGAACCGGTGCAGTTCTTCAACAACAAAATTATCTGTGACTTGGTGGAGGAGAAACATCGTGGAATCATCTCTGTGCTGGTAAAGAACTCCGATATGGTAATGGAGTTGAGAATCACTGCTGTGTGCGCACGTGTGTGTGTGTGTGTGTGTGTGTGTTTCAGGACGAGGAGTGTGTGAGACCAGGAGACACCACAGATCTCAGTTTTCTGGAGAAACTGGAGGAGAAAATGTCCAATCATCCGCACTTTGTAACGTGAGTGTCACTAAACGTCTTCTGGCTGCTCTCACTTTTTTTTTGCCACTAACGACCAATGATAAGCGTTAAAGATTTTTTTTTAAATGTGAATGCAGCTCAATCATTAACTTTATTACTCAATCATATGCATATATGTATGAGCACACAGAAGACAGTCACACTGGTAACAACGGTAATTATGCAAATATAAGCTCCCCTTTTCTCCCATTTTAGACCCTCAAAAACCTGGAAGCAGGGTGTAAATATATGCGTTTGTTTTTAAAAATGCACGTAAATATAAGTGACCTTTACACCACATTTCAAGGAGCAAACACAAATAAACGGAAATACATCGGCTTAGGCATAAGCAGGCGAAGAAGACAACAGTCAAAAACAAAGAACTCGGTAAACAAGGCACAGGTGAAATCAATGAACCATTTAAGCAGGAACTTGACTGAAAATGGCTGCCACTGTGTTACACTGACTGGAATGCAAAGGCTCATGGGAACCGCTGAGGTTTCTGGGAGTCGGAGTTCCGATCAGGTTTTGTTATAAAATTTCTATTTTGTGTCTGAAAAATCAGGTGGGTGCTTATATTCGCGTAAATACCTTGTCAGAACATTCCCACGCCAAATCGAACACAATGTCTCTTAACACACACACACCATAAACCACACACTCAAAATGAAGCCACGTGAAAGATAAGGGGTTTGTGTTGTGGAGCGCAGTCACAGGTTGGCGGATAAACGGACCCGTAAGACCCTGGAGAGAGGAGACTTTCGGCTGCTCCACTACGCGGGAGAAGTGACCTACTGCGTCGTGGGTAAAACACACTTCTCTCTCTTCAGGCACGAGCGTGGCTCTCAGAACCCTTCTGATCTATTCTGTTTCTTTAGGCTTCATTGACAAAAACAATGATCTGTTGTACAAGAACATCAAAGACGTAAGTGCAGGATAATTCTGCTCCGGCAGATGAAAGCTCAACCATCCGACATACGCTCAAGTGTTCGCCTTCACTTTTCTTTGACCCAATTACAGTTAATAGAAATAATGGACTTTATGTTCACCAGGTGATGCAGAGCTCCAGAAACCCAATCATACAGCAGTGTTTCCCAGCCAATCAGGACAGCCGGAGGAGGCCAGAGACGGTGAGAGCCGTCAACTGATGCAGAAGACGTATTACATACGCATAACATTTGAAAAATATAGCTTGCTTAAAACAGAAAGTCTAAAATTCTCAGATTTAACAGAAAGAAATGCATAAAGCATGATTTTTAGGGTCACAGGGAATTCTTCTTTGTCTCGCTCTTTCTGTCTCTTTAACTCTTTTTCTCTCACTTTCTCTTTCTGTCTCGCACTGTCTCTTTCTGTCTCAAACCGATTCTCACTTTCTATCACTTTTTGTCCCAAATAAATCAGTTTAGTATGTGTTTAAGAGTTAGGCTCCTGTTATAAAATTACAACAGCTATACACACCACAGTTGTACGATGTAAAGTAAAAATGAAACGTCTTTCGGCCTCTGTGTTGTAGGTGGCCACTCAGTTTAAGAATAGTCTGGTTGAGCTGACTGAGATTCTCACGGCTAAAGACGCCTGGTACGTCCGCTGCCTCAAGTCCAACGAATACAAGACTTCAGGTGAGAAAAGCAAATGTTCCTGACCTACTCCAGTTGAGTCTGACCCACCAGGCCGAGTATGACCCTTTCTGGTCGAGTATGACCCTCTCTGACTCTGGTCAAGTTTGATCCACTTTGGTTGAGTCTGACCTGTATGTTTGAATCTGATTCATACTGGCTGAGTATGACCCACTCTGATTGAGTCAAGTCTGATCTATTCTGGTTGAGTCTGACTGGCCCAGTTGAGTCTGACCCACACTGTCTAAGTCTGACCCACTCTGGTCAAGTCTGGTGGAGTCTAACCCACACTTGCCGAGTTTCACCCACTCTGGTTGAGTATGACCCTCTCTGGTCAAGTCTGATTCAACTCCGGCTGAGTCTGACCCACCCGGTTGAGTCTGACTCACACTTTTCGAGTATGACCATCTCAGCTCAAGTCTGATTGAACTCTGGTTGTGTCTGACCTGTCTGGTTGACTCTAACCCACACTGGTTGAGTCTCACCCTCTCTGGTCAAGTTTGATCCACTCCGGATGAGTCTGACCTGCCGGGTTGAGTCTGACCCAGACTGTCCGAGTAAAAGCCCCTCTGGTCAAGCCTGATTCAACTCCGGTTGAGTCTGACCTGTCAGGTTGATTCTGACCCATATTGGCCAAGGTTGAACCTGCCCGGTTGAGTCTGGCCCAATCTGGTCAAGTCTGACCCTCTCCGTCTGATCCGGTTTGGTCAAGTCTGACTCACTCCAGTTGGGTCTGACCCACTTTGGCTGAGTCTTACCTGCTCTGGTCAAATTTGTCCCACTTTGGTCAAGTCTGACCCCTGTTTGGTCGAGTCTGACCCATCCTTGGATCCACTCCAACCAAGTCTGACCGGTCTTGTCTTTCACACTTCAGGTGGGTTTGATGAAGTTCTAGTTCGGCACCAGGTGAAGTATCTGGGACTGATGGAGCACCTGAGAGTCAGACGGGCTGGGTTTGCTTATCGCCGCAGATATGATGTTTTCCTGAAGAGGTTGGTGGTCCTCAAAAGACCAGATGGAACCGGGCAGGAAGTTAAGTCTCTGTGTATTGCTCAGGTATAAACCCCTGTGTCCCGACACCTGGCCGCATTGGAGAGGCGACCCAGCGGACGGCGTGCGGACACTGGTCCAGCATCTGGGCTACAAGCCGGAGGAGTATAAGATGGGCAGGTGAAGTGACAAACCATCTGCTTCCTGTCATCACCTGCTTCACTCGCTCTCTCTCATCAGGACAAAGATATTCATCCGCTATGCCAGAACGCTGTTTGCTACAGAGGATGCTTTTGAAATCTGCAAACATGAACTGGGTAAATGAACTAAAAAGACTTAACGTTAGTTTTTTTTCTCTTCTGTATATTTTTATTAATGTTTATTTTTATTTACTAATAGATTAAAAGTTTTTTTATATTCAGTAAAATGCATTTTGGTTGAGTGACACGTTTCCCCGTCTCACAGCAACCAGAATACAAGCCAAATACAAGGGCTACAAAGTCAAAGGAGAATTTAAAAAACAGAAAGAAGCTGGTAATTCATTATTCTTTCAATTATAAATCACTGTATTTACATAGATAAATATTACCACTATCCTTCACTGTCTTTCTTTTACTTTCTGTCTCTCTCTTCCTCACTGTCTTTCTCTTACTTTTGGTCTCTCTCTCACTCGCTCTCTCTCTCGCTGTCTCTCTCTATCTCTCTCACAGCCTTTCTCCTACTTTCTCTCTCTCTCTCTCCCTCGCGCTCTCTCTCTCGCTGTCTCTCTCTTTCTCTCTCACAGCTTTTCTCCTACTTTCTCTCTCTCTGTCTTTCTCATACTTTCTCTCTCTATGTTTTTCTCTTACTTTCTCTCTAACAGCCTTTCCCCTACTTTCTCTCTCTCTAACTTTCTGTCTTTCTCTATCTTTTTCTTACTTTGTTCCTCTCTCTCCCTGTCATTCTCCTACTTTCTGCCTTAATCTCCGTCTCTCTTTTTCATTGCTCATGTTTCTCTTAGTTTCTGACTCTCACTCTTTTTTTCTTTTCACTCTCTCACTCTTCTCTTTCAGTCTTTCTCTTACTTTCTACCTCTCTCTCCCTCATTGCCATTCTCTTACTTTTTGTCTCTCTTTCTCTGTATTTCTCTTTTCTCTTCTCTTTTCATTCTACCTCTCTCCATCTTTCTTTTTCTTACTTTCTACCTCTTTCTCCCTCACTGCCATTCTCTTACTTTCTGTCTTTCTCTCAGTTTCTGATACTATCTTTCTGTTTCTCTCTCTCTGTCTTTCTCTTACGTTCTACCTCTCTCTTGCTGTCTTTCTCTTACTTTCTACCTCTCTCCATCTCGCTTTCTCTTACTTTTATTTTGTCTCTCCATTTCTGCTATCTTTGTCTCTCTATCCTTTTCTGTCTTTATATCCCACTCTTTCACTCTCTCTATGCATCTCACCCTTTTTAATTGTTGCCTCTCAGCCACTAAGATCGAGACGTGCTGGCGAGGCGTCCAGGCCCGTAAGGAGCGCGAGCGCAGGGCCTGGGCCGTCAAAGTCATCAAGAAGTCAGTGTATTTCTGCTTCCCGTCCTGTTCTTCACCTCCTCTGAAGACCTGAGAGGGCATGCCTGTGGTTTCGGCAGGTTCATTAAAGGCTACCTGACGCGCCGCGATGCCAAAACCACCGATAACTCCGAGTACCTGGCCTTCGTGCGGCAGAGCTACCTGAACAGACTGAAGAACCACCTGCCTCAGAGTGTCCTGGACAAGAGCACGTGGCTGCAACCTCCCCCGGTGGTGACGGAGGTCAAGAGACACCCTCTTCATCATCATCATCACGCTCTCCAACGCCTCGCTGTGTGTGTGTGTTCCAGACCTCCCAGCTGCTGCGCTCTTTACACACGCGTGTACTGGTGAGGAAGTATGTGCGCGGCATCACGCCACAGAAGAAAGCGCAGGTCGCTCGCTGACCCTTGACCTCTGGAGCGGGCGACGGCCAGCTTGACACTTGGCGTTTGTGTTCCAGATGCAGCTGAAGGTGGTGACCAGCGCCATCTTCAGGGGGCAGAAAGAGAGTTACGCCGCCAGTGTAGCGCGGCCCTTCCTGGACACTCGGCTCAGTCAGTCCACATCAGTTCACACCTTCACTCAATCGTTTTTTACAAAATTACTTGACGTTTTTTTTTTTAAGACATTTCTTGAAAATAGGTTTGGTCTTAAATTTTCACGCAAATACATAAGAGTGACGTTGGATAGTCACATCAGTCAGAACGACAATGGAAAACAATATAAAAATGTTTTAGATGAGATGGGAAATTTTACTGATATATGTTGATAATTGAGCTGTAGTGCATACACATTCAAACAAACACACACACACATACAGACAGACATAGCACACATAACACACATACACACTTTTTCTCTCTTTCTCTCTCACACACACGCACACCCACATTTTCTCTCTCTCTTCCTCACACACACACACACACACATACAGACTTATAGCACACACACACAAACACACATACAGACAGAGTTGTAGCACACATACACACACACATACAGACAGACTTATAGCACACAGAACACACACAGACTTATAGCACACTCGCACTTACTCGGAAAAACTTTCACACACTAGTGTTTATAAGGTGTCTGTCATTCAACAGAAGAAGAAGAGCTCCACCCGCGTGTGCTTCAGTTTATACGTCATGAGCGAATCAAGGTAAAAAACGTTCAGTGTTCAGCTCGTGCACCGCCTCACACGCCGGGGTGTGTGCGCGCGTGTGTGTGTTTGCAGTATTCGGTTCCTGTGGTAAAGTATGACCGGAAGGGATTCAAACCTCGACCACGACATCTGATCTTCACCCAGGCTGCTCTTTACCTGAGCGAGGAGGCTAAAGTCAAACAGAGAGTGGAGTACAGCGCTCTGAAAGGTTCGTTCCTGGCTGGGGTGACGCGTGACGTCACAGATGTTGGGAATGAGGTAGTCATGAAATTGTCTAGGTTACGTATGTAACCCTTGGGTAACCCTGAGAGATAAGGGAACGAAAGACATTACACATGAAAAACCCAGTTTTCCTCAAACTCTCTGAAGTCAAGTAAAATTAGGCAGCAAACACGCTGCCAGAGCGCGCCACCTCTTCCCAAGCGCCTGCGCTCACCATGTCAGAATCGTTCCTTAACCGGAACCACCCAACACATTTCCGCACAGCGTCCCGTTGAATGTCTTCCGCCTGGTTTTCCACCACTGCATTCTTTTTTATTAAACATATGCATTTCTCCTTTACACATGCATGCACAACATCCGCAATGCGGGAAACACCGGCTATGCGGGGAGCATGCGGAGCTCCGCCGAACACAGCCGCTTCCAAGGAACCGCGGCATCCAATCTCGCCCGTTAAAGCAAAATGTCAGGAGCCCTGCTGGGCCGACCTGCTGAGCCTGCTGCTTCCCGCCCTGCGCTCTCTCACGCCGCTGGCGCTGCTGCGCTCTTTGCTCCGGCTGCTGCGGGAAAGAGTCGCGCTGGGCCTGGCGCGGCCTCTGGTCCTGCCGCCTCGGCTCCAGCATGAGCTTTTGCTGTTGATGCGCGCGTTGCAGCGTCTCGCCGTCTCCGGTGCCTCCCTCCAGGTCCTTCAGAAGCATGGCCTGTAGAGCTGAAAGACGGAAAATGGGTGGAGGGCCGCCGCTGTGTGGCCGATGGAAGAATAGGCCTTGTCAGCCATGTGCGCTGAGGTCCTGCAGGGTTTAGAGCCTCCCCCGTCGCTCCACGCGCCCCCAGGACACAAGTGCGCAGCTACCCCCGGTGGAAATTTAGCATATCCCTGCTCCGCTGCTCTGTCCACCGATGTGAAGATTAGAGACCCCTGGACACGTGCTCGGGCAGAATAAGGCGCTCTCCATGCCCTGGCGACCTCTTTGTGTAAGTCATGAAAAAATGGCGCAGACCTCTGCCATGCGGTCTTGTGCTTGTCCGGGATGCAAAAAGTCATCCTCAGTCTCTGCTCGCGGCTGGTCCACAACGCTCTCTGCCTGCATGTTCGCTGCATAATTTTAATTGACTTCAGTGAGTTTAAGGAAAACGGGGTTTCCCATGTGTAATGTCAAAGTGAACATTCTCAAAAGGGAACGTTTTGTTGATAGAAGAGCGTTGTTAACTATGGAATCAGATTAGTGCCAAAAATATCAAACGTAAATTTAGAAGAAACGAAAACAAAAACGCTTCACATTTATGTTTGTTTTTTATTTTTCGCTTGCAATTACGCTTGCTTTTTTTTTTGCTCTAGCCACAGGGGTTGCAAGCCAGTGACCTCTGTTCCGGTCCCAAGCCCGGATAAATAGAGAGGGTTGCGTCAAGAAGGGCTTCCGGCGTAAAACTTGCCAAAGATATATCATGCGAGTCGTCCAAAGAAACTTCATACCGGACCGGTTGAGGCCCGGGTTAACAACGACCGTCACTGGTACTGTTGACTTACAGGGTGCCGGTGGAAATTGGGCTTCTGTTGGTCGAAGAAGGGGAGGAGGCAGGAAGGTGCGTGAACAGAGAGAGAAGAGGAAGGGCAGGAGCATAGACCTGAGAATAGGGACTCTTAACGTTGGCACAATGACAGGGAAAGGCAGAGAGCTGGCAGACATGATGGAAAGAAGGAAGGTAGATGTACTGTGTGTGCAAGAGACAAGGTGGAAGGGCAGCAAAGCAGGTAATCTTGCAGGAGGATCCAAACTGTACTAACATGATGTGGATAGGAAGAGAAACGGCGTAGGAGAAATCCTGAAGAGGGAGCTGGGGAGCAATGTGCTAGAGGTGAAAAGAGACTCAGACAGGTGATGAGCTTAAAGCTGGAAATTGAAGGTGTGATGGTGAATGTAGTCAGTGGGTATGCTCCACAAGTGGGCTGTGAGTTAAAAGAGAAGGAGAGATTCTGGAGTGAGTTTGATGAGGTCATAGAGAGTATTCCCAGAGAGGAGAGACTGGTTGTTGGAGCAGACTTCAATGGTCATGTTGGTGAGGGGAACAGAGGTGATGAGGATGTGATGGGCAGGTTTGGTGTGAAGGAAAGGAATCTAGAAGGACAGATGGTGGTAGACTTTGCTAAGAGGACGGAAATGGTTGTAGTCAACACTTACTTCCAGAAGAGAAAGAAATACAGAGTGACATACAAGAGTGGAGGTAGGAGTACACAGGTGGACTACAACCTATGTGGACGAGGCCATTTGAGAGGGGTTAGTGACTGCAAAGTGGTGGTAGGAGAGAGTGTAGCCAGACAGCACCGCATTGTGGTGTGTAAGATAATGCTGGTGGTCAGGAGGAAGAAGAATAGAGGAAAGACAGAACAGAAGACCAAGTGGTCGAAGTTGAGTGGATGAAGGAGCTTGGGATGCAAGCTCCTTAGGATGAAGGAGCTTGCGAGGAATTCAGGCAGAGATTGAGACAGGCTCTGGGTGATCAGGAAGAGCTGCCTGATGACTGGGAAACTACAGCAAAGGTTATCAGGGAAACAGGTAGGAAGGTGCTGGGTGTTTCATAAGGTAGGAGGATAGAAGACAAAAACACTTGGTGGTGGAATGAGGAAGTACAGGACTGCATCCAGAGGAAGTGCAGCAAAGAGTGAAGAGGGATGTGACAAAGTCCAAACAGAAAGCATATGATGAGTTGTATGACAGGTTAGACACAAAGATGGGCGAGAAGGACTTTTACAGGCTAGCCAGACAGAGAGAATGGGATGGGAAGGAAGTACAGCAAATAGGATAGGCGCCTTACAAAGTAGTTAGTAATGATAAAATGTTCTGTTTGCTTTAACAACTCTCATTATTCAGTGGAATTTAACATGAAACCCAGTATACGTGCAAAAAAACAAAAAGGCGAATGAAAAATCCAAATCGAAAAAAAAAGTTTTAAACGAAAACGTGAAGATTGAGAGCAAAAAAAAACAAATGTAAATGTGAAGCATTTTCGTTCGTTTCTTTGAAATTCACGTTTTATATTGTTGACTCTAATCTGATTCCATAGTTATCTTGGTTTTCATCGATGCCTCATCTCAATCCGTTTGTTGTGCACGCAGGCGTTTCCGTCAGTAACCTGGCCGACTCCATCATTATTCTCCATGTTGTGTCCAATGACCCGAAGCAGAAGGTGAGAGGACCACGCTCATCTGCAGGTCTTCTGTCATTTTTTCCTACCCCTCAGTAAATATACTTATACATGTACTTATACTGTATACGTATATACTATACTGATACTTAACATTATACAGATACATTTAAGTTAGTGTGAATATCGACTTCAAAGTTCATGATAAAATGATGGGTGATTTAAAAATGATGAATTTTTTCATACCTCGAGCTATGCGCTATTGGACTGAAGTTCTGGTGTTTTGTAGGTTTTTTTTTTAATTTATGCCGCTAAGGAGTCACAAGGCAAAACATGACTTGAGTAATTGTTGAATGCACATGCACACAGCGCGAGGTAGCAAAATCTGAGGGGTAGGAACAAATGAAAGAACACTGGTGCTCTAAACATTTTTCCTACAAGAATTTCCAACCGTCTGCGCATAGGCATTAAAAAATACATATTTTGCCTTCTTAGCAGTCAACTTGTGCAATGACTAATTATTCTTTAGTATCATTTGAGCGACTATGAATATATATATCTCTCGCAATATATATAGTGTCCATTTTCATTAAACTTTATTTTTTATATTCTTCATTTTATTTCAGTAGGATTGTCTTATTAACACCGTTAAAATGTAAATTGTTTCGAAAAATTCTCCCGCCAGAGAGGTTTTGTTTTCCTAGCCACTGTCACCATCTAGCTTTCTCTTCTGGTCACAGCCCATAGTCTGAACACCGGTGGACAATGGACATTTTTTTCTCTTTTAACACTTTTTCCCTCCTAATTTTTTAACACGGATAAATAATAGATATTTTTTCCCCTAATTTGCATAGCGACTTTGCGTTGGTAACTAAGAAAAGCGCTAAACTAAGAAAAGCACTATATATATATAAACTTGAACTTGAGCGTAATCGTTTAACGTGCATACGCACAGTGTGAGGTAGGAACATCTGAGGGGTAGGAAAAAATGTCAGAACACAGCTGCCGTGTTTTCTTCCTCCAGGGAGATGTGGTTCTTCAGTGTGAGCATCTGTTCGAGGCGCTGACCAAACTGGCCATCATCGCAAACAAGCAGAACCACATCAAGGTGTCACGGGGAAGGTAAAGCTCTTCACCACAACATCATTCACACTGGTCAGCTGATCATCCTCCTCCTCAACAGCGTCACGTTTGAAGTCCAGCCTGGGAAGGAAAACTGCGTGGACTTCAGCATCGGTCAGGAGCCTCAGGTGTATAAGGACAGGAGCGGACATCTGATGGTGGTGAGTTCCTAAGGTGGCGCTTCTGCTCGGATGGAGTTTCAGTTCCTGTCGCTGTTGAAGGTGGCTCCACGGACCAAGTCCCGGTGACCGTGTGGATCAGCAGTGGATCAGGTGACGCCGAGAGCAGAAACACAGACTTTATCTAAACCAGAGGTTTGGCACCTTTGGTGGTGTTTTTTTTTATTGATCGCAAAACAGTAGTTGCCCAATAACTAAATAATGGACAAACCATTCAAAAATGAATGTGAAAATCAATGTTATTGTTGGAATTCTACTGTGAATAAACTAGTGGATGGAGCCATAAAATACTCCTGGTTCTGCTTGACAAGACCTTTAATTATGAGTAGAATTTCAGGATTTTTGCTCTGGCAGGTATCTAGACAGTGTTGCTCTGGCGTGTATCACCATCCATCATGCCCAAGTCAACTTTACTTTACATTACCGTCATTTGGCGGATGCTAAAGCGACATAGCAATCATAGCAAATGAAGCAATTTCTCTTATACAAGGACACAAAGCTTCATAAACACTACACACTATAAAGACAATTATAGTCAACACACAATACAGAAAAAACATTATAAACATAAAAAACATACCTTTTTTAGTTCTTTTATCTCCAGAGCAAGATATTGATTTCAGCCGTTTGTACAGTCCTAATCACTCTTGCCCACATTTGTCTGACAATCTTGCTTTCGTTTCAACTAGATTTACAACTTTTAATACCGAAAAAAATTGTGCAGTGCATGGGGGCGGGGCTATAGCGGCGGAGCTACAAACATCCTTTTACATGCAGTGATCACAACTTAAAATATGAGACAATAAAAATTATTTCTTTATTTGAAATGCCGTCAGTCTTTCTCTTTTACAGCTCAACAGACTTCTCTAATAAGAATGGTATTTTTAACAGGGCGGCTAAATTATTTGTCATTTTTTGCAGTGACAACTTGGAAACAGCACATCTGTAGAATTGCTAGTAACGTTTTTATATAGCCTATTTCTAGTTTAAAAATATAGAGAGTTGCGATTTACTATTTTATTTGACTTACACATGTGTATTATGTTACAAGAGGGATATATCATAATGTTTCATGTAATAAAGTAATGATTAAGCGTCTGACACTCTCTCAACACTTTGCAGACACGCCCTCCTCACTGGACAGTTAAAAGACCAATCAAACTAACGCTGATGTTGTCTATTACCCAATCAAAAATAGTCCACAAAACGCATGAAAAGTAGTTTGGCTAATAGGGCTGGGCGATTATGCCAAAAATCGCGATTAATTGATCGCGTTAATACGATTACGATTAATGAACGATTATTTTATTTATTTATATGTTTTGCCCTTCATAAACGTGCCCCGAGTCGGGCCAAGTGGAAGTGGTAGGAGCCACACTTCTTCCGATTATGAAAATGTATTACGAAAAAAGACAAGACATTAAAATTAATCTCCTCCAAGCAGGAGTAACAACCAGACAGTCAAAGTGCTTCCCGTTCAAACCTTTAATATTTCTCCTTAATGCAAGAGACAGGTCAATCTCACCCAACCTAACCTCCACAGTCAAAATGGCCTGGCTTTTATAGGCCAGTTTTCCCACCAAAACTGATTGGGCCAACCCACTTCGATCCAGAGGGGGAACAGAAAAGCACACATCACTAAATTAACATTAACAACATTAACACAGTGCAAAATAACCCAAATCTGCATAAAACAGGAATAAATTCGAATAGAAAAAATCAACACACAATACATACATTTGTAGCAACACAAGAAAATTACCCACTGCCCCAAAATGGAACCAGCCCAAGCCTTTAAAATGGCTGATAGAAAGGCCACACCTTTCTTTGACCAAAACCAAGGAAATGGTAAGTCTGCTGGAAAAATCTGACATTTTTAATAAAATAATTTAAAACCAAATGTATGTACGGTATTTACTTTCAGACGGTAACAAATGAATAAAGTGTGAACATGTAAAACATAAACCAGTTGCTGAGATGGCCCTCGTCATCACAGCCCTCAAAGTTTTGTACATAAATATTCGCACATTAAGTGAGATTTTTGACTGAAGTGTACATGACTTGATTTTAAAATAACTTAAGGAAACACACACACATCTCATATATTATTATTTATTGAACATCAACAGCTGAATGTGTGCCTAAATCAAGAGAATAAAAAAAAGTAATTTTTAATAATTTATTATTAATTAAAAATTAGCATTTTTCTTCAAAGTGAAAGTCTTATTTTTTTAAAATAAGGTATAGTTTATAATGAGATCTATAATATGCATTTCTTGCATCTTCTGTAAACAAATATTTCTCACTGTATCGCCATCACCTCACTTTCCTATCAATGTAAACAACAGATTGTCGTAATGAAAAACGAACTTTAAATACCGTTGCATGAGGTGATCTTGTCATAACACTATATAAAAATGAATTTACTTCTCAGTTCTTACTCAGAAGCGCCAGCCCTTTCCCGTTTCTAGTCGGACTGAAAAGCCGCGTGGTTGGGTCACGTGACTCAATGTCCTAAAGTTTTCTTAAAGGGAAAGTAATCGAATTAATTGACCTGAAAAAAACGTGAACAATTATAAGTTCTGAATTTCGATTTAAACTATTTTTCAATTAATCGCCTCGCCCTATTGGCTAATTCCCCTGAAGCGCTCAAGGTTCTTGATCCGGGACCAATGCCGCATTGTTCTTTCAGTATTCTAGGTTCCACTTTCAGCCTAAACCTAATAGATTTTATACTAGAGTCCAAATATCCCTCAGAATTGTTTTGATCAAAATCTTT
The DNA here is from genome assembly GCA_028031935.1 of Paedocypris micromegethes. Lineage (NCBI taxonomy): Eukaryota > Metazoa > Chordata > Actinopteri > Cypriniformes > Paedocypris > Paedocypris micromegethes. Next base: position 7,818,713 of record CM051502.1, read on the forward strand.
ATTCATGTTCGTATAAATAATTTAATGGAAAACATCTTGATATGCAATTTTTTTTTTTTTTAACAAATTTCTCGTTTAATTGCAATCTTTAAAAAAACTTCCGTTGCTGCTCGTCTTGTGGAACGTTGCGAGGGCATTGTCACGTGACAACACTGCTCCCTTCTGGACACAATTGTCACTCTGAGGAAAACGGCACGTTTCAGCCTTCCAGTCTCCAAATCCCCGCAGAAGGATCCTGCTTCGTAAGGCAACAGTGCCATTCCCAGAACTGATGGTCAGCATCAGCACCCGAGAGAAGCATCAAGCAAAACAAGCCGATCAGAAAATATAAAGTCAAACCAGAAGAAAAGAGATGAGCGCGAATAAATCCACAGAAAACACTCACATCTGATACAAAGACGCAGTGAATGAAACATTTCATCCTGTGAAAAAGAGCAGCAGCACGGAATCAAGTTCTTCACTGATTATCTGTGTGGAAGTGAGCGAAGGTGGAGAAGGCACTGAAGCTGAGGTGAGCTGTGGTCACTGGTGGTGGTGAGTGCGGTCGTCTGGACGCTTGATGTGGATCCTCCTCACTCTCTCGATCCTCTCCCGCTCTTCATCCTCGTCAATGTGGTGCGAGCGGCCCGCGGCGCCCCCTGTGGCCTCCAGCAGCGCGTTGTCTGGTCCGCGGCCGTCCTGGGCCTCGTAGAGAAGAATGTTGAGGGTCTCTTCATAGATGCGAGCTTCTGGGAACTCCACCTGAGCAGAACATTCTGAAGGTTAGTGATACACAAAAGACAACAACCCCCAGAGACGGACCTTTGTCTGCTTCTTCTCGGTGGCGTAAACGATGGAGGTGCAGCAGACCTCTGCGATCTTCCTGCCCTGACCGTAGAAGGACCAGCAGCATATCTCGTCCCCAATCACGTCCTTGATGAAGAGCACGCGGCCGTTGAAGCGAAGAGACAGCTTGTCAAACAGCTCGATGTTCTTCAGCATGTTATCGTCCGAGTTGCTGGAAATAAACAAGCCGTGGGTTTCGTTAACTCTGTTAATAATGACTCTGTCTGATAAAAGCCAGTTTGTTATGACACTGATCAGCGTGAAAATAGTTCGAGTGCAACCAACCGTCGTGTTATTTTGCAACAATAATCATTTAATTCACATCATGAAAATTCATATTCATGATGTGAATTAAATAAATGTTTCGGAAAACTTTGGTTTTACCATATAACTTCATACAGCTAGGGGCAATGCCTCCTCAGAGAACGAATAAAGACACGCCCCCTTGTCAAACGCCTCAGTCAGAACACGATTTTCAACACTAAAATTATGTCACAGAAAAGAAAAAGAAACTCCTACAATGTGACATTTAAACTCAAGGTTGTTGAATTTGCCAAAGAAAATTCCAACTTTGACGCAGAGCGGAGGTTTGGTGTAAATTAAAAAACGGTCCGGGATTGGAGAAGGATGGAAGAAAAACTTAGAAGCGCCTCCTTCACGACCCTGAGGAAAATCCGTACCGTGCCGGCATCTTACGAGGATATGGAAAGTAAACTGAAAGAATGGATTTTGGATAATCGAGCCAATGGTTATGTCGTCACACAAACGCACACACATTACTCAGAAGCTGCCCAATGATGTTAAACACAAAGTAATGAACTTCCACAAGTACGTGATCGACTTAAGAAAGGATCTGCAATTCCATCTGGGAGCTATCGGAAACATGGATGAGACGCTAAAACATGAAACGCTGTAAAGTGGCCACAAATAAAACAACATCTACATCTGAAACAAATTATTTGTTTAATAGTAAAGTGTCTCAATACTTCACAGTCGTGAAAAACGGCAGCTTAAGAACGCCACTTTAGCATTATACTTCGGAAAAAGTTTCGTTAATAAACAAACCTTTCTTTAATCAAATTATCTGTAAGAAATTGGCGTCTTTCTTCTTGCTTTTTGTTTTTGATGCCCAGATTTAACGAGAAAACTGCATACTTAAGGCTTTTATGAAAAGACAAAATAAGCTGGCTATGATTTAAATTAGGCTAAAACGGCAGAGCGATAATAAATGAAAGAGTTGCTTGGGAGCATTAAAGCCAGCTTCTTTAAGATGTACACTTCCTGTCAAGCCAGCTAGTAATCCCGACAGATGGATTTTGAGTTAATAAATCCTAAATTTCACAAAAAGTCATAAAAAGTAAACTGTTCCAAAGTTGTTTTTATATCTGGAAGAGAAAGTTAAAATTGTGATTCTCAAACTCAGCACAAGCTTACCTGGTGTAGGAATATTTGTTGTTACTCCTGTTGTACAGAAGTTTAACCGTCGGCTGCAAATACCAAAAAGCGAGTCAGGTTTCAGAACAGTAAGTGTGTGCGCTTCAGGGTGAGAGCAAAGCGCAAGAGCTCTACCTTGTTGGCTGTGGCGATGAGCCTCTGCTCCTCCTTAGAGGACGTCACCAGCGGAACTTTACAGAACGGTTTGTATGCGTCTTTGTTCTGAAACACAAAAGTCAGGGAATTAATACAGGCCTTTATTTCAACTTGAAATCCACGTCTATCACGAGTATGACGAGACTTTGGCATTTTGCTGTTCTTATGAAAATATGAATGTAAAAAATGTCCTTTACAACAGATTTTTTCTTCCTGTGAGTGTGAGACAGCGGGTCAAATTGACCCGAACATTATCTGTAACAAAAATATGTTACAAATATGTCAACTGAACCGTTTTTTGTTTGAATGTAGATTACACTCACTAAGACAAGCAGGAGGACAAAAATGTATTGAATTGAAAGTACATCATTTTTACTTTTTACTTTTAAATCACTACTCAAAATCCAGCTGTTTTCATTTGCCTTTGATGAAAATTGAGTTGTGACACTATTTTATCTGTCTTTTTTTGTTTCATCGCTTTCCATTTTAGAAGATGGCTGATGCCACCACAGAATCATAAAACGTCTAAACGTCTATTTGAAAATACTTTCAAAACTAGTTTTGTGTTTTTATTTTTAACATTTGACAAGAACAGTATCTTTGAAATAAACATGTAGCGTGGTGTTAGAAATGTCACCTTAATCGTTATATTTTTAGTTATAATAATAATAATAATTACTTAAAAAAATTTCCTCTTTTCCTCATTCTTACTAGTAACTGTAACAATGATGTGCAGCAATACAACTACAAGAGAAAGAAAATCATGGTGTTCACAACACTGAAGGTCATTGGTTTGATTCCCGTGTGTGTGTGTTCACTTCACTGTGTGTGTGTGTGTGTGTATGTGCACTTTCACTTGGGTGGGTTAAATGCAGAGCACCAATTTTGATACGGTCCCTAGGGGTTTACTGACAATCTCATTCACTTTACTTTAAACATGAAGTATTTTCAGAGCTGCCAGTAATAAAAGCAGAAATGCAGAGGCTCATACTGTGTATGGGTTTCTTCCTGGTTGTACCTGTAAAGCAGCCTGACATTCGTCCACCAGCCCCTGCACTAGATAATACTTGGCCTCGGCCAGCAGCTCCTCAGTCTCCCTGCGGCTCTCGGGCAGCGGCACCACTCCGTCCCTCAGGTAGTTCAGGATGGTGCCGAAGTGTTTCCCACATCTGTCAATCAGAATCCAGCCTGGGGAACACAACACACACGATTCAGATCCGTCTCACTAAACCTTTAAACAACTTTTATTTACCACTACATTTGCCAAGGCTGAAAATGCTATTAGTGGATTTGCTTTTGTTGTTTTAACCCTCCTGTTCTGTTCGTTTCAGAGGAACATCAATAATGTCCACGGGTCAATTTGACCCGGCCTTTTATTAGGCCTATTGTTATTTATTTAAGTTCAAGTTTATTTATATAGCGCTTTCCTTAGTCCAAGACCAACGCAAATTCATGAATAATAATCATAATTTATTTACTATACATTTATATGCATCTAAAATGAATAAACATTTATTTAATATATTTATAATACTAATATATAATTAATTTATATATAACGAATATATATTTTCTGGGCGGCACGGTGGCGCAGTGGTTAGCGCTGTCGCCTCACAGCAAGATGGTTCCGTTTGACACTTGAGGTGTGAGTTCAAGGCCGGCCGGGGCCGTTCTGTGTGCGCTTGATGTGGATCCTCCTCACTCTCTCGATCCTCTCCCGCTCTTCATCCTCGTCAATGTGGTGCGAGCGGCCCGCGGCGCCCCCTGTGGCCTCCAGCAGCGCGTTGTCTGGTCCGCGGCCGTCCTGGGCCTCGTAGAGAAGAATGTTGAGGGTCTCTTCATAGATGCGAGCTTCTGGGAACTCCACCTGAGCAGAACATTCTGAAGGTTAGTGATACACAAAAGACAACAACCCCCAGAGACGGACCTTTGTCTGCTTCTTCTCGGTGGCGTAAACGATGGAGGTGCAGCAGACCTCTGCGATCTTCCTGCCCTGACCGTAGAAGGACCAGCAGCATATCTCGTCCCCAATCACGTCCTTGATGAAGAGCACGCGGCCGTTGAAGCGAAGAGACAGCTTGTCAAACAGCTCGATGTTCTTCAGCATGTTATCGTCCGAGTTGCTGGAAATAAACAAGCCGTGGGTTTCGTTAACTCTGTTAATAATGACTCTGTCTGATAAAAGCCAGTTTGTTATGACACTGATCAGCGTGAAAACGCAACCAACCGTCGTGTTATTTTGCAACAATAATCATTTAATTCACATCATGAAAATTCATATTCATGATGTGAATTAAATAAATGTTTCGGAAAACTTTGGTTTTACCATATAACTTCATACAGCTAGGGGCAATGCCTCCTCAGAGAACGAATAAAGACACGCCCCCTTGTCAAACGCCTCAGTCAGAACACGATTTTCAACACTAAAATTATGTCACAGAAAAGAAAAAGAAACTCCTACAATGTGACATTTAAACTCAAGGTTGTTGAATTTGCCAAAGAAAATTCCAACTTTGACGCAGCGGAGTTTGGTGTAAATTAAAAAACGGTCCGGGATTGGAGAAGGATGGAAGAAAAACTTAGAAGCGCCTCCTTCACGACCCTGAGGAAAATCCGTACCGTGCCGGCATCTTACGAGGATATGGAAAGTAAACTGAAAGAATGGATTTTGGATAATCGAGCCAATGTTATGTCGTCACACAAACGCACACACATTACTCAGAAGCTGCCCAATGATGTTAAACACAAAGTAATGAACTTCCACAAGTACGTGATCGACTTAAGAAAGGATCTGCAATTCCATCTGGGAGCTATCGGAAACATGGATGAGACGCTAAAACATGAAACGCTGTAAAGTGGCCACAAATAAAACAACATCTACATCTGAAACAAATTATTTGTTTAATAGTAAAGTGTCTCAATACTTCACAGTCGTGAAAAACGGCAGCTTAAGAACGCCACTTTAGCATTATACTTCGGAAAAAGTTTCGTTAATAAACAAACCTTTCTTTAATCAAATTATCTGTAAGAAATTGGCGTCTTTCTTCTTGCTTTTTGTTTTTGATGCCCAGATTTAACGAGAAAACTGCATACTTAAGGCTTTTATGAAAAGACAAAATAAGCTGGCTATGATTTAAATTAGGCTAAAACGGCAGAGCGATAATAAATGAAAGAGTTGCTTGGGAGCATTAAAGCCAGCTTCTTTAAGATGTACACTTCCTGTCAAGCCAGCTAGTAATCCCGACAGATGGATTTTGAGTTAATAAATCCTAAATTTCACAAAAAGTCATAAAAAGTAAACTGTCCAAAGTTGTTTTTATATCTGGAAGAGAAAGTTAAAATTGTGATTCTCAAACTCAGCACAAGCTTACCTGGTGTAGGAATATTTGTTGTTACTCCTGTTGTACAGAAGTTTAACCGTCGGCTGCAAATACCAAAAAGCGAGTCAGGTTTCAGAACAGTAAGTGTGTGCGCTTCAGGGTGAGAGCAAAGCGCAAGAGCTCTACCTTGTTGGCTGTGGCGATGAGCCTCTGCTCCTCCTTAGAGGACGTCACCAGCGGAACTTTACAGAACGGTTTGTATGCGTCTTTGTTCTGAAACACAAAAGTCAGGGAATTAATACAGGCCTTTATTTCAACTTGAAATCCACGTCTATCACGAGTATGACGAGACTTTGGCATTTTGCTGTTCTTATGAAAATATGAATGTAAAAAATGTCCTTTACAACAGATTTTTTCTTCCTGTGAGTGTGAGACAGCGGGTCAAATTGACCCGAACATTATCTGTAACAAAAATATGTTACAAATATGTCAACTGAACCGTTTTTTGTTTGAATGTAGATTACACTCACTAAGACAAGCAGGAGGACAAAAATGTATTGAATTGAAAGTACATCATTTTTACTTTTTACTTTTAAATCACTACTCAAAATCCAGCTGTTTTCATTTGCCTTTGATGAAAATTGAGTTGTGACACTATTTTATCTGTCTTTTTTTGTTTCATCGCTTTCCATTTTAGAAGATGGCTGATGCCACCACAGAATCATAAAACGTCTAAACGTCTATTTGAAAATACTTTCAAAACTAGTTTTGTGTTTTTATTTTTAACATTTGACAAGAACAGTATCTTTGAAATAAACATGTAGCGTGGTGTTAGAAATGTCACCTTAATCGTTATATTTTTAGTTATAATAATAATAATAATTACTTAAAAAAATTTCCTCTTTTCCTCATTCTTACTAGTAACTGTAACAATGATGTGCAGCAATACAACTACAAGAGAAAGAAAATCATGGTGTTCACAACACTGAAGGTCATTGGTTTGATTCCCGTGTGTGTGTGTTCACTTCACTGTGTGTGTGTGTGTGTGTGTATGTGCACTTTCACTTGGGTGGGTTAAATGCAGAGCACCAATTTTGATACGGTCCCTAGGGGTTTACTGACAATCTCATTCACTTTACTTTAAACATGAAGTATTTTCAGAGCTGCCAGTAATAAAAGCAGAAATGCAGAGGCTCATACTGTGTATGGGTTTCTTCCTGGTTGTACCTGTAAAGCAGCCTGACATTCGTCCACCAGCCCCTGCACTAGATAATACTTGGCCTCGGCCAGCAGCTCCTCAGTCTCCCTGCGGCTCTCGGGCAGCGGCACCACTCCGTCCCTCAGGTAGTTCAGGATGGTGCCGAAGTGTTTCCCACATCTGTCAATCAGAATCCAGCCTGGGGAACACAACACACACGATTCAGATCCGTCTCACTAAACCTTTAAACAACTTTTATTTACCACTACATTTGCCAAGGCTGAAAATGCTATTAGTGGATTTGCTTTTGTTGTTTTAACCCTCCTGTTCTGTTCGTTTCAGAGGAACATCAATAATGTCCACGGGTCAATTTGACCCGGGCCTTTTATTAGGCCTATTGTTAGCTGTCGCCTCACAGCAAGATGGCTCCGTTTGACACTTGAGGTGTGAGTTCAAGGCCGGCCGGGGCCGTTCTGTGTGGAGTTTGCATGTTCTCCCCGTGCTTGCGTGGGTTTCCTCCGGGTTCTCCGGTTTCCTCCCACAGTCCAAAAACATGCGCTTCAGGCTAATTGGAATTGGAAAATTGACCACATAGGTATGAGTGAGTGTGTGAATGTGTTTGTCTGTGTGTCCCGCTCTGCAAATGGTTGGCCACCAATCCAGAGTGTGTATCCTGCCTCCGGCCCTAAGATGCTGAGATAGGCGCCAGCTCCCCGCGACCCTGTAAAGGATGAAGCGGTAGAAGATGACTGATGATAACGAATATATTTATTGTATATTTATTACCCGTGTTGGGAGTAACGCGTTCAGAAAGTATTATACACTAATATATTACACTAATATATTACTTTTTGCTGTAACGCGGTAGTGTAACTTATTACTTATTGTATTTTCAGTAATATATTACTTGTTACATGCAAGTAACGCTTGCGTTACATTAAATCTTTCACTTTCAAAATAATAAATCAAACATTTAATATTTCCTGTTCGTAAATAGATCATTCGTCTCGCCTTTCGCTGGTGGAGCATTGTATTTTGTAACGCTG